>JAUIMM010000513.1:130000-762500 GCA_031769625.1 Taudactylus pleione | reverse complement strand
AGACAGGCAATAGAAAGACAGGGACTGAAAATCGACAGGGACTGAAGGTCGACACACTAAAGGTCGCCTTGTAACAAGGTCGACAGGCAACAGGTCGACAGGTACAGAAGGTTGACAGGCAATAGGTTGACAGAGACTGAAGGGTGACAGGGTCAGAAGGTCGACATACTAAAGGTCGACTGGTAACAAGGGTGACAGGTATGAAGGTCGACAGGCAGTAGGTCAACAGGGACTGAAGGTCGACAGGGTCAGAATGTTGTTAAAAAGGTTGACACACTAAAGGTTGACTGGTAACATGGTCGAGAGGTATGAAGGTCGACAGGCAGTAGGTCGACCCTCGTGTAGTCAAATGGTCGACACTTTTTTTTTTAGGGTTAGTGTCAGGGTTAGGGTTAGGCACTTACTCCGATGGGTCGACTAGTAACAAGGTCAACAGCTATGAAGGTCGACAGGCAGTAGGTCGAAACGCATATAATCAAATGGTGGACACATTTTTTTTTTTGAGGGTTAGAGTCAGGGTTAGGGTTAGGCACTTAGGGTTAGGCACTTACACCGACGGGTCAACTAGTAACAAGTTCGACAGGCAGTAGGTAGACACTCATATAGACAATGTAGACCTAATGACCGGATACCGTACAGAGAAATCTTAATTATGAACTCTTTTATCAGATAATAATAATCAATGGTTATTATATTATAATAATTATATAATTGTACAATTATAAAAAAAACACATCATTTTACTAAATATCTGAGATGCTCTGATACAATTAATGCCAGAAAATCTGCAGATAAAAAGAATAAAACATTTTGTGACAAATTCACAATATAAGAATGATACATACTGTACAATTCCCTTTCTAAAATTTTTATTAAAAAAAATACTAAAGTGATTTACGGTAATCAACTTTCCGACAATACTTATTTATAGCGAAAATTTGACGTAATTCAATTTTATCATATTTTTTTCTGAAAAATGTTCTTATATTCCGACAATACTTATTTATAGTGAACATTTGACGTAATTCAATTTTAACATATTTTTTTCTGAAAAATGTTCTTGATACCTATCCCCCTAAGTGTTTAGCAGTAAAATGCAACATTGTTAAAACAAGATAAAAAGTAACAATTTCTGTTTGCTAAGTTCTATTATAGTGATATAGGAAATGAGCGAAAGTGACAGCTCAAACTGATTAATTAATTAGCGTGTCAGCTAAAATCACAATATATTTTATTGCTGGAGGCAGCATAACATTGTTTTTCTGTTTTGGAACATACAAAAACTGTGCACTTTTGAAAAGGGATGTAAACCTTCATCATACTGTACATAGTGCAGGATAAATGTGCTCCTTACAGCATTATTTGATTGCTAATTAAAGATGTTTTACATTTATTATTTTGCATCCCCTATACCCCCTTCACCTTTGTGCTATATATTTATATATATATATATATATATATATATATATATATATTAGCGTTTTCTCGCAGCTTAGCTTGTGTGGATGTCTGTTATTGCACAGGGGAACTAATTTGACAAAGACAGTAGTGGCATATAATATTGTGATGTAAATTTTATATTGTAGACATTGATCACAAAATGTCTTTGTAAACAATATTTGCAGTTTTTCCTTCAATAAATAACACAAAAAGATGCTTACAGGAAACTGCAGGTGCTTGAATTGAAAAGGGAACTTGTTGGGGATAGGGGGTATATGAGGTACAAACACAGTTTCACCTGCACCAGATCCCAATAGAATCTGTGCCTCAATTAGGTTCCTCTGTAGAGCAGTGACTTTAAGTTCTGTTGCATAACTTGGGCGGAGTCAAGTTCCAGCATGATCGGACATCAACTTTCCGTGCAATGCTGTGAATGCGGTGCTACCTGGTCTCCACAGGTAGCACCTCCCATTATATATATGTATATTCAGGGTATGCAGTCTAGGGCCCCTTTCTACATAGTGCAATGTTGTGCGCTGTAAGTCCAGCTGCACTACCTTGTAGATCCCAAATCCGTTGCCACTTAACCTACAGTAACATTGAAGGGCTGCAAGTAACATGAGCAGCGACTCTATGATATATAGTATTTGTCATGGTGTGCCATCTACTGGATTGACATGTATACTGCAACTTCATGAGTCAAGATAAGCTGCCTGATTAGTACTTAATATATACATAGCCAAGTCATTTGACGTCGGCAGTGCGTAGCCCATGAAGTACGTCACATGTTGTGCGTTGGCTTGGTGGTTATATAAGTTGTGTGATAGGTCATCTGCACACATATCACTCACTGCTGTCATGGGTAAAAGGGGTAATTTATCCAAGTTGCAAAAAGGGATGATTATTGGTTTTTCGGGCAAAGTGTGGCAGTATTTCTGAAACAGCACAGTTTGTAAACTGTTTGCATGCTGCTGTGGGGAAGGTGTATTGTCACTGGACTAATTTTAATGCCTATATCGGAATTGGACCCCCTCTGATTGGCGAAGGGTTGCCTTCTCCGAAGAGTCACGTTTTCTGCTTCATCGAACGGATAGATTTTGGCGTGTCAGGTGCGAAACATCGGAGAACTAACACCCTGCAACCATTGCTGGAAGAACACAAGCTGAATCCATCATTGCAGACCACATACACCCATACATGCTGATTGTCTTCCCTGAGGCGGACGGGATCTTCCAGAAAGACAATGAGACATCTCACATGGCTACAAACGTCTGACAGTGGTTGGACGAACACGACCAAGACTTACAAGTACTTCCCTGGCCCCCTAATTCTCCAGACTTCAACCCAATTGAGCATCTGTGGGACCACCTCGATTGTTGTGTTCACTCTATGGATACTCCACCACGCACCCTCCAGCAGCTGTGGGATGCCCTGCAGTCAGCATGGCTCCAGATACCTGTGCCAACCTAGCAGCACCTTATTGGGTCACTGCCAACACATCTAGCTGCTGTCCATGCTACACGTGGCGGGTACTCTGGCTATTAGCTGGTCATAATAACGTGATTCGACTAAGTAGTTGGCTTTTCCTGCGAAATAGATCTATATATAAATATCTGTGTATTTATATATGCATACTGTACATATATAAGGGCTTGCGTTCGGGCTGTGCAATATATGTATATATTGTATGTATATGAGGAACCTGTACAAATTCTGTTAAAAAACATTTTCGTCTCCATAGTTCATAATTAGTCCCTAAAATTATATTTGTCCCCCAAAAAATTTTATTTAAATACTGTACATTTAGTAATTTTTGGCTTGAGGAGCTGAGTGTCAAGCATCCGGTTTATCCTTTCTTGCTCCTAGGTGACTGAGCTAAACAATATTGAAAACGCAATCCAAAATAATCCCATAGTTTTTGAACGATGCCGGAATGAACAGACAGACAAACAAAAATTCTGAAAAAAAAAATCTATGACCAGACACAACCATTACAACTATTATATGTGTAGATGTATGTGCGTGTTTCCCAAAATCAGTCCTCAAGGCACCCTAAAAGATTTTCTTATACAGCCCTTCTATTTTTCCCTTTCATTTGGTAATCCCGTGCTTAGAGCAGTGGTTCCCAAACTTTTTTGAATCACGGCGCCCCAGAGAATCTGCATTTTTCCCATGGCTCCCCTGGACCAAAAGTTTCTTATTGAGAAATTCAGCAGTAATGAAATAAAGCAAATTGTGCTTAAAGTATGTCATCCTTGGGTTCAGTTACATGGTGGTTGACAGGGCTGCTTGTGTTTGTCCACATATTGTTTGACTGGCAGGCAAAACCAGTGCTAATGCCCATCACACTGACTAAAAATCATTTTATTTGGTACTGGACCGCCAACCCTAGGCACCTCTGCAAGTACCCTGAGGCACCCACTTTGGGAACCACTGGCCTAGAGGATGAATCCCGGGTGGGGGTGCCACCATCAACCCAGGTACATCTATGGGAAGGGGGTGTCACTGTAACCTTCATGGGCATTTATATGTTTGCAAGACACAGTTACATTGCAGGTACATGGGAACAAGTAGTGATCAATGTTTTCATTAATTTAGATCTTTATTCTGAATAATGTGCTCCTGCAAGTGCACTGTAGCCACAACTGGTGTATAACAGAACTAGAAATATAATGTACTTATAATTATCTAATTATTATTCTTCACAGTTCGGCCAGCATCATTCCTGGGGAAAATGGCAATTTCATAGTTAACTTGTGTAATATTTTTTTCAAATAAAATAATCTGCTTTCGGTATTTAAATTGAAGCTAAACATTTCTCCAGTCAAATTAAGCCTCATGAAGACCAATTATTTTGAAATGGGTTATTTATTCTGCTTGGTAGAGTGCCAACAAGAATTCTGAATCAAGTCTTTCATTACCAAATGCCATTTTCACAAGGTATTCCTGTGCATTTGGCACCAAACGCCGGCCATTATTGAATAACTCCGTGTTCCATCATTAAACACTTTTCAAAGCACTGTATTCTGCTGGAACAATTATCGGCAGAAGATAAAAAGCACTGACTTAATGGAAACCCAGTTCATTTGTCTAAATGGTAGCAGCTAAAGTCACAGGGAACCTCTCAGTTTTTGTTTAGAGCTGGAAATTGACTGTTTTTATTTAGTGTTTGCTGTATGTACACATCTGCGCTCTATGGGGACAGGCCAGCCAAGAGCCGTGCCGGGCCCCGGGTAAAAGGGGGTGTGGCCTAAATGCGGGAGGCGTGGCCACGCCCCCTTAGGTTAATAAAAAGAAAAAAAGGAAAGTTTTGCAGCTCGCAGGCAAAGTGGGCGCAGTGAGCCCCCTCAGCCTGGTGCATAACCAGTGGGGGGCGTGATCAGCTTGATCGCTCTCCCCCCCGCAGGCATAGGAGACTGTTGTGGCTGCTTCTTAGTGCGGCCCAACACACAGCAGTGTGCGCTGGGCTGCTGTGATGTAAGAGAGGGGGAGCAGTGCCGGACCCAGGCCCCTGCTGGGCCCCTCCAGCAAGCCCGAGCCTGGGTAATTAGTACCCGCTCCCCAGTGGCGTATCTATAATGGGTGCAGTGCGTGCGGGTCACAGGGGGGCCCCGCACTGCACACCCTGCACCCATATTTTTTTTAACTTACCTGTCCGTGGTCCCGTGTCGGGTGTTGGCGCTGCTCAGAACACAGGAAAATGGCCGGCGCGGCCATTTTTCCGGTGTTCTATGCCTGCGCAGTAGACTCTGGGCACACTCTAGTGCCCGGAGTCTACTAATGCTCTGGTGGCTGGCCAGCCGCATCAGTCGGCTGCCGGCCACCGGAGGGAGAGGAGGGGGCCCCATACGGGGAGTGCACACAGGCCCCCTCCTCTGTTAAGACGACCCTGCAGCTCCCCCTCCCCTCTTGACCCCCCTGTATGGTGGTGAGTCATAGGTGAATGCAGATAAGCCATCGGGTGCAAGTGGCCGATGGTTTCCCTCTGTGCATGTGTCCTGATCAGTGGCGGCTCCAGAGGTGGGGAAGCAACACAGTCCAAAATTCAAATAGGGGAGCCACACCAACTGCCAGTGAGTCCCAGCCGGCGATGTTTGGCAGCGTTTGGGATGACGGTTGGTGTGACTCCCCCATTTGAATTTTGGATGGCGCTGCATGCCCACCTCTGGAGCCACCACTGGTCCTGATGGTTACCATACTGAGACCGGAATTGCATGGTGTGCCAGTTGGGCATCATTGTATGTACATCGGTGTAGTCGCAGCATAGCCTGTGGTCATCTCAATAGGATGACCATTGGTCGCGGCATTAGAATAAAGATTCAGTAGCGTCCAGCACTCAATCACCCCCTGCGTATCATATGCCAGCTGCAGCCATTGTGTTGGTCACGCTGTTGTTTTAGCTTAAAACGTCATATGTGTTTTTATAATGGGTGCAGGTTGTGTAGTGCACACGGGCTACTGGGCCCAGGGCGGCCCGCACTGCGCTCCCTGTACCCAAAGGATAGTTACCTTGTGCCGGCATGCAGGTCCCGCCACCTCTGTGGCGCCATCTTCCCAGTAACGTCCTCGGGAAGATGGCACCGCGAAGGAGAAGGGACCCGCTTGCTGTTACAAGGTAAATGTGGGGGGGGGGCACTGCTCACAGAATGGAGACCGCTGTACACGGTCCCCTCTTGCGGTAATACGACCCCCCTGTATATACTATATACTACATACTGTATGCTACATTTACATTAAATTCTTCTAACAACAAAATAAAATGATTTCAAGCTGTGCAGTAAAATAAATAATAGCACATCCTTATCTAATAATAGTAAAAGAATAAAAATAAATTGAAATCAATATAGTAGTAACGAGACAGTAAGCAGTAAATAAAAATGGAAGACATTAAATAACCATAAACATAAGAGTGGAATATATATTACAGTAACAGACACTTAAATTAAAACAAATGAAAAGGAAAATGATGATTACATTCAATAAAACTTGTCAATATGTGAAGTTAATTAACCTTCTAACCTGTGCTCATTAGCAATATATAGAAGCGTTTAAGTTGTGTATTGAGTCTGAATCCTGGGCTAGGGCTGCAGTAAGTGTCTGGATTCCATTGCATGACATAGAGAAGAAATGAAGTCTCCAATACTAGTTCAAACTTTGGGCCTTATTCACAGTCGCACAGAATGCCGCCATTCACGTTGTGGAGCTTGTTTTTTGCAGCTGCGTAAGCACGAAAATCTCTTAAAACTCCTACGGCGCATGTATTACAGAAAGAGTACACACAAAGGTGCATAAATTACACAAAGAGTACACTCACCGTACACACAAAGGTGCATGTATTATACAAAGAGTACACAAAAAGTACATACAAAGGTGCATGTATTACACAGAGAGTACACACAAAGGTGCATGTATTACACAAAGAACACACAAAGGTGCATGTATTACACAAAGAACACACAAAGGTGCATAAATTACACAAAGAGTACACTCACCGTACACACAAAGGTGCATGTATTATACAAAGAGTACACAAAAAGTACATACAAAGGTGCATGTATTACACAGAGAGTACACACAAAGGTGCATGTATTACACAAAGAACACACAAAGGTGCATGTATTACACAAAGAACACACAAAGGTGAATGTATTACACATAGAGTACACAAAGTACACACAAAGGTGCAGGTATTACACAAAGAGTACACAAAGTACACACAAAGGTGCATGTATTACACAGAGAGCACACACAAAGGTGCATGTATTACACAGAGAGCACACACAAAGGGTCATGTATTACACAGAGAGCACACACAAAGGTGAATGTATTACACAGAGAGCACACACAAAGGTGCATGTATTACACACAAAGGAGCATAAATTACACAGAGAGTACACAAAGAGTACACACAAAGGTGCATAAATTACACAAAAAGTACACACAAAGTACACACAAAGATTACACACAAAGTACATACAAGGTGCATGTATTACACAAAGAGTACACACAAAGTACACACAAAGGTGCATAAATTACACAAAGAGTACACTCACCGTACACACAAAGGTGCATGTATTACACAAAGAGCACGCACAAATACACACAAAGTTGCATGTATTATACAAAGAGTACACAAAAAGTACATACAAAGGTGCATGTATTACACAGAGAGTACACACAAAGGTGCATGTATTACACAAAGAGTGCACACAAAGGTGCATGTATTACACAAAGAACACACAAAGGTGCATGTATTACACAAAAAACACACAAA
This sequence comes from Taudactylus pleione, assembly GCA_031769625.1. NCBI lineage: Eukaryota > Metazoa > Chordata > Amphibia > Anura > Myobatrachidae > Taudactylus > Taudactylus pleione. The sequence goes on along the minus strand of JAUIMM010000513.1, from coordinate 754,786 downwards.
TGTGCATGTATTACACATAGAGTACACAAAGTACACACAAAGGTGCAGGTATTACACAAAGAGTACACAAAGTACACACAAAGGTGCATGTATTACACAGAGAGTACACACAAAGGGTCATGTATTACACAGAGAGCACACACAAAGGGTCATGTATTACACAGAGAGCACACACAAAGGTGAATGTATTACACAGAGAGCACACACAAAGGTGCATGTATTACACACAAAGGAGCATAAATTACACAGAGAGTACACAAAGAGTACACACAAAGGTGCATAAATTACACAAAAAGTACACACAAAGTACACACAAAGATTACACACAAAGTACATACAAGGTGCATGTATTACACAAAGAGTACACACAAAGTACACACAAAGGTGCATAAATTACACAAAGAGTACACAAAGAGTACAGACAAGGGTGCATAAATTACTCAAAAAGTACACACAAAGTACACACAAAGTACACACAAGGTGCATGTATTACACAAAAAGTACACACAAAGAACACACAGAGATTACACACAAAGTACACACAAGGTGCATATATAACACAAAGAATACACACAAAGTACACACAAAGGTGCATATATAACACAAAGAGTACACACAAAGTACACACAAAGGTGTATGTATTAAACAAATACACACAAAGGTGCATAAATGACACAAAAAGTACACACAAAGTACACACAAAGATTACACACAAAGTACACACAAAGTGCATGTATTACACAAAGAGCACGCACAAAGTACACACAAAGTTGCATGTATTATACAAAGAGTACACAAAAAGTACACACAAAGGTGCATGTATTACACAAAGTGCACACACAAAGGTGCATGTATTACACAGAGAGCACACACAAAGGTGCATATATTACACAGAGAGTACACAAAGTACACACAAAGGTGAATGTATTACACAAAGAGCACACACAAAGGTGCATGTATTACACCGAGAGTACACACAAAGGTGCATGTATTACACAAAGAGTGCACACAAAGGTGCATGTATTACACAAAGAACACACAAATGTGCATGTATTACACAAATTGTACACAAAGTACACACAAAGGTGCATGTATTACACAAAGAGTACACAAAGTACACACAAAGGTGCATGTATTACACAGAGAGTACACACAAAGGTGCATGTATTACACAGAGAATACACACAAAGGTGCATGTATTACACAGAGAGTACACACAAAGGGTCATGTATTACACAGAGAGCACACACAAAGGTGCATGTATTACACAGAGAGCACACACAAAGGTGCATGTATTACACAGAGAGCACACACAAAGGTGCATGTAGTACACAGAGAGCACACACAAAGGTGCATGTATTACACACAAAGTACACTCAAAGGTGCATAAATTACACAGAGAGTACAGAAAGAGTACACATAAAGGTGCATAAATTACACAAAAAGTAGACACAAAGTACACACAAAGATTACACACAAAGTACACACAAGGTGCATTTATTACACAAAGAGTACACACAAAGTACACACAAAGGTGCATAAATTACACAAAGAGTACACAAAGAGTACAGACAAGGGTGCATGAATTACACAAAAAGTACACACAAAGATTACACACAAAGTACACACAAGGTGCATGTATTACACACAAAGTACACACAAAGTACACACAGAGATTACACACAAAGTACACACAAGGTGCATATATAACTCAAAGAATACACACAAAGTACACACAAAGGTGCATATATAACTCAAAGAGTACACACAAAGTACACACAAAGGTGTATGTATTAAACAAAGAGTACACACAAAGGTGCATAAATTACACAAAAAGTACACACAAAGTACACACAAAGATTACACACAAAGTACACACAAAGGTACATGTATTACACACAAAGTACATACAAAGCACACATACAAATATTACACACAAAGTACACACAAGAAGCATGTATTACACAAAGAGTACACAAAAAGTACACACAAAGGTGCATGTATTACACAAAGAGCACACACAAAGGTGCATGTATTACACAGAGAGCACACACAAAGGTGCATGTATTACACAGAGTACACAAAGTACACACAAAGGTGCATGTTTTACACAAAGAGCACACACAAAGGTGCATGTATTACACAGAGAGTACACACAAAGGTGCATGTATTACACAAAGAGTGCACACAAAGGTGCATGTATTACACAAAGAACACACAAAGGTGCTTATATTACACAAAGAGTACACAAAGAACACACAAAGGTGCATGTATTACACAAAGAGTACACAAAGTACACACAAAGGTGCATGTATTACACAGAGAGTACACACAAAGGTGCATGTATTACACTGAGAGCACATACAAAGGCGCATGTATTACACAGAGAGCGCACACAAAAGCGCATGTATTACACAGAGAGCGCGCACAAAGGTGCATGTATTACACATAGAGCGCACACAAATGTGCATGTATTACACAGAGAGCGCACACAAAAGCGCATGTATTACACAGAGAGTACACACAAAGGGTCATGTATTACACAGAGAGCGCACACAAAGGCACATGTATTACACAGAGAGCGCACACAAAAGCGCATGTATTACACAGAGAGTGCACACAAAGGTGCATGTATTACACATAGAGCGCACACAAATGCGCATGTATTACACAGAGAGCGCATACAAAAGCGCATGTATTACACATAGAGCGCACACAAAGGTGCATGTATTACACATAGAGCGCACACAAAGGTGCATGTATTACACATAGAGCGCACACAAAGGCGCATGTATTACACAGAGAGCGCACACAAAGGTGCATGTATTACATAGAGAGCACACACAAAGGGTCATGTATTACACAGAGAGCACACACAAAGGTGCATGTATTACACATAGAGCGCACACAAAGGTGCATGTATTACACATAGAGCGCACACAAAGGCGCATGTATTACACAGAGAGCGCACACAAAGGTGCATGTATTACACAGAGAGCACACACAAAGGGTCATGTATTACACAGAGAGCACATACAAAGGTGCATGTATTACACACAAAGGGCCTGATTCAGAACCGCTCGTAAGCGACCGCTCGTTCGTAGTCAGTCGATGTTGTACAACCACGCATGCGTCGGAGTAACAGTGCGCATGTGCCTACGTCTGATTGTGGGCATTTTTCAGTCGATCGTAGACACAGCTAACAGGAAGTGAAATGTCAAATGTGATTAACAGAATTGTCCGTTTTGGGGTGGTGACGGGGGTGGAGATGGGAAAACGCAGGCGTGTCGAGGCGTTTTTTGGTGTACATAAATTGTCTTATGCGAGCGCCAAATGGGAACGGAACAAGTGATACGTCACTGTCTCATCTAATTTCCATTAAGACTGCTCGCTCAGCTTGTGGTCTGGTATAGTCTACCACAATGACGATGGTCTCTTCGTACTTCCCTGGGCTCATCGATGGTGTAGCGATTTATCAATTGAGGCCACACAAACAATCATCTTTTAATTGCAAATCTGCTTGTAAGGTGTTTAGGAAATAGACCTTTTTTAGTAGCTAAAATCCGAACACAGGTGAACTACTCAGCTGTTAATTTCTGGGTCATACAATCAATTAGCTAACAAATATTTTTTATTTTGGGGCTTTTAAAATATTTGTAAGTGTTTCTTTTTCATGGAAACAATATTGTATGCATGTTTTTTTATTTGCTTTTTTTTTTGGAGGACAAGAAACCAATCGTCCTTTTGTTTTTTGCTAAGTGTTAATTCAAACTCAGAAATTGTTTTTAACCCTTGTTTTGTTTTACAAAATTAAATGTTTCTATTTCCGTCGTATTGTTTCTAAGTTTGTTTGAGGGATTACCTTTTATCCCGTTTTGGAATAAATCATCAATAGAATTTTGCAGATTTTTATCATAATTTTATTAAATGATTGTGTCCATTTTTTTTTTTTTTCCAATAAGCATATTTTTAATAAGGAAAAAAAACTTAAAAATGATTTGGCCCACACACACACAAAATAAGTGGCATTTGAACTGTAAAAAATAAAAAAAAAACAATTCACAAGAAAGGAGAGGGAGGTTGTTGTCATGAAGGAATATGGGGCAAACACAGAGATGGATTGTGGGGTAATTAGCCAGTGCTGTCATCGCCTTTTAGGCCTTTTGGCCGGGGTTTGGAGGAAGCTGGAACGGGCCAGGGAGCTCCTTCGGCTGGCCTGGCCAGAGGCAGATGTTGTTGCCTCTGGACTAGGCATAGGACTAGGCACATTTGGAGGGATGGGTGTTGCTGTGCCAGGGGTGGAGGGTCCTGATGTTCAGGCAGGAAGGGAGGCCGGCTCCAACATGTGCTGGCAAACGAGCTGCTCCAGGGCATTTGCAATTCTTACGTTTGCCCCAGTATTTTCCGCCAGGGCATTTGCAATTCTCACGTTGGCCGCAGTATTTTGCTCCAGGGCGTCCTCCACCCATAGCAGATTGGTGTCCATCCTCAGCAGAATCTCGGTGTGCTGATCCGTTTTAACATTGAGATCAGTGAGGAGGGCCACTGCCTGCGAGGGGGAATGCCCTGGACTGTCTGCCACAGGGTCCCCAGCCGGATCTACTGCTTCCTCCCCTGCAGAGCCAGAAGAAATTCTGCGGCCAAAGCTCACCTCTGGAGCAGACTCATCCGCCTGTGTCTCTGTATGAAAAAAGAGAAAAGATTCAAATTCAAAACGAGATATTTTACAAAACACATTTCTGAGTTGTTAACATTACAACATTTACCTGGGGCAACATGAGGAGCCGCAAAGTCTGGCATGTCGGTATCCATGTTCGTCACGCCAAACACCTCCTCATCCTGCACACACCCCTGGGCCAGCTCCTCCAAATCCGTGAGCTCAATTGACACAGGGGTGGGACCCCCACCTGTTCCCCCTGCATGCCTAGCCCTATCAGCCATTTTTTGTTTAAGCTGATATTTGAAGTCGCTCCATCTGTTGGGTAAAAAGTTGGCATTATTACTTCAGTATTTGGACCTGTAACCATTTTTTTTTCAAATGTAGTTTTTACGTACCGGCGTTTGACCTCCCGGGCTGAACGTTCAAACTCACCCACCCCATTGACAGCACTGGCTATGTCGTCCCACAGTTTCCATCTCTGGGTTGCACCCATATTCCTTGGTGCCTGTGCCAGGTTGTCATTGCACATTTGCACCAAAACCTCCACCTCCTTCCTTGTGAATTGTGGCTGTCTTTTTTTTTTGGCCCTAGTTTGCCTTCTAGGCCCAGCAGCCTCTTCCATGGCATCCTCCACACCTTTTTTTTAAATGGTATAAAAATTTTAAAAGTTAAATGTTTCAAAATGTAATGTTAAACATAAGCATTTTCACATAATTTAGAAAATAATTACATGGCGCCTCTTGGCTAGTGCTTTGCTGCTCTGTACCCAATGACTTTTCTCAATGTAGCAGACCGATTTTGGCCTTCAGTGACGTTTTTATACATGCGTCAGCATTATTCGGCCGCATCATTCCTTGTGCGCTCCTATTGTCCGTCCTTAATTTGAGCGGGAAAATAAAGCCTATTTATGGCTTGGTGTGACTCCATTCGAGGTGGCATTTTTGGATTGTTGGAGGTTTTTCTGTGTAGTGGTTTGTTCGTGGTTTGTGGTTTCTTAAAGGCGTAGTTTGTATTTTTGAGAAGTTTGATTTTTTTATTACTTTGTTTGTTTACGTTAGCATTTTTGCAGGTTTTTTTTGCTATTTTTGTTTATATTTTTGAGTAGGTATTTCAAAAATTCCCCTAAAAATGTATTATCAAATTGTTTACATTTTTTTTTATTTTTTTTTGCAATTATTTTGGCAGTGAAAAAGTGACCTTTTCTAACTTTGGGATATTTGTCTGTTTTTGGTAAGTGTTTTTGGTTTTATGAATTAACAAATTCGATGTGTTGGTCTTAGCATATGTTTCGCTAAGAAATGTGTGTTTTTTTCAGTGTAAAATCATGTCTTAACTCTGAATGTAGCGTACTATTTTGCGAACTGTGTGTTTTTTTCAGTGTAAAATCATGTCTTAACTGTAAATGTAGTGTACTATTTTGCGAACTAATGTGTGTTTTTTTCAGTGTAAAATCATGTCTTAACTCTAAATGTAGCGTACTATTTTGCGAACTAATGTGTTTTTTTCAGTGTAAAATCATGTCTTATCTCTAAATGTAGCGTACTATTTGGTGAACTAATGTGTGCTCCCTTCTCTAAATTTTCGACAACTATATTTGGCTTAATTCCTAGTTTATTAAAAAAATCTTAAAAATATTTTCTACTTTTGAAATGTAGGTTGCTTTTCACATGACACGACCCAGGCCTGTAAGAATATTTGGTTTTCTTTGAAAAGATAAGTATATTTTTCTTAACACATTTGTCTAAAACAATAACTACCTGGCTTAACATTTCAGGTTGATGTTGGTCGTATTATATTGGCCATGGTTCCAGAACCCGACCAACCTCAACTTCATCCCAGGTGTAGGCCTCGTAGGCATGCAAGGCCCCAGATATATAGAACACGTGTCACCCTTTTTGGAATGCCAGATGATGAGGTGTTAAGGCGATACCGTCTTCCGCCACAAATCATCATGGACACTCTCTCATTAATAGAGAGTGATCTTGAAAGGCAAATTGACAGTCCTACAGCAATACCACCACTTACGCAATTAATGTCGGTGTTACATTTTTGTGCCTCAGGATCCTTTCAAACCACTGTGGGAATAGTGGCAGGAATATCCCAATCCTCCTTTTCAAGGATCCTGAGGGCAGTGATGGAGGCACTTTTTAAACACCTCCATCATTTTATTAAAATGCCATTGGATATGGGTTCCCTTAATGTGGTGAAGGCTAATTTTTACCAAATTGCTGGCTTCCCACACATCATAGGGGTTGTGGATGGTACTCACATACCACTTCAGCCTCCAGCAAGGCTGGAGGCTATATTTAGGAACCAAAAGCAGTTTCACTCGATGAATGTAATGGTGGTATGTGATGCCTCCCTCCAGATCCTGTCCCTGAATGCCAAATTCCCAGGCAGTGCACATGATTCCTTCGTCATCCGGCAATCAGAAATTTGGCACAAATTAAACAACCTACAAGCTGGTGATGCATGGCTTCTGGGTAAGTTGACACCTTCTGTTGAAACCAATGGAAAGCTTGGTACACAATGGTCCTGATGTTGTTTTTTTTATTTTCACAGGAGACAGTGGTTACCCTTGCACGCCCTGGCTGCTCACTCCTTATTTGGTTCCCACACCAGGGCCACAAAGTCAGTATAATTCCGCACTTACAGCCACCAGGCAGGTGGAGCGCTGTATCGGCCTTTTAAAAGCTCGATTCAGATGCCTCCACCGCTCTGGTGGTGATCTCATGTATTTGCCGGCTATGGTTTCGAAAATTGTGGTCCTGTGTGGGATATTTCACAACATCGCCATAAGGAGTGGTGTCCCAATGCAGCCAGAGGATGCCTTGCCTGAGGACGGCCCCCCCGAGGTTGGTCGGAGGTCAGTATGTGGGGGGCCATACGCGATGAAGTTGTTGCAAGATTTTTTAGGTAATTATTTCCACAAATTTATTTAATTGATACAATTTAGACATGCAATATTTTAATGTACACTTTTAATTAAAAAAAATTTTTTAATTCCCTAAAATGACCATAAAAATCCATGCATACTACCTGATCAACACAAATGACTTTATGTGGACACATTGGATATAACTTCGGGAACAATGATTTCTTCTCCTCATTTGTGGATTCATGTTGGCATGCTACTTCTTCAAACAGTTCCTGATTTTGTTTTTTTGGGGGTTTTGGTTTTGTTTGGACTTTTGTGTGTGTTTTCAATGTTTGAATTTATTGTGTCAATTCACTTGGTGTTTATTATTTGTGTGCATTAAATTTTATTTTAACATTACCCAACCATTTCCATCGTAAATTACAACCAAGTGTAACCTGTTTCAAAAAATACAAAGTTGCTTAATGCCTAATACTGTAATTTCTTAATTTGTAAACTTTAGTACCCTGCTTTGCTGCTCAAAACAAACACCAAAGGTATTATGGTGAATCAGTATGTTTTAAATTCTAGGCCTAAGCAGGTAGCTTTAATTTTACATTACCCCCCCCCAAAAAAAATAATCTCTTTTTGAGGTTAATTCTACAAACCTATTGGTATTGTTATGTGTTTAATGTGCAAGCTTACATACTTACTTTAGCTTTCTACAAACAAATGTACATTACTTAAAAACTCAGGGATAAATAGTAGACTTATGTAAGGTTCAACAATCTAAGATTTACAGACAAGGAATGAGACTTAAATAAATCAAAATAAACTTTATTTTTAGGGTAATTTTTTTTAGTCTTGTAAAAAAATTAGTGGTGCAGGATCGCCAAAAGATGGTCCAATGCCACCAGCATGGCAATTACATGGCCTCGTATATCCAGTAATCCGGCAGCAGTTGCCTCGTTACGCCTCTGGTCCTCTGTGGGTTAAAAAAATGTGCGGATTACTAAAATGACACCTTCATTTAGATTTTAACAACCAACCAAAAATTCAGACTATACCAAAAAAATACATCAGGTACCAAAACATGTCCAAAACAAAAGGAATGCCAAAAAATAAGATTTCAAACAAATAAGGGCCCAAAAAGACGAAAAAAAATCCGAAAAAAATAAAAATTAAAAAACTAAGCCAAACTACGACATTTGTTGGTAGCGTAAACAAGAAAGACACAAGTGTGAGTGTTTGGACATGTGTCATATGTGTAAGGGGAAAACATCCTTGACATTGTTTCACAAAGATATATTTAAAAAACATTTGAACTACTTTACTATTTTGAACTGCACAGGCAAAAGGACAACATCAACCAAAATAAAACAAACATAACAAAAAACCATAGTTTAAAATGTAAACATACCGGGCACATTGCTGACTGGGCCTGGAGCCCCGAATTCCTCCTCATCAGAGGTGGGCCAGTGGCTCATGGAAGGAGGAGGGGTCATGTGGGATGAAGTGGAGGGGGAGCAAAAGAGAGGGGGGGGTTGAGTGGAGGGGGAAGTTGGAGGGATGTTAATGTGAGGAGAGGGAGGGGACTGATGGGCGGCAAGGTCTGGGGTGGAGGGGGAATTTGGGGAAGAGTGGGCAGAGGATGCTTGGGTGGGAGTGGGGGATAGGGGATGAGCCACACATCGGCGATGTGTGTGTCTCCGCTCTGCCCCTAAATGATGGAGAAAAACATTTGTAATTACAAATTGCCTTTGAGTATTTTGATTTTAGCCAAAAAATATTTAACAAAAACAGGGCTATACTGTAAACATGCACACGCAGGTATGTCCAAAATAAACAAACAGGGCTATACTGTAAAGATGCACACGCAGGTATGTCCAAAATAAACAAACAGGGCTATACTGTAAACATGCACACGCAGGTATGTCCAAAATAAACAAACAGGCCTATACTGTAAACATGCACACGCAGGTATGTCCAAAATAACCAAACAGGACTATACTGTAAACATGCACACGCAGGTCTGTCCAAAATAAACAAACAGGCCTATACAGTAAACATGTACACGCAAGTATGTCCAAAATAAACAAACAGGGCTATACTGTAAACATGCTCATGCAGGTATGAGAATAAAATAAAAAAAAATACACAGAAACACTTACTTTGCACTATCTGGAGACGGAAACGGGCTAGCAGGCGTGGGGATCTATGCCTCAGATCCGACCACCTGCATTTCAGCTGGCCGATATTTTGGCGATAGCCGAGGGAACGCAGGCGGCGGCGCACCTCCGCGTAGGCTAGCCGCTTGCGGAGGTTGGTGATGGGGTGCGGATAGTCAGTAATTCTCAGGTCCATCACCTCAGTGAGGACCAGGAGCTCACGGCGACAAAAAGCGGCGGCTCTCATGATGGCAATCATTTTTTTTACACAAAACAGTTTTAATAAATTTCCTAGAAAAAATTTGATTGGCTAATGTACTTTGTAAATTAACAGGAACAATTCTATCGGTTAGTGTATGAGTCATGTGACCTACACCCTCACAAATATAATGTGAGTTATGATAGGCTTGATGCAGTGACATGCGTAAGCTAATTTAAATATCAAAATGAAAGTATTAAAATCTGCCTAAAAATAAAAAAAAGGAAAACCATAGGAGCATTCTAAAAAACTATTAATTTCGAAAAACCATCCCCTTGGTCAAACCGTACGTATTCTGCGGAAGAAATGACACACACTAACAAGAATAAAGTTTATTGACATTGAAAAAAAAAACAGGATTGCAAACATGTGAATAACAATTAAGGTAATTAATATAGTGATTGCCATTAATCGATTCAAGTATGTTTGCAGAATGAAATAGCAGGCAATCGAAAACTGACAGGGCCACTTCCGGAATTGACTTGTGCGAGCGTTCCCTGCAACCAAAGAGGAGACGGACGGTCGCTATTTTGAACGCTCGCTAGCTAGAGGAGGGGTTGGGAGAATATGGGGCGGAAGGTTAGCTACGAGCGAACGTACGAGCGAGCGCTTAAATTAACATTTTTCCGCTCGTACGGCGGACGAGCGAACAGCCACTTGCGTCCGGGTCTGAATCAGGCCCAAAGTACACACAAAGGTGCCTGTACACACAAAGTACACACAAAGGATGTAGTTGTGATTAAGACATATGGAAAGTGTTAGCCGTTCCCGGGCGGTGACTAAACAGATGCACGGAGATGATCGGTGCTATGAAAGTGTTGCAGGGGTGTCGCTTGAGTATCTGAGCACACAGCCGCTGGTGCGAACAATGGGACCTATGGAGTCATCTAAAGTCGTACTAGGCAGTATCACATCGTCTATAGATGCTGACCCTGGGCGCCCCAGTTCTTGCACTTTAATACGCTCGAATGTGCACCAGGGAAGGACTTTGTAGCAGGGTTGCCTACCTTTAACATTCTCTTCCCGGGAGAAGCCCGGGTAAGAGATGCAGCAGGGGGTCGACGGGGGCGAGGCTTGACGATTCGCGTCATTAAGCCCCGCCCCCTCGTGGTAAAATTGCCGCGATTGGGCACAATTTACATAGGGGGCAGGGCCAAATGCTGTGATTCATGCAGATTCACAGCTTAAGCCCCGCCCCCTTCCTAATTCTGCCCACTTCACTAGGAAGTGGGCAGAATGCAGGAGAAATGCCTACCCTTCCGGGGGTGCGGGGGGTTACCCGAAAAATCGGGAGCCTCCCGCGAAAACCGGCCCTAAGTCACTTCCAAGTACCCCATACATTTCCCAATCCTCACTCCTCGCTCCACTCCTTACAAAGGGCCAGGGGCGTTTTAAGAGAGGAGGGGACCCGTGTGCACTCCTCGTGCCGGGCCCCCTCCTCTCTCCCTCGTGGCTGGCAGCCGAATGACGCGGCTGGCCAGCCACCGGAGCATTAGCGGTGGCCATTTTTCCGGTGTTCTGTGCATGCACAATAGACTCCGGGCACACTCTAGTGCCCGGAGTCTACTGCGCATGCGCAGAACACCGGAAAGTGACCGCGGTGGCCGTTTTTCCAGTGTTCTGAGCGGCAGTGACACCCGACACGGGACCTCGGACAGGTAAGTTTTAAAAAAATAGGGGTGCAGTGTGTGCGGTGCGGGGCCCTCCTGGACCCAGGGGCCCATGTGCCCCCCACACACTGCACCCATTATAGATACGCTACTGCAAAGGGCTATTATGAGAAATAATCCCTTTAGCACTCGCTGAAGGAGTTACGGCATCTGTTCTGTATTTAGCAAGTTGTGATTGTACTGCTTGCACCATCTATAGATGGCGCTAGCAGTATGGTCCCCACTGCCGGCAATGGAGGTCCAGCAAAAGCGTTTCTGGCTTCACCGATGCCTTCCAGACTTTGCTGAGTACACAACAGGTTGAAGCACAATGCACATTGCGTATATGCATAGGTTACTAACCCGTCTATGGCAGCAGTCAGGGCCGGACTGGGACTAAAAATAATCCCTGGCATTTAAAGAACATACAGGCCCACGTTGGCGTCAGCATCTGGCTCCTGGCATAGACTCCTCCCCTTCGCATTCCTGACTCCCCCTGCTTCTTATGCTGCCCATCCACTAGAAGACAGGCAAAAAACTGCACGATTACGACATTGTAATCGTGCAGTCGTTTGTCAATCTGTGCTGTGCCTACACTGAACGTTCAGTCGTTCAGTGCAGGAACATCAATCATCTGCTAACATGCTCAACCTGACGTTATTGTCAGGTTGTCCAGCATGTTTGCACAATGACAGATGTCTAAAACGACCAGCGGGAGCGCGCATCACTGGTCGTTTTAGACATTTTAGTGAACAATTTACAAACAATTAATGAACGATAATGATAGTTATCATTCAATCGCTCAATTTAATCGCCTAGTGGATGGGCAGCATGAGTCTATGCTCTTACGGAATGTTCGATTCCCGTCAGCGGCAGGCCGACATCAGCAGATTTCCGAGCAGCGGAAGCCCGACAGCGCTGGAAATCCCGATCGTGGATAGGTGAGTATCTACTAACCTAACCTAACCCCCCTAACCGTAACCCTCCTTAGGGGTGCCTAACCCTAACTTCCCCCCCAAGTGCCTAGCCCTAATCCCCCCTCTAAGTGCCTAACCCTAACCACCTCCTTCCCCGCTGCCTAAACCCTAAGTCCCCCCCGGGGGTGCCTAACCCTAACCCTCCCTCCCTCTAGCCTAACCCTAACCCTCCTGGGGGGGTGCCTAACCCTAAGACCCCCCGGGAGCCCTAAACCTAACCCTCCCCCCCGCGGCTGCGATTGATGCCGGGCGCCGGTCTCCCGGCGTCTGGGAAATGCGTGCGTCTACATCTAGACACCCGGCATTTCACCCTTGCCGGGATATGACAGTCAGGAAGCCGGCTGTTGGTATTTAGGCAGTCGGCTTCCCGATTGCTTCCCACTCTTACACATATACAGTAATTAATATTAGAACATACAAGTATACATCATTCTCTGTATTAAAATACACACAACAGAGCTCATCCTGCAGAGGATTCAAACATGTGCCATAGTCAGACAGTTGGTATTTGTTGGTTCTGTTAGGTAAAGCTGGCACTTCATTGGTGTAGTTTACACACAAATAAGGGAAGGCATTTTCCCAACTGACCAAGCCCTAGCTTAGCAGTTGTACAGGATTAGATAGTGTTCACTGTAGGAATTTTTTAGGGCAGGGGTTCTGAACATAGGTGCACACCCAAAGCAGAGCCATAACTACACATTTCAGTGTACATAAAGAGCATTGGTGCCCCCCTCGACACCTTAAGGAGGCATGGAGCTCGCCATAGGCACACTTCGAAAATAAACAGGGTGTAGTCTTGCTGGGAAAGAGCATGACCACACAATAGTACCCGCAATTCAAATTATGCCACACAGTAATGCCCCTTAGTCAAATATACTGCACAGTAGTGCCCCTTACACATTATGCCACACACCGTAATGGCCCGTACACATTATGCCACACACCGTAATGACCATTACACACAAAGGCGAATCTAGATATTTGGTAATGGGCGGTTCCAGCAGGGCTCCCAAGACACTGGGCAGGCCCCGGTATGGTGGGAGTACATGACTACATCGGAGGACAGGGCAACTCCCTCTCATTTATAGCATGATTATAGTGTGAGCTGCTGTGAAGCAGAGGTGTGAGTTGAGTTGTGTGTGGTTGCTGCATATTGGAGACATTGCTTACACCTGTACTCCCATGCCCCTAAAGAGACTTGGGAACTTTGTATCCATCCTCCTGGGTCCCAGTTCCAACCCATCATCAGAATTTTTGTAACCTTGACAATTTGCCACCGTCTCATGAACATTACGTAGGTAACGTTTTCTAGCTTCAACTCTAGTCCCTGCGATGTGTTATGCTGGGCATACACTATACAATTATCATGATGATCCGTCCGATATCAGCAGATCGCCCTGATAATTGTACTCTTTGTGCGGGTGACCAAGGGTAAAATATTGATTGGTCTGCATGCCAGATCAACTAGTATGCCCGCCCGATGCAATATTCTGTAAGTTAAATGTTGGCCAAATTGAGCATTGTATGCCCAACCACGGCCAACTGACAGACATTTCCCCTATCCTTCACCGGGAAGGAACAGGGAAAGGTCTCCTCCTCAGTGGCGGAGCGCAGATTTCTCACAGTCGCTGTAGAGATGTACTAAGCTCTGGGAAGTAATAAATTGGAAAGTGATAAACTACCAGCCAATCAGCTCCTAACTGTCATGTTACAGGCTGTGTTTGAAAAACGACAGTTAGGAGCTGATTGGTTGGTGGTTTATCACTCTCCACTTTATCCCTTTCCAGAGCTTAGTACATCTGCCCCACAGTGTATGCCCGCAATATCTGTTGGGTGTCAGGCTGCCAGATAAAATGTCTGTTGGTCTGACAGGCATTTTATCTGGCAGTGTATGCCCAGCATTAGGAATGAAGTGACTGCATCAGCGATATATTCACTCCTCTTTCGGGACTCCTGTGCACTCCTGGTCTGCTGACTACTCATGTGCAGTGGCCATTGCTGTGGTGGATTCCAGGCTAACACTATCTTCAGATGGTGTAAGCTGCGGGAGCCAAACCGTTGAATGCTTCAGATTGCGGAGCTTGGTAAATCTAATAACTTTGCAGCCCCCGACATAAATGGACCAAACACACTATATGGGGGTATATAGTGTGTTTGGTCCACTTATGTGGTTACCATGACAAAGGTCCATGTACCGGACTGAAATGTCGATGTGAAGTGTCTGATTATTCTCTATGTGATATATAATACAATAAATGAATTCTGCATGAAGACTGGTGAGTGTACCTCTGGGTATTACATATATATGTATATATGTTAGGGATGTGCGCCGGACCATATTTGCCGGATTTGGATTTGGTTCTAATTCGTCGTCCGGCTTTGGATTTGGATTTTCCAAACTGCGGTGACTGGCTTTGGATTTGGATTTGGATTTTTTGGCAAAATTGGCAAAAAAATCTAAAATGACATAAATTGGGCTTTTTTTTCTTCCTAGAGTGTTATTACCTCAATAACATTAATTTCCAGTCATTTCAATTTAGACCACCTCACAGCTTAAATTATTGTTTTCACCATTATTGGCTAAGGGTTGCAGTGAGCTGACTGGTTACCAAGCGTCAGAGCAGCGGCGCAGTGGCACTGACACCACAGTTTAAAGCACATCTATGAAACTATGCCACACAGCAGTGGCAGAAATTAAAGGTAGTGCTAGATGGAATTGTCCTTGGGCCCTCCCACCCACCCTTTATGTTGGATCTTAAAATGGACATGCACACTTTAACAAACGAAGCATTTCAGCGACAGGTACTGCCACTTTGTGGCTGAAGTGCTTGGTTTGTTTGGGCCCCCACAAAAAAATCTTCCAATCTTCTAAAGGCAACAGGTCTACAGTGGCATGATGTCACCATCATTGCCATCCTCACCCTCATCAGTGTGTACATCATCCGATTCCTCACACAATATCAGTTCATCCCCGCTGGAATCCACCATTACAGAAGTATCTGTACTGTGACGTGATTGGCGGGAAAGGTTTTCCTCATGAAATTTCCAGTTAATTTTAATGAACTTCATTTTTTCTAAATTTTCTGGAAGTAGCCTCCTTCATCGTTCGCTCACAAGGTTCCCGGCTGTACTGAAAACTCTCTCCGAGTACACACTGGAGGGTGGGCAGCTTAATTAATGCAAAGCCAGTTTATACAAGGGTCTCCAAATTGCCTTTTTTTCCTTCCAATATTCGAAGGGACTCTGTGACATCTCTACATGTACGGTGTTCTGAAAATAATCCTCCACCATTCTTTGGATGGTAATCGTATTAGATGGAGTTACGGTAGAGGTGTCACTGGTGTTGTGCAAATCTTTTAGACCCGACCAGATGTCAAAATGTTGACTTGACTTATCTGCATCACCACTGGGTCTTTTGGAAAAGGTGCATTTTTTTCTGGCTGCTGCTGGAGAAACCGAAGGAGGAGACGTCATCGTAGTGCCATGTGTCACTTCAGCTGCCAACTTGCTCACCAGGAGCACTTTGGTTCTTTTAAGATCTGTGTCAGTTGTAAAGAAAGACACAGCATATGACTTGAACCTAGGATCAAGAATGGTTGCTAAAATATAATGATCAGATTTCAAGATCTTGGCCACCTGTTGATCCTGGCGAAGCGAACAAAGGACTTGATCTATCAGTCCAGCATACTTTGCGGAATCACTTTGTTTAATCTCATCCTTCAATTTCTCCAACTGCTTTTCCAAAAGCGAAATCAGGGGAATCACCTTTCTCAAGCTAGCAGTGTCAGCACTCACTTCACAAGTGGCAACTTCAAATGGTTTGAGCACCTTGCACAAGACAGAAAGTACTCTCCACTGTGCTGGGGTAAGGTACATTCCCCCTCCTCTCCCAATGTCATGGCTTGTTGTATAGCTATGGATGGCTTTTTGCTGCTCCTCCATCCGCTGAAGCATATACAGGGTTGAGTTCCACCTCGTTACCACTTCTTGCTTCAGTCGATGGCAGGGCAAATTAAACTGCTCTTGCAGGTGCTGCAATCTCCTGCACGCTGTTGCTGAATGCTGAAAATGTCCCGAAATTTTTCGGACCACAGACAGCATCTCCTGCATGCCCCTGTCGTTTTTTAAAAAACCCTGCACCACTAAGTTTATTGTGTGAGCAAAACAGGGGATATGTTGGAATTCACCCAGCTGTAATGCTTTCACTATATTTGTAGCATTGTCAGAAATCACAAATCCTGAGGAGAGTCCAAGTGGGGTAAGCCATGTTTCTATGACATCTCTTAGTTTTTCTAAGAGGTTGTCAGCGGTATGCCTCTTATTGAATCCGGTGATGCACAGAGTTGCCTGCCTCTGAATGAGCTGGTGTTGTTTGTTAGATACTGCTGCTGCTGAAGGCGATTCACCCACCCAGTGGGCCGTCACTGTCATGTAATCTTTAGTTTGTCCACTACCGCTTGTCCACATATCTGTGGTTAAGTGGACAGTGGGTACAATAGCATTTTGCAGGCCAATAATTAGGTTCTGTTTAACGTCTTGGTACAGCCGAGGAATGGCTTTTCGGGTAAAATGAAACCGAGATGGAATTTGATACAGGGGACACATGACCTCAATTAGCTGTGTAAATCCCACTGCATTAATTGCGGATATTGGACGCAGATCTAATATTAGCATAGCTGTCATGGCGTCAGTGATCCGCTGTGTGACAGTGTGAGAGCTGTCATACTTGCTTCCCCTTGCAAGAGATTCTTTAACAGTCAATTGTTTTTTTGGTATACTACTAGTAGTCTTCTTGGTCCACTTCTGGGATGAAGATCCACCAGCAGCAGCAGCAGGCCTAGCACTCAAAGATTCAGTTTCTTCTGAGGTGTCCTGGAAATTGGAGGAGTCACAGTGACTTAGCATTAACAAATTGGATGTTGTACTACCACTGATCATTCCTGAGGATATTGAGGAGGAAGGTGTTGTCGGCGGAGATTGCAGGTGCTGGGATTTAGTAGAGAGAAGGCATCTAGCTAATGCTGGACTGCTTGTTGTTATTTTTTTGCAGTAGTTTCTGTTTTCAAACACCTGTCATGAGCTCGCTGCAGATGACGTAATAGTGTAGAGGTTCCTAGATGCTTAGCGTCCCTACCTCTACTAACTGTGGTCTCACAGAGGCTACAAATGGCTTGACAAATGTTGTCAGGGTTTGGGTAAAAGTAATTCCACACAAAAGATGTGGATTTGTTGGTTCTATGCCCAGGCATGGCAATGGCCTTCTTATCTTGGCCAAGAGCTGCTTCCACTGGTGCCTGACTTATACAAATAATATCCTCATCCTCAACATCCTCATTAGTGCCAGCGTCAACTGCACATATATCCCTCTCATCCTCTTGCAATTCCTCGGTGGCATCCTCAATTTCTATGTCCTCGGCAATACTGCTCATCCCCACAACTACAGAAGGAAAAGAAACTGTGGAGGGCGGCAACTCTGAAAGGTCAGGCTTACACATAGCAATGCCACTCGTGGACCCATTTAGACTCTCCTCAGGGATTTCTGACATTTGTGTTTCAAAAAACACAGTTTGTTCTACTGCCTTATTGGTTTTAAATTTTTTCACACTTCTATAGTCTGATTGAAAAGGTCTTTTATCATCATGAGAGGCAGAAGATGCCTCACTGACAGCTGCAGAACCACCACTCAGAAATAAAGGGCAAAGCCTGAGTCTTTCCTTGCCGCTACGTGTGGTGTATGGTATGTTGCCAATTTTCTGTTTCTCTGCAATAGTAGTAGTCTTAGAGGTTTTTTTTTTGTCTTTACCCCTGTGAAATCTAAATTTTTTGATTTCAGGTTCCCTAAGTTTTTAAAGCCTCTATGCCCTTGAGCATCAGCTTTAGATGAAAGTGATGGACTTCCAGCCGCTGCAATGCTAGCATTTACATGTTGTTTCTGCTCTCCTCTCAGTTCATTCTTGTGATCCATATTAACTTATCACTAAGAACTGGAGGAACGGAGCTTGTATACACACAGTAGGCTATGCCCTTTCACGGAGCATGTATAATAGACACAGTGGGCTATGCCCTGTCACGGAGTTTGTATAATACACTCAGTGGGCTATGCCCTGTCACGGAGCTTGTATAATACTCAGTGGGCTTATGCCCTGTCACGGTGCTTGTATAATACTCAGTGGGCTTATGCCCTGTCACGGTGCTTGTATAATACACACAGTGGGTTTAAGCCCTGTCACAGAGCTTGTATAATAGACACAGTGGGCTATGCCCTGTCACGGAGCTTGTATAATACACTCAGTGGGCTTATGCCCTGTCACGGAGCTTGTATAATACACTCAGTGGGCTTATGCCCTGTCAAGGAGCTTGTATAATACTCAGTGGGCTTATGCCCTGTCACGGAGCTTGTATAATACACTCAGTGGGCTTATGCCCTGTCACGGAGCTTGTATAATACACTCAGTGGGCTATGCCCTGTCACGGAGCTTGTATAATAGACACAGTGGGCTTATGCCCTGTCACGGAGCTTGTATAATACACTCAGTGGGCTATGCCCTGTCACGGAGCTTGTATAATAGACACAGTGGGCTTATGCCCTGTCACGGAGCTTGTATAATAGACACAGTGGGCTATGCCCTGTCACGGAGCTTGTATAATACTCAGTGGGCTTATGCCCTGTCACGGAGCTTGTATAATACACTCAGTGGGCTTATGCCCTGTCACGGAGCTTGTATAATACTCAGTGGGCTTATGCCCTGTCACAGAGCTTGTATAATACACTCAGTGGGCTATGCCCTGTCACGGAGCTTGTATATTACACTCAGTGGGCTTATGCCCTGTCACGGAGCTTGTATAATAGACACAGTGGGCTATGCCCTGTCACGGAGCTTGTATAATACTCAGTGGGCTTATGCCCTGTCACAGAGCTTGTATAATACACTCAGTGGGCTATGCCCTGTCACGGAGCTTGTATACACTCAGTGGGCTTATGCCCTGTCACGGAGCTTGTATATTACACACAGTGGGCTATGCCCTGTCACGGAGCTTGTATAATAGACACAGTGGGCTATGCCCTGTCACGGAGCTTGTATAATACTCAGTGGGCTTATGCCCTGTCACGGAGCTTGTATAATACACTCAGTGGGCTTATGCCCTGTCACGGAGCTTGTATAATACTCAGTGGGCTTATGCCCTGTCACAGAGCTTGTATAATACACTCAGTGGGCTATGCCCTATCACGGAGCTTGTATACACTCAGTGGGCTTATGCCCTGTCACGAAGCTTGTATATTACACTCAGTGGGCTTATGCCCTGTCACGGAGCTTGTATACACACTAGGGGTGTGCATCGGCCACTTTTCGTGTTTTGTGTTTTGGTTTTGGATCTGGATCTTTCTTCGTGTTTTGGATCTGGATTGGTTTTGCCAAAACCACCCTTCCGTGTTTTGGGTTCTGGGTTTTGTGTTTTGGATCTGTATTTTTTTGAAAAAAAGCATAAAAACAGCTAAAATCACAGAATTTGTAGGTTTTTCTGCTCCTATGCTATTATTAACCTCAATAACCTTAATTTCCACTCATTTCCAGTCTATTCTGAACACCTCACACCTCACAATAGTGTTTTTATGTCCAAAAGGTTGCACCGAGGTAGCTGGATGACTATGCTAAGCGACACGAGTGGGCGGCACAAACACGTGACCCATCTAGGAGTGACACTGCAGTGGCAGGCAGGATGGCAGTTAGAAAAACTAGGCCCCAAACTGTACATAATGCAAAGAAAAAAAGAGGTGCAAGATGGAATTGTCCTTGGGCCCTCCCACCCACCCTTATGTTGTATAAACAGGACATGCACACTTTAACAAATCAATCATTTCAGCGCCAGGGTCTGCCACACAACTGTGGCTGAAATGATTGGTTCGTTTGGGCCCCCACAAAACAAGCTGCCAATTAATGTGTCCCTGCACAAACTGGCTCTACGGAGGCAAGATGTCATCCTCATCCTCCTCATCCACCGATTCCTCACCCTCTTCAGTGTGTACATCCTCATCCTCACAAAGTATTAACTCGTCCCCACTTGAATCCACCACCACAGGTCCCTCTGTACCTTCTGGAGGCTGGTCTCCCTGGAAGAGCTGATAATTCATTTTGATGAACATCATCTTCTCCACATTCTGTGGAAGCAACCTCCTACGCCTTTCGCTGACAAGGTTCCCGGCTGCACTAAACACTCTTTCGGAGTACACACTGGAGGGGGGGCAACTCAGGTAAAATAGAGCCAGTTTGTACAGGGGCCTCCAAATTGCCTCTTTTTCCTGCCAGTACAGGTATGGACTGTCTGACATGCCTACTTGGATGCTGTCACCGATGTAATCCTCCACCATTCTGTCAATGGTGACAGTATCATATGCAGTGACAGTAGACATGTCAGAAATTGTTGCCAGGTCCTTCAGTCCGGACCAGATGTCCAAACTTGGTCCTGCCTGCCCTGCATCACCGCCAGCGGGTTGCTTAGGATACCTAAGTTTTTTCCTGGCAGCCCCAGTTGCGGGAGAAAATGAAGAAGGAGCCGTTGACGTGTCACGTTCCGCTTCAGCTGACAGTGTGTTCACCAGCAGGTCTTTGCACCTCTGCAGGCTTGTGTCGGCCGGAAAGAGAGACACCACATAGGCTTTAAACCTAGGATCGAGCACGGTGGCCAAAATGTAGTGGTCTGATTTCAACAGATTGACCACCCTGGAATCCTGGCAAAGCGAATGAAGGGCTTCATCCACAAGTCCCACATGCCGAGCGGAATCGCTCCGTCTTAGCTCCTCCTTCACTTTCTCCAGCTGCTTCTGCAAAAGCCTGATGAGGGGAATGACCTGACTCAAGCTGGCAGTGTCTGAACTGACTTCACGTGTGGCAAGTTCGAAGGGCTGAAGAACCTTGCACAACACGGAAATCATTCTCCACTGCACTTGAGTCAGGTGCATACCCCCTCCTTTGCCTATGTCATAGGTGGATGTATAGGCTTGTATGGCCTTTTGCTGCTCCTCCATCCTCTGAAGCATATAGAGGGTTGAGTTCCACCGCGTCACAACCTCTTGCTTCAGGTGATGGCGGGGCAGGTTCAAGAGTGTTTGCTGGCGCTCCAGTCTTCGGCACGCAGTCGCTGAATGGCGAAAGTGGCCAGAAATTTTTCGGGCCACCCAAAGCGTCTCCTGCACGCCCCTGTCGCTTTTCAGAAAATTCTGCACCACCAAGTTTATTGTGTGAGCAAAACATGGGACGTGCTGGAATTTGCCCAGATGTAATGCCCGCACAATATTGGTGGCGTTGTCAGATATCACAAATCCCCAGGAGAGTCTAAGTGGGGTAAGCCACTGGGCGATGATTTCCCTCAGTTTCTCTAAGAGGTTGTCGGCGGTGTGCCTCTTACTGAAACCGGTGATACACAGCGTAGCCTGCCTTGTAACGAGCTGGCGTTTCTGAGATGCTGCTACTGGTGACGCTGCTGCTGTTGCTGCGTAAGGTGATACATCTACCCAGTGGGCTGTCACAGTCATATAGTCCTTAGTCTGCCCTGTTCCACTTGTCCACATGTCCGTGGTTAAGTGGACATTGTGTACAACGGCATTTTTCAGGACACTGAGGACACTTTTTCTGACGTTTCTGTACAGTCTCGGTATCGCCTGCCTAGTGAAGTGGAATCTAGACGGGATTTGGAACCGGGGACACACTACCTCCATCAATTGTCTAAATCCCACTGCACTAATGGCGGATACCGGACGCACGTCTAACACCAACATAGCAGTCAAGGCCTCAGTTATACGTTTTGCTTCAGGATGACTGCTGTCGTACTTCATCCTCCTCGCTAAGGACTGTTGGAGGGTCAATTGTTTAGTAAAAGTAGTGGTGTTCCTACTTCCTCTCTGGGATGATGAACGACTCCCAGCAGCAGCAGCAACAGCAGCAGCGGCAGCAGTAGGCGTAGCAATGCAGGATCCTCCGGAGGAATCCCGGATAGGAGAGTCAGTCATGCCAGTGATATGGCCTGCAGGACTACTTCCGATCCTGACTAAGGAGGAAATTGACGAGGAGGGAGTTGACGGTGTGGTTTGCAGGCGCTTGGATACAACAGGACAACGGGATTTAGGTGTCCCTGGACTGCTTACGGTCTGAGCCAAAGTTTCTGAACTTGACAGTAACTTTTTATGAACGCGCTGCAGGTGCCGTATAAGGGAGGATGTTCCTAGGTGGTTGACGTCCCTACCCCTACTTATTTCACCTTTACATATGGTACATATGGCAAGACAGTTGTTGTCCGGATTTGGATAGAAATATTGCCAGACCAAAGAGGTGGAATGTTTGGTCTTCTGCCCAGGCATGACCGTGATGGGCTTTTTCATCCCACGGACAACAACTGTCTCCCCCGGAGCCTGATTTAAACAAACCACATCACCATCAGAATCCTCCTCGCCAACTTCCTCCTCAGCGCCAGCTACACCAGTATCCTCATCCTGTTGTACTTCAACAGTGACATCTTCAATTTGCATATCAGCAAGTGGACTGTGGGTGCTCCTTTCAGCACTTGCAGGGGGCGTGCAAATGGTGGAAAGAGCCACCTCTTCCCGTCCAGTGCTGGGAAGGTCAGGCATCGCAACCACCACCACACTTGGACTCTCTTTGGGGATTTGTGATATCTTCTTAGAAAGCACAGTTCTTCGCTGTGCTTTTGCCAGCTTAACTCTTTTGATTTTTTTAGTGGGAGGAGTGCTTCCATCGTCATGTGAAGCTGAACCACTAGTCATGAACATACTAGGGATCGACCTTAGCCGTTCCTTGCCACTCCGTGTCGTAAATGGCATATTGGCAAGTTTACGTTTCTCTTCAGCTGATTTAAATGTCTTTTTCAAGGTCATTTTCCTGAACTTTGCCATTTGGGATTGTATGTGCCCTCTACTATGACATTGGGCATCGGCCTTGGCAGACGACGTTGATGGCATGTTATCGTCTATGTCATGACTAGTGGCAGCAGCTTCAGCACTAGGAGGAAGTGGTTCTTGATCTTTTTCTATTTTATTTTTATCGGAGAAAGTTTGGTCCTCCATTTATGTTATATCGATTTGATATATACGTGCGGCTAAACACAGAAAATAAATTTTTTTTTGGTTCGGACTGGAGTGTACTTTGTGGGTTACAGCACCCTTTAACGGTCAAGCCAGCCGGCCCTTTACTTATGACACAGGCGCACTCTTGGCACTACTTTGTTGATGCACGTGCGGCTACTGCGCTCACAATTCACAAACACAGAAAATAATTTTTTTTTGGTTTGGACTGGAGTGTACTTTGGGGGTTACAGCACCCTTTAACGGTCAAGCCAGCCGGCCCTTTACTTATGACACAGGCGCACGCTTGGCACTACTTTGTTGATGCACGTGCGGCTACTGCGCACACAATTCACAAACACAGAAAATAATTTTTTTTTGGTTTGGACTGGAGTGTACTTTCGGGGGTTACAGCACCTTTAACGGTCAAGCCAGCCGGCCCTTTACTTATGACACAGGCGCACGCTTGGCACTACTTTGTTGATGCACGTGCGGCTACTGCGCACACAATTCACAAACACAGAAAATAATTTTTTTTTAGGTTTGGACTGGAGTGTACTTTCGGGGGTTACAGCACCCTTAACGGTCAAGCCAGCCGGCCCTTTACTTATGACACAGGCGCTCGCTTGGCACTACTTTGTTGATGCACGTGCGGCTACTGCGCACACAATTCACAAACACAGAAAATAATTTTTTTTTTGGTTTGGACTGGAGTGTACTTTCGGGGGTTACAGCACCCTTAACGGTCAAGCCAGCCGGCCCTTTACTTATGACACAGGCGCACGCTTGGCACTACTTTGTTGATGCACGTGCGGCTACTGCGCACACAATTCACAAACACAGAAAATAATTTTTTTTTTGGTTTGGACTGGAGTGTACTTTCGGGAGTTACAGCACCCTTAACGGTCAAGCCAGCCGGCCCTTTACTTATGACACAGGCGCACGCTTGGCACTACTTTGTTGATGCACGTGCGGCTACTGCGCACACAATTCACAAACACAGAAAATAATTTTTTTTTGGTTTGGACTGGAGTGTACTTTCAGGGGTTACAGCACCCTTTAACGGTCAAGCCAGCCGGCCCTTTACTTATGACACAGGCGCACGCTTGGCACTACTTTGTTGATGCACGTGCGGCTACTGCGCACACAATTCACAAACACAGAAAATAAATTTTTTTTGGTTTGGACTGGAGTGTACTTTCGGGGGTTACAGCACCCTTTAACGGTCAAGCCAGCCGGCCCTTTACTTATGACACAGGCGCACTCTTGGCACTACTTTGTTGATGCACGTGCGGCTACTGCGCACACAATTCACAAACACAGAAAATAATTTTTTTTTAGGTTTGGACTGGAGTGTACTTTCGGGGGTTACAGCACCCTTAACGGTCAAGCCAGCCGGCCCTTTACTTATGACACAGGCGCACGCTTGGCACTACTTTGTTGATGCACGTGCGGCTACTGCGCACACAATTCACAACCACAGAAAATAATTTTTTTTTGGTTTGGACTGGAGTGTACTTTCGGGGGTTACAGCACCCTTAACGGTCAAGCCAGCCGGCCCTTTACTTATGACACAGGCGCACGCTTGGCACTACTTTGTTGATGCACGTGCGGCTACTGCGCACACAATTCACAACCACAGAAAATAATTTTTTTTTGGTTTGGACTGGAGTGTACTTTCGGGGGTTACAGCACCCTTAACGGTCAAGCCAGCCGGCCCTTTACTTATGACACAGGCGCACGCTTGGCACTACTTTGTTGATGCACGTGCGGCTACTGCGCACACAATTCACAAACACAGAAAATAATTTTTTTTTAGGTTTGGACTGGAGTGTACTTTCGGGGGTTACAGCACCCTTAACGGTCAAGCCAGCCGGCCCTTTACTTATGACACAGGCGCACGCTTGGCACTACTTTGTTGATGCACGTGCGGCTACTGCGCACACAATTCACAAACACAGAAAATAATTTTTTTTTTGGTTTGGACTGGAGTGTACTTTCGGGGGTTACAGCACCCTTAACGGTCAAGCCAGCCGGCCCTTTACTTATGACACAGGCGCACGCTTGGCACTACTTTGTTGATGCACGTGCGGCTACTGCGCACACAATTCACAAACACAGAAAATAATTTTTTTTTTGGTTTGGACTGGAGTGTACTTTCGGGGGTTACAGCACCCTTAACGGTCAAGCCAGCCGGCCCTTTACTTATGACACAGGCGAACGCTTGACACTACTTTGTTGATGCACGTGCGGCTACTGCGCACACAATTCACAAACACAGAAAATAATTTTTTTTTGGTTTGGACTGGAGTGTACTTTCAGGGGTTACAGCACCCTTTAACGGTCAAGCCAGCCGGCCCTTTACTTATGACACAGGCGCACGCTTGGCACTACTTTGTTGATGCACGTGCGGCTACTGCGCACACAATTCACAAACACAGAAAATAATTTTTTTTTGGTTTGGACTGGAGTGACTTTCGGGGGTTACAGCACCCTTTAACGGTCAAGCCAGCCGGCCCTTTACTTATGACACAGGGGCACTCTTGGCACTACTTTGTTGATGCACGTGCGGCTACTGCGCACACAATTCACAAACACAGAAAATAATTTTTTTTTAGGTTTGGACTGGAGTGTACTTTCGGGGGTTACAGCACCCTTAACGGTCAAGCCAGCCGGCCCTTTACTTATGACACAGGCGCACGCTTGGCACTACTTTGTTGATGCACGTGCGGCTACTGCGCACACAATTCACAAACACAGAAAATAATTTTTTTTTGGTTTGGACTGGAGTGTACTTTCGGGGGTTACAGCACCCTTTAACGGTCAAGCCAGCCGGCCCTTTACTTATGACACAGGCGCACGCTTGGCACTACTTTGTTGATGCACGTGCGGCTACTGCGCACACAATTCACAAACACAGAAAATAATTTTTTTTTAGGTTTGGACTGGAGTGTACTTTCGGGGGTTACAGCACCCTTAACGGTCAAGCCAGCCGGCCCTTTACTTATGACACAGGCGCACGCTTGGCACTACTTTGTTGATGCACGTGCGGCTACTGCGCACACAATTCACAAACACAGAAAATAATTTTTTTTTTGGTTTGGACTGGAGTGTACTTTCGGGGGTTACAGCACCCTTAACGGTCAAGCCAGCCGGCCCTTTACTTATGACACAGGCGCACGCTTGGCACTACTTTGTTGATGCACGTGCGGCTACTGCGCACACAATTCACAGACACAGAAAATATATTATTTTTTTAGCACTTGGGGGGAGCACCCCTGATGGACAGAGCACCCCCTGGACAACACTACAGCACCCCTTTAGGACTGGGACACTGCACAGGACTTTGGAACTGACTGCACAACACAGTCCAGCCAGCCCCTATGGACTTTGAAGTAGTGGACACAGCCCCTATTAACAACAGCAGCACAGCACAACACAGCCAGCCCCTATGGACTTTGAAGTAGTGGACAACAGCAGCACTACACTACACTACACTACACAGCACTAACTCCCACCCTCCCTCTTCACTGTCCACAGCCGAGTGAGAAAATGGCGTCGACGTGGGTACCTTATATAGGATCCAAAACCCGCGAGACTCGGAAGGCGGGATGATGACGTTTTGCCTCGATGTCAGATCCGAGTCAGGCGGGAAAAGTCGAGCCTGACTCGGATCGGACTCGGATCGGGGGGGCTCGGGGGGGTTCGGATTTCAGAAATCCGAACCCGCTCACCCCTAATACACACAGTGGGCTATGCCCTGTCACGGAGCTTGTATACACTCAGTGGGCTTATGCCCTGTCACGGAGCTTGTATAATACACTCAGTGGACTTATGCCCTGTCACGGAGCTTGTATAATAGACTCAGTGGGCTATGCCCTGTCACGGAGCTTGTATAATACTCAGTGGGCTTATGCCCTGTCACGGAGCTTGTATAATACACTCAGTGGGCTATGCCCTGTCACGGAGCTTGTATAATACACTCAGTGGGCTATGCCCTGTCACGGAGCTTGTATAATACACTCAGTGGGCTATGCCCTGTCACGGAGCTTGTATAATAGACACAGTGGGCTTATGCCCTGTCACGGAGCTTGTATAATACACTCAGTGGGCTATGCCCTGTCACGGAGCTTGTATAATAGACACAGTGGGCTTATGCCCTGTCACGGAGCTTGTATAATACTCAGTGGGCTATGCCCTGTCACGGAGCTTGTATAATACTCAGTGGGCTATGCCCTGTCACGGAGCTTGTATAATACACTCAGTGGGCTATGCCCAGTCACGGAGCTTGTATAATACACTCAGTGGGCTATGCCCTGTCACGGAGCTTGTATAATACACTCAGTGGGCTATGCCCTGTCACGGAGCTTGTATAATACACTCAGTGGGCTATGCCCTGTCACGGAGCTTGTATAATAGACACAGTGGGCTATGCCCTGTCACAGAGCTTGTATAATACACTCAGTGGGCTATGCCCTGTCATGGAGCTTGTATAATAGACTCAGTGGGCTATGCCCTGTCACAGAACTTGTATAATACACAGTGGGCCTAAGTGGGTATATATTAATTAATGCCAGCGGCAAGAACACTGCCTACTCTGTCTCACTCTAGTCTCCAGTCTAATCTAACACTAGCAGTCTAGCACAGTGCACGCACTACCACTAACCACGTGACACGTGAAATGGCGCCGACTGCCGGGCGCCGCGCCTTTTATATAGGCCGAACGTCACCCGGCTCTCGCGAGGTCTCGAGAGAATCCGACGCCGGACGGGTGACGTTCGGCCTCGAGGTGGAATCCAAGTCAGGCAGGAACACCCGAACTTGCGTTCGGGTGGACTCGGAATCCACCTGTTCGGAGCGGTTCGGATTCCTCAGAATACGAACCGCTCATCACTAATATATGTATGCATGTATGGGTTCAGTACAGCCACTGGTTCAAATCCCGACTCCGGAAGGCCGACTATTGAAAATCCAGATGCCGGCTGATAAGTACTGACATTGGCGTCCCGACCGATATGGTATCCTAACAACTTCTTTCCCCAGTACCTAACCCTAACCCTCCCCCTAGTGCAGTGATTTTCAACTCACGGGACACTACACAAGTTTTAAAAACACCATTCGGCAATGCAGCGTGCGTGACCAATGAAAAAACATACACATTGGCTCCCACATACAAAAATACACATTGGCATTGGAATAAAACACACTACATTGGCCTTCTCAGGAATAAAACTCAGGGGGTCATTCAGACTCGCTCGCGAGCAAAGGACGCTCGCAAGCGGGTCGATGTTGTGCTAATGCGCATGCGCACGATGGAGGGAGCTCCGTCGTGCGCATGCGCGAGACCCGGCGAGCGACGAGGAATACATTGCTTGAGGTCTCACACCAAAGGGGGCGTGCTGTCGATGGTGAGTGACAGCATGCCCCCTTTGGTGGGCGTGCCGGGGGCCTGGCTGCCAGATGGAGGCGTTCCCGTGGGAACGCCAGCCGTCTGAAGGCGGCGCCACTGACATCAGTAATGATGTCAGTGGGAGTGATTTTGGCTCTGATAGAGCCAAAATTACTCCTGGGCTTGCGGCAGCGAGACCCTACTGCAGGGTCTCATCGCTAGCCTGATGGTCGCGATGGTCTTGACCATCGCGACCATTTTTTTGGCCGCTCGCATATGCTGAGGGTGGTCACCCACAGCTATGCGAGCGGCCTGGAGGCCGCTCCATTTTCAGGTAGGAGGGCCCTGGTTCAGAGCGAGTGCTCTGGTCAGAGCGTTCGGCTCTGAATCAGGCCCTCACTACATCGGCGTCCTCAGAAAAAAAACTCACTACATCGGCCTCCTTGGGATTAAATCACATTACAGTACAAGTGCGCTGAGCTGACCGCAGCGGCACACTTGACAACCGTTCACAGCACACTAGTGTGCATGGTACAGCGGTTAAAAAACTCTGCCCTAGTGCCTAACCACACTACCTATCTTCGGGATGCCGGCGATCCATACTGAACTTATCCATATATAACTTATATGTAGTTTTATTAGTATGGATACAGCTTTAAATATTGGTCCATATAGATTAATGTGTGTCATTGTGTTATTTAAGAAAACAACCAAATTAAACTTTTTCACAGGACGAAGGCACATGGCCCATCATTTGATTTTACACTAAAGGCGCACATCCACTAGGTGATATTAATGAGCGATTGCATGATTACGACATCGTAATCGTGCAATCGCTCATTAATCGTGCACAAATCGTGCACCAAAATGTCGGAAACGACCAGCGATGCGCGCTCTCAAGCATCACCCGAACATGCCGGTCAATCTGCCGATAATGACAGATTGACCATGTTCGCGGAGGGAGCAGGGGATGGGGAACGACGGTACGATTACGATGTAGTCGCCTAGTGGATGTGCGGCTTTACAGCAAAGCATTTCTAATAGGGATGGGTGTCATTTAAAAAAGTCCATTATTGTGCAGCCTTCAGTGGACCTAATGTGTGATTACCTCCTCTCCAGCTGAGGGCCTTGAAATCTGAAAGTAAAGTCTCGTACTCACTGAACGATAAATTGGACGATATGAACAATAATAACGTTATCGTTCATCGCCTTCAATATCGTCCAGTGTGTATGCAAGATATTGTTAACGATGCGCACTCCTACAGATCATTAACGATGTCTTTCATCACCCGAACATGCAGGGCAACCTGACTATATCGTCAGGTTGTGCATGGTCGGGGATGAGGAAGTGTACCCTCACTGAACGATATCGTTATCGACATTGAGCCCAGCAGTGCAGGCAGGGCAGTTTCTAGGGTCTGAGGCTCCCAGTGCGAGCAGTCAAAATGCGCCCCCCCCCCCTCGAAGCAGTAATATTGTGGAGTGGGCGTGGCGTCATCATGAGGGGGTGTGGTATCACAGTAAGGGAGCGTGATCTAGAAAGACCACAGAATGACAGCCACCATGACTACTGAGTACAAGGGTGTCTAACCTGTCAGAGGCAAAGCGCTGAAAAATATATGTAGCTAAATAAAAGACAGACAGCATGTGCGCGCTCAAAAAATGGGGTGTGGCCTAGCTGTCACAAGTCCACGCCGCATTTCTGTGTGCATGCCTGTGGTGTGACATTTGCAGAAGTATGACCTTGCATCACACCCGGTTTTAGTCGCGTTGGGAGCGAGCCCAGCCAGATCCACATAAAATACACTGCAACAAACCACTTCCACATAAAATATATTGGAAAAGCCAGAGGCACATAAACTACGTTTTAAAACCACATCCACCTCAAATACATTATTAAATCCAGAACCACATAAAACACATTGAAAAAACATGATTCACATAATACACACTTCATTCCAGCCCCCTCCCTTACCATTCCAGCCCCCTCCCTTACCATTCTCTACCCTCCCTTACCATTCTCTCCCCTCCCTTACCATTCCAGCCCCCTCCCTTACCATTCCAGCCCCCTCCCTTACCATTCTCTCCCCTCCCTTACCATTCCAGCCCCCTCCCTTACCATTCTCTCCCCTCCCTTACCATTCCAGCCCCCTCCCTTACCATTCCAGCCCCCTCCCTTGCCATTCCATCCCGACTGGCTCTCAGGCAAAAGTGCCCATTATGCAGTGCCCCCTGTAGTTGTCCCCATATGCAGTGTCCCCTGTATTTATGCCCCTTATGCAGTGCCCACAGTGGTAGTGTAACTTATGCAGTGCCCCCTGTAGTCATGTCCCCTGTAGTCATGCCCCATCAGTAATGCCCCCAATAGTAATGGTTCCTGTTGTAGTGCCCCAGTAGTAGTGTCCCCAGTTGTATTGCCCCCAATAGTAATTCCCCCTGTACTAGTGTCCCCTTTATAAATTCCCCAGTATTAATGCCCCTGTATTAGTGCCCCCAGTAGAAGTGCCCCTGGCCCCTGAGTAATGCACCCAGTAGTGGTGCCTCCTAAGCAATAACCCCAGTAGAAGTGCTCCCAGAGTAATGTCCCTAGTAGCTGTGCCCAGGTGCCCCCAGTAGTGGTGGCTCCCCCCAAGTATTGTCCAGGCTGCCTGCACACACACACAAAAAAAAAAAAAAACAGTAACACTTACCTTCAGCCCCGCTCTGGCCCCAGCTCTGGCGTCCGCTCCACTCGTCTGCTCCTCTCTCTGCACTATGGGAAAGACGTCATGACGTCCTCCCATAGTGCACATTGTGGGAGCCGGAAGCCGGAGCCTCCGTCTCCGTCTCCGGCTGCTCTGCTCTGCCGGGCGCCCGCTGGTAACTGAATCTCAGCGGGCGCCCGGCAGTTAACATGCTGTTTCTACAGCAGGGGTAGGAGGCAGCGCGCCCCGTGCGATTGCACGGGTCGCCTGCCCCTAGAAACGGCCCTGAGTGCAGGGGAAACACTAGACGATATCGATCATGGAGCATATCATCCAGTGTCTATGCGGTTTTACACTCTGTATATAAAATGCAGAAGCACCATGCAAAGTGAATACAATTTTTATTTTTACAAGTAATGAAGATAATAATTGATATTGATAATAGACAAATTTAAAATGTGTAAGGTAAATACAACTATATATTTAGCTGTGTCTTTTCCTATAAAATAAAAATATACATATTCATACACACACTATATATACAGTATATACACACATATACATACATACATATAAATATATATTATACATACATATACACTTATATATATATATATATATATATAGACACACACATATATACATGCACGGGGTCCTCTTGTGATCGCAGGGGAGGGGAGTTGGTGCTCTTGTGATCGCGGGAGGGGGCACCTGTGATCATGTGCAGAGCGTAGAGGAGCTGTAGCTCCGCCTCCAGTCGACCATGGTTTACAGACACTAGAGCCCACCTCTGCCTCTTGACATTTTTTTACATTTGCACTATGTGGCGGCGACCATTTTGGGGCGGAATTTTTTTTGTGTGGTGTGGAGAGAGACATACTCGTCGGGCAACTCAGCAGCTGGACCGGCCCATCTTTGCATCAGCCCTTCTGGTATTTGCCAGAACTGCCAGATAGCCAGTCCGGCCCTGGCAGCAGTAGACTGCTGGTGACTCGGAGAGGGGACACCACAAGATCAGACAGGTAAGTTATGGTAAATACTGGCGGTATATTCATACTTGTAAGCATCATTGTGATACTAAAAAAAGTATGCAACCAGAAATAAGTTACTTGGACCATCTCCGTTACCGGATCCTTGCTCATACCAGGCATGCACATTTCAATCGCTGAGTACCAATCCCAGATGTAACTGCATTGCTGGGACAGCTCCATATTAGAAGAACTGTCCTGGTAAGAAGAAGATAATAAATGCCGGCAGACATTACTACAAGTAAATAGGCAATATCGATACCTATATAACACATCCATGTCTCTAAGTTTTTTAAAAAACAGTTGATATGACCATGTGTAATTACTTCAAATATGGTATCTGGAAGGTAGATAGACAGTAACTGTATACACAGCCAATAGATAGACAGTAACTGTATACACAGCCAATAGATAGGCACCAGAAGGAAGACAGTGAATAGGACGACAGGGACTTAGGGCCTGATTCAGAGCTGAACACTCTGACCAAAGCGCTCGCTCTGAATCAGGGCCCTCCTCCATGAAAATGGAGCGGCCTCCTGGCTGCTCGCATAGCTGTCGGTGACCACCCACAGCATATTCGAGTGGCCAAAAAGATGGTCGCGATGGTCAAGACCATCGCGACCATCGGACTTGCGACGGAGACCCTGCGGTAGGGTCTCCCTGCTGCAAGCCCTGGAGTGATTTTGGCTCTATCAGAGTGATGTCAGTGGGGCCGGCTTCTGACGATAGGCGTTCCCATGGGAACGCCTCCGTCTGGCAGGCACGCCCACCAAAGGGGACGTGCTGTCAATCAACATCGACAGCATGCCCCCTTTGGTGCGAGACCCGGAGGGATGGCAAGCCCATCGCTCGACGGGTCTCGCGCATGCGCACGACGGAGCTCCCTCCGTTGTGCGCATGCGCAGTGGGGAACATCGACCCGCTTGCGAGCATCCTGCCGCTCGCGAGCGGGTCTGAATGACCCCCTTAGATCGACATTGCCCATAGGTCGACCGGATAAATGTTAGAGTCAAAAGGTCG
This sequence comes from Taudactylus pleione, assembly GCA_031769625.1. Classification (NCBI taxonomy): domain Eukaryota; kingdom Metazoa; phylum Chordata; class Amphibia; order Anura; family Myobatrachidae; genus Taudactylus; species Taudactylus pleione. The sequence goes on along the minus strand of JAUIMM010000513.1, from coordinate 721,021 downwards.
ACAGGTCAAAAGGTCAACAGGTAAATGGACAACAAGGTCGAAAGGTTGACTCATGGTTTTTTCATGATTTATCATGATTTTTAGGGTTTTGGTTAGTGTTTTGGTTATGGCTAGCCAATTGGTGGAGGGTTAGGGTTAGGCACCCACCCACCAAGTAAAAGCATTTCTGCCAATATAAAGCCTCTGGCCCTGATTCAGAGTCACTCGTAAGCGGCAGCTCGTTCGTTCTGACCGTTTGTTCGGTATATAGCGAATGCATGCTATTTTGAGTGACAGAAGGAGGCGTATGTGGGTGTTAACAGGGGAAGGTGCTTGAAAACGGGGGTGTGGAATTAGATCGCAGGCGTGCTTAAAGGTCAAAACGGGCATTTTAAGTGAGTGTATAATTAATACAGCAGCGTCATTGACCACGTCACTTGTTTTTTTTTTACTCCGAACTGCTCGCAAAATAGCGGTTGAAAAAACCAGCCACAAGAATAGCGAGCAGTTCATACGCTGTTCGATGTACTCGATTAATCTAATAAATAGCGGACATGACGTAGGATGCGAGCGGCCAGGGGGCGTATTTTTCAAAATTACAACCGCTAGTTTTGCTCGCTCGTTCAGACTTAGAGGCGTGAACAGACCGCAATTAGCGAATGGTTCATTTGAATAGTCACCCCTTGTTTTAGAACGAACGACCGCAAATAGTGAGCGGCTCTGAATGAGGGCCTCTGTCAGCGGAGAAACTGTATGCAATTATTAACAATGTTTTCTAGGTTTGGACAACACCTCCTTTTCCGCAAAGCCAGAAAAAGATGGAGGGGCACTTTTGTTGTGGTACAAGGCAGCTCGTATGCAGAAGACACCTGCAGTAAAGCTGCTCAGTCCTGTTCTATAGTGTGGGATAAATCACATCTGCTCTGCCGTAAATGTACAAGAGAATTCAGCCTATGGGTTGTCTAGGATCCTTAAGCCTCATACCTCTAGTTCCCAGCGACTGGACAGGTTGCATTCTCATGCATAGTTGTGTCCTTACCGCGTGCCGGCTATTGCTGCACTTAATGACATTTTGCGTTTCCAATGTATCGGGAAATAAACTGCACCTGACTGTATAGTATTGAAGGCTCTGTAAAAGGCAGACGCACAAAAATACACTTTATAAATAGACAACTACGCAATAAAACTCTCCGACTGACGTTACAGGAATAATGTGAAAGGATTCTTCGGAATGAGGATATAGAGGCGCGCAATGCATGCCGGGCGACTTATTTATAAGGCTATTTTAATGCACAATGCAAACTGCTCAGCCTAATGTTTTTCTTACTGAAGATGAAAAGGACGAGATTATGCGATTTGTCTTTTTATTCCAGTGAAGCGACTTTTTCTCTTAGTTCAATTTTTGATTACAATAAATACATTTATCTTATGATATGCGAAGAGCCTGTAGACATATTTTCTTTACTTTCATATTTATGATGTTTTTGCAGAATGAATTGAGACATTCGGCATTTATTGCAGCCTGAAAGTTATCCGAAGCTCCCAGCATTTATAGCCGGCATTTGATGGAACACCAATCAAATTTTGTGATCTCAATTTACAAGCACATTGGTCTCAGAACTATTGCAGATTACTTAAATATTCAGATGGCTTTTTTCCCGTGTATTAATGAACAATCTCTGTAGAATAACAGAGATACTGAGAGAAATATAGCCTATTTATTTGCAGTTTATTTATACCATATTTTTCTGTAAATCACTATATCTTCCTTCTTCCACCAGCCTCACCTGTCAGTACAACTTGTGTGTTTGCCAGTAGTTGGGCTCAAGAGGAAAAAAAAGAGGATTAAAGATAGAGCAGGGAAAACCTGAGAGGATGACGGTAGCAGCTGTTCTGGTTTCCAATGCAAAGTCGCCGATATGTGAAATCCGAATACACCCACATTTCGTGAATCCAGGTAAATACGAGTCAAGGTTCTGATCTTTTCATGGTTCGGAATTTGGATTTTAAATTTGAATTTCGGGTTTTGGATTGCCTAAATTACATGATTTTAGCTGTTTTTAAAAACTTTTTATCTTTTTTTTTTTTTTAAAACTCCAGATCCAAAACCAAAACACAAGATGAGTCCAGATCCAAAACCAAAACCAAAAACACGGGGGGCAGCACACATCTCTTGTTTAATGTTCCTATGAGTCCCATATTATACCCAATGGTTCCTTACATATTAAACCCGGCAGTTCCACTACATATTATACCAGGAGTGATCCCCACAAATAATGCCGCTACAGTGAGCCACTATACAGAATGCCCATGCAGAGTGACCCGGAGCGCACTTTGGTAAACAGCATAACGCACAATCTATGAATGCTGGTGCACAATATACACTTAATTAATTTTGACAGTAGACAATACAGAACCCATTCCCTGTTGGCTAGTCTAGAGCCGAAATCCTATTATTTGGAGACTCCCATTGTCTGGCTGGCGGCTAGTCCTTGGTGGCTAGTAGGAAAGACAGATCAGATGTGTTTGTGACTAGTGGAAATGACAGAAATCCTCCAGTAACTACTGTAATACAGATACAATAATATAGTTGCAACACTTAACGCACATATTCTTGCTCTAAGATCCATAGCTAATATCAGCTGATGCTACTATTGGCTGATAGCAACTCTATTTATTATACTTTGCCAAATTTTGGCAGCCAATTGTAATACAGGCAAATTAGGCAAAATAGCAGCTATAAGCCATTATTACTCAGACAGTCTGTATTTCAGAGAGTCTGCTGGGCATCCTTTTACACAGTAGCATAACTACCATAGGTGCAGGGGGCCCGGCCCTCCTACTGCCCCTAAGGTGCCAGGCCTTGGTCCGTGGGCTCCTCCCCAGCACCCTCCTCCCTCCCCTTTCCTTGACTTATCTGCTCCGTGGTCACGCCCTCCCGGTTGACTCTGCCCTTGGCACTCTTCATTGACTGATACTGGAAAGAGGAGTGGTCGCATCCTCCCAGCACCAGTCAGTGAGGAGGAGAGACTGAACCAACCAGGAGAGGAGGTGTGCCTGCCCTGCATAGCGTGACCACGGAGCAAGTAAGTTGAGGAGGGGAGTGAGTAGAGTGTGGGGGGGGGAGTGCAGAGGGGCGGCACGGATGGAGGGGGGGTCCGGGGACCTAAAGGGGCCTGTGAAAATGATGCTATGGGGCACCCCTAGGTCTAGTTATGCCCCTGCTTTTATAGTTGTGCAATTGTGAGGTACGGGGTGCAGTCACAAAGTCAACATACACAATTTTGACATTTATGTTGACAGGAGGAGGGTAAAGTTTAGGCACTTGGAGAAGGGTTATGGCTAGGTAGTAGGGGTAGGTTAGCTTTAGGCACTAGGGGAACGGTTAGGGTTTGGCACCAGGGGGAGGGTTAGTGTTGGTAACTAAGGGGAGGGTTAGGTACTAGGGGGAGGATTAGAGTTAGGCAATAGAGTAGAGTGATAGGCACTAATGGGATGGATAGGCACTAGGGGGAGGTTAAGGTTAGGAACTAGGGGGATGGTTTGGCACAAGGGGGGGGTTAGGTTAAAGCTATGGGAGGGGAGGGTTAGGCACTAGGGTGAGGGTTATGGCTAGGGTTAGGGGCATTACTCACTGCAGGAGGACAGACTGAATTCATCATTACCTGACCACAGAACCTAGAAGACACTGCGAGACATGCTCATAGGAAAGGGACTTCTGCCCCACCGGGACTGTTTTGTCAACATACTGTAGTAAACATGTCAACATTTCATCAGTGTCAACATGAGTAATGTTGACATGATGAATGTTGACAAAATTTCCAGAACCTGTGAGGTTCTCATGGGAGTGGGAAGTTTGGAACAGTTAAACGCACGTCTATATCCTTGGCATTAAGAGCCAGTGCCAACTTATCAAATATTTAAAATTAAAATATATATTAAAATATATAAATTTATTTATAATGCAATTAAAAAATATATTTAGGTAAATAAATAAAACGTGCTCCGATCTATGATCACCAGGTATCGACATCCTAGTAAAATAGTCTATCCCAAACTTTTGCCATATAATTCCAGTAAATGTTTTATCCGTCTGCCACTGGTGTCAGTGCAGTGGTAGCCCTTGTTAGATAGTGATGGGGGAGTCGTTTGCTTCTCCTTTTGATAAAAAATTATCCCTCTAATCAGCAGCCCTGTGTAGGTTTTCCCCTGGATAATTCAGTGATCTCTTTGGCTTAATACCTAGTTCCCATGGAAGTACAGTATCCCTGATGTACTCAACAATATTGCATTTGTGTGAGCCATATTATTGTGGTCATTGGAACAGGCTGACATGGTACAAATAGTTCCCAATGTATTTTATCCACAGAGGAGAAGTGACCGATTTGGAAGATTATTGGTAGTACACATTATGTCAGCCGGGATGGCGGACTTGCCACAGCGTTGCATGAAATACTCTCACAATCTCTGGATATTCCAAACTCTGTAGAAAACTTAAATTCCAACTTAAATCTGAAAAAAATGATTGGATAGGTTTAGCAGAAAAAATATCAAAAAAGGATGATTGCAAAAGGCAAAATTTAATTGAGCAACTAAATAATTATGTATAATTTCGGTATATATGCTCAGAAAATTGACTGCTATGCTCAGATAAAAGGATGAATAGAGTAATGCATTCGCCCAGGGTAGCTATTTAAGAAACGGTTTAGTAGTGTATGCGGCGTTACTTTCCCTGTACAAATGGAAGATGGTAAATGTTTTTTTTTTTTTTAATTTCAGAAAATGAGGGATTCACAAAATAAACTGAATTCTGAAATTTACGGATATTTCTGAAAAGTTTGCGGCTCGTGCTTTGTCTCCTGGTGGGAGTTCCCAGTATGTGTCCCCGCTCTTTATGTAAAGACAGCTGTGCAACACCAATCCCTTTGTTCTCTATAGTACATGTAATTTCGGCTGTCTGTCTTGATTCAGAATTGCTACTTCCTTTATTCCATGTCCTGGCCCTGCTGGATTTCATTCTCAGTGTCTCCTCTATGGTTGTGGAGAGCTGCATAGTACGACTACTTTGTGAGCTGAATAAAATCTCGGTATCTGTTCTAACTGTGTAAATGTAGACAATGTTACAGAATCAATTTGATATTTTGTATACAGCTGTTAGTATCTCTTTTTATTCAGTGTACTGTCATCGTATGGTAAATACTGTGCGGTGTGCATGAGCTACCTGCCAGGTTTGTCTCTTGGAGCAGAAACTACCTGTAGTGTTCTTTAGCGTTACTGTATTTTGCAGCATCCATCTGCCACTGATTCACCAATCATCCAATCCCTTACATGATTATATAATACAGTTGTATGGCAAAATCTTGGGCCTGATTGGTTATAAACTCTCTTTGATATTCCTCAAGGTTGTACTGTAGTGTCCCACTAATATTACATAATTATTACAGGGGTGAGTGCATTACAGTATGTAAAAGGTGTACTGTAGCGAGATCAGTGACCTCTCAGACTAGCGCCTCTTGCTATTGATTATTGTCTAGTGATCGCACTATGTCATCCGTGTATGCTGCACCCATGGAGATGAACTCTACTCTCCAAGAAATGTATTTCATTTTTTTTCGGAAATATGCATTTACCTATTATTTTTACATAGTTATTTCATGCATTATATTTTTTAAATTGTTTTTATTTATGTTGAATACCATGTACCTTTTATAGTTATTTATTTATGTGACAAACCATTTATTGATTTAAATTTAATTAATTTGAACAGCAAACACTTTAAATAGATTGTTTCATTTATTTTAAATTGATTCGTACCATTTATTTTGCTTTCACTTTACTTTCTTTTAAATAAAAGTATTTAGTTTTTTTAAATACTGTATATATATTTTTGTTTTAATTATTTTTATTTTTGTAATACATTTTCCCTTTAATTTTTTTTTTAATTTTATATTTTTTTTATCAGTCAAGACACGTGAAATAACAACAATTCCAAGCAGGGAATGTAACGCAACGGATTTCAAGTACCATGTAAGTATACTACAAATAGCAGACATAGGAGAATAATGGGCAAGAAAATGTTTATAGGAACGGGAGATCCGGCCGGTATGAGAGGCATATATTTCAGGAGTACATTTGTATGTCCTTGTTCCTGACTATGCCATTTAAGTGAAATGCAAACACAATATGTTGCCCCTGATGTGCTTGGAAGGGTTAGAACAGGACAAATGTTTTTCTTTGAACAATCCTGTCTCTCTCTTACTGGTAATCTAGCATTTGAATTTCAGTACCTACATGTATTAAAATTGAGTGAGCTGATATATTCACAGATATGTACTGTACGAGATTTCCAAATTCACCAATAAAAAACTGCACCATGTCCAATTGGCCAACATTACTCGGGGAAGGAGGGGGGGGGAAGGGAGATGTACTAAAGAGTGCTCTCGTGAAAATGCTGTTTTTTTTCCTGTGATTTTCATGGCAGTTTTCATACCACCAGATTTACTAAAGGCCAAACCACTGACAAACTGCTGGTTTTCTAAATGCCACATTACACCTCTCTGTCCTGATTTTTTTTTTTACTTGGCAAGAATATAAATCGTGCAGTGTATCAAGCGGCAGTTGGCAAAACCAATGGAAAAACCACCAGAAAAATAAATCTGGTTCAGCTAGGTGAGGTTGCTGAAATAGTTGGCATTTGGATGGCCTATAATGCTCATAGTAAGAGGGGGAACACCAGTGTCCATGGGAGATCCAGAGTATGTGGTTTTAGAGTGCAATTGGCCCTGGACTCCATCTCACATCAGGAGGTTGCACAAATGATGCACTTGGACTTTATGATCATCCTTATGAGCAGCTGGTAGATGATTTGGAACTAGAGATGTGCGCTGACCCCCGTGTTTTTTCTTTTGAATCTGGAATCATCTTCATGTTTTAGTTTTACAAAACCATCCTCAAGTATTTTGGTTTTGGCTTTGTATCTAAGTTTAAAAAAAAATGATAAAAGTTTTTAAAAGCAGCTAAAGTCAAGTAAATTTTGCAATCCCAAAAATTACTCTACCCAATTGGCACGAGTAGAGATCACACCTCATCCACCTGGGTCAAACAATTGCAGGCTCTATTTGTCATCTATGTCCACGGGTCCTTTTTCTGGATCTGGGCTCAGCAGTTCACAGTTTTTACAACGCCCTCCTGAATCCCAGGCACTGGGTTCAATCACCCTCCTCAGTGGTGGGCATCCCACATCATTTGAGATTCAATCCCACCTCCACCATCTTTTTGGGGGACCTCACTCCCCTTGCCTCTGGTGCATCAGAGAGGAGTGTAATCTGTAGCAACAGGCCTGCATCAGGGAACCTGCCAGGGGTAGGCCATGGCTGGAGGTCTCTCTCTGCAATTATTAAAAGGGCTAGAGTTGGCTGTAGGGGAGCAGTGAGTTTCTGCACTTCTTCTCCCCATGCCCCCCCCTTTAAAAGCCTCTACCCCCTCCCAAAGGCCTATTACTTCTGGTGCCTCCTCAGGGAATAACTTGGCCTCACTCAGCCCGGCCAGCTGTGGGACTGATGGGATATAACTGCGGAGCTGAACTGCTGGTGTCTCTGTCATGGCACCTGACGCTTCATCCCTTTCACTCAGTTGCACAATCCTGGGAAGCGATGAGTCTTCCTGGGCTTCGTGTGGCTGGCTCTAAGCTCTTCGTTCAGCGTGCTGCCCCTGAGATCCTCCCGATCCTCCAGCAGGTCAAAGTTCCTTTAATCACCACTCCAGTTGCATTTTTCTCTGAGCCTGATCTGCTCAGGTCCCTTAATGGAGCTGAGAGGAGAAGGGCCACATTGTACTTCCTTCTCCTCTGCCTCTTGAATTGGAACTTCAGCAATAATTGTCCTAGTCTCTGCGCTATGGTCTGCTATGGGGGTATTTTCTGATGCAGCACATACCCCCTTCTCTGGTTCTGCTTGATCTGCTACATGGTCCGGCTGCATGTGCCCATCAGAACCGCACTGGAGCACAGCCTCAGGATCCAACATATTCACAGACACTTTGTAGTGGGAATAGATATCCTCTTCCAGGTTCTGCTCTGCCTGCATTACAGTCTCTGATGTTAGGGGCCTTTGTGAGTAACAGGGCCCTGGTGCCATATTGTACAGACACTCCACAGCAAATTCCTCATTTTCCAATTCAGTAAATGGGAACAGTTTTGATAACTCTTCTGGGGTCAGTGGGGTGACTGGTTCTGCAACTTTTTCAGTGGATCTAAACTGCTGCAGGCGATGCACTTCAGCCTCCATTCTGAGACGCTGGTCCAGCCATCTCAGGGAATTCAGCTGTCCCTGTGCTGCTGCTTCATCCTCAGCATCCTCAAAACATTGTAGGAGACACTGCATCTGCTCCCAGGCACTATTCAGCTCTCCTGGACTAAGGACCCATTTCCTATACGCACTGAAGGCATGGATTGGGTTGTCCTGCTGATCATGCACCCATCGGACAAGAGTGCGGTGGGTGCAGCCTTAGGACGGGGATGCTGCTACGGAACTGCCATTCAGAAATTAGGTCCTCCAGACTCATTTTTGCTAATTGATTTCTGGATTAAGCTAGCGGCATTCCTTCTGCCATTCCCCAACTTGTAACCCTGCAGTGGACCCCTCAGTCATCCACCCGGGTGGCACCAGCATCTTTTCTTCCCTCTGGGTTCTCTTCACGGACTCCTTCCCAGGAACCCCTTAAGCCGGCACTAGCGCTCTGGCCTCAGTGATCTGGCTTATTTGCAATATCTGGCACATGGAGCTACTTGCTTCTGCCATGAACTGTTTCCACTCCAATGTATTCAGCAGATTTTCTTCTACAACATCACTTTTACTCTGCACAAACTCATCTGTCAGGTTTTCCATTCTCTCCTCTTTAGTAGCTCCTGTCCACAAGCGAGCCACTGACACACTTCATCCCAATATACCCGAATGGGCTGCATCTTTGCAGATGGACTTCTCAGGTCCCATTCCTCAGCCAGCAGGCACCACGAGGATTCCTCATCCATGAACATCACTACTCTGGGAGACTTGGGGCACTTCTTGCCTCTCTTTGGGCACTTCTTCCCCTTTCTTGGGGCCATTTAACAAACAGGCGGTGACACTAGGGCTTCGGTCTGCATCACATGCTGGACTCCCCTCACTGCATCTTCTGTTTCTGGGACCTGACACAATCCTCCGTTCCCTCGCTTGCAGAATATGTTATCCTGGACAAGCCAACACTTAGGGCCATATTCAATTTGAGGCGAAAAGTCAGACTTTTTGCCATCATCGCCGTTTTTAGCAGGGATAAAGTATTGGGTGCATGCCCGCTTATCCTCGTATTCAATTTGGTTCTCGCAAAAACGGGACCCGGCGGAAAGGTAAGTATTGAAAAGTGCTGTCAGTTTTTGGGGAAATCATGCTGTCACCCCCCAAAAGATGTTCTGACATGGGGAATCACTTTGGGTACCCCCAATTTGGCCTGCTGAAGATAGTCGGGTTTTTTAAATCGCCGCGGCAGGTGCATAAATGTGCTTGTGAAGAACAAGTGAAGAATAGCACTTAGCTTTTTTGGGGGGTAAAATTAACTATGCCTATCAAATTTGGGGTACATGAAAATGGGTGTAAGCATATTTTTAAGTCCCTAAAATAATTTTTAAAAATTCTTGAAAAATGCACCTTCCTCTACCGCCCACATTCTAGAATACACCTGCCGCATACTTGTGACTCCCTCAGGAATCAATTTAGCTACTTTAGAAGTTTGTTCCCCAAATTTTTTCTCACCCTCAAAATAAAAGTAAATTTTTTGGGGTGACCAGAGGACATTTTAAAAAAAATGTTGACATAGAAAACCTTTGGGGGACATTACAAGGGGTGCAGGCAACTTTTTTAAAATCTGCACCCCAAAACTACAATTCTGCACTTTTTTTCGCCATGTATTAGCATGATGAAAACTTATCCCTGTTTTTTAACAAAGACTTTTCGCACCTGCGAAAAGTCTTTGAAATTGAATATGGGGATAATTGAAACAGACGAAAATGACTTTTCGCCCCATATTGAATATGGCCCTTAACCGGAGTTTCAGCCTTGCTTAATGGCCTCATACATGTTCCTCTTTCACTATCTCTGGGCACCCCCTATTGGGATTATGGTTTCTGGGTCCCTCTAAAGTGAGCTAATACTGGCCGGATACTGACTATTGTGTTTCAGAGCCTGATCATACCATGATACGATCCCCTAGTTCTCCTGCCTTCGGACTTTGCGATCCCCACTGCTTGCCACCAAATGTGAGGATACTGGGTTTATGTGTACATTACTCGCCCTTCACTGCCTTGCACAGCACCCCGGTTCCTTTATGAGTCCCTACAGATCGCACAGGAATGACACAATAGCAATGGTACAATGTTACCTTTATTTTACACAGCACGCATATAGTCATGTACAAACAGCAACTTCAAACTATATACAGTATATACAGAATTGCGAGAAGTATTAGCTAAACTTGAGGACCTCACCATGTCCCTAAAACAGAGGGTCCTTTAGTATGGGAACAGTTACTCCATCATGCTTACCGCCCAGAGCTGGTGAAAGCTACGCTTGACAGCAGTGGCGTAAGTAGGGCAGGGTGAGTGGGGCACATGTCCCGGGTGCCGTGGCAGGCCCAGCAGAGGGGGGGTGCCACCAGCCAGGACATCGTACCAGCACCGCCCCACCACCACCATTGCACCCGGTCTGGACTGTGTGAAGACTACTGAACGAGCAGGCAAGTGTGCTGCTGGGGACTGTAGGGGGAGCTGCAGCAGAAGTGTGCAGCCCCTCCCAGGCAGTGTTACCATTCAAAGCTGCCGCTGGAGGCCAGGATGATTCTCCTTCCCCAGCCAGCCACTGCAGCCAGCTAAGTAAGTATTCTTTTTTTTTCCGGTAGGGGGGGGGGGGGGTCGGACTGCTGAGGTGACTTTCAATTGATGTCAGCCATGTTTTTACTTGGCTGTCTGCATTTGTGTGAACGGTGTGTGTGTATGTGTCAGTGTGCATGTGTCAATTTGTGTGTCAGTTAGGGGTGTGCACCGGCCACTCTTCATGTTTTGGTTTTGGATCTGGATCTTTCTTCGTGTTTTGGATCTGGATTGGTTTTGCCAAAACCACCCTTCCGTGTTTTGGGTTCTGGGTTTTGTGTTTTGGATCTGAATTTTTTTTTAAAAAAGCATAAAAACAGCTAAAATCACAGAATTTGTGGGTTTTTCTGCTCCTATGCTATTATTAACCTCAATAACCTTAATTTCCACTCATTTCCAGTCTATTCTGAACACCTCACACCTCACAATAGTGTTTTTATGTCCAAAAGGTTGCACCGAGGTAGCTGGATGACTATGCTAAGCGACACGAGTGGGCGGCACAAACACGTGGCCCATCTAGGAGTGACACTGCAGTGGCAGACAGGATGGCAGTTTGAAAAACTAGGCCCCAAACTGTACATAATGCAAAGAAAAAAAAGAGGTGCAAGATGGAATTGTCCTTGGGCCCTCCCACCCACCCTTATGTTGTATAAACAGGACATGCACACTTTAACAAACCAATCATTTCAGCGCCAGGGTCTGCCACATGACTGTGGCTGAAATTATTGGTTCGTTTGGGCCCCCACAAAACAAGCTGGCAATTAATCTGGCCCTGCACAAACTGGCTCTACGGAGGCAAGATGTCGTCCTCATCCTCCTCATTCACCGATTCCTCACCCTCTTCAGTGTTGTGTACATCCTCATCCTCACAGAGTATTAATTCTTCCCCGCTGGAATCCACAACCACAGGTCCCTCTGTACGTTCTGGAGGCTGGTCTCCCTGGAAGAGTTGATAATTCATTTTCTGAACATCATCTTCTCCACATTCTGTGGAAGCAACCTCCTACGCCTTTCGCTGACAAGGTTCCCGGCTGCACTAAACACTCTTTCGGAGTACACACTGGAGGTGGGGCAACTCAGGTAAAATAGAGCCAGTTTGAACAGGGACCTCCAAATTGCTTCTTTTTCCTGCCAGTACAGGTACGGACTGTCTGACATGCCTACTTGGATGTTGTCACCGATGTAATCCTTTAACAGACAGACGCACGCTTGTCGCTGCTGCTTTAAGGATGCAGGTGCGGCTACAGCCCACACAATACACAAAGACAGAAAAAAAAAGAAGAATATTTTTATTGTTTGTGGAGCGCACTTTGAGGGTTACACCACCCTTTAACAGAAAGACGCACGCTTGTTGCTGCTGCTTTGAGGATGCAGGTGCGGCTACAGCCCACACAATTCACAAAGACAGAAAAAAAAAGAATATTTTTATTGTTTGTGGAGCGCACTTTGAGGGTTACACCACCCTTTAACAGACAGACGCACGCTTGTCGCTGCTGCTTTGAGGATGCAAGTGCGGCTACAGCCCACACAATTCACAAAGACAGAAAAAAAAAGAATATTTTTATTGTTTTTGGAGCGCACTTTGAGGGTTACACCACCCTTTAACAGACAGACGCACGCTTGTCGCTGCTGCTTTGAGGATGCAGGTGCGGCTACAGCCCACACAATTCACAAAGACAGAAAAAAAAAGAATATTTTTATTGTTTGTGGAGCGCTCTTTGAAGGTTACACCACCCTTTAACAGACAGACGCAAGCTTGTCGCTGCTGCTTTGAGGATGCAGGTGCGGCTACAGCCCACACAATTCACAAAGACAGAAAAAAAAAGAATATTTTTATTGTTTGTGGAGCGCACTTTGAGGGTTACACCACCCTTTAACAGAAAGACGCACGCTTGTCGCTGCTGCTTTGAGGATGCAGGTGCGGCTACAGCCCACACAATTCACAAAGACAGAAAAAAAAAGAAGAATATTTTTATTGTTTGTGGAGCGCACTTTGAGGGTTACACCATCCTTTAACAGAAAGACGCACGCTTGTTGCTGCTGCTTTGAGGATGCAGGTGCGGCTACAGCCCACACAATTCACAAAGACAGAAAAAAAAAGAATATTTTTATTGTTTGTGGAGCGCACTTTGAGGGTTACACCACCCTTTAACAGACAGACACACGCTTGTCGCTGCTGCTTTGAGGATGCAAGTGCTGCTACAGCCCACACAATTCACAAAGACAGAAAAAAAAGAATATTTTTATTGTTTTTGGAGCGCACTTTGAGGGTTACACCACCCTTTAACAGACAGACGCACGCTTGTCGCTGCTGCTTTGAGGATGCAGGTGCAGCTACAGCCCACACAATTCACAAAGACAGAAAAAAAAAGAATATTTTTATTGTTTGTGGAGCGCTCTTTGAAGGTTACACCACCCTTTAACAGACAGACGCAAGCTTGTCGCTGCTGCTTTGAGGATGCAGGTGCGGCTACAGCCCACACAATTCACAAAGACAGAAAAAAAAAGAATATTTTTATTGTTTGTGGAGCGCACTTTGAGGGTTAAACCACCCTTTAACAGAAAGACGCACGCTTGTTGCTGCTGCTTTGAGGATGCAGGTGCGGCAACAGCCCACACAATTCACAAAGACAGAAAAAAAAAGAATATTTTTATTGTTTGTGGAGCGCACTTTGAGGGTTACACCACCCTTTAACAGACAGATGCACGCTTGTCGCTGCTGCTTTGAGGATGCAAGTGCGGCTACAGCCCACACAATTCACAAAGACAGAAAAAAAAAGAATATTTTTATTGTTTTTGGAGCGCACTTTGAGGGTTACACCACCCTTTAACAGACAGACGCACACTTGTCGCTGCTGCTTTGAGGATTCAAGTACGGCTACAGCCCACACATTTCACAAAGACAGTAAAAAAAATAAGAAGTTTTTTATTGTTTGTGGAGCGCACTTTGAGGGTTACACCACCCTTTAACAGAGTGACGCACGCTTGTCGCTGCTGCTTTAAGGATGCTGGTGCGGCTACAGCCCACACATTTCACAAAGACAGAAAAAAAATAAGAATTGTTTTATTGTTTGTGGAGCGCACTTTGAGGGTTACACCACCCTTTAACAGACAGACGCACGCTTGTCGCTGCTGCTTTGAGGATGCAGGTGGAATCTAGACGGGATTTGGAAACGGGGACACACTACCTCCATCAATTGTCTAAATCCCACTGCACTAATGACGGATACCGGACCCACGTCTAACACCAACATAGCAGGCAAGGCCTCAGTTATACGTTTTGCTTCAGGATGACTGCTGTCGTACTTCATCCTCATCGCTAGGGACTGTTGGAGGGTCAATTGTTTAGTAAAAGTAGTGGTGTTCCTACTTCCTCTCTGGGATGATGAACAACTCCCAGCAGCAGCAACAGCACTAGGAGGAAGTGGTTCTTGATCTTTCCCTATTTTATTTTTCTCAGAGAAAGTTTGGTCCTCCATTTATGTTATATTGATATATACGTGCGGCTAAAGCGCACACAAACACAGAAAATATTTTTTTATTTTTGCAGGAGAGTAGTGCACTTTGTGGGTTACAACACCCTTTAAGAAATGAGCCAGCCGGCTCTTTACTTATGGGACACAGGCGCACGCTTGGCGCTGCTCCTTTGTTGATGCACGTGCAGCCACAGTGCACACAATTCACAAACACAGAAAATATTTTTTTATTTGGTTTGGAGTGTACTTTGGGGGTTACAGCAGCCTTTAACGGTCAAGCCAACCGGCCCTTTACTTATGACACAGGCGCACGCTTGGCACTACTTTGTTGATGCACGTGCGGCTACTGCGCACACAATTCACAAACACAGAAAATATTTTTTTATTTGGTTTGGACTGGAGTGTACTTTGGGGGTTACAGCACCCTTTAACGGTCAAGCCAGCCGGCCCTTTACTTATGACACAGGCGCACGCTTGGCACTACTTTGTTGATGCATGTGCGGCTACTGCGCACACAATTCACAAACACAGAAAATATTTTTTTATTTGGTTTGGACTGGAGTGTACTTTGGGGGTTACAGCACCCTTTAATGGTCAAGCCAGCCGACCCTTTACTTATGACACAGGCGCACGCTTGGCACTACTTTGTTGATGCATGTGCGGCTACTGCGCACACAATTCACAAACACAGAAGAAAAAATATTATTTTTTAGCACTTGGGGGGAGCACCCCTGATGGACAGAGCACCCCCTGGACAACACTACAGCACCCCTTTAGGACTGGGACACTGCACAGGACTTTGGAGTGGACACAGCCCCTATGGAGAACTGACTGCACAACACAGTCCAGCCTGCCCCTATGGACTTTGAAGTAGTGGACACAGCCCCTATTAACAACAGCAGCACAGCACAACACAGCCAGCCCCTATGGACTTTGAAGTAGTGGACACAGCCCCTATGGACAACAGCAGCACAGCGCAGCACAGCACAGCACAACACTACTCTGCACTACACTACACTACACTACACAGCCCAGCCAGCCCTAACTCCCACCATCCCTCTTCACTGTCCACAGCCGAGTGAGAAAATGGCGCCGACGCGGGTACCTTATATAGGATCCAAAACCCGCGAGACTCGGAAGGCGGGATGATGACGTTTTGCCTCGATTTCAGATCTGAGTCAGGCGGGAAAAGTCGAGCCTGACTCGGATCGGCCTCGGATCGGGGGGGCTCGGGGGGGTTCGGATTTCAGAAATCCGAACCCGCTCACCCCTAGTGTCAGTGTATGTGTAGGTGCATCTTTGTCAGTGTGTATGTGAGTCTATGTCAGTGTGTGTGTGTGTGTGTATCTGTTATGGTGTGGCTGAGAGTCAACACAGGGGGAGGTGATGGTGTGCTGAGAGATGATGCAGGGAGGGAGGGAGGTGATGATCTGCTGAGAGACAATGCGGGGGGGAGGCAATGGTGTGCTATGAGATGATGCAGGGGGGTAGGTGGTGGTGTGGCTGAGAGACGACACAGGGGGGAGGTGATAGTGTGCTGAGAGACGACATAGGGAGGGGATATTATGGTGTGGCTGAGAGATGATGCAGGGGGTAGGCGGTGGTGTGGCTGAGAGATGATGCAGGGGGGCAGGCTATAGTGTGACTGAGAGACGACGCAGGGAGGGAGGTGATGGTGTGCTGAGCGACGACGCAGTGGGGGAGGCAATAGTGTGGCTGAGAGATAATGCAAGGGGGAGATGATGGTGTGCTGAGAGTTGATGCAGGGAGGTCGGTGATGGTGCTCTGAGAGATGACACAGGGAGGGAGATGATGGTGTGGCTAATAGGTGCTGCAGTGAGATGATGGTGTGGCTGGGAGACGCAGGGGGAAGGAAGTTACACAGTCAGAAGGAGTCTCGTTGAATCTCTGTTGTATGATGATGACCTTGTTAATATTCTTACACAAACAGGCATCTTCCAGATGATGTGACCTACAGTGCATGAAAAGAGAATACCGACTGAAGACGCCATCAACCCAGGGAGGATGTATCTCTTCAGAGGTCCCACATTGTGAGAAACCACCGTATAGGTAAGGTGCATATGGAATGGAAAGGAATGTTCCCAGAGTGATGAGAAAAGGGTGGCGTGTCATGTCGGCACACCCCATTTTCAGTGACCACGCAAATTCGGTATGTGACCACGCCAATTTTTTGTGCAACATTTTTTTTATATGTGTGTCTGTGTGGGGGGCACCATTCTTAAACTTGCCCTGGGCTCCAAAAACCATAGTTACGCCACTGCTTGAGAGAGATTACTGTGTGACTCCACACTTCTCAGGGTAATGGCTTCTCCACCTGTGACTTACTGATTCTGGCCACTTGGCCTGATAGTCCTCTACTTGCAAAGAGCAGGGCGAGCCAACCAGTCACCTGGCTCAGGGGGCAGACATAAAATCCTTGAAAGCGACTTCACGTGTAATGGCCGATGCCAACAAGTTCATAGAGGCATAGCGGATGTGAACAAGGAGGATAGTCCACACATTGATTCCAAACCTGAGTAGGATTTATTGAAGATAACAGGATACAGGTAATAAATAATAAACAGCAGTCACTATGATAAGGTAGTAATTTCTCTTGGGCTAAGGGCCTGATTCAGAGCCGGACGCTATTTGCGCTCGCTCATTCAGAAAAAGGGGCCGGCTATTTAAATTGAGCGCTCGCTCTTTGCGGTCTGTTGATGCCTCTATGTCTGAGCGAGCGAAACATGCGCTCACTATTTTGTAAAGACGCCCCCTGGCCGCTCGCATCCTACGTCATCTCCGCTATTTATTAGATTAATCGAGTACATTGAAAGGCGAATGAACTGCTCGCTATTCTTGTGGTTGCATTTTCCTACCGCAATCATGCGAGCAGTTCTGGCTAAAAGACACCCAACTGACGTGGTAGATGACGCTGCTTTGTTAATTATGCACACCCTTAAAACGCCCGTTTTGACCTTTTGGCACGCCTGCGTTCGGATCTCCACTCCCCGTTTTCAAGCACCTTCCCCTGTTACCACCCACAAACGCCTCATCCTATCACTCAAATTAGCAGGCATTCGCTATTTTGCGAGCACACGATTTTCGACCGCACTGACTGGTTTGCGCATGCGTACTAAAACCTATGCGCATGCGCAGATGTGCGAACATCGCTCGGAGCGAACGAGCGGCCGCTTACGAGCGGCTCTGAATCAGGCCCAGAGTTTGGTGTATAAAACAACAACAGCATTTTTAAAAAACAGACGAGTGTGAAACGAATATTGTACTTTTCTCTGGTTGCGTCCTGTTGTTGTGTTGTTAAAAGTTTGTTAAATGTGCAGAAGACTTTTCTGCTGATAGTTCCAGGATACAAATTAAAAATTGACAGAAGACTTAGGAGCTGCACACAATGATCATTATGTGCTTGTTCCCTATCAACAAATATAATCATTTAAGTCCTCAAAACCCTGCAGTGCTTAGGAATATGCTGATTCATCCTTTTTTGTCACCAAGTTTTTGTTTTAATGCAACTTTTAAAACTTTCACATTCTACAGATGGTGCTGACTATAAACACATCATACCTCTCTCTGCTCTTCCATTATAATTGGCAAAGGGTTTTTTCACAATGTACTGAATATTCCATGAAAACATTATAACATGAGCAGCTTCTCATTTCTGAGCCTAGGACTACATTATAGTTTTACACCGGAGTTCTGGGTCTGACCCGGGGGTTGAAACAGGGTGCCTTAGTCAGACCCGTTCGCTAGGCTGCGTTCGCACGTAGCCTGCCGATGTTTGCAATCTGCACATGCATACAAGGCGCAGTGCGCGTGCGAGAACTAGTCCATGCGATCGGGAAGCGTACGCACCCTGTACACAGATGCTCCACAAGCATGAGTGACAGGACGTGCCGTTTGTGGGTGGTGACGGGTTGGTCGGTGGTAATGGGGGTGTGGTGGTGGGAACGCAGGCGTGTCTGTGCATCTGAACGCCGTTTCAGGGGTGTGCATAATTAAGACGCATCGCCAGCATACACGTCACATGGCTGAATTACACACAGCAGCACTCGCAGTGCTTGTGGTAGGTTATGGTCAGCCACAAGTGCTGCGTATGGGTCCGATGTTGCTTGATGTTACCGATTGTTTAATACACTTTCTGGAGATGACATATGTGGGCGTCTTGTGTCAGACTGGTGGGCGTCTAAATACATACCGCGATCGCACGCCAAGACATACGGTAGTGGGTGTGCTAATGTCTTGCTAGCGATCGCGGGATTTGCATACTCTGGCTGCTGACGTCTGCGTGCGAACGCATCCTAGCGAACAGGTCTGAATCAGGCCCAGGGTTCCAATCTGGATCAGACCCGGAACTTAAACCTTTCATACTGTGGCGCAAACCCAGGATATTCCCGAGTTGGCGCCGTTCACACCGGAGCCAGCTCTGCAGTGACACGGCTCTTCCGGCGTTGCAGTGGATGCTTGGAGATGATGTCATCTCCAAGTGCAACTAAAGCCAGCCAATTGGGCGGCATGTGGCACAATCCGGGTCATCGTGATCCAGATCGCACCGTTTACACTGCAGGGTTTCATGGGTTGTTCCTGTGTTAAACCCTGCAAGTTAATTGGGTTGGATCACTGGGTCACTCAAACGGGGAATCCAATGCTGTCCCCTTTTATACCCAGAAGCAGCCCGGGTTAATGCTGCAATAACCAGGATTTTAGCTCTGGTTTAAAAGCGGTATTATAGACAGAATTATAGGTTGTCCTCCGCATGCTGCCAACTTTTGCCATGTTTGTGAGAATATCTGTCTAGGGCCAGCGTGACCATTAATCTAGGAAAATGTTTAGAAAATTAAGGGCCACCTCAAACATTAAGGGGTCAAAGTACTGTATTTTAAAAGGTGATAATCCCTTTTGTGTGTTTTACCATGAAAAATGTTTTTTTACTAGAGATGTGTGCAGACCCCTATGTTTTGGTTTTGTTTCTAATTCATCATTGTGTTTTGGTCTTGGAAATGGATTTTTTTTTTAAAAATTATAAAAACATGTAATTTTGGCCTATTTTTTTTCCTACAGTATTATTAACCTCAATAATATCCAGTAATTTCCATTCAATTTTGATCACCTCACAGCTCACAATATTGTTTTCTCCCATATTGGCCAAAGGCTGCAGCGAGCTGACTGGTTAAACTAAGCAACAGAGCAGCAGCAAAAAGAAATCTAATAAACATAGTAGCACTGCAGTGGCAGACAGGATGGCAGTTTAATATAAAACTAATCAATGCTATTGAATGTTTTCATTAATCCAAGAACTAGATTAGAGGCCAGTGTACAGAGAAATTGAGGTAGAGTATTTCATACTATATATGTAGTGTAAGCCAGTTAAAGTTGAATGCTTGCTTTATTGACTGATTCAATGATTGATTCATTGATTATATTAACAGAGATGCAGTTATAACTATAAAGAAAAGAAAAACATAGACAAACTTATATTGTGGAAGCCAGGTAAAACATGTCATTGATTGATTTGATTGATTAATGATTATACAAATAGAGAAGAAGTTATAACTATACAGACTAAGAAAACAGAGACATGGGTTTGGCAAACATGCAGTATGGAAGCCAGGTAACGCATGCCCACCCACCCCTCAGATGGTGTCACCAAGCAGCAGTGACGGAAGATGTGCGCATACGTGCATAATCCATGCTGTGCCAAGAAGAGGCTGGGGGCTGGCCAACAGCGTCCAGAATGCTGGTCAAACTGCCAGCATGATGAAAACATGGGGTGTGACATTTGGTCAAGCTCCTGAAAACATCATATGAGAGGGGGTGTGGCTTCATCGGCATAAGGTTACACTCACCATCATGCACCTAAGACATACAAAAGGAATCCAAAGATTGACAGGTTGAGTAGCCGCACTGGGTGACACCAACCTTAGTGATGCCACTGCTATCCTCTAAAATCCAAAAATTATCAAATAGACCGCTATGTCCATTTCAAAGAATACCACCTTGAAGTTCATTGCTTTTAGGGATATTGAATTGGGCATCCGGGGGATGGGGGGTAATACTATTTGCCAGGGCTGCATAGTGTTGTACATGCTTTTTTTTTATGAAGTGGCCAATGCCACACCTCCTGGACTTGGCCACATGCTCTCAATATCATCCAGGCCCGAAAGATAGCTCAAGACCCTGCTTGCTTTGGGTTTACAGATTAATTCCCAAAAATCTGTTTGTTGATCATCTTCTTACCTCTATCATTGATATTGTTATGTACCATGGCCTCCGGGCCCTGCTGACCCTTCAAACAGTTGATTGATCCAATCCACAATACGGAGAACCGGAGTAACCTGGAATCAGGACATTGGCCGGCATACGTGGTTCTACTGACAGATTAGCCCACATTAGGTGAGCAATTAGCAGGAATAGAAATGTCCTTTTCTCTCTTTCTATTGTTTGTAAATTACTTTTTCCAAATGGTTAATTACCATAGGTGCAAAAGGTGGGACCCTCAGCTGATGGGGTTTCACCTTCCCTGTCAAAGCGTAGGTGCGAGGTTTCTGCCTTTGGGTGGTACGTACAAACTTTACTATGGCACCCAGAAATGCCATGTTACACCCTTGACCATTAATATTTGTACCTTTACAAAGAGTACCAAGATGGTAGGTGGTGAGTATTGCTGGTGGGCATTTATAAGTTTCCTGACTGTATTGGTGAGTTAGTAAGTATGGATATTCCAATGCATTTCAACCTAGAGTGGTTCTTTTTGCATGACCCAGATTTTTTTTTATGTACCTGCAATAATGGGAGGGGCAATTATTTCCGTCTCTCTGGCTCAGAGTGAGGGGTCAGAGCTGATGGACCTGCATTCATCTCTCGGAGCGCCTGCAAAATTATTGCTGAGCTAAAACCTGAGCAAAAAGCGACGAGTAAGCAGAACTCGCACAACCTGACCCCTCAGGCTGAGGCCTTGGAGACAAGGTAATGCTGAACTGTAATTCCACTTCAATGCTAATTGTTTAGATTTCAGGGGAAAAAAGCCATTTGAAATAATGGCCACTAATCCCTAATGATGGAGATAATTGTGTGGAACCCCAGTAGCATACATTTGATGTAATACTGAGGCTTTGTATGTTTGAACTCAAAACGTCTCAAGTAAATAGCTGAACATCTTGCAAAATGACCTTGGAATTCCAAATATTTTAAGTACTGTACAGAACCACCCACTTCATATACGGCAAAGGATTTCTGGAGCACTAAGACATCATTATGCCTTTAGTGTAAATAGGGTGAGTGTACAGTATCGGCTGAGATTATGATCATTAACTTTTTGGATATTAAATTATTGAACAAAATTTACGTAACATCTTGTAACAAGAAGGGAAAGTACTTATGGGTAACATTGCTATTGAGATGATGGGAAAACCAGATTTGATCAACTAAAATTGCAATTCAAAGGTAAATTAAAATTCTGCTGAAACAATTACTTTTTTTTTTTGCATTATTATAAATTTGTATGGCACCAACAAGTCCTGTATCGCTGTACAAAGCCAACAGACCATACATGACATTGTAACTATTTTTTTTCTTGCAACTTATTTTTGTTGCGAGAGAGTTATGATTACAATATAATAGTTTTTATGTACACATCAATACATTACATGTTTCTCATATCTACTGTACTTTCTAAAATCACATTGTAAACAACTGTAACAAAACCATCTTAGCTTTAACTCTTATGCTGGGTACACACTATGCGATACTGTATGTCGTCCAATCAGCCGACGAACGACAAATCTCATAGTGCATCTGTCCGTGTGTACAGAAAATATGTCTGTGAATTATGTTGTTCAGACATACAGTATTGCATCTGCCCTACAGTTCAGCCGTTGCCAATATATCTTGCATATCTGGCAGATACAGTATATTGATGCATCTGGCTGTTTGGACGGGCTACCCAGCCAACCGCCCGTACACTTGCTGTAGGGACCGCCGGTGACTGGTATATCAACTGGGCGGGCAAATTTAAATGCCTCAACCAGTGTGATGTCAGCAGCAGTGCAGATACATTGAGTGTTTGATTGGTGTGTGTATTGGCTTACCAATCTGCCACTCGATCTGTGGACCCCTGGGTCGGCGGACAAGTTGCCCCGGCGTGTATCAAGTCTTACTTATCTACTATACTAAGGCTATCTGAATTACACACTGATTATCCAAACATTTATCATCACATGTATATTCACCAAGATTGGTCCCAAGCGGGTGGCACTTAGCCGACGGTTTAATCTGGCTGGCTACAAAATGAGCACTGAAAAAGGAATCGGCTGCCACATAAAATTCATTGCCGGCTTGTCTAACACAAACCAAAGGTATAGCTGATTATTACATAAAGAAAAACAGTAAAGAATTACAACAACAACAAAACAACAATGGAACAGTCATGAAGAAAACAGCTGTGAAGTAATTATCTGGCCCTCACATCCGGACCTGTGGTGCCTTCTCCGGCCAGGTACTCCTAACTGCTGCCAATTCCCCTATTCAGCAGCAATAACTGCCATGCAACAGAGGGTTTGCATCCTCTTCATAATCTATTATACCTACAGGCGGACCATGGATGCTACATATTTTGTGTCCTTACTAGAGATGCGCGCTGAGCCCCATATTTTGGTATTGGTTTTGGTAAAACCACCCTCAACGGTTTTGTTTTTGGTTTTGGCAAAAATACCTTCAAGTGTTTTGGTTCTGTTTCGGTTTTGGATTTCTTTAAAATTGGTAAAAACAGCTAAAGTTATGTAACATGAGTCATGTAACTTGGACTTTTTTGTTCCTACATTATTATTTACATCAGTAACATTAATTTCCAGTCATATCCAGTCAATTTGACCATTTGGCTGGCTAAAGTAAGCAACAGAGCAGCGACACAAACACATGGCAGTTTAAAAAATGAATATAGCACATCTAGAAAACAGTGGCTGTGCAGTGGCAGACAAGATGGCAGTTTAATACAAACTATATGATCCTATAGAATGTTTTCCCTAATTAAGAACTAGATCAGAGGACTGAGGCCAGTACAGGTAAATGGAGGTGGAGTATTTAGTGAAAGCCAAGTAAAGGATTAAATGATTGATCAATTGATTGCTTGTTTACAGTACTAATATAACTAACTATAAAAAAACATGGAGACATGGAAAACACTATTAGAAAACAAACATCCAAAATCGTAAATTAGATTTTTAAAGTGGAAACAATTTTATGAACAACAGTTTTTTCACCACCACCACCTCTCCCAGTCCCTATCTTATGTCTTGTTGTGTACAGAATATCTTGTTACTGTTCTTCCAGCATATACAGGGTGGACTTCCACCTGGTTACTACCTCTTGCTTCAGCTGGTAGTATGACAAACAGAGCACAGGACCTGATTCAGAGCCGCTCGTAAGCGGCCGCTCGTTCGCTCCAAGCAATGTTCGCACATCTGAGTGACAGGATGAGGCGTTTGTGGGTGGTAACAGGGGAAGGTGCTTGAAAACCGGGAGTGGAGATCCGAACGCAAGCGTGCCAAATGGTCAAAACGGGCGTTTTAAGGGTGTGCATAATTAACAATGCAGCGTCATTGACCACGTCACTTGGTTGTTTCTTAACCTGAACTGTTCGCATGATTGCGGTAGGAAAATCCAACCACAAGCACTGCGAGCAGTTCAGACACCTTTCGATGTACTCGATTAATCTAATACATAGCGGAGATGACGTAGGATGCGAGCGGCCAGGGGGCGTCTTTACAAAATAGCGAGCACATATTTTGTTCGCTCGCTCAGACATAGAGGCGTCAACAGACCGCAAAGAGCGAGCGCTCAATTTAAATAGCCGGCCCCTTTTTCTGAACGAGCGAGCGCAAATAGCGTCCGGCTCTGAATCAGGCCCTCAGGTTGCAGTTGCTGTAATCTTTTACTCTACTTTCGTTGATGAACGCCGAAAATGTCCAGAATATTTTTGGGCCACAGACAGCATGGCCTGCATGTACCCATCATTTTTAAAACAATGGCCCTCATTCAGACCCACTCGTGAGCAGCTGTCCGCTCGCAAGTGGGTCGATGGTCTGCACTGCGCATGCGCACGACGGAGGGAGCTCCATCGTGCGCATGCGCGAGACGCGACGAGCGAAGGACTTTCCTTCGCTCGTAGTGTCTCATCAAAGGGGGCGTGCTGTCGATGTTGACTGACAGCACGCCCCCTTTGGTGGGCGTGCCGGGGGCGTGCCTGCCAGACGGAGGCGTTCCCAAGGGAACGCCTACCGTCTGAAGCCGGCCCCACTGACATCACTAGTGATGTCAGTGGGAGTGATTTTGGCTCTGATAGAGCCAAAATCACTCCAGGCCTTGCAGTTGAAAAACTCAACCGCAGGCTTCTGCTTGCAGTTTCGATGGTCGCGATGGTCAAGACCATCGCGACCATCATCCTGCATGCTCGTATAGGCTGTGGGTGGTGACCCACAGCTATATGAGCGTCCAGGAGGACGCTCCATATTAATGGAGGTCGGCTCTGATTCAGAGCGAGCGCTCTGGTCAGAGCGTCCGGCTCTGAATCAGGGCCAATATTCTGAACTGGATGTGGTTAATATCCCAATGATCAGGATGCAGACTGCTGAAATCCCAGCACCGAAATCCCAATCACTGAGAGAACACCGGCATCTTAATTCCGACATGACTGGGGATGCCGATGTTCCTAGCAGCCGCATCCTGATCATAAGGAGACCGGGGCAAGGTAAGTATTAGCTGCGGGGAGAGGGTTAGGTTTAGCCGCCCCAGGGCGGGAGTTAGGGTTAGGCTGCGGGAGGAGAGGGTTAGGTCCAGGCACCACCAGGGGGAGGGTTAGGCACTAAGGGGGGAGAGTTATGGTGCGGGTTAGGGAGGGTTAGTATTAGGGTGCAAAAAAGGATGGTTAGGGGGTAAATAGGAGAGGGGAAAAATACTCACCATTCCCCTGCCGGGATTCCAACCATATGGAATGCTGTACCACTGACAGCCGGCATCTCCTCCATTTGTATTTCATAACGATTCCTTCTGAACAGCCAAGTTTATTATGTGGCAAAACATTGGACATCTTCAAATTCACCCAGTTGTAATGCTTATACAATATTACTAGCATATTGGAAATGACAAATCCTGAAGAGAGTAAAAGTGGGGTAATCCATTTTCCTATCACATTCCTAAGTTAATCCAACCTATTGACACCAATATGTCATTCAGTGAAGCCGGTGATACAGAGAGCAACCTGCCTGTGAACGTGCTGGCGTTAGGTGTTACATGTGGTGGCGATTGCTGCTGCTGAAGGCGATACACCTACCCAGTGGGCTGTCACAGTCATGTAATCTTTAATTTAACCAGTACCACTTGTTCACATATCTGTTAAGTGGATAATGGGTACAATGGCATTTGCTAGGCCAAGAATAAGGGTTTTTTTTTACGTCCAGGTACAGGTGAGGAATTGCTGTTCTGGTAAAATGGAATCGAGATGGAATTTGGTAGTGGGGACACATGACATCAACTAATTGCCTAAAACTAGATACATCGATGGCAGATATTGGATGCTAGCATATCCGTCATGGCTTCAGTGATCCACTGTGCAACAGGATGGCGGCTGTCATACTTGGTTCCTCTTACAAATGATTGTTTCACAGTCAATTGTTGGTTGAAACATCTGCTAGTCTTCTTGGTCCCCTTCTGTGATGAATATTTACCTCCAGCAGAGGAGCAAGCCTCGTGCACAAGGATTCTTTTTAGGAATCACTAACTGTCACTAGATAGCCTTCCCTCCTTCCCCTCCGGCGGTCCTGAGACAAATGATGTCAAATCACCGTGGGAGGGACTTACAATGTATCAGATCTAGAACACGCGAGATCTAACACCAGGAGGATGACATCACAGCTTGTTTTGGAATCTGAAAATGGCACGGAGATCCAAGCAGCGGCTCAGATCTCCTTGAGAAAGGTAAGTTTGAGAGGGTACAGTTTCCAGGAAATCTCTAATAGACTTATATATATGAGTATATATATATATATATATATATATATATATACATATATATATATACCTTCATGCATGATGTACAACCAGCTCAGTGTAGTAATCAGGTGATTTTTGTGGGTGACTCAACTACATGTTATATAAATTTCCTCTTTAGACTGGAGAATAGCGGACACTGCTCAGGTCTGGGTTGTGTGTTCAGTTTTACAGCTATTACAAAGCCAGCACGAGCCGCGCACTGCGTGTGTCATTACCCAGGTCTATACAGCACGCTGTGCCATAAGGATCAGCCCAACACAAACATACGTCACCTCTTAATACAAATTGCATCACTGTACTTTAGTATTAGTCAAAGAGCCCAAATGTGACAGTAAGAAGACTTCTGGAAAGGGCTACGGGAAATATCCCAATGTATTACAAATCATGACTTGTTACTTGTGCGGGTGTTCCAGTTGCCGAAAAACATACATTCATTTTTATTGACAATAATGTTCTTCCATTAAAAAATATACGGCTACACTAAAGAAAATAAACTAGTGTGTAAAACGTGTGAGTGTGATATTGAGCCAAGGAAAAAGTAATTTATAAAATTTGCACAGTAAGGGGTAAATTTACAAAGATTCGAGTTTGGACGAGTTAGCAATCTCTGGAGAGTTTGGGCATTTTTTTTCACTCGCAAATTTACTAATGTCAAACTCGGGAGAGAAATCTCCTTTGCTACAGGAAAAGTCTGGAGAGTTAGCAAACTCTCTTCACTTCACCATCGGCCAAGCTTGCGTAACTTTTTACTAATGAAGATAGGATCCGGGAATTTACCAAGACGAGAGTTTCAACACTCCTGTCCAAATTCGTGAAATCAATTCACCTGCCTGTGAGCTGCGAGTTCAGCAGAAAGATACACAGATCAGTATGATCCATGTATGTTTCTGCCTGTAAATAGTAAATGAAGGGCTAATCTTTATAAAAAAAAATGATGTAGGGCCCCCTCCCCCAAAAGCATAACCAGCCCCAGTCTGCTCAGCCAGTCCTGGTTCCTAAAATTACAGGGGGGAAAAACGTATAGGGTTCCCCCATTGTTTAGGAACCAGCACCTGGCTGCAGGCCATTCCTGTTTTTAAATATAGGTGGGGTGGGGAATTGCATAGGGGTCCCCTATATTTCATACTTGCCTACTTTTGAAAAAGCAGTTCAGGGAGATTGCGAAAGCAGCACCTATGAGCGCGGCAGTAAAGTGGGGGTGTACTGCTACATCTGAGAGGTGTGTCATAAAATTGGTTTATATCCAAGTGCACATGAGTCCCAAAGTAGTAAGATCCATGTGTTAATGAAAAAACACTGATACTTTTAAAAAAATACATGTAGCCATAGGGCTCATTGTGCCTTATAACAAATGCAGGGAAATTCATAATGAGGGTAAGGTGCAATTAGGGAGATTGCTGGACTCTTCAGGGAGTCAGGGAGATGGCTACTATTTCAGGGAGTCTCTCTGACATTCAGGAAGAGTTGGCAAGTATGCTTTATTTAAAACCAGCACCGGACCCAAAGCGATCGGGGTGTAATGCCACAGCCAGGGGCCCCTATCACAGGGTCTTCCCAGCCAAAGCATTCGCACCCCAAGCCGGTCAGCCCAAGCCAGAGATCTCAGGGGAGAAGGGGACCCCACCCCGAGAAGGGGTAACCCCTCTCCTGAGACCCCAGGCTTAGGCTGAAGTCCAAGGCTCTTCCATGCATCCCTGGGCTCTGGGTACGGGGGTGAAAATTGAAAAATTGTGTAAAAATTGTAAAACTATTGTATTTTACAGTGGAACTTCAGGTGTCTGTACCCCCACTGTAAAATAAATAGTTAAATAACCACAACACTCACACAAACTTTATTACCTACCTCACTCACACATACTTACCTGTTGCCTGTCATCCTGTGCCCTTCTCCAAGTAGATTCCAATGGGGGTACCTGGAAAAAAGATCCCATACTCACCATCATCCTGGCGCCACTCTCCGTAGCATCCTCATACTTGGCAAAATAAAAAACGAGTGACCCGATTGTTGTCATATATAATTACACTACGCGAAATGACAGCTGATCGCTGTCATCTGTATTTCCCACGGACCACTAGCATAGACAAACGCAGGGGGGTTCCGTCTGCCTGGAAACCCACCTCCCCAGCCCACACCATGACCACAATAGAAATAGTAATATAATGGAATTATACTAGCGCTGCATTTTCTTCTCAGTATCATAAATTAAACAAATAGCACCACCAGTGGATCTTTTAACATGTATCTGTCAGTAATAAATAACCTGTGCACCAATTAGGGGATCTGGAAAACATGCACTGTTAGGGATTCACTGCTATAGAGCCCAATATTTACATATACAGTATGTCCAGAGCAGTGCTAGGTCCTTCTGCTGCTCTTCCAGGCTCCCGGACTTGCTCCCATGCCCTGGAATGGTGCCCACATCTAAAATAAAAATATTCCGCTCAGGCAGGATGGCCCTACTGCCGCATTTAATGGCTTACTGTGATCCTGTATATGCTGGAATTATTACACACAATACACATTGTATGACGCATATTAAAGCTGGATAAGTGGTAATTATGCCCTCTTCATGGACTGGGCACACTCACTCTAAAATCAAACATTTGGAAACCCCCCTCTAGAAATCCTGCGTTTGCCACTGGCTAGCCAATCAGCGGCCACTCATTGGCTGGGACCCATGTGTACCAACCAATCAGCTCCTAACTGCCATTTATTAAACACAACCTGAAAAATGACAGTTAGGAGTTGATTGGTTGGTACTTTGTCTCTCTTTACTTCATCTCTCTCCAAGGAATGATATATCTAGCCCATTGTGCTCCGCGTTTCCCCTTCTCCGTGTATCAGAGCTCTGCCTCCATGTATCTTGCAGTACATGACAGCCTGTATCCATCTAATGCAACCAAAGATGTTTTTTTAATTACAGAGGGACTTGTGTAGAGCTGGACACAATTTTGCCTAAACACTACACATGGAAAGACCCATTTGGGAGCCTATCGTCAGGTGGATACATCACACGGTAACCAGTCCTCCAGCGCACACAAGGAATACCTAACAGGTATGTCTACATCCAGGTCTACTTAGAGACGCAATTCCATGAGCACGCCCTTATTGTTCTCAGTCTACTCTTGTCCTGCCTCTTCCTTCCTCCATTTTGTCTGCAAAGACATAAGGAGTCTTTAGTGTAAGATGAGTCGAAATCTGCATATGGACGTATACGTACATTGTGTTTTGTATGCACGCGCAATAAGGTATGCTTTAATTTTTAGAACATGTAAAAATATAAAAGACAGGTAAAGTAATTACTTGACACTCACATATATATATATATATATATATATATATATTATATATATATATATATACCGACATACGCAGTATCAAAGGTTGTGTGTTACTTAATAACATATATTTTAAGTAACTGAAGGCTCAGAACTTAAGTAAATAATTCTAACAAGCGATTTGCGAATATCTACTGTACATTTCTATAACTAATCGAGTAAAGACATCAGAACTTCATTGGTTCCTCGCTGATTTCTATTTCCATAGATAATACAGTCATGCCTTCAGCATCATTTAGTGCTTGTTGTGTTCATGTTTTATGTGTAAGCTCCATACAGTGGTCAGACTCACACTAGTCATTCCCTAGTTTGTCGCTTATAGTCTTCCGCTGAAGCGCCCAATGCACTCTGGGAGTATGAAGGGGCAGATCTCCTCCATTTTCTCCACATGATGTACTGTATGAAGCAACAGCTCTGCCTCCTGTTCTGTCCACTGCTCCTTCCATCCTGCCCCTCTCTATCTGCTCGTCCATCCCATCTCGCTGTCTGCTGCTCTGTCCCGCTCCACCCCTGCTCCGCAAACCAAAAAATGGAATAGATGTTATCTCAAAGAGTTATAATCAAATATACCTACCAGTCTGACTCTACAAAGGGCCCCTGACAGGGTGTAGTCATGCCTTCATGTGTGACCAAACATCCCTAGCACCAAACCCGCCCACCTGAGTTATAGATGGCTTTGCACAAAGCATTCTACTGACCTCTATACAATATACTGAGCATTATACCTCTATACCATACAGAGAACATTTTGGTGACATCTATACAATCCAGTGGACACTCTATTGACTGATTTACAAAACACAGATCATTCTGCTGACCTCTATACAATATACTGAGGATTAAAGTGTCTATACCATACAGAGAGCATCCTAGTGGCATCTATATAATGCAAGGGACACACTAAAATGCTTACAGTAAATACAATACTGAGCACATTAGTTTACAGTAAAGACAATATTCTAGTGCCTGGTTTGCAAAACACGGAACATTCTACTGATACCTACACCATACAGAGAGCATTCTGGTGACTTTGATACAAATTAGAAAGCATTATTGTGACCTCTAGCTAATTCTGGGGAAAGGGGGGGGGGAGCATTTTTTGACCAAAATACAATACATACAGTACTACAAGTAATTATTTATCTATAGCTGCTCTGTTCTGGAGTTTGCTAGAAAATGCAAAGCCCTAAAGCTCACACTTGCTGAGAAACCATTTTCCTTGGGGGAGATACTAGTTTTCAGGACAAGTGCTTTTAGCCCTGCCCTTTTCTGCAAGCATGGATCCTATGCAGTGGCGTCACAAGGGGGGTGCGGGCCGCACCTGGGTGTCACCCACTGAGGGGTGACACCAAGGTGCAGACTCCCCCTAAGTGACAGGAGCCGGGTGCTGCACTGTGTAATAAGTACAGCACTTTGCTCCCGACTACTGTAAGGGAGCCAGCTGGCACTGCAGCAGGGGCAGAACGCACCTCCGGCACCCCTCCTGCCACCAAGTAATAACAGGACCACGGGGGATTGGCACCCAGGCCACGCCCCCTTCCCACCAGGCCACACCCCTTCCTGATAGACCATGCCCCTTTTCAATGGTGTGAGGCAGCGCCACAAGCACATCGTCCCTCCCCACACCGGGTGACACCACGGGTAAGGACGCCACTGATCCTATGCTAGGAATGGCTGTTTGTTCTCTGTGACCACTGGCCCTGAATCAGAGCTGGATGCTCTGACAGAGCACTCGCTCTGAATCAGGGCCGTCCTTCCTGATTTTCAGAACGACCTCCTGGCCGCTCGTATAGCTGTGGGTGTCCACCTACAGTTATAGCGAGCGGCCAGGAAGATCGTCGCGATGGCCATGACCATTGCGACCATCGGGCTTGCGACGAGACCCTTGTGGTAGGGTCTCGTTGCCACAAGCCCCAGAGAGCTTTCGGCTCAAACAGAGACGAAATCTCTCCCACTGACATCACTTGTGATGTCAGTGGGGCCGCCCCCAAACGAAGGTGCGTCACGCCCTCGGCCTGCCCACCAAAGGGGGCGTGCTGTCACTCAACATTGACAGCACGCCCCCTTTGGTACGAGACCCGGAGTGAAGGTTTGCCCATCGCTATCTGGGTCTCGCGCATGCACACGATGGAGCCGGCTCCGTAGTACACATGCGCACTAGGCCAACATTGACCCGCTTGCTAGCACTCAGCGCTCGCGCGCGGGTCTGAATCTGGCCCACTGCGTGTATTATTATAATATTACAAGGACTAATATTGAGTTAGACGTCCTATACAGAAAGTTATGTATGCATTATATGCTATTATTCAGCTAATAGTCTAGTACTTCTATAGGGATGGATATTTATTGAAAACATCAATCATTTAATATTCTTTAAACCCAATCTCCCTGTATCTTACCTTAAATCTGCTAACAAAAAATGTGCACGCTGGAAGATAAAACTTCTGCCCCAGGAATGGAATTGTAGAGGCTGAAATATTATGGGGGTGATGTTCAGCATAATCATTAGATGTAGAGGGCTGTATAAGCAAGCACTCCAATTGTACCAATAAATTGTCTTCTGTTGCATTTTCCTATCAATTCACCATTAACTTTATCTCCCTTTAATAAATGCACTGTGGTGGTTTTAATGAATTGTTGCCTTTCTGATTGGTTCTCAGAGTAAGGTTGGGGACAGGTAGAAGGTTCTCCCCTTGTGATCACTAGGAGGAAAATCCCATCTGCATTCTGGAGGCAACAATGGAAACTCTGCACCATTACGAAGAAAGTGATGGAAAAACACACAGAGCGAATCCAGCAACACCGTCCTAGGAATGGAGTGAGGGGGTGTTACACAATAAATTATAGTTTGTATGAAAGTATTATTGTATAGGTGACAATTGATATGTATGACTGTGAGATTAAACAAGGATGTCTGGTGGTTTCATAATGACTATTTCCTGCAACCCTAGTCTCTATTGGTGATAAAAAACCAGAATCCACATCACTGGTGATGATCCAAACGAGGGGTTTACTTACTAAGCCTTGGAGAGCGATAAAAAATTGGGTTGTGTAGCGCTCAGAACTATTGCTAATGCTGGGCATACACTGCCAGATAAAATGTCTGTCAGACCAACAGACATTTTATCTGGCTGCCTGCCAGCCGCAGATGTCGCCGGCATACACTGTGAGAGAAATCTCACAGTGTATAGCCCGACATCCGCGCTCCGCCCCCGGGGGAGGAGACATTTCCCTGTTCCTTCCCCCTGACATCCGCGCTCTGCCCCCGGGGGAGGAGACATTTCCCTGTTCCTTCCGTAGGAAGGAACACAGGAAATGTCTGTCTGTCGGCCGCGCCGGGCATACACTGCCCGATGCGGCCGACAGTTTCCCGGGTAAATATCGCATCGGACGGGCATGCTGGACAATCCAGCATGCCCGACCGAGCAATATTTAACCCTCGGTCGCCCGCATACACGCTGCAATTATCGCGGCGATCCGCCGATATCGGGCGGATTGTCCCGATAATTGCAGAGTGTATGGCCAGCATAAGTGGTATTGTTTCATATGATTGGGTGATGTGTAAAGAAGAATGGACCTGAAATGTTGCAAGATAAGAATTTACTGGTCTCAATAGACAGCAGCAGTGATCAGAATATTGGTGCTTGTACAGAGAAATGCAGCAATCATAGATGTGGGCTGGTTGGTATGAACAAATATTGTAACACTGCAAATCATTGAGGATATTAGATCTCATCTCAGCCATCAGTGGCCGGCATCCTCAGACGTTCTACATGATTATAGAACTCTTTATTAACATTTCATATCCTTTGCATTAACAGTAGGGAATACATTAACCTATATATTTTTCGAATATACACACCTGATAATTCCATTGCGCGTTAGGTCATGTAAAACAGTCAAAAGTCAAACAGTGAAAATTGGATGTTAATATGAAGCTCTGCATTCAGTGCTTTCCTGCACTCCCTCAGCATTAAAACTTATATTTCACACCGTTTCGAAACCATCTATTTTGCCAACTTAAAATCTGTTGAATACGGCACTGGAGATGTAGACTTTGCAATGCAATCATTATATATTCTGTTTTATACAGGAAAGGCCGAGCTGGCTGCCTGCACCCGTGGGATATAAATGCATGCAGAATCATTTAAATATAATAATTAAACTTTAACATTCAGACTCTTTCTTGACACTGGCACATACTGTAGTTTGCTGGGAAATAGTTTATCAACCTGTTACTTTAAAGTTCTCCTATTTTCTTTGATATATTGCAGAGCTGATTTATATAATGCTATTTAGGGCTCTATTCGGCAAGAGTGACAATGTTTCCTCCAATATTATCGGGCAACATCGTCACAATTTTGTTAGCAATTACTATATTTTATGTCAGCTATACAGCATTATTTTCTGCAGGGACAGCGGCTGCGTTAGCACGCTGTCCCTGCAATGTTATAGAAGGCATTGTATTCGGGATTCCAAAAACAAAGCCTTCTGCTCGGTCATGCGCTTCCGAACAGTCTCCGTCCCGGCTTTGAGGTGACCGCCGACTGTAAGTCCAACTCCAGGCTTTATATTAGTCTGAATACATTTACTTATATATAAATGTAAATATAAAAGTACATAAATATACATGTATACAGAGTAGGGATGTGCGCCGATCCCCGTGTTTTGGTTTTGGATCTGTATCTCCTTCAAGGTTTTGGATCTGGATTTGGTTTTGGTTTTGGATCTGGATTATTTTAAATAAAAAATAGATAAAAAGTTTTAAAAACAGCTAAAATCATGTAATTTATGCAATCCAAAACCCTAAATTCAGATTTAAAATCCGAATCCGAACTGCAAAAAGATCAGAACCGCGACCTGGATTTACCCGGATCTCCTCAGGAGATTAGAACCGCGACTCGGATTTACCCGAATTCATGAAATTCGGGTGGATTCGGATTTCTGGAGAACCGAACCGCATATCTCTAATACAGACTACTATAAAGCCTGTGCACACATTTCAATCAATTTAGGAAGATTTGACAGGTTGGAGATGGACTTACCCTTGGCAGTCACCGCAACGCAGGGACGAAGACTGGGCCGAGTTTCAAGATCATGCAGGGAGTTATGGGAAAACTTTCCTCTGTCCTTGCAGTTTTCGGGAAATGTTATGTATTTTCTTCATATAACGCTAATCTGAGATGGCGTTATATAAAGTAAAATTTTTTCGAGTAATTTAACGCTTTTTGCTTTGCTGAATAGCAAAAAGCTTTAAAGAACTGTAGAGATCAATGGCTGATCCCTACTGTGCGGTACTCTGCCAGATGGGAATTGATGGAGAAGATAATTGCGTTATCTTCTCCATTAACCCATTGCTGAATAGTCAGAATACGTAAAAAAAATGCGGAATTTATAGTTTCCACATTATTTAAGTAAAAAAAATCATTGCTGAATAGGCCCCTTAATGCTATTTTGTCATAATATTGTGACACATAAATTTTTGTTTTAATATCCTTTGGTTTTACACTACAGATGTGTCCTACTACATCTTTGTCGATCATGCTACAAACGTGCGTACGCATCGCGCCACGCGATTACCCACAACAGCATACGCTATGGCGTGCACTGCTATCGCACCATGCAATTCTATGGAGGCTCATGTGCAAACACAGTGCGCGTATCCGCTCATGGCACGCGCAGCAAAGGTGTAGCAGTACACATCTGTATGTTCAAATTATTGTGTCTTGTCTTGAGAATACTTCAAAGCCACGTACTCTGGGCTGGGGTAGCACATGGAAAATCGGGGAATAGTGCGATGTCAATTCATCTAAGTTTGCCATTTTCATACATATATTTCGTGCAAAAATAATATCTACAGTCCAAATGCAAATACCAGTCACAGCACGAAGGGGTAATAACAATATAGTGATATAGTGGTGGACACTTCATTTGAAAGAAATTGCAAAACTTGTTACCACTAGGTTGCAAAATATTTGGTTACAAGTAGGGCTGTGCACCGGCCACTTTTCGTGTTTTGTGTTTTGGTTTTGGATCTTTCTTTCGTGCTTTGGATCTGGATTGGTTTTGCCAAAACCACCCTTCCGTGTTTTGGGTTCTGGGTTTTGTGTTTTGGATCTGTATTTTTTTGGAAAAAGCATAAAAACAGCTAAAATCACAGAATTTTTTTTTTTTTTTGTTCCTTCGCTATTATTAACCTCAATAACCTTAATTTCCACTCATCTCCAGTCTATTCTGAACACCTCACAATATTGTTTTTAGGCCAAAAGGTTGCACTGAGGTAGCTGGAGGACTATGCTAAGCGACACAAGTACGTGGCCCATCTAGGAGTGACACTGCAGTGGCAGACAGGATGGCAGTTGGAAAATCTAGGCCCCAAAGAGTATATACTTGGGCCCTTCCACCCACCCTTATGTTGTATAAACAGGACATGCACACTTTAGAAAACCAATCATTTCAGCGCCGGGGTCTGCCACACGACTGTGGCTGAAATGATTGGTTCGTTTGGGCCCCCACAAAACAAGTAGGCAATTAATCTGTCCCTGCACAAACTGGCTCTACAGAGGCAAGATGTCATCCTCATCCACCGATTCCACACCCTCTTCAGTGTTGTGTACATCCTCATCCTCACAGAGTATTAATTTGTCCCCGCTGGGATCCACCACCACATGTCCCTCTGTACGTTCTGGAGGCTGGTCTGCCTGGAAGAATTGATCATTCATTTTGATGAACATCATCTTCTCCACATTTTGTGGAAGCAACCTCCTACGCCTTTCGCTGACAAGGTTACCGGCTGCACTAAAAACTCTTTCAGAGTACACACTATAGGGGGGGCAACTCAGGTAAAATAGAGCCAGTTTGTACAGGGGCCTCCAAATTGCCTCTTTTTCCTGCCAGTACAGGTACGGACTTTCTGACATGCCTACTTGGATGCTGTCACCGATGTAATCCTCCACCCTTCTGTCAATGGTGACAGTATCATATGCAGTGACATTAGACATGTAAGATATTGTTGGCAGGTCCTTCAGTCCGGACCAGATGTCCAAACCTGTTCTTGTCGGCAGGGCATCGCCGCCAGTGGGTTGCTTAGGATACCTAAGTTGTTTCCTGGCAGCCCCAGTTGCGGGAGAAAATGAAGAAGGAGCTGTTGACGTGTCACGTTCTGCTTCAGCTGACAGTGTTTTCACCAGCAGGTCTTTGCACCTCTGCAGGCTTGTGTCCGCCAGAAAGAGAGACGCCGTGTAGGCTTTAAACCTAGGATGAAGCACGGTGGCCAAAATTTAGTGGTCTGATTTCAACAGATTGACCACCCTCGAATCCTGGCAAAGCGAATGAAGGGCTTCATCCAAAAGTACCACATACCGAGCAGAATCGCTCCATCTTATCTCCTCCTTCACTTTCTCCAGCTGCTTCTGCAAAAGCCTGTTGAGGGGAATGACCTGACTCAAGCTGGCAGTGTCTGAACTGACTTCACGTGTGCAAGTTTGAAGGGCTGGAGAACCTTGCACAACACGGATATCATTCTCCACTGCACTTGAATCAGGTGCATACCCCCTCCTTTGCCTATGTCATGAATGTATAGGCTTGAATGGCCTTTTGCTGCTCCTCCATCCTCTGAAGCATATAAAGGGTTGAGTTCCAATGCGTCACAACCTCTTTCTTCAGGTGATGGCAGGGCAGGTTCAAGAGTGTTTGCTGGCACTCCAGTCTTCGGCATGCAGTCGCTGAATGGCGAAAGTGGGCAGAAATTTTTCGGGCCACCCACAGAGTCTCCTGCACAGCCTTGTCGTTTTTCAGAAAATTCTGCACCACCAAATTTATTGTGTGGGCAAAACATGGGACTTGCTGGAATTTACCCAGATGTAATGCCCGCACAATATTGGTGGCATTGTCAGATATCACAAATCCCCAGGAGACTTCCCTCAGTTTCTCTAAGAGGTTGTCAGCGGTGTGCCTCTTGCTGAAAATGGTGATACACAGCGTAGCCTGCCTTGGAACGAGCTGGCATTTCTGCTACTGGTGACGCTGCTGTTGTTGCTGCATAAGGCAATACATCTCCCCAGTGGGCTGTTACAGTCATATAGTCCTTAGTCTGCCCTGTTCCACTTTTCCACATGTCTGTGGTTAAGTGGACATTGGGTACAAGCGCATTTTTCAGGACACTGAGGACACTTTTTCTGACGTTTCTGTACAGTCTCGGTATCGCCTGCCTAGTGAAGTGGAATCTAGACTGGATTTGGTACTGGGGACACACTACCTCCATCAATTGTCTAAATCCCACTGCACTAATGGCGGATACCAGACGCATGTCTAACACCAACATAGCTGTCAAGGCCTCAGTTATCCACTTTGCAACAGGATGACTGCTGTCATACTTCATCCTCCTTGCTAAGGACTGTTGGGGGGTCTGGGATAATGAATGAGTCCCAGCAGCAGCGGCAGCAGTAGGCGTAGCAATGCAGGGTCCTCCAGAGGAATCTCGGATAGGAGAGTCAGTCATGCCAGTGACATGGCCTGCAGGACTACTTCCGATCCTGACTGAGGAGGAAATTGACGAGGAGGGAGTTGACGGTGTGGTTTGCAGGCGCTTGGATACAACAGGACAAAGGGATTTAGGTGTCCCAGGACTGCTTACGGTCTTAGCCACAGTCCCTACCCCTACTTATTCCACCTTTACATATGGTACATATGGCAAGACAGTTGTTGTCCGGATTTGGATAGAAATATTTCCAGACCAAGTGGTGGAATGTTTGGTATTCTGCCCAGGCATGACCGTGATGGGCTTTTTCATCCCACGGACAACTGTCTCCCCCGGAGCCTGATTTAACAAACCACATCACCATCAGAATCCTCCTCGCCAACTTCCTTCTCAGCGCCAGCTACACCAGTATCCTCATCCTGTTGTACTTCAACAGTGACATCTTCAATTTGAATATCAGCAAGTGGACTGTGGGTGCTCCTTTCAGCACTTGCAGGGGGCGTGCAAATGGTGGAAAGAGCACCTCTTCCCGTCCAGTGCTGGGAAGGTCAGGCATCGCAACCGCCACCACACTTGGACTCTCCTTGGGGATTTGTGATATCTTCTTAGAATTAGAACGCACAGTTCTTTGCTGTGCTTTTGCCAGCTTAACTCTACAGGAGGGAGGAGGGCTTCCATCGTCATGTGAAGCTGAACCACTAGTCATGAACATAGGGAAAGACCTTAGCCGTTCCTTGCCACTCTGTGTCATAAATGGCATATTGGCAAGTTTACGTTTCTCCTCATACGATCTAAATTTATGTTTTAAGGTCATTTTCCTTAACTTTGTCATTTGGGATTTTATATGCCCTCTACTATGACATTGGGCATCAGCCTTGGCAGACGACGTTGATGGTATTTTATCGTCTATGTCATGACTAGTGGCAGCAGCTTCAGCACTAGGAGGAAGTGGTTCTTGATCTTTCCCTATTTTATTATTATCGGACAAATTTTTGTCCTCCATTTATGTGATATTGATATGCATGTGGCTAAGGCGCACACAAACACAGAAAAATATTTTTTTTAATTTTTCAGGCACTTTGGGGGTTACATCATCTTTCAACAGACGAGCCAGGCGGCCCTTGACTTATGACACAGGCGCACGCTTGGCACTACTTTGTTGATGCACGTGCGGCTACAACGCACTCAAGTCACAAACACAGAAACATTTTTTTTTTCAGGCACTTTGGGGGTTACACCATCCTTCAACAGACAAGCCAGCCGGCCCTTTACTTATGACACAGGCGCACGCTTCTTTGTTGATGCACGTGCGGCTAACGCGCACACAAACAGAAAAAAAATATTCTTTTTGTTGCACTTGGGGGAGCACCCCTCATGGACAGATCACCCCCTGAACAACACTACAGCACCCCTTTAGGACTACAGCCTTTATGGGACACTGCACAACACAGCCCAGTCAGCCCCTATGGACTTTGGGGTGTACACAGCCCATATGGCTGTGCACAACAGAGCCCAGCCAGCCCCTATGAACTTTGTAGTGGACACAGCCCCTATGGACAACAGCAGCACCAGCACAGCAAACTCCCACCCTCCCTCTTCACTGTCCACAGCTGGAGTGAAAAATGGCACCGACGCGGGGACCTTTTATAGAATCCAAAACCGGCGAGAATCCGACAGCAGGATGATGACATTTTGCCTCGATTTCAGAACCGAGCCAGGCTGGAAAACTCGAATCTGACTCGGATCCGGCTCGGATCGGAGGGGCTCGGGAGGGTTCAGATTTCAGAAATCTGAACCTGCTCATCCCTAGTTACAAGGATCCAATACTTGTTAATAGTTGCTATTAATTTGCGTCAATATGGAATTAATGTGCAAATTAGTTCTCTGGACAGAAGTCAGAGCTGAGCAACAAAGATGGGGGGAATCACACACAGAACATTTTAGACCACTTTCTGAATAATGATGCACCCAAATGTAGAATGTGTAGAATATTCAGCATACAGTTTTGATCATTGCGGCTGAAGCCCGACCACACGTGGCTAAAGTGGCCGCCGTGGCACTAACCCTCATGTCGCGGCACCATCTTTAAAGGGACAATGTAAAGCGCTGTGCACAGTTTTGAAATTGGGGAAACATGTTTGAATGTACAGACTATGCATTTAAGAGGAATGTATAAGGTATTGGACAAATTGCTCTTTAGACATCCTGACATAGGATTTGATATGATAATGGGTAGACTGGACAAGCCTTTTCTTTGAAATGCAAAGTAAGAATTCTCCCGTGTGCCTTGGTATGACATGTCCCAACAGGTTTGGAGAGAAGACAGTTGCTCTTCTTCAGAATCTCCTGTTGTGGAACTTTCTAAGAACTGAAGGTGTTAAGACTGGGAAAGCCAAAACAATTTTATGCATAGGTACTCGTAGATGAAAAGGTGAATGCAATTGAAATTTGAGTTATATTTACCTTTTGCAAGATAGTATATGCTAACTCAAGTTGTGCTTTCGGAAAGACAACTGTTTTTCTGGGTGGTAACAAGGAAATTGAGTTAGTTTCTTTGAAACGTAAGATGTGTCGATTTTTATATAATGTGAGATAGCATGATTGGTTAAAAGGAACACAGGGCAGACTTAACCCCTGTGGTAATGTGTGTTGAAGTGACATAACAGAAGGCCTGCGAGCCTGGTTTGTGTATATCTTTTGGAACATCAAGATGGAATGAACTGTTATAACATCTGTATGCTGTGATACCCCCAAGGGGAAGAGTCTTTTTTAAGACTATTCGAGCAATAAACATCTTGCCTTTACAAACCACTACATCTGAATCCTGAGACAACAGAATTGTGCCAAATGCTATTCCATTCTCCTGCTGTTCTGGAACGAGCCCATTGTCTCCAAGCTCAAGCCCTCTGCCAGCTACCATGCAGGGCCTGGTCCATTGCGAGGGATCAGCGGGTATCAACCAACCCAATTCAGGAAGTGTGGCCGCAGCTTGTCTACAAATACACAGCAGCAAGAGGTTCCAGGGCCTGTGAAGTTACATGCCCACAGCGCAGTGGGTGGAGTCAGTAGGTGGTTACTGATGGTAAAGGGGATTCCCTGATACCCCAAGATCCAGTGGGGATGTGAACTAACCTGGGATTGGGTGAGGTCATCTGGTCACAATCATTCCTTAATCTGTAGCGTGTAAGAGGTTTCTTTAATATATATCCTAATGTAAGTTCAGCAGGTCATTTTCATTTACAGTATTCCTAAGCATTTTCCCACAATCTTTTAAAGTAAAATTTAAATACTGTTTGAAGTCATGGAACACAAAATGTCTGTCAGGAATGTGATCACCAGGTCCCGATGCAAAGTCCGCTCAGCGGCATTACATACTTCTGGCCTTTGGTTCACTGGCGCCGAGCGTGGCTCCCATCGTTTTCAAACTCTCGCTCCAGTGCTGACTGATTCTTCTCATGCAGTAATGTGTCATCCTCCAATAACATCAGCGAGGACGCCAGTTCATGGGCGCAGCCATCTTGCTTCTGCCATGTGATGTTGGATCATCCAATCAGATCTAGCTTTCAGGTCTGCTGGGAATCAGCCGCCAATCAGCGACAGGCACTGCCTATATAAACCCTTCATGGACGTTCATTCAGTGCCTGTATGTCATCTTCTCAAGTCCTAGTATTTGGTTCCTTATATCGTCTAGTCTTGGACTTCCTATGTATCTCCGTGTTCTGCTCTATTGTCTAAAGATGCTACTTTGGGTACAAACCCGGA
This sequence comes from Taudactylus pleione, assembly GCA_031769625.1. Taxonomy (NCBI): domain Eukaryota; kingdom Metazoa; phylum Chordata; class Amphibia; order Anura; family Myobatrachidae; genus Taudactylus; species Taudactylus pleione. The sequence goes on along the minus strand of JAUIMM010000513.1, from coordinate 679,032 downwards.
GCACCTATAGATGCACACCTGCATATTCCCTCCATGTCTCTGTGACGCATCTCAGTGTACTACACCTGGAGTTCAAATCACCTTTGTGTACTCAAAGACCCACACTCATCCCAAGCCAAAGTCATCACAGTCTAGATGGATATACCTCTATACCTTTGACCTAGGATCCCCATCTCATCTTGCTGGGCGAACCCCGGTGGCTCGGACTCAGGATTCCTGCTTTCGTCTATTGAGGATAATTCAGTGTCATCTGACTAGTGTCCTGCTTGTCGTGGAGTTCATACACTAATACCACTCGTCCTACTCCCGGGATGCTGTTACCTTCTCGTCACAGATTCTCAAGACTCACGTGCTTATAATTTTCTTTCATTGTGGACTTTGTAGTTCTGTTTCTACCCATCGTTCCCAGTAGTCCTCTGTTTGTTCAAATAAAGCTTTATTCTTTATATCAACTTGGACTCTAATCTTATTTCTCCTATGAGGAAAAGCTATCTGAAACCTCCTCAGTTTCTGCTACCACGGTCCCAGCCCGCAGAGTCTGATTCATTACAGGAGGCCAACTTTCCTAGAGTCATGACGATGTCACAAAAATATTATCATATTTTTTTTATTTTCAAGCAGCCAAACACAGTAATTCCAAACTCACAATTAGTTGTACCCAATAGACCTTGCCAGATGGCCCACGAACTAATAAGATTTAGGCTGACCGAGTGATCATGTTAAAGGCTGCTTTGACAAAAACCCATTGAGGTTGAAACGCGTTGGTCTGTTGCTGGGATGCAGAAGAAGAGATGCCCAGGGGTTGGCAGTTGACCCCATATTGGACTGTGATCAGAGGCACCGAAGGAAAGGGGGGGTCTCCCGACCCGCAGAGAGCACCCGACAGGGCATGTTAATGGCTCCACATTTGGTTACAATGCGCCATACCGGGGCCTGGCTGATCTCCTGGCATCCCTGACTGTCATAGGATCTTGCATCTGGTCCTTTATATAATCTAGAGAAGTGTGGGTCTGGATTTCTTAAATCCAAACACATCAGTATTTAGGGGTTCCAAGTAGAACCGGGTCAAGGTTCGGATTCACTTTTGTTACCTGGTTCGGATCTGTTGTCGGTTGGGAACTTGGATTTAAAACCAAACTTGGGTTTTGGATTCTGACATTTTAGCTGTTTGTATAGTTTTTTTTATTGATTTTTATTGATTTTTACCTGGATCCAAAAGCAAAAAACGGGGGTCCGTGCACATCTCTAATATAATACTACAGTACCTTTCATTTTGTTCATTACCTATTTGTTCCATACATTGGGAAACACTACTGTATACACTTATTTTTTTCATTTTACTCCCATTAAACATCCTGTCATTGTAATTGAGAAGGATAATGGAGAAAGCAGATATGTCTTTGCCTATGTGACTCCATTAATACACTGTATTTCTACTTCACAAGGCAGAGGGTGATGCTAATTGTATCATTGGCCGTCCACTCAAAGATCATCGACTCGAAATTATCCATTTTACTTCTCAGATTTGTTATTTCTGGTTTAAAGCAAAAAAACAAGTAATTTTGAGGGTAATAAAGAGGATTATACTGTAATTATATCTGTATATCTCCTTCTAATACACACTATACAGGCAGCATTATATTATTTTACTATTTTACTGGTGCACACAGCCCCCAGAGCTCCTCCTAATATACAGGGCAGCATTATATTATATTACTGGTGCACACAGCCCCCAGAGCTCCTCCTAATATACAGGGCAACACTATATTCTATTACTGGTGCACACAGCCCCCATAGCTCCTCCTAATATACAGGGCAGCAATATATTCTATTACTGGTGCTCACAGCCCCCAGAGTTCCTCCTAATATACAGGGCAGCATTATAGTCTAGTACTGGTGCACACAGCCCCCAGAGCTCCTCCTAATATACAGGGCAGCATTATATTCTATTACTGGTGCACACACAGCCCCCAGAGTTCCTCCTAATATAGAGGGCAGCATTATATTCTATTACTTGTGCACACAGCCCCCATAGCTCCTCCTAATATACAGGGCAGCATTATATTATATTACTGGTGCACACACAGCCCCCAGAGCTCCTCCTAATATACAGGCAGCATTATATTCTATTACTGTTGCACACACACAGCCCCCAGAGCTCCTCCTAATATACAGGCAGCATTATATTCTATTACTGGGGCACACACACAGCCCCCAGAGCTCCTCCTAATATACAGGGCAGCATTATATTCTATTACTGGTGCACACAGCCCCCAGAGCTCCTCCTATTATACAGGGCAGCATTATATTCTATTACTGGTGCACACACAGCCCCCAGAGCTCCTCCTAATATACAGGGTAACACTATATTCTATTACTGGTGCACACAGCCCCCATAGCTCCTCCTAATATACAGGGTAACATTATATTCTATTACTGGTGCACACAGCCCCCAGAGTTCCTCCTAATATACAGGGCAGCATTATATTCTATTACTGGTGCACACAGCCCCCAGAGCTCCTCCTAATATAGAGGGCAGCATTATACTCTATTACTGGTGCACACAGCCCCCAGAGTTCCTCCTAATATAGAGGGCAACATTATATTCTATTACTGGAGCACACAGCCCCCAGAGTTCCTCCTAATATAGAGTGCAACATTATATTATATTACTGGTGCACACAGCCCCCAGAGCTCCTCCTATTATACAGGGCAGCATTATATTCTATTACTGGTGCACACAGCCCCCAGAGTTCCTCCTAATATAGAGTGCAACATTATATTATTTTACTGGTGCACACCCCCCCCCCCCCCCAGAGCTCCTACTAATATACAGGGCAGCATTATATTATATTACTGGTGCTCACAGCCCCCAGAGTTCCTCATAATATACAGGGCAGCATTATATTCTATTACTGGTGTACACACAGCCCCCAGAGCTCCTCCTAATATACAGGGCAGCATTATATTCTATTACTGGTGCACACACAGCCCCAGAGTTCCTCCTAATATACAGTCAGCATTATATTCTATTACTGGTGCACACAGCCCCCAGAGCTCCTCCAAATATTCAGGCAGCATTATATTCTATTACTGGTGTACACACAGCCCCCAGAGCTCCTCCTAATATACAGGGCAGCATTATATTCTATTACTGGTGCTCACAGCCCCCAGAGTTCCTCCTAATATACAGGGCAGCATTATATTCTAGTACTGGTGCACACAGCCCCCAGAGCTCCTCCTAATATACAGGGCAGCATTATATTCTATTACTGGTGCTCACAGCCCCCAGAGTTCCTCCTAATATAGAGGGCAGCATTATATTCTATTACTGGTGCACACAGCCCCCAGAGCTCCTCCTAATATACAGGCAGTATTATATTATATTACTGGTGCACACAGCCCACAGAGCTCCTCCTAATATACAGGGCAGCATTATATTCTATTACTGGTGCTCACAGCCTCCAGAGCTCCTCCTAATATAGAGGGCAACATTATATTCTATTACTGGTGCGCACAGCCCCCAGAGCTCCTCCTAATATAGAGGGCAGCATTATATTATATTACTGGTGAACACAGCCCCCAGAGTTCCTCCTAATATAGACGGCATCATTATATTCTATTACTGGTGCACACACACAGCCCCCAGAGCTCCTCCTAATATACAGGCAGCATTATATTCTATTACTGGTGCACACACACAGCCCCAAGAGTTCCTCCTAATATACAGGGTAGCATTATATTCTATTACTGGTGCACACACAGCCCCCAGAGCTCCTCCTAAAATACAGGGCAGCATTATATTCTATTACTGGTGCACACACAGCCCCAGAGCTCCTCCTAATATACAGGGCAGCAATATATTCTATTACTGGTGCTCACAGCCCCCAGAGTTCCTCCTAATATACAGGGCAGCATTATATTCTATTACTTGTGCACACAGCCCCCAGAGCTCCTCCTAATATACAGGGTAACATTATATTCTATTACTGGTGCACACAGCCCCCAGAGTTCCTCCTAATATACAGGGCAGCATTATATTATATTCCTGGTGCACACAGCCCCCAGAGCTCCTTCTAATATACAGGCAGCATTATATTCTATTACTGATGCACAAAGCCCCCAGAGCTCCTCCTAATATACAGGGCATCATTATATTCTATTACTGGTGCACACAGCCCCCAGAGCTCCTCCTAATATGCAGGGCAGCATTATATTATATTACTGGTGCACACACACAGCCCCCAGAGCTCCTCCTAATATACAGGCAGCATTATATTCTATTACTGGTGCACACAGCCCCCAGAGTTCCTCCTAATATACAGGGCAGCATTATATTCTATTACTTGTGCACACAGCCCCCAGAGCTCCTTCTAATATACAGGCAGCATTATATTCTATTACTGGTGCACACAGCCCCCAGAGTTCCTCCTAATATAGAGGGCAGCATTATATTCTATTACTTGTGCACACAGCCCCCAGAGCTCCTTCTAATATACAGGCAACATTATATTCTATTACTGGTGCACACAGCCCCCAGAGTTCCACCTAATATAGAGGGCAGCATTATATTCTATTACTGGTGCACACAGCCCCCAGAGCTCCTCCTAATATACAGGGCAGCATTATATTATATTACTGGTGCACACACACAGCCCCCAGAGTTCCTCCTAATATACAGGGCAGCATTATATTCTATTACTGGTGCACACAGCCCCCAGAGCTCCTCCTAATATACAGGGCAGCATTATATTATATTACTGGTGCACACACACAGCCCCCAGAGTTCCTCCTAATATACAGGGCAGCATTATATTATATTCCTGGTGCACACAGCCCCCAGAGCTCCTCCTAATATACAGGGCAGCATTATATTCTATTTACTGGTGCACACAGCCCCCAGAGCTCCTCCTAATATACAGGCAGCATTATATTCTATTACTGGTGCACACAGCCCCCAGAGTTCCTCCTAATATACAGGCAGCATTATATTCTATTACTGGTGCTCACAGCCCCCAGAGCTCCTCCTAATATACAGGGCAGCATTATATTATATTACTGGTGCTCACAGCCCCCAGAGCTCCTCCTAATATACAGGGCAGCATTATATTCTATTACTGGTGCACACACAGCCCCCAGGTCTCCTCCCAATATACAGGGCAGCAGTATATTATATTACTGGTGAACACAGCCCACAGGGCTTCTCCTAATATACAGGAGGCATTCATTGGCATTATTGGTGCACATTCACACTGGTGCTGTAACCTAACTGCCCACTGTGCAGCCCAGAGCTCCTGAGACCTAATACAGGGGCAGCATTAACCCTTGGTGCACATTGGTATTGTTTGTTGTCATTCCCCGCGGTGCAGCCCAGAGCTCCTTATACAGGGCAGCATTAACCTTTTATTGGTGGACATTGGTACCCGCAAAAGTTTTTTGTGTGTTCCATCATTACTATAAATATACGGTATGTGTAGTGATTCAAAGCAGTGTGCAAAAAAATAAAAAAATATTAAACAATAAAATAAACATAAAAAAAAACTTGTCTGTGTTCAGGGTCAGGTCACGCCACTGCATTAATAATATAATTGTTGTGAGTCGCAGTGTGAAGTTGTTATCAATTGTTTAAAAAAAGAAAGAAAAAAGGTTTTTTTTGCAAAACGTGTGTGTGTTGACTGGGCAGTGCGCCATAAACAATGTAAAATAACATATAGTAGGTGTAGTCCACCGTTAATTAATATCAGCGCTATATGTAGTTGTCATTTCTTGCAAAAGTTTTAAGGAAACAGTAAAAAATCTTTGATTTTTCTAAAACGTTTGTGTTTTCACTGGGCAGTGTGTTTTCATAAACGTTATAAAATAATGTACTGCATAGTGGGTGCAGTCCACCGTTAATTAATATCAGTGCTGTGAGTCGATATGGTTCACTATCAGACTATAGACTAGCAGGAGCAGCTACCATGTACTAGTGCTCAGGCCGGCGCTAGACTTTGCTGTGCCCAGCGCCGTCCTGTGTTGCCATCCCTTCCCTCCTCTGCTCCCTTCCCCTGAGCTTACATATTAACTATAGCGCCGGGAGGGTGGGTGGGCGTTTCTTGCGTCCGCTGGATACAGTGTCGCTCCGTGCGACGGCCCGGCTTGCCCGTGCCTAGAGCCTCTCCTGCTAGTGCTGCAGCTGCTGCCACCAGTCATAATACTAGTCCTTCCACATCTACTAAAGCCGGTGCTTTTCAAACATAGAGGGTTTAAGCCAGGGCTTCTGAAATCAAAGCAATATTTTACATTGCTAAAAAACGAAACATCACCTCTAATAAAGGAAAAGTATAAGTGATAAAAAATATAAAGTTGCCAAAATGCCATACACCACACGCAGTGGCAAGGAAAGGCTCAGGTCTTGGCCTTTTTTGTGAATGATAGTTTTGCAACTGCTGTCAATCAGGTATCTTTTTCTGTAATCTTATATGACGATGCAACACCTTCTTACGCAGAGTCTAGAAGAGGTGTCAAAATTAAAACAGGAGAATCAGTGTAGAAAAAAACACTCAGGCTGAACTGTGGGGCTAATTCAGCACTGCATGCATGCAGCTTTGCAATTCCATCCCAAGCTGAAATGTCACAAATCCCTGAGGAGAGTCTAAGGGAGTCACAGTATGTGCAAGTTTGACATTTTGTATACTGTAGTCTTAGAGAAGCCTCTTTTAATCATTTTTGCACCCTCTGTCAATGTGGGGATGAGCAACACAAATAAAGATAGTGACATAAAAATTGAGGATGCTACTGAGGAAGTGCAACAGGATGAGGGGGATATTTGTGTAGCTGATGCCGGCGCTAATGTAGATGTTGATGATAAGTATGTTGTCTGTGTCAGGCACTAATGGAAACTGTTCTTGCGCATGATAAGTAGAAGGCCATTGTCACACCATGTCCAAAAAAATCCACCTATTATGTGTGGAATTATTTTTACCCAAATCCTGACAATTGTCAAGCCACCTTTACTTATTTGTAAAGCCAAAATAAGTAAAGGTAAGGACTTTAACCATCTAGGAACCATCTCCCTGTTATATCATTTGCAGCAAGTTCATGAACACTGTTAATCGCCTAAAGCCCATTGGTAGCTTGTTTTGTGGGGGCCTAAAAAAACAAATACTTTAGCCACAAGTGGCAGACCCTTTCGCTGGAGTGATTGGTTTGTTAAACTGTGCATGTCCTGTTTAACAACATAAGGGTAGGTGGGAAGGCCCAAGGACAACGCCATATTATCTTTTCATTATGGGCTGTATTTTTGGTAGGCATTGCTGATAGGCTATTTTGCCTAGACAAACATTTTTTGTTGGTTATTGCTCTAATACATTACTTATTTGCAAAACATTTTAGAACAAAATAAATACTTCACCAGTTATTATGTTAACTTTTCTTATTTGTATACTTCGAGAACCCCATGTAAGTCAATTATATATTCCTAATCACAATGTATAGATTATTATATTTTACCTGGGTGCTGCCTACAGACCGGCAGTGAATGGGCATTAATAGCAGTATGATATATTTGATTTTGCAGAGGAGTGACAGAGATTAAAATTTAGTAATAAGTATAATACCTGAAATTCACTAACCTCTGATTATAACTCACAGTGAAACACATTTATTTTGGCAGAATTGGTATGAAATACTGGTAGCTGTTTAGCCGCCAGTTCAAATCCCAACTCCAGAAGACAGAAAGGACAAAATTCTGACTAGGCTGGTAAGTACCCTAACCCTCCCCTCTCCCCCCTAACCCTCCTTTAGTGGTGCACAACCCTAAGACTCCCGGGGTGGTGCCTAACCCTAAGTACCCCCTGGGGATGCCTAAATCTAACCCTCCCTTCCCACACCCTAAACCTAACCCTCCTGGGGGGTGCATAACCCTAACCTCCCCCCAGTGGTGCCTAACCTTAACCCCCCACCCCATAGCCTAACCCTTTCCCTCCCCAGGGGGGTGCCTAACCCTAAGACTCCACGGGAGTCCCTAAAGCTAAGTGCTAAAATGCCAAGTCTTACCTCGATCTGTCCGGTGTCCTTCTGCATTCTGGCATTGGGATTAAGATAGGCATCAGTATTTTGACGCCTATCATATGTTCATTGTTGGGATATAGACTGGCAGCATCTTGTCCACCGGTCTATTAACTACATCCCATTTGGACATATGTCCACCGCATATAAAAACAATTTTGGTGGCTATATATGTGGAATATGCATTATCTGTATTGAAGAGCAAGTGGGATTGGTTGACTGGCCAGATAAAGTGCAGGAGTAAACATCTTGGAACGCTATACTGTATTTTTTCTTTCTGTAAGAGAATGAACAAAAATAGAGGATACTAAACCAGGACCTATTAACCCAAACTGATTATCTAATATTATATAAAATAAGAGGTTGTGGTCCGGACCTCTAGGTAAAAATACTCTGTCCATCAGTTAGTGGACTATCTAAGAGGATAATAATCCAGGATCAGTTTTTTTCTCCCTCCTGAGAAGAGTTGCGCAGGAAATAACCCCATTCATTTACAATAATCACGTAGATTCGTGCATGAAGTTATTTAATTTTGAACAGATATCAAATAGAAATATTTGTTCTGGTTCAGGAAAAAATAACTGACAAAGCACACGCAAGCGGTGGATAAAACATATCACTTTATTATCTTGGATTCTTTTTATTATGAATGTAACACTGAGAAATACGTATTAACAAAACTGCTGAACATACATAAGAACTTATCACAGGCTAATCAATAAGAAATATTTGAATCAAACACACAGTGAGACTTTTTGTTTTAATACACTATTACCTGTATTGTATTCACTAGTTTACGTTGTTATATAATTAGATTTTTAAATATTTTGCTGTACATGTTATATATTTAATTGGAAATAATAAAAGTTACATTTTATATACAGTACAAGGAAAATTAGTGTGCCACAAAGGAGACAACTCTTGTTCTTTCCTGTTTTGAGCAAAACATTTTTAACCAGAAAATAATAGACTGTTACTAGACAAGGATTCCTGACAAGGGTTGAAACAAGAAGCCAAGAAAATTAATAGTTGCACTGCAAAGATGCAAATGACAAATATTAGGAGGCTGACCCCCTGGTCATACTATTCCCCCCCCCTCTTCCCTCCTTCCCTCCCTCCAAATTGGGTAACACACCTTTGTAGTACCTTTATGAGGTGCACCAGAGAGTCTGAGTATGATGGATAATAATATTATGTTTTTTCTCCTAAATCTAATCCACAAACAGAAAGATTTTCTGCTATCCAAGGTTAACAAACATTTCGGTGACTGCTGCAAAGAATTTCTCTAGTGCATATTACTGAATAATACTTAAATACATTTTTTTGCCTATTTTATCATAAATGTTCTTCAGCAATCAAACAATGAAATAAAATTTACTAAACTAACCAATTCTTCCTTCCTTTACCTGCCTTCCACTACTTAAATACTCCACCTCCATTTCCATATACTGCATTCAGGCCTCCAATCTAGTTCTTGATTAATGAAAACAGATTGGGGGTCGTATAGTTTATTAAACTGCCATTCTGTCTGATACTGCAGTATTGCAATGTTTCATAGATATGTTATAGTCTTTTAAAATGCAGCTGTTTTGTTGCTTAGTTCAGCCAGCCAACCAGCCTTTGGACAATATTGGTCAACAATTGTGAGCAGTGAGGTGGTCAAAATTGACTGGAAATTACTGGAAATTTATATTATTGATGTTAATACTGTAGGAATAAAAACAGACCAAAATTACATGATTTTAGCTGTTTTTATTGATTTTTGAAAAAAATACAGATCAAAAACCAAAACACGTCAGGATGGTTTTGGTAAAACCAAAACACAACAATGCAATAGACTCAAAACAAAACATGGGGTTCTGTGCACATCTATAATTGCTATACCACCATTGCTCCTACTACAGTAGTTTGATTGTAATACTATCAAATTCTATATATTTACATTTTATATACCAATTCTTCAAAATGTCTTCTTCGACCACTACTGTACATATAAAGGACTATATTATTACATCTATAAAAAGTGAGAAATTGTATGTATATGTGTGTGTGTGTCTGTTTGTTCTTTATGCACCGCCAAAGTTTTGTACCTATCTCCACCAAATTAGGCATGGTGGTGTAGTTTGACCGGATTGTTTTTTGCTGAGTTTGAAGTTCCCCGGGGCCATGGAGGTTTACATGGTGCCCACCAAGTAGGTTGTGGAGTCTCTGATTTTATATTTTATTTTGAGCAAGTTCGCTCAGGATGTCTTCCAGTGCCAAAAACTGCACTGATCTTAAGGCACATTCTGTTAAGTGCCAGTGGGGGGAAGGCAGAGCTCCAACAGAAGAGCAGTGAGTATGAGGATCAACTGTCACACTGCACCTGTACTGACAGTTACTAATTTTCTCCAACTGTCACGCTGCACCTGCACTGACAGTTACTCATTTCCTCCCAGCACATTTTCATATGCTATGGTCTCCAATGTTGGTCTGCAATGTAAAAAATGAAGGCTGCAGATGTACTTCAAGTTCCATTTTTCAACCCGTACAACGCCGTGTATCCCAGCTAGTTTATAATAAGCTGTTCATAAGGAAATAACAATAAATAAGGAAATGCCTTTTATTAAGCCTTCATTACTTGGCATAGTCAGGCAATACTCTAAAACTTACCTTCAAATAAATACATTTATTCTTAAACAAATCTGTGAAGATGCAATCGTATCTCTGTTATGAACAGAATATATATTGTATCTGTGCTATTTTTCCCATTGCAAAAGTTGTTTCAAAAACAACATTGTCAAAGACTGCAGTAGGCTACATTTATATCCAGTATTGTAAACTAAGAGCAGAGGTTATGTGCTAATCAAGTCCAAATATATCTACTAATAACTAAATCAATTAAAGCTAATTGTGGATTGGTTGTTATGGGTTACTGCACTGATGCACCGTGAATGTAAATAATGGAAATTTTCAGTAAGGAATTGTTAATTTCACAATAAAAAAAGAACGTATGCTAAATAAATTATATTTACAGTACAATGCTTTAACACTGAATACATTAATGAGAGAACATTTGACTGGTATTTTAATTAGGTCATGTTTCTTTTCAGTATAATTTAATTTATATTGTAATACATATTGAATAGATAGATGCCGGCACTCTCATGCTGAAAGATAACAGCTGTGTTCGGTGCCCTCCCAATTACCTCTCACGAATGAGGGAAAATACATATAGTTTGATAGGCGACACTCGTGGTGGATTATCCAAAAAGAAATGCAAACTCTGCATGTAATATCAACGTTACATTGTAATTCATTCTTTTGTCAGGTTATGTATATATATATATATATATATATATATATATATATATATATATATGTATATATATATACATATATATATTTGAGAATTTCATTTTATAAATTAAAATGGTTGTGTTCAAAATCAGATATCATTAAATCCATGATGAATGCATAATTTCTTTATTATGTGTCTTGTCTGAGGAAGTAGACCTAGCTCGGTGAAACGCGTGCAGCAGTTGAAGTGAGATATAATTTTATTATTTTATTCTTATTTTGCTGTTTTTACAGCTTTTCTTACTTCCCATGATATTTGTAATTAATTTGTGATTACATTTGTAAATCCTGGATTATAAATATAATACATTAATCTGTCTGTATTTGAAGATTATACTGACACTCCTTTGCATCCACGTGAACTATTTCTTAATAAACTATTTTCTGTGCCTAAGATGTGATTGAGTAAATAAATGCTCTTCTTTCTGGTTCTAACACAAAACTGAGGGCCACATTTATCAACGAGACATAACCTCTTTAGCACTCGCTGTCATGCTTTACAAACAGCGGTAATCTTAGATTTGTGTGTCAGTGCATTGCTCTTGCCACTTTTAGATGGGGAGAGTGATGCTGTCCACTTTACCGCCAAAGGGGACCCGGCAGCAGCCATTCCGCCTTCAGCTGAGCCTTACGGGTTTCTGTGTCATGCGCATGACACAGAAACCCGTCTCTGGTAGCGATTGGCTGTCAGCAACAGAGCTAAAGACACTGCTGAGGAGGGAGATCATTGCTGGAGGGGTAAGTAATGATGAATACCAGTGGCGTATTAATTAGTATCATTGTTATACTAAACTAAATATGTCGCTGGTATTTAGATTTGTTGATAAATGGGGACCTGATTAAGAGATAGACAGAGATGGATGCAGCCAAGTGCTAAAATGTGCTAATGCCTGCAGTAGGCGTCTCGGGGTAAAAGTCACCATCCGCCAGCAACACAGATCCGAATACTGCGTCCAAAGATGAAGCATCTGATCGGCATTATGACCGTCGGTCATGATATTTGTAGCATCGGCCATATGAGCAAGCTAAAGCTGTCCGAGAATAGCGCTGTCTTCCAATGCGAGGTGTCTCCTGTCCACCGAGGGCGTTTGACTGAGCGGGAACATCACGCTGGAGAAGGGGCGCATTTCACGGTGGAGGAGTGGTGGCCGGAGTCCGCCTGCAGGTTCAGCATAGGGAAGGACATCAGAATCTGATGGTTACTAACCATCAATGTTTTTGTTCCGATGGTATAGTTTTTACCATTTGATGGTGGCAGCCAATGTTTGCCACCATCAAATGGAAATCATTTGATGGTGTTCCGATAGTTGTGTTTTTTTAATTCCTGATAGCTATGCCTCCCCTATCAGAGTGCAGCCCTGGCAGTCAGTGTAACACACAGCACAACAGTTTTTTCTGTGACTTCCTTCATTCCAAGCCTCAGTTTCAAATGTTGTCTTGCTATTTCAGGTCTTATACAGCAGCTTGGTGCAAACTTAATTTCAGTGACTTTGCTTCGCTAAAATTGTCACTGCTCTACTACCTTTCACAGATGAATGGTTGATACAACCAAACCTTCCTTGACCAATGCTGTATAGAATAGTGAAAACCCCATCAAAACCAAACCAGTGGTTCAAGAGAAAGTCATGACTTTATTTTACATACAGGGCCATAGCTAGGGTAGTGCGGCCGGTGCCATCACACAGGGCACCACAGGTCAGGGGGCGCTGTTTGGGCCTGTCATATTTCTGTTTATTATCATCCTTGCTTGTAGCTTCCTCTTATATTATCCCCAGCATCTCCTGGCCTCTCCTATCTCTTCCCTGGCCCTTCTCCATGAAGCCATGGCCCTCTCTCAGGTGCACTATATTATGTCCCTATTTATCCCCAGCATCTCCTGGCCTCCCCTATCTCTTCCCTGGCCCTTCCCCATGAGACCATGGCCCTCTCTCAGGTGCACTATATTATGTCTCTATTTATCCCCAGCATCTCCTGGCCTCTCCTATCTCTTCCCTGGTCCTTCCCCATGAGGCCATGGCTCTCTCTCAGGTGCACTATATTATGTCCCTATTTATCCCCAGCATCTCCTGGCCTCCCCTATCTCTTCCCTGGCCCTTCCCCATGAGGCCATGGCTCTCTCTCAGGTGCACTATATTATGTCCCTATTTATCCCCAGCATCTCCTGGCCTCCCCTATCTCTTCCCTGGCCCTTCCCCATGAGGCCATGACTCTCTCTCAGGTGCACTATATTATGTCCCTATTTATCCCCAGCACCTCCTGGCCTCCCCTATCTCTTCCCTGGCCCTTCCCCATGAGGCCATGACTCTCTCTCAGGTGCACTATATTATGTCCCTATTTATCCCCAGCACCTCCTGGCCTCTTATCTCTTCCCTGGCCCTTCCCCATGAAGCCATGGCCATTTTTTGGGTGCATTATGTCCCTTTGAAAAATGAGGGGGGCGCCAATGCTCTTTCTGGCACAGGGCACCAAAAAGTCTAGTTATGCCTCTGTTTACATATATAGAGAAGAGATGACCAGACACAGTGACCAATAAGCATTTTGCAGAATGCTTATCGGAAGCTGTAACATTAAGTGGACACAGGGCCTGATTCAGAGCCGCTCGTAAGCGGCCGCTCGTTCGCTCCGAGCGATGTTCGCACATCTGCGCATGCGTATGGGTCGCAATGCGCATGCGCCAACCAGTCATTGCGGTTGGAAATCGTGCGCTCGTAAAACAGCGAGTGCCTGCTAATTTGAGTGACAGAATGAGGCGTTTGTGGGTGGTAACAGGGGAAGGTGCTTGAAAACGGGGAGTGGAGATCCGAACGCAGGCGTGCCAAACGGTCAAAACGTGCGTTTAATGGGTGTGCATAATTAACAAAGCAGCGTCATCGACCACGTCACTTGGTTGTCTTTTAGCCTGAACTGCTCGCAGTGATTGCGGGAAGTAAAACCTACCACAAGCACTGCGAGCAGTTCAGATGCCTTTCGATGTACTCGATTAATCTAATAAATAGCGGAGATGACGTATGATGCGAACGGCCAGGGGGCGTCTTTACAAAATAGCTAGCGCATGTTTCGGACGCTCGCTCAGACATAGAGGCGTCCACAGACCAAAATATCCGGCCCCTTTTTCTGAACGAGCGTCCGCAAATAGCGTCCGGCTCTGAATCAGGCCCACAATTTACTGTACTTTTGGAAGTTGTATTAGGAGTTAAAAATATCAGTTAAGTGAGTATCTCAGTGACAATTTTTTGAACTGCATTTTCCCACAACAGAAAATTGACCATAGTTTATTTTGACCGATTTAAGATCCATTTTTCGTCAGTGATGTCCTGCTGCTGAAAATTGCTGCTGTAAGCAATGAACATTTTTCTGGCATATGTAAGGACTGACGCGGAAACTGGAAAACAAACTGATATGATTCGCTGCTTAGCCGTGGGAAATGCGCTGGCAGCAGCCAGTGGGGCTCTGGAGGAAAATCGCTGGGGTGGCGTCCTCTAGCAACATTTAATGGGCGTCTTTGGAAAAATATTTGCAATGGTTTTCAGCTGTTGCCTTTGCTGACATAGACCCCCTATGTACTATACCTTAGAGAGAGATAAAGTAGACTAAAGAGGCAGGGACATTTCAAGAGAGGAGGGGGCCCATGTGCAGTCTCCATCACGGGCCCCCTCCTCTCAGTCCGGCGGCCGGCAGCGCACTGAGCACAGCGCGGCCAGCTCCACACTGATAGGCTCTGGGCACTAGAGTGTGCCCAGAGTCTATGGCGCGTGAGCAGGTCACCGGGAAAATGGGTGCAGTGGCAATTTTCCCTGTACTGCGCATGTGCAAAACTACGGGAAAACGGCCGCTGTGGGCATTTTCTAGCTATTTTTAAAGCGCTCACACCGGTGCCGACGTGGGACTCCAGAGGAATAAGTATAATATGGGTGCAAGGTGTGCGGTGCGGGCCCCCCTGGACCCAGAGGGCTGTGTGCACCGCACACCCTGCACCCATTGTAGATATGCCCCTGTAAAGAGACTACCTTTTAACCCTAATAAAATAAAAAACCTCACGTGTCGACCATTTTCTTGTCTACCATTTTCATGTCGACCTTTTGATCATGTTGACCATTTGTCCCTGTCAACCTATTATCTGTCTAACATCTGGTGTATATCTGGACATTGTCTACCTTTTTACTGTAGATCTCAAGACCGGATCCCTTGCTGAGCAGCGGTGAATGTATAACATGCGCGTGCTGAACCCTTCCCCTAATACTTACCAGCGGTTGGTATGCTGGCAGCGGGATTCTGACTGGTTTTGGTATTCCAGTGCCGGCATTCTGAGCATCGGCAATCTGAACGCCGGAATGCCAGCTACATCCCTTCTAAAGACATTAAGCAATAAACATTTTTCCTCAAGAGGCCTGCATCTGCTTGTATCCTGTGACTACCAGTTTAGCGCCAAATGCTACTCTCTGTTCTCCCAGTGTCTCCAAGTTGAAACCCTTTGCCAGCTATCCAGGAAGGGTTGCAGCAGCGTGTCCACACATTCCCAGAAGTAGACAGTTACAGGTACCGTTAATAGGAGCCTGTGTGGAACGAGCAGTTCCAGGTGCCGGTGTGGGCGTCTGGTGGTGACAGCGAATTACCCGCCCACTACGCAGTGGGCGGAGTCAATAACAAGCAGTTACTGACGGTGAGAGGGAATCTCTAGGAGTAGTGAAGTAAGCCCTCTCAGGTAACTCAGGGACGATTAACCACCCCCATACTCTATTAGTGTCAGAAATCTGTGGTCGCCTGGTGGAGCGAGGTCATCTGGTCACAGTTACCTTACAGAGCGCAAATGCTATAGGATCTATTTCCAGACTTATTATGTATATCTCATAAATAAACTACCAAAAAATGGAAGATAAGCTAATAAGGAATATCACACTTACTGCTAGGAGATATATTACCCGATGCTGGAAGAAAGTGAGGCAACATTCTCTAGTAATTACTAAAATAAATAATGGAAACTGAAACAGAACATTATTTGGGAAATGGAACATAAATTGATGTCTTTTGGTGGAATAGCTGCTTCTATGAGAGGTAAATAATGCTTCGCAATGTAGCTATCAATTCATCCCTATTCAGAATGCAAAATGACATGCACTGTAATATATTACATGTAATAACTATTAGTAACATACACAGTATATGTAGTATGTAAAATAAAAAAGCATTATATCATGTATTGCCAAATTGTATTTTTTTATTACTGAGCTTATAATGCTTCTGAAAAGCAAGAAAATAACGTTTAAATAATTGAGAGGCGTTATAGGGCCTTGTGTAATAGCCTGCGCAAAGCAGGCCCGGCCGCAAATCTGGACATTTTCGGCTTGTCTGGCATTTGAAATTCTTGCCGCTTTAAATATGCAGATTCATACCCGTACCTGCATCTCACAGACAGCCTATTACATAAAATAAGCCCCGTAGAATATTCCGTGATGTCATTTTCCAATTTAATGTTATTCTGAGATTACCACTATTATACCATGAGGTCTACATGATGGACATCAACTACAGTTCGGAGTATGTCCAACTAAGAGGGACAAATAAGCTTCCAATAAAAACTATGTTATAATGCAAGGGGTGTAAATGTATTTTGTTTTACTAGCAGTTAAAATCAAAGTTACGGTACCTACTACCCTTCTCTTTCTCCAGAGATTCAGGAGAGGGGGTGGTCAAGGAGAGGAGGTGGTCTAGGATAGGGGGTGGTCTAGGAGAGGGGGTGGTCTAGGAGTGTAGGTGGTCTAGGAGAGGGGGTGGTCTAGGAGAGGAGGTGGTCTAGGAGAGGGGGTGGTCTAGGAGAGGAGGTGGTCTAGGAGAGGGGTGGTCTAGGAGAGGAGGTGGTCTAGGAGAGGGGGTGGTCTAGGAGAGGAGGTGGTCTAGGAGAGGGGTGGTCTAGGAGTGTAGGTGGTCTAGGAGAGGGGGTGCTCTAGGAGAGGAGGTGGTCTAGGAGAGGGGGTGGTCTAGGAGAGGAGGTGGTCTAGGAGAGGGGGTGGTCTAGGAGTGTAGGTGGTCTAGGAGTGTAGGTGGTCTAGGAGAGGGGGTGGTCTAGGAGAGGAGGTGGTCTAGGAGAGGGGGTGGTCTAGGAGAGGGGTGGTCTAGGAGTGTAGGTGGTCTAGGAGTGTAGGTGGTCTAGGAGAGGGGGTGGTCTAGGAGAGGAGGTGGTCTAGGAGAGGGGGTGGTCTAGGAGAGGGGTGGTCTAGGAGTGTAGGTGGTCTAGGAGTGTAGGTGGTCTAGGAGAGGGGGTGGTCTAGGAGAGGAGGTGGTCTAGGAGAGGGGGTGGTCTAGGAGAGGGGTGGTCTAGGAGTGTAGGTGGTCTAGGAGAGGGGGTGGTCTAGGAGAGGGGAGGGGCTTGTTGATAATAATTGTTTCTCACATTACCTGGAGCACTTACAGTATAGACAACCAGAGTTGCGAACAAGGTCATAATATAGATGAACAACCTTCTCCATGGGGGGTATTCAATATTGGAGTGAAAAGTCAGTGCTGGACTTTTTGCGCCATATTGGAGGTATGACGGGGATAAAGTATTGGGCGCACGCCCGCTTTATCCCCGTATTCAATTTGAAAGGTGCGAAAACGGTATCCGGCGGAAAGGTAGGTATCGGGAAAAATTTGGGAATTTTCGGGAAAGCATCCAGGGACCCCCCTAATGATGTCCTGACATGTTTTGGCCTTCAGAAGGTATGTATGGTTTTTAAATAGGCAGGTGTTTATTTCCCGACAGAGAAGAAGGGGTGAAGAAGAGCACTTAGCTTTTTTTTTTTTTACAAAAATAACTAGCTGCATCAAATTTGGGGTACATGAAAATGGGTGCAAGCATATTTTTAAGTCCCTAAGGTGCATTTTTAAAATTCTTCAAAAATCCACCAGCAGCTACCACCTGCATTCTTTAAAACACCTGCAGCATACTTGGGAACCCCTCCAGAATGTATTTATTAGTTTAAAACTTGTTCCCCATATTTTTTTTTTAACCCCAAAATTTTACAGATTTTTTTGGGGTGTCCCTATTTTTTTTTAAAACTTTTTTTGACACAGAACAATTTTGAGGACCATTCCCTGGGGTGCATGCTATTTTTTAAACCTGCACCCCTAAACCCCAATTCTGCACTTTTTTTGCCTGCTAAAGGCTCAAGAAAAAATATCCCCGTTTTATTACATTGACTTTTTGCACCGGCGAAAAGTCAATGTAATTGAATACTGGGATAATTGAAATAGGCGAAAATGACGTCATCGGACTTTTCGCCCCATATTGAATATGGCCCCATGTCGTCAACTAATCTGAATTAAGGGTCTTTTAGAGACACAACCCATTTTGTCCCAATAATGTATAATTAATTTATAGCTGCATACTGCACAGATAAGAAATGGTATTCCGTAGTGATTTATAGGATACTCTTACTGGAACATAAGAGCGTGTCCCACATTGAGGCTATAGCTTCCCCCATCACTTTAATTGACTTTCTTGATTCGCAGCAAGAAGGGAAGAGAGGAGCATGGAACTTGCTGGGGAGGGATCAGGAGACCTGTCCAGGGCCCCAGTTTTATAGGGGCCATTGAGCAGGGGCAGGCTGAGCATCTACATGAGTGTGCAGCCAATCACTCTGGCCCTGATTCAGAGCCGGACGCTCTGACAGAGCGCACGCTCTGAATCAGGGCCGGTCTTTTTTTTTTTTAGAACGGCCTCCTGGCAGCTCGCATAGCTGTGGGTGACCACCCACAGCTATAGCGAGTGGCCAGGAAGATGGTCACGATGGTCAAGACCATCGCGACCATCGGGCTTGCGATGAGACCCTTGCGGGTAGGGTCTCGTTGCCGCAAGCCCCAGAGAGATGTCGGCTCTAAGAGAGCCGAAATCTTTCCGACTGATATCACTTGTGATGTCAGTGGGGCCGCCCCCAAACGGAGGCGTTCACATGGGAACGCCTCCATTTGGGCAGCCACTCCCCCGGCCTGCCCACCAAAGGGGGAATGCTGTCACTCAACATCGACAGCACGCCCCCTTTGGTACGAGACCCGGAGCGACGGATTGCCCGTCGCTATCTTGGTCTCGCGCATGTGCACGATGGAGCCGGCTCCGTCGTGTGCATGCGCACTGGCCCATCATCGACTCGGTTGCGAGCGCACAGCGCTTGCGACCAGGTCAGAATCAGGCCCTCTGTGCCTATGGCAGCCAGCTGGGGGGCAGGCAGAGAAAGGAGCTCCCCGGCCACCCTGATTGTGAATTACACACAATCAGAGCGGCCAGACAGCATTAATCTCTACCTGTCTCCCAGCCTGCAGCCACAGAGCCGGATTAGAGGGGTGGAGACACAGGGGGCATGATCCCCTGGGCCCCCCTCTGCCAGGTGGTCCCCATACTTTAATCACAGCTGCTGCAAAGAGCAGGAACTGCACTGCGAGCTGGATAAGAGAAGAGGGAGGTGGAGTCTATAATCCTCGCTTTACATCATGTTTAAACATTGATTTTGTTGAAAGTACCAATAAATGTAAAGATGAGCGGTTCGGTTTTGGCTCGGTTATGTTCGGATCTGAAAAACCGAATCTTATTGGTCTCCGAGTCTCTTGTGTTTTTGATAGCCAATAAGATAAATCTGAACTTGCCCTAATTTGGCACAAAGAACCGAGCAAAACCGAACCCGCACGTCTCTAGACTTTAATTTTATTGACCGTTTACATTTGTATATCTGTGAACGGGTGGGTAGGGGCCCCAGTGCGTTGCTTTGCCCAGGGCCTACAATGCTGTTAAGGCGGACGGACCTTCCCCTCCCCATAGGATAGAACGCCATCTTCAGACCGCAGATCCCATTGAGAAATATGGACTGCGGCATTTCGCATTATTTTGCCTTACGCAGGTGAATTCTCTTCCATCTGCCAATTCTGGTATTGTCCCAATGCTGGTATATAGATAATAAAAGAAAAACAATGGCGGTACTCACACCCCAGAAGATAGAATGGAGTACAGACATTGCCTGCGCACTGTGTAAAATCGTATCTTTTTATTGTCGAATAGAAGGATTCGAGGCCTTTCCCTCTGTATTACTAGCTCTGCATTCTATATGGGTGTTAGAGAGGGCCATTGACCCCCCTGCCTTTATTATCCAATGCTACATACTGTATATACATATAAGCATGTACATTATAACCGTGTATGTATGTGTCTAACTAACCTTGTGGAAACAGTCTTGTATGGTTTTAGGCTAGATAAATACTTTAATTATTCTAATCACATTGCGGACCTCATTCTGAGGCGACCGCAATGCCGATATTGATACAAATGATCAATGATTTTCAACTGCGCATGCCTCGAAGTTGAGAAAAAAAGTCGCACAGCGCACGCATTAAACGGTGTATGCATAGTAAGTCCCAGGCTTTATTGAGACGCACTGACTCAGAAATGTATTGAAAATATAGTCAGGGAAGACTGGGAGGTGGCTATTCAGACGCACAAGGATGGTCCGTCTTATTGGCGTGTTACATGCGTGTCGCAGAAGTGGTTGCGGGCTCAGACGCACAATTGTGTACAGTGGATGCAAACTTCTGATGGAGAATCAGAATTGGAATTTTCAATCGTGCGATTGATGGTTGCGCCTACGATATTTTATGTGTCTGCAGGGAAGGACTTTGTAGCGGCATTTACATAAAGGCGCAGATGCAAGACCGGCCCAAGCTGCAGACATGGGCGCTGCAGCATCATAATAAGCCCCTAATTGTCATTGATTACCATATTACTGACTAAAAAACTGCGGTAAGTAAGAGTCACCTATAATGATATAATATTTCCATGTTTATGCTACAACCTTAATAACCCTGGTCCATGGACAGCGGTGCAATATATAACCACAAACTACAGCAGTGAAATATTTTATTTTAGAAATATTTATGAAATTGATACAAAATGACCCCAAAAAAACTTTACGGACCTATAATACAGCTGAGTTGTACAGAAGATGACGTGGGTACTCGACTGCAAAACCCCTCTGCGCTGTAACACACTGCGAGTTCTACTGTATTCATTTATTTATCTGTACACGGTAAGTCATTAGAAGGACCCGTGCGCTATATGTTCAAAAGGAAGAATATAATTAGCTATGGATATATATTTAAATAAGAGATAGAAAACAGTCTGTTAGGAGCCCCAGGTTACAGGGAGAGTGAGATGTTTCTCTTTTATATTTACTTACGAGCTTCTGTTTTATCATATTCCCTAAATAGTCCGGGCTATAATTTATTTCATTCTGTGCTCAATGTCTCCCCAAGGAGAGAATGTGAGCGCAATTATATTTTATATGTATGAACCTCGGGGTGACTGTGTTGTGCTTGTTTGAGCTATTATTGCTTTTCAGAAGTCAGTACTACAGTCCGGGCTTTTGTCTTGGAGGTTTTCTTTTTTGTTTTTTTTTTGCTTTTTTATATGGAGTAACGAGAAAATTAGACCACTTAGAGTAACCCTATGCGATTAATTTGGCCTGTTCTGTGGTGCATGTGTATGTAAGGGGCAGGTGAATAAATAATTCTCAAGTAAGTTGTTTCATCTTTCTTTCAGTCCTTGTAGTAACCTTGACTAACGCAGACATCTGTAAGGGGATTAACCCTTTCAGCGCCCGGGGTTTGAGTATATATGTGCTCAGAGCGAATGTCATTATTTAGCTCTGCGCCTGCTTCTCCGAAAGTAAGATATTATTTCCCGTAATTCTTCCCTTAGCAACTTTTTCTGCAGTTACTGTAACTCCACACACAAAAAATATAATTCAAATTCTATTCTAGCACTTATGGCAGTTCTAGGGTTACCAAAATATGTCAGGTGTTTTACGGGTGGATGTACGAGTACTGTATGGGCGGTGGTGGTGAGAGGAGGGGGCCCGTGTGCAGTGGCCCTCTCCTCTCTCGTGGCGCAGTTGCGAGTATACTCTGGCGCTATGTCAGAATCTACTCCAGGAACGTGGTGGACGCGCCATTTTTCTAGTGATTTCTGCAGCGCTGATGCCAGAATCCGGAGCGGTGAGTGTAATGTGTCGGTGCAGGGTGTGCAGTGTGGGACCCCCCCCCGGACCACTGACTAGGGGTTATATTTAGAGATGAGATGTTCAGTTTTTCTGAATACCAAACACACCTGAACTTTGGCTGGGGTCACTTTTGAGGTTCCGAGTAGAACCAAGTCCCAGCTAAATTCGGATCTCGGATATAAAAACCGGATCTCTAGTTTTGGATTTCATGTAAACTGGCCCAAATTTCATGATTTTAGCTATTTTTACCTAATCCAAGAATGACACCGAACCAAAACACTTGAGGGTGGTTTTGCCAAAACCAAAGCCAAACACGGAGGTGTCTGCACTTCTCTAGTTATAATAAAGAAATTATATGATTATTTCTGTGTCTATATCTTTTTGTTTGTTTTTTTTTGTCTCCTAAATTATTATTATTATTATTATTATTATTATTATTATTATTATTATTATTATTATTATTATTATTATTACTATGATCATTATTTTTTCCCATCACATATTAATATATTCCCCCATGATAGGCGCTCAAGGCTTTTTGGTCCCAGAGTGTCACAGACATATATTTTATGCTTAGGGCACTGAAAGAGTTAACGTTGCTAAAGTGTCAGATGGGGCAATTCTGTGCAGCCCTTTAGCTCTCCTGCCCTGGCACACAGCAGTGACTGGCGTTACGGAACCAGCGCACATACGCGCTATAAACAATAACTCTGAAACCTAATTTACTATTATGTGTCAGTGTAGGAGCGATTTAAAGCCGTCTACAATATACAATGAAATATTGTTCCCTTATTACAATATGTTTAGTAACATTTTAATATTTTATTATGGCAGTACCAACATATTTTGTTGCACTCTAATGAGAGAAAAAAAACAAATACACATTGGGGGGTCACTACAACACGTTTGATGCATTGACAACATGGGAAAAGTGACCTTATTGCCATCTATTTTAATAAAGTCAAAAACAAAATAAGTACAGCGTTATGTGTCTATGGTGTGAAATATGTGTGTTACATAATATATGTTATTTTAGATTCCACAGCGGGCTACTATCTGAATTGACTGGAGCGCTGTGAATTCCTTACGCTGCCGGTGGCTGCAGAGACTGGAGTGGGCTTATTGGAAGGAGTTTTTCTTCTCTGTTGGGCGTCAAAGATCGTTCTAGGTTTTACCAACGCTGTCCATTAAACTGGGACCACCAATGTTCCAATATTCGTTAACACTCTGACCCCAAGAGCAGGTTAGTCATTTTCTGCACTCCCCCCCAGAGGCACCAGCCCTTCGCTGGCTAGTCTGACTGGGGCTGGTTTTCACTAAGACCCCTCGCTCGACATTATTATCTAGCTATAGTCACTTTGGTTACACCCTTTATCAGTGATGTCAGTGGTACAATAATACATTCAGCATAACTGTCCTTCCTTAGCTGATAAATAAGATGCACTATGGCTGTTCTGGGATGGAGGAACCCGGTTACACAAACAGTTACCATCTGCTACATCCAGAATCTGTATTCCTCTTCTCGCTGCCCTGGAGAATGTAACCTGCTGTTTTTGTTTCTCACAACTTTGTTCTGTTTATTTGCCTTGGTCCCTTGCCACCCTTTCGGAAATCCCTGTCTAATCCCACAATGTTTACTAGACTGTTGTTCTTACTATCGTTCCATAGTCTTATCCTTAGAATGACAACACATGCAGGCACCACGGCGCTAACCCATAGCACCCCTGACTGCTCCACTCCCATTTAATGAACACTCAGGAAGTTCTTTCATTTATTTGTTTCTTATCTTTGATATCTGTCAGTAATAACAATTTAATTCCGAATCTCCAACACTCTATTCTAGTTCTGCACACTATAAACTTATAGAACTCTCCCTGTGCAAAATAAAATGTCATCGGTAAAACTCTCCGACCCCTCCTGACTTCCGCTAATATACAGTACTACTATCCAGAATTCCTTCCAAAATGTTCTGGATAATGCCCAATAAATGACACTTCCAATCTTTAATCTCCGCTCCGGATTCTAGCCTGAAATGTCTCTTTGATACATTTAAATCTCTTCTCAGTCCTCCCCAACCGAGTCCTCCAACCACAGTCACCGCCCAAGATCTACATCATGGACAGGACTGACCAAATTTGGGATGGGCTGTATCAAAGCCTTTTTGTGGTAATACCTCAGTAAGAAATGCAGTTTTCTGAGGGTTTAACCACATGTACATATTTCCCCATACAGTATGTAAGAAAAGGTTCCACGGAACATATCGGCCACAGTCCTGTGGCACCGAAGTCACCATCGGATTCTATGTGGCTGCAATGTGCCTGTGAGTATCAGGCTACGGAAAGTGTAACTTGTGCCCGGTAACTATCACCATCAAAATATGGCATTTGGTATAATAGTCTTTATGTGATAAGACCCAGAGAGGGATTTCCATTACACATACTGTACACTAGGGGTGTGCGCCGCCACGCGTGAGCACTGGGCCACCATCGACCCACTTGAGAGCGCAATGCACTTGCGAGCAGGTCTGAATCAGGACCTCTATTCCCCCAATGGGACCTCAATGCCAAGTGTCATACTGCCACTGTTTGCTCCTTTTCTCTCCACTTCAGTATTGTCCCCACAGGCTGGCCATATCCCACTGGCACAGTTCAGTACAGGGAGGGGGGCGTTATGACATGCACTTTCTCCGGGCAACATGGTTCCACGCTATTCCTCTGCCTGGGGACCCTTGCTGGACACTGAACTCCATTGGACAGATAGGAACTAGGGGTGTGCACCGGCCACTTTTTGTGTTTTGTGTTTTGATTTTGGATCTGGATCTTTCTTCGTGTTTTGGATCTGTATTGGTTTTGCCAAAACCACCCTTCCGTGTTTTGGGTTCTGGGTTTTGTGTTTTGGATCTGTATTTTTTTTTTTAAAAAGCATAAAAACAGCTAAAATCACAGAATTTGTGGGTTTTTCTGCTCCTATGCTATTATTAACCTCAATAACCTTAATTTCCACTAATTTCCAGTCTATTCTGAACACCTCACACCTCACAATAGTGTTTTTATGTCCAAAAGGTTGCACCGAGCTAGCTGGATGACTATGCTAAGCGATACGAGTGGGCGGCACAAACACGTGGCCCATCTAGGAGTGGCACTGCAGTGGCAGACAGGATGGCAGTTTGAAAAACTAGGCCCCAAACTGTACATAATGCAAATGCAAAGAAAAAAAAGAGGTGCAAGATGGAATTGTCCTTGGGCCCTCTCACCCACCCTTATGTTGTATAAACAGGACATGCACACTTTAACAAACCAATCATTTCAGCGCCAGGGTCTGCCACAGGAGTGTGGCTGAAATGATTGGTTCATTTGGGCCCCCACAAAACAAGCTAGCAATAAATCTGTCCCTGCACAAACTGGCTCTACGGAGGCAAGATGTCGTCCTCATCCTCCTCATCCACCGATTCCTCACCCTCTTCAGTCTTGTGTACATCCTCATTCTCACAGAGTATTAACTCTTCCCCGCTGGAATCCACCACCACAGGTCTCTCTGTACGTTCTGGAGGCTGGTCTCCCTGGAAGAGTTGATAATTCATTTTTATGAACATCATCTTCTCCACATTTTGTGGAAGCAACCTCCTACGCCTTTCGCTGACAAGGTTCCCGGCTGCACTAAACACTCTTTCGGAGTACACACTGGAGGGGGGTAACTCAGGTAAAATAGAGCCAGTTTGTACAGGGGCCACCAAATTGCCTCTTTTTCCTGCCAGTACAGGTACGGACTTGCTGACATGCCTACTTGGATGTTGTCACCGATGTAATCCTCCACCATTCTGTCAATGGTGACAGTATCATATGCAGTGACAGTAGACATGTCAGAAATTGTTGCCAGGTCCTTCAGTCCGGACCAGATGTCCAAACTTGGTCCTGCCTGCCCTGCATCACCGCCAGCGGGTTGCTTAGGATACCTACGTTTTTTCCTGGCAGCCCCAGTTGCGGGAGAGAATGAAGAAGGAGCTGTTGACGTGTCACGTTCCGCTTCAGCTGACAGTGTTTTCACCAGCAGGTCTTTGCACCTCTGCAGGCTTGTGTCGGCCGGAAAGAGAGACACAACATAGGCTTTAAACCTAGGATCGAGCACGGTGGCCAAAATGTAGTGGTCTGATTTCAACAGATTGACCACCCTGGAATCCTGGCAAAGCGAATGAAGGGCTTCATCCACAAGTCCCACATGCCGAGCGGAATCGCTCTGTCTTAGCTCCTCCTTCACTTTCTCCAGCTGCTTCTGCAAAAGCCTGATGAGGGGAATGACCTGACTCAAGCTGGCAGTGTCTGAACTGACTTCACGTGTGGCAAGTTTGAAGGGCTGGAGAACCTTGCACAACACGGAAATCATTCTCCACTGCGCTTGAGTCAGGTGCATACCCCCTCCTTTGCCTATGTCATAGGTGGATGTATAGGCTTGAATGGCCTTTTGCTGCTCCTCCATCCTCTGAAGCATATAGAGGGTTGAGTTCCACCACATCACAACCTCTTGCTTCAGGTGATGGCGGGGCAGGTTCAAGAGTGTTTGCTGGTGCTCCATTCTTCGGCACGCAGTCGCTGAATGGCGAAAGTGGCCAGAAATTTTTCGGGCCACCCAAAGCGTCTCCAGCTCGCCCCTGTCGCTTTTCAGAAAATTCTGCACCACCAAGTTTATTGTGAGAGCAAAACATGGGACTTGCTGGAATTTGCCCAGATGTAATGCCGGCACAATATTGGTGGCGTTGTCAGATATCACAAATCCCCAGGAGAGTCTAAGTGGGGTAAGCCACTGGGCGATGATTTCCCTCAGTTCCTCTAAGAGGTTGTCGGCGGTGTGCCTCTCACTGAAACCGGTGATACACAGCGTAGCCTGCCTTGGAACGAGCTGGCGTTTCTGAGATGCTGCTACTGGTGACGCTGCTGCTGTTGCTGCGTAAGGTGATACATCTACCCAGTGGGCTGTCACAGTCATATAGTCCTTAGTCTGCCCTGTTCCACTTGTCCACATGTCCGTGGTTAAGTGGACATTGGGTACAACAGCATTTTTCAGGACACTGAGGACACTTTTTCTGACGTTTCTGTACAGTCTCGGTATCGCCTGCCTAGTGATGTGGAATCTAGACGGGATTTGGAACTGGGGACACACTACCTCCATCAATTGTCTAAATCCCACTGCACTAATGGCAGATAACGGACGCACATCTAACACCAACATAGCAGTCAAGGCCTCAGTTATACGTTTTGCTTCAGGATGACTGCTGTCGTACTTCATCCTCCTCGCTAAGTACTGTTGGAGGGTCAATTGTTTAGTAAAAGTAGTGGTGTTTCCTACTTCCTCTCTGGGATGATGAACGACTCCCAGCAGCAGCAACAGCAGCAGCAGCAGCAGGAGGCGTAGCAAAGCAGGATCCTCCGGAGGAATCCCGGATAGGAGAGTCAGTCATGCCAGTGACATGGCCTGCAGGACTACTTCCGATCCTGACTAAGGAGGAAATTGACGAGGAGGGAGTTGACGGTGTGGTTTGCAGGCACTTGGATACAACAAGACAATGGGATTTAGGTGTCCCTGGACTGCTTACGGTCTTAGCCAATGTTTCTGAACTTGACAGTAACTTTTTATGAACGCGCTGCAGGTGCCGTATAAGGGAGGATGTTCCTAGGTGGTTAACGTCCCTACCCCTACTTATTTCACCTTTACATATGGTACATATGGCAAGACAGTTGTTGTCCGGATTTGGATAGAAATATTGTCAGACCAAAGAGGTAGAATGTTTGGTCTTCTGCCCAGGCATGACCGTGATGGGCTTTTTCATCACACGGACAACAACTGTCTCCCCCGGAGCCTGATTTAAACAAACCACATCACCATCAGAATCCTCCTCGCCAACTTCCTCCTCAGCGCCAGCTACACCAGAATCCTCATCCTGTTGTACTTCAACAGTGACATCTTCAATTTGCATATCAGCAAGTGGACTGTGGGTGCTCCTTTCAGCACTTGCAGAGGGCGTGCAAATGGTGGAAAGAGCCACCTCTTCCCGTCCAGTGCTGGGAACGTCAGGCATCGCAACCACCACCACACTTGGACTCTCCTTGGGGATTTGTGATATCTTCTTAGAACGCACATTTCTTCGCTGTGCTTTTGCCAGCTTAACTCGTTTGATTTTTTTAGTGGGAGGAGGGCTTCCATCGTCATGTGAAGCTGAACCACTAGTCATGAACATAGGGAAAGACCTTAGCCATTCCTTGCCACTCCGTGTCGTAAATGGCATATTGGCAAGTTTACGTTTCTCTTCAGATGATTTAAATGTTTTTCTTAAGGTCATTTTCCTGAACTTTGTCATTTGGGATTGTATGTGCCCTCTACTATGACATTGGGCATCGGCCTTGGCATACGACGTTGATGGCATGTTATCGTCTATTTCATGACTAGTGGCAGCAGCTTCAGCACTAGGAGGAAGTGGTTCTTGATCCTTCCCTATTTAAATTTTATCGGAGAAAGTTTGGTCCTCCATTTATGTTATATTGATATATACGTGCGGCTAAGGCGCACACAAACACAGAAAATATTTTTTTATTTTTGTTGGAGACTAGTGCCCTTTGGGGGTTACAGCACCCTTTAGCGGTCAATCCAGCCGGCCCTTTATTTATGGGACACAGGCGCACGCTTGGTACTACTTTGTTGATGCACTTCTGGCTACTGCGCACACAATTCACAAACACAAAAAAATATATTTGTTTATTTTGTTTGGAGTGCCCTTTGGGGGTTACAGCACCCTTTAATGGACGAGCCAGCCGGCCTTTTACTTATGGGACACAGGCGCACGCTTGGAGCTGCTCCTTTGTTGATGCACGTGCAGCCACAGTGCACACAATTCACAAACACAGAAAACATTTTTTTATTTTGTTTGGAGTGCCCTTTGGGGGTTACAGCACCCTTTAGCAGTCAATCCAGCTGGCCCTTTTTTATGGGACACAGGCGCACGCTTGGCACTACTTTGTTGATGCATGTGTGGCTACTGCGCACACAATTCACAAACACAAAAACATATATTTTTTATTTTGTTTGGAGTGCCCTTTGGGGGTTACAGCACCCTTTAGCGGTCAAGCCAGCTGGCCCTTTACCTATGGGACACAGGCGCACGCTTGGCGCTGCTCCTTTGTTGATGCACATGCAGCCACAGTGCACACAATTCACAAACACAGAAATACATTTTTTATTTTGTTTGGAGTGCGCTTTGGGGGTTACAGCACCCTTTAGCAGTCAATCCAGCCGGCCCTTTTTTTATAGGACACAGGCGCACGCTTGGCACTACTTTGTTGATGCACGTGCGGCTACTGCGCACACAATTCACAAACACAAAAAAACATATTTTTTTATTTTGTTTGGAGTGCCCTTTGGGGGTTACAGCACCCTTTAATGGACAAGCCAGCCAGCCTTTTACTTATGGGACACAGGCGCACGCTTGGCGCTGCTCCTTTGTTGATGCACGTGCAGCCACAGTGCACACAATTCACAATCACAGAAAAAATAAAATTATTTTGTTTGGAGTGCCCTTTGGGGGTTACAGCACCCTTTATTGGTCAATCCAGCCGGCCCTTTATTTATGGGACACAGGCGCACGCTTGGCACTACTTTGTTGATGCATGTGCGGCTACTGCGCACACAATTCACAAACACAAAAAAACATATATTTTTATTTTGTTTGGAGTGCCCTTTGGGGGTTACAGCACCCTTTAGCGGTCAAGCCAGCTGGCCCTTTACCTTTGGGACACAGGCGCACGCTTGGCGCTGCTCCTTTGTTGATGTACGTGCAGCCATAGTGCACACAATTCACAAACACAGAAAAAAAATATCTTTTTTTGCACTTGGGGGGAGCACCCCTGATAGTCAGAGCACCCCCTTGACAACACTACAGCACCCCTTTAGGACTGGGACACTACACAGGACTTTGGAGTGGACACAGCCCCTATGGACAACTGACTGCACAACACAGTCCAGCCAGCCCCTATGGACTTTGAAGGAGTGGACACAGCCCCTATGGACAACAGCAGCACAGCGCAGCACAGCCAGCACAGCACAGCACAGCACAACACTACACTGCACTACACTACACTACACAGCCCAGCCAGCCCAAACTCCCACCCTCCCTCTTCACTGTCCACAGCCGAGTGAGAAAATGGCGCCGACGCGGGTACCTTATATAGGATCCAAAACCCGCGAGACCCGGAAGGCGGGATGATGATGTTTTGCCTCGATTTCAGATCCGAGTCAGACGAGAAAAGTCGAGATTTCAGAAATCCGAACCCGCTCACCCCTACTGTACACATTTCAGATACTGGAGGAACAAGAAGATGAAGATGAAGGTAGATGCCGGTGGACGTTCCCGCAGGTAAGTAGGCGAAGATGTCCGTTAATTATCACAATATAAATGCGCTCATTAATGCATCTCTCCCCTGATATGAAAGAGTTTCCTCCCTCAGAGTAGCTGACTCTTCTCCTGTGTGGGTTCCATTTGCCAGCCTGGCACACTAGGGGGTATATTTACTAAAGTGCGGGTCATTAGAAGTGATGTTGCCCATAGCAACCAATCAGATTCTACTTAACATTTATCTAGCACCTTCTAGAGGATAATAGCTAGAATCTGATTGGTTGCTATGGGCAACATCTCCACTTCTAAAAACTCTCACTTTAGTAAATATCAGTATTAACAAATAAATAACAGTGTTTTGAGCGCACTGATCTGAGATATCATTAAAATATAACTTTTAAATAATTGATTAAAATATTCTGTGTATAAACGGTGAAATATTTAAAATAAACTACTTTAGTAAGTAGAAGGGATCTTTATTTTGTCCTGTATTGTTTCTAAGCATTTTATTTCCTATACAGATCTATAATATTGTGGTCAAAACATTCCACTATGTCTTCTGTGGAATCAGTATGATTAACCGCCGGTTGCAAGGCCAGCAGTTCAAATCCCGGCAAGGGTAAAAATCCCGATCGTCCAAGGTAAGTATTTGCTAACCCTATTCTACCCCCAAACCCTAACCCTCCCTTAGGGGTGCCTAACCCTAACCTCCCACCCAAGTGCCTAAACCTAACTCCCCTTTCCCTGCCGCCTAAACCTAAGTCCCCCAGGGGGGTTGCCTAAACCTAACCTCCCCCCGTGGGTGCCTAACCCCCCTTCCCCTAACCTAACCATAACCTCCCGTGGGGGTGTGCCTAACCCTAAGTCCCCCCGGGAGCCCCCTAACCTAACCTTCCCCCCCTGCGGCTGTCCGATCGGTAAGCTGGGTGTCGGTCTCCCAGCGTAGTTCTAATGACAGGCGTCGGGATTTTGACACCTGTCATTGGACACTTCCCGGGATTACACAGCCGGAAAGCAGGTGGTCGGGATTACGTCTGTCGGCTTCCCGACTGCCGCCCGTCTTCTGTGTCTGTAAGGGGATTAACCCTTTCAGAGCCTGGGATTTGGGTATATATGTACTCAGAGCGAATGTCATTATTTAGCTTCTCCGAAAGTAAGATATTCTTTTCCGTAATTCTTCCTTTACCAACTTTTATGCAGTTAACTCCACACACAAAATATAATTCAAATTATATTCTAGCACTTGTGGAAGTTCTAGGGTTACCAAAATATGTCATGTTTTTTACAGGTGGACATACGAGTACTGTATGGGCAGAGGTGGTGAGAGGAGGGGGCCCGTGTGCAGCATTTGAATTATTCAATGAAACTTTGAAAAAAGAATGGGAAGACATTTTAACCAAATGTTCTTTCGAATTGATCAATGTAATGATAAAGCATGATGAAGCTGTTCTAGAACAATGTAAAAAAGAAATTGAATGTAATAGTGAGAAATTGAAGACCTTTGAGACAATGGACAGTTTACAACATACATATAACAAATATATTAGTGAAGTAGAGGATATGGAAAGGACAATTTTTTACAGGAAGAAGCGGAATTTTCAACGGGATAAGGATGAGACATAGTTGGACGGTGGAAGAAATCAAACACCTATAGAAGGAAGTATTGATGGATAATTCCGCAGATTTGCAAATTGTCAATTTATCAGATCATATTTTGACAGACGAACAAACTAATATATTAAAAAAGGGACTCTCGTTTTTACCAACCCAATCCCTGAATCGATTTGAACTTGAAAAAGACATCCAATTATTTGCCAGGAAATGATTCCTGAAAAAATTATTTCTGAACAAAGATGATAATAAAATGAATACCAATGAGAATGGAACACCGTGGATTGGTATTGAAAATTATCTCACGCCCTTAGATACGGTGGAGGAAAGAATGGCGCTAGCAGCCTTGCAAGAATTATATGAATCAGACTTCTCTGAATCCATAAAATTGACACAAATGAGACCAAAATTAAAAAAGAAATCCAAATTTTTCCCTGACATTAATACTAATACACACATAAGAGTTTCCATGGAATTGGTCTCCAGAGACGTAGACCAATTATTGCTGCATAAACACCATCAGAAACTTAACATAAGCAAGGATGAACAAAAGGCCTTGTCTGAGATACAGGGATGGCAGGATACTTTAATTAAACCATCTGACAAGGAAGGGGCAATATAGTTCTGTGGTCCAAGGATCTTTTTATGAAAGAGGCCAAGAGACAGCTTTCAGACCTTTCA
This sequence comes from Taudactylus pleione, assembly GCA_031769625.1. Lineage (NCBI taxonomy): Eukaryota > Metazoa > Chordata > Amphibia > Anura > Myobatrachidae > Taudactylus > Taudactylus pleione. Next base: position 645,957 of record JAUIMM010000513.1, on the reverse strand, counting down.
TGTTACAAAAAATTACCATCTAATCCAACAGATGTATTTCTGAAACAGTATAATGAATTGTTAGATCTGAATTTGACACTAGGGCCCTCATTCAGAGCCGTACGCTCTGAGCAGAGCGCACGCTCTGAATGAGGGCCGCCCTCCATAAAAATGGGGCGTCCTCCTGGACGCTCGTATAGCTGTGGGTCACCACCCACAGCCTATACAAGCGTGCAGTTTGATGGCCGCGATGGTCGTGACCATCGCGACCATCGAAACTGCGAGCCGGAGCCTGCGGTTGAGGTTTTCAACCGCAAGGCCCGGAGTGATTTTGGCTCTATCAGAGCCAAAATCACTCCCACTGACATCACTAGTGATGTCAGTGGGGCCGGCTTCTGACGGGAGGCGTTCCCTTGGGAACACCCCCGTCAGGGAGGCACGCCCCCGGCACGCCCACCAAAGGGGGCGTGCTGTCAATCAACATCGACAGCATGCCCCCTTTGATCAGACACAACGAGCGAAGGACTTTCCTTCACTCGTCGCGTCTGGCGCATGCGCACGACGGAGCTCCCTCCGTCGTGTGCATGCTCAGTGCAGACCATCGACCCACTTGCAAGCGGACAGCCGCTTGCGAGTGGGTCTGAATCAGGGCCTAGGTTTCATAGATCAAGCTGAGTATACCTATTTGAAAACAACCCAAGGTAGCAACATTTTACATGTTACCTAAGATTCACAAGAATCAAAGTGATCCTCCGGGAAGACTTATTGTTTCTGTGATTGGCAGCCTTATGGAAAATGACAGTCAATTCTTAGATCAAAGTCACAAGTCTCCCATCTTACTTACGAGACACCATGGACGTACTCACCAAGATTGAAGGAGTTTTTGTCACCTCTGATACATGGTTATTCACCTGTGATGTAGAATCCTTGTACACTAGCCTACATCATGAGAATGGCATACGGGCAATAGAGTATTTTATGGATATGGAGGCACATACCGATTTTAACCAATTCCTGGAACAACTATTGGAGTTTGTCCTTAAGAAGAATTATTTTACATTTGATGTGTCCTTTCAGCAGCTAAGAGGGACACCGATGGGTTTAACTTGTCCGCCAACCTATGAGAAGGATCATGTCTTCACTGTCGCTAATGAAAAATACACCAAATATGTAACATTGTGGCTCAGATTTATAGATGATTTACTGATAATGTGGGAAGGAGATAAAGGGATCCTGGAAGAATTCAAGGAGTTATTAAATTCCAACCCTTTCAACCTCAAATTGACCATGGAAATGAGCCAGGAACCCATCAATTTCCTTGACTTGTCCATATCAGTGGGGGAAGGAGGAAGGTTGGTTTCACACATTTACAGGAAGATGACCGCCACCAATAAGATCCTTTATGCCACCAGCTCACATCCACAATCAGTCATCAGTGGCATCCCGAGAGGCGAATTCTTGAGGACACGCAGGAACTATTCGGATGATTATCTCTTTGAGAAACGAGCAAAAGAGTTAAAACGCAGGCTGTCAGCCAGGGGCTACAGCAAGCGAATGATGAAGAAAGCCTATAATGCAGCTAAAGGAAGAACGAGAGACTCATTAATTCAGATCAAATACAAATCCAATGACAACATATTGGATAGTCAACCGATCAGATTCATTAGTACATTCTGCAGAGGAGGTAATGAAATCAGACAGATCCTGCAAACTCATTGACTTATTTTGAGATCGGACCCGGATTTAAAAACCATTGTAGGGGAACAGGTGAAAATGTGCTGGAGAAGATCAAAGAACTTAAAAGACATCCTAGTCCATAGTCACTACAGATCAAATTCTAAACAAAAATTGTCCTTGCAAGGCTGTTTCAGTTGTGGCCATTGCAAAGCATGTCCATACATGATGAAAAAGAATAGCTTTGTGGATAAATACAATCATGTATGGCCCATCAAGGAATTTTTAAATTGCAAATCACAGGGGGTCATATACTGTTTATCCTGCCCATGTAATTTGAAATATATTGTGATGACGAGCAGACCATTTAAACAACGTCTCCTCCTCGAACACATTCCTCGAATGCGGTATTAGACAAATCTCCATTCAAAACCTTAACGACAGTGGCCACACATTTTTTGGAACATCGCCAGAACGGTATCTCAAAGCATTTGTAATGGAACGAGTCAAAGAAGATGGACGTGGATGTGATTTGAATAATCTATTATTGAAAAGAGAGGTCCGTCTGATTTTTCTGATGGGTACAATACATCCTTTTGGATTAAATGAAAGGAACAATTATTCTGCATTTTTATGAACTAAACTAGTAGATACACCCATTGTACAGGGAGGGGAATATATGATATCATAGATGTTATTACTTGAGGGGAAGTAGGACACTTTTGTAGCTATCAATTTAATCTTTACACTAGAGGTAGTATTAACTTTCATAACTTTGTCACACAATGACCAGTGAGCTGAGTGATACACTTCACAGGTCACTCATTTTTTTGCAGTGATGTTTTTCACAAATTATTAAATTTTTACAGTTCTTCTTATAGTTTTTTCTTATACTTTAGTATTTAACATGATATCTCTCCATGGATTGAGAGACCAATACATTTTACACAGATAATCCTATATTTACAGACATGCATGTTTATTTTATGTATATTTTTTTATATATGGTTGTAATTTATCACATGGGCACAGGTTCTAGCCACAGTTATCTTTGAATTAAGCAAGTAATTTCATTGTAGATAAACAGAGAGTACACCTTCATGACTAACTAACCATGGCACTGTATCAAAACAATCGACCACTGTCAGATTATTCCAGGCTACAAGTGGGTTAACCTGCCTGGATGGCAATATACACCTGATTGGTTATCATTCACAAATGGGAGGAGTTGAGTAGGTTAAAATCCACATAGACCCACACATCTGGTTCATTCCATGATTAAGCTTTAGGTGAAACGTACGTTGGAATCTGTGAGGGACCAGGGACGAAACTAGGATATCTGTCACCCGGTGCAAGGCAGCAATTTTGCGCCCCCTCCCTTCCTGTACCTGGATTTTGTCCATGCGCCTCCATAAGGCAGTGCACTACTCAGACATCCCTGGTATAGTGGCTTACATTTTCCACACACCATAATGCCCTTTACACATTATGCCACACACTGTAATGCCTATTACCAAAGTGCCACTTACATATTTGCCCGACACCATTTTATACCCCACAGTAAGGTTCTAATTACTTTAAAATTACCTGCTCGTTGTCAGGGGTTTTATGCTCATTACCTTTTCCATGCCCATTGCCAGGGGGTTTATGCTTGTTGCCAGGGGTTATATGCTCATTGCCATGGGGTTTCATGCTTGTTGCCAGGGAGTTTATGCTCATTGCCAGGGATTTCATGCTCGTTGCCAGGGGGTTTCATGCTTGTTGCCAGGGGGTTTATGCTCGTTACCAGGGGTTTCATGCTCATTGTCAGGGGGTTTATGCTCATTGCCAGGGGTTACATGCTCGTTGCCATGGGGTTAATGCTCATTGCCATGGGGTTTCATTCTCGTTGCCAGGGGTTTCACAGGAGAAGATGCAGCTTTCAGCATCTTCTCCCAGCAGCGCTAGCGCTCCCGGTGCCGGTGCCGGGAACTCTGTGTGCATTGCACTGGCCTAACAGCATCTGTCTCCTCTTTGGCGGCTGCCATTTTTGGATGGCCGTTTTCAGCAGAGTCCATGCAGATGGCTAGTCCACATGGAATCTGCTGAAAACGGACATCCAAAAATGGCCGTCACCAAGAAGGAGACAAACACTAGAGGTCCAGTAAGGACCTCTAGCATTTGTCTCCTCTTTGGCGGCGGCCATTTTTGGATGGCCGTTTTCTGAATCTACAGCCCCCAAGCCACCGCGAGTCAGCTTTTTTTCACCCCCTGCTATCCGGCAGCCGCTGCACGTGCACCTCTAGCCCCCCCCCTAGTTGCGGCCCTGCGGGATGCCTCACTGTTAGCATTTCTGCTGTGCTCCTATACTAGTACACCATGTGTGTGTTACCCCCGACTGCTGTATAATTTGAGGGCTGAATGTATGCCCAAAATGCAAGGGGAATTTAATAATGAATAGAATTAACACTTGTGAACTGAACTGCTAGTGCTCCTGCAAGTTAAGGGTGTCTAGCAGCAGATTGTAAAAGTGTGTATATCTCCAATCCTATTATGTTACATATAAACTATTACATTATTGAGCAATACTCCTATAACTAACTGACTATCAAAACCTATACTTACAAGAGATCTTATCCAATACTACAATCTGAACAACACACACAGAAGACATAGTGGAATGTTTTGACCACAATACTATAGATCTGTATAGGAAATAAAGTGCTTAAATGAATTGAAACAGCAAAGGACCAAATAAAGATCCCTTCTACTTACTAAAGTAGTTGATTTTAAATATTTCACCGTTTATACACAGAATATTTTAATCAATTGATTAAAAGTTATATTTTAATGATATCTCAGACCAGTGTGCTCAAAACACTGTTATCTTTTTGTTATAATACTGCTGTTCGACTACAGTGAGCTGCACCCCTCTATAACATGCTGAATTTGATGATAAATTAATTTTGGTACATTTAAGAGAGGCAGGATCTGCAATTGGTGCGGCTGTTTCCCGTGTTGTACTTTAGTAAATATATGCACTGAGAGAAAGGCAACCTGTATGTCAGACGCAGCAAAGATCAAGTCCTTATAGGAAGATCACAGCTGTCCTGGCGAGCGTCAAACCTAGTTGTAGGAAAATGTCCATTTATTATCTCTGAGGTGGTGACACAGAGCTTGAGAAATCGTTCCATTCAAAGTGCATCAAAAGACCAGGGGTTCTCAACTCCAGCCCTCAAGTACCACTAACAGGTCATGTTTTCTGGATTTCTTTAATAATTCATAGGTGAGTAAATCTATTTTGACGAGTCAGTAATTATCCCATCTGCTTCCACAGACAGAAATCCACAAAACATGACCTATTGGGAAAACTTGGGGAGTTGAGGTTGAGAACCTCTGTTGTAGGTAGGCTAGTATTGCACGCATTAAACTCCCTGGGCGGGATGAAGGAAGGGGAGAAATGCGGGTTTGACCGCATTTCCCATATGCACCAAGCCCAGGATTGTGTAGCATTCCGGGGGTTGGTTGCGGTGGGTAACGCCATCTTCCTGTTGGCGTCACCCTATAGAAGGATGCGCAGAAGGTGAAGAGCGGCGAGATACATTGCATTACGCCTGTGATGTGCCATACATCCCGCTCCCTATCATTTATCTTTTCTGTGCACACAACCTCTTAAAACTTGTAACATATAAATGACATAACTGATCATAAAAAACATGTACAAAAGGAGTGGGGATTTCAAATGAAGACAGCAAAATTGAAGAGTATAAAAACCAGGAGGGAGGGCGGGATTTCCAGCAGAAAAGAGGAAGGAAGGGGTTTGACAATAGGCATATGCTCATAAACGATTATGGACACCCCCCCCAAACCTAACTGGACAGTTATAAAACCAATTCACTGCCAATAGAAAAAAAAAAAAACCTTAAAGAAGCAATACACAAAACATGTCTTAAAGGGGCCTGGCTCAAACCCACCTGGAGGCTGGACTTTAATTCATGTCTTAATACCAGCAAGCCAGGTCTCTTAGCAGGTGGATCCCATTCCTCGGAGGACCATTATTTGCTATACACATAGAGGGCAAAATTGATATAGAGAGGTTGACCTAAGCTAGACAACCATTTCAATTAGAGATGTGCGCTGACCATCATATTTTGATTTTGGATCCAGATTCATCTTCGGATTTTGGTTTTGGATCTGCATTTTAAAAAAAAAATAAAAAAAAGCTAAAATGACGTCATTTTGTCCTGTTAGTTAGCATGCAATCCAAAACCCGAGTACGTTTTTTAAATCCGAGATCCGAAACGGGACTCAATTTGACTCGGTACCCCTAAATCCGGGTATTGTCGGACCTGAACATCTCTTCTTTCAATATTAGAAAACATGATTTGTGCGTTTTCTCCCAGTAAAGTTTCCTTTAATTTTCTTAAATGCAGACAAAACTCAAAAGACTAAAATCAATATTAATATATTATATAAAAAAGATATAGTTTCTCCACCTACAAAGGTATAATTTAACGTGGTATGTGTGGGTTGAGCTATAGCATAAAATGTTTTATAATTGCAGTTTGTTTAAAGAACAAAATGTAATTGTAGCACCCACCATAACAGTTTCCAGAAATATTACAAATGAAATCACTTTCCACTGAAATTAGACCTAATTAGACCTTCCCTGGAATCTTTCATAATATCAAGGGTCACGCCGCAGGAATGAGCAGATTTAATTCCTCGGGGTGCTTTCTCGCCAACTGAGGCCGCGGCAATGAGTATGTTACCGCAATTAGATCTGGAGGGGGGTAGGATGGATACTAATGAGATATTCTTCATTTAGATTTTGTGCCGTATTCACTAAACATTTCAGCTTCCAATTATGCTTGGTCCCAACTGTTTAAACAACACAACTGGCTGCCTTCTATCAAACCAGAACAGAATATTACAAGGCGATTATTCAGACATAATCAAAAAAGTTATAATGATTAATGCTGGAAATATTACACTCTGGGCCTGATTCAGAGCCGCTCGTAAGCGGCCGCTCGGTCGCTCCGAGCGATGTTCGCACATCTGCATATGCGTATGGGTTGTAATGCGCATGCGCCAACCAGTCATTGCGGTCGGAAATCATGTGCTCGCAAAATAGCGAGTGCCTGCTAATTTGAGTGACAGGATGAGGCGTGTTTGGGTGGTAACAGGGGAAGGTGCTTGAAAACGGGGAGTGGAGATCCGAACGCAGGCGTGCCAAACGGTCAAAACGGGCGTTTTAAGGGTGTGCATAATTAACAAAGCAGCGTCATCGACCACGTCACTTGGTTGTTTCGCAGCCTGAACTGTTCGCATGATTGCGGTAGGAAAATGCTACCACAAGAATAGCGAGCAGTTCATACGCCTTTCGATGTACTCGATTAATCTAATAAATAGCGGAGATAACATAGGATGTGAGCGGCCAAGGGGCGTCTTTACAAAATAGCGAGCGCATGTTTCGTTCGTTCGCTCAGACATAGAGGCGTCAACAGACCGCAAAGAGCGAGCGCTCTATTTAAATAGCCAGCCCCTTTTTCTGAACGAGCATCCGCAAATAGCGTCCGGCTCTGAATCACGCCCTCTGCTCAATAGATATCTGACCAATGTAACAACAAAAAATATTTTTAAAAATATGAGGAGTCGTAAGGAGGCAGATTTTGGATTTGCGGAGTGAATTTGTCCGACATGGCTTGTTAGATCTTCCCCAGCAGCTAGCCCAAGTCTGGGGTAAATCTAGCGTACTGTAGGTTATTCTGTGAGGACAGTCGGATTTATTTTCTGCAATGTTATGCTTGCCTATTGCTTGGAGTGCCAAGTAAAGCTCAGGCTGGCCATTACATGGGGTTTTACCATGGAGATTATTTTACTTTAAGAGTTGTGGGCGGACCCCCGTGTTTTGATTTTACTTCTAATTCATTATCGTGTTTTGGGTTTGGTTTTGGCAAGACCGCCCTCAAGTGTTGTGGTTCTGATTGGGTTTTAATTCGGTTTTGGAACTCTTTAAAATCGATAAAAATTGATTTAAAAAATTGATAAAAAGAGCTAAAGTAGCGTAATGTGGACCTGTTTACACGCTATCCAAAACCCGAGTTTGTTTTTTAAATCCGAATTTTGAACTGACATCAGATCCGAACCAGGACCTGGTGTGTTCGTATATCAAGAAAACCGAACCGACATCTCTAATACACCTATCCTCAAATCGTGCCAAATAGCCCAGTCTGGCGCTGAGGGCTTCATTCAGAGCCGCTCGTAAGCGGCCGCTCGTTCGTTCCGAGCGATGTTCGCACATCTGCGCATGCGTACGGATTGTAATACGCATGCGCGAACCAGTCAGTGCGGCCAAAAATCGTGTGCTCGCTAAATAGCAAATGCCTGCTATTTTGAGTGACAGGATGAGGCGTATGTGTGTGGTAACAGGGGAAGGTGCTTGAAAACGGGGAGTGGAGATCCGAACGCAGGCGTGCTTAAAGGTCAAAACGGGCGTTTAGTGGGTGTGCATAATTAATACAGCAGCGTCATTGACCACGTCACTGGGCTATTTTATAGTCAGAACTGCTCGCAAGATTGCGGTAGGAAAAACCAACCACAAGAATAGCGAGCAGTTCATACGCCGTTCGATGTACTCGATTAATCTAATAAATAGCGGACACGACGTAGGATGCGAGCGGCCAGGAGGCTTTTTTATAAAGAAAACGACCGCATGTTTTGTTCGCTCATTCAGACATAGAGGCGTCAACAGACCGCAAAGAGCGAACGGTTAATTTGAATAGCCACCCCCTTTTTCTGAACGAGCGAGCGCAAATAGCGTCCGGCTCTGAATCAGACCCTGAATCTGTACCATGCACTTTTTCAGTAAATAAGCATCTTATTCACATCACTAACGTGGCTAAAGTACATTGTCCGGGGACCTACCCTGCACGCTGGCGCTGGCACTGCAATGCAGCTGCTGTCAGGGCTGCCACCAGAAATTGTGGGGCCCGGTACTAATAAAATAGGCAGGGCCTCCCTGAGGGAGAGCATAGGGCAGGGAAGGTGAACCTTATTGGGGGTGGGGTGGCACAGGGGAGGGAGGGCTGTTATGAGTAGGGGAGAGGCAGAGGGCAGGGGAGGCTGTCTGGACTTGGGGGGGGGCAGACGCGCTTTGAAAGGCTACTGCATACTATGTACTTACCTATGTACAGACTTCAGCTGGTCCAGAGAGAGCGGGGGCCCGGGTTGCAGGGCCGCAGCAGTGCAGTTATGCACTGGCAGCCAGCTAAAAAGCATCGGTGGCACTGACCGCAAGCCAATCACAGCTCGTGGACTGGCAGCCAATCAGGAGTGGCCGCTGCTGATTTGCTGCTCACGGGACAACCAATCAGGAGTGGCCGCTAATGATTATCTGTCGTTCTGCAAGCAGCCAATCAGGAGCAGCCGCTACTGATTGGCTGCCATTCCGCGAGCTCTAATTGGCTCGCGGCTGGCAACTTATTTGGAATGCTGCCTGCGCAGCGCTGAGCCTTCTCTCTGGATGCCGATATAATCCATTAATGCTGACATCTGGGGCCCCCTCTCTCTCCGGGCCCAGCAGTCCCCCCCTGATGGCGGCCCTGGCTGCTGTGTGCGACTCAGATGCTAGCCTGTGTAAAATGGTAAAATACGGAGGTGCGATACAAGTGGCTATGCATCACACCACGCAGCGTTGTGCTCAATCTGTGACTTTGTACTAATTCCTTTGCAATAAAAATACTAAACCTACAGTAAGTGCCCGGGACACTGTAAGTGACTTTGTGTGCGGCAACGAGGAGAATAATATAAGAAGAAGCACAAAAGCCCGGGCATTGCTACCCACGGCGTCTTGCGCTAAATGGTGCAAAAACGATAGGTGTACGAGAACACATCTGTACATTACTCGAAAGGAACGCATGGACAAATCTTGTATATTCACATGTTCGCAGAGCCGTGCGTATCTCAAGCTGCGCCCGCCTCTGCATTGCTTTATTACTAGTCACCATTATCAGTGCCAACTCGCCCCTACAGTTTATACCGGGTGCAAAATATACGCCCCCAAACAGGTGTATAGGTACGATCTAAACACGCACGGCTCTGCATCGCCCTAACATCAGTACTGGAACAATACATGCAAACGGGAGTGTATTCTGCATATAGTCACCATCCCGGCGTCCAGCCCTACGGGATGTCTCTTCTGCCCAGCTTCTGTGCTTCTCTCTTTTGTAAGTGGACTTTGCGTTGGGAGCCGCAGATCTCAGGCCATCGTCACCTCCTTTCCAGTCCTGATGCTCCGATCTAGCCTGGAACCTGTAATATTGGCGCGATGATTAAACTGGTTACCTAGCAACCAGGGCATTCCGAGCCCTTCTGCTGCCCAAGTGTGGAGCCCCTCTCAACACCAATCTGGCACCATACTTTAATTTCTCCTGCAGTAATAGTAATTATGCTCTGTAGAAACAATACAGTTTAATATGCAAAAATTAGCGGTTGCACCATCCTGGTATTGTAGCTCTATGCAGTGTTGAAGTTGTAATACCCAGTAATGTGCCAGCAGTAACACTTGCATATGTCAATAGCAGCTGTTTGCAGTATGCCACTGTTAATGTCCAGTAATACAACCAATAATAGTAGGTTAATATCAGCAGTTGCCCAATAATATGCCAACAGTACTAGTTGGTACCCACTAACATGTGGTGATTAATACCCAGTGGCATGCCAGCGGTATTAGTTGTATGTCAGTATTAGTGATGCATAATATCCACTAGAATGAGATAGTAGTCTTCCATTGACTCGTGCCCCCCCATCTCCCCTTTTATTCTGGCCCAGCCCCCACCCGCCCAGGGGCTGTGTCCTTCTTCTGCAACCACCCTGCTTTGCTTCCCCAAGGGTCCTGCGTGGCACAAAGGTAATTAGGAGTAGATATATGCGGTTCCGTTTTCCCGAAAAACATACAACCCCAACTTGGGGTTTCCAAGTCCCAATTCAGAATCACTTTGGGGTTCAGAGTAGAACACAGTGCTGGCTTGGGCCGGCTGTAAGTTTGGAACTCAAATTTATTAAACGGAACTGAGGTTTTGGATTACATCCAAATTACATGAAATTAGCTGTTTATATTGATTTTTTAAATCCATTTTTATGGATTTTAAAGGAATCGGACCGTATTCGGACACGAATTTCATGAATCTGGGAAAATCAGAGTCGCTGCTCTAGTCTTTTGCATTTCAGAAGTTGGATTTTAAATCCGAATTTCGTTTTGGATTGCACAAATCACATGATTTTAGCTGTTTTTAAAAAGTGTTTTTTCTTTTTTAAATCCAAAACCTAAACCAAAACACTTGTGGGTGGTTTTGCAAAACCATAAGTCACCCATTCGTTTTATCATTCTATTTGTTAACTTATCTTAACCTAAGCCTAGAAATGAACACACTGACACATGAAATGCAATTAAAGAGGTCACAGCCAGAATTTATTGATCGAATTTGAATTGGTAATGGGTGGCAGGACAAAAGCAGTGCTCCGAGGCCACAGCCTTGCTGGAAACAATAATAAATAAACGGAAGCGGATTCCCGCCCCGCGCAGACTGGCCTGAGGTAGTACCATCCCCCCTTAATTGCCACAGCCTTCGGCCCTTCCCTTGGACAGGGACCAGGTCCCCCCTTATGGGCGGTGACCAACTTGCCGCTCTCAAAGGAAAGATGCTACCCAGGCACTCCTGCGCTAAATAATAGGCCGCCCAGGAGCACTGCTTCCCGCCAAAGCCCGGTTCATAGAACCAGGCCCGCCACCAAACTGTGACCCTCCAATACCTAAAGGAAACTACATAAGTCAATGATAAACAGCTCTAACCCTACTCCCGTTAGGTGTACCCCATCAGGCCTATAGAAGCTCTCTTCTTCGTAACGTAAACGTGGATGCCGTATGACGCGGCCACCCACACTGAGGACAAAACGGCCAACTGCCATATTGACCTTACGACGAACTCCGTCTAATGCCTTACCACCCTGGGGTCCTCGCCAAACTCGCCGTGGAACAATGTCCGACCAAGCGATGCGCACATTGGGCCAACGGTTAACTAGCACTTGCAAGTCGTTCCTAACAGCATGTATTAGCTCGATGCCTTTGCAAGTGCCCAAATCGTTCCACCCTAAGTGAATGACCACCCAGTCCAGGGCCCCGAACTTATCCTCTGCCGTCCATAAGGCTTCCAGTAGTCGCTTCCAGCGCATACCGCGGAAACCTAACCAACGGACGTCATCTGCACCTAACAAAAGGGGGGCCTGCAAAGCTAAGGGGTGCCGACCAGACCAAAATATAAATGAGTGTCCTACAAACCACACCCGACCGTTAGCATTCCTGGGTAACCCTGCAAGAAAAGTTACCTAGTCAGAAACTGAATCACAATATAACAAATAAATGCATCTTAAGGAAGGGAAAACAATAGTTGGGTGACCCAGCTGAAGGTGAAAAACATAAAACCTCTTTGAGGGCAAAACTGAAAAGCCCCTCAAACTCCAAAGCGGCAGTAGGCATAAGGCCCCTGGGTTTCCCAACAAACTCGCAAGGAGCGCAGCTACTTAAGCAACTTATCCTCCCTTAAATAAGTTTTATAAGCTGATGACTTCCATCGACCCAACTTTTGTAAGGTGTCGACCGAAGCACCATCAACCGCTGCGCAGGTTGCTGCCCCTATCCTAAATGAATGTGTCCCGAACTGGTCTGTGGGCAGGCCTAAGGCTATAAGGCAATTTTGAAACAGCTTTATGAACTGAAACTTAGATAAAGGTGTAAGATTAACATGTACAAGCCACTGCGTGCCACTTGGAGGGCGAAGAGCATTAAAACGCCGCGCCAAGGCAACTGGGCAAATAACAGCGTCTGAGTGTTCTTTTATAGAAATCCAACGACCCCTGCCAAGTTGGTCAGTCTTGGACCTATGAATTTTACACAATATCAATTCCTTCTTAACTACCACGTATTTAAACAATAAACCCGATGTCGCGGAACTCTTACTAGACGCTACAAGCTCGCCGATTCTAAACGCCCCGAAATATGCCAATGAAAAAGCTAAACTAAAAAGGGCCGATTCGTACTCGCCTAAAGCAACCCCTGATACAGCCACAATCAGATCTTTAAGCAAAGCCGGGTCAATTGGTCTACGCGTGTCGCCCATGCTAGGGTGTTCCTTTGCCCACCCCTTCATCGCTTTGGATAGCAGAAACGATTTTGTGGGATCTTCAACGCCATATAGTTTAGAAAAGTAAGCGATACCAGACAGCGCCGCAGACATAGCAGCCTTAGAACGACCCCTTTCATGCCAGTTCCAAACAAACTCTGCCATACGGTCGTCAACCGTCTTACCTCCCTCACGTGTGGAAGCCAAGAAACCCTGCCAATTGTCCCAAGCTGCCGTGTAGGTCCTTAACGTGCTAGGGGCCAGAGACTTCATTGCGAGGCCTTTGATGCCGGCACGACAATCTGCCATACATGGGAGGGGCAGTTTAAACCATGAATAGAAGCGTAAGGAGCGAGAGAACGAAACCTGTCCCACTGCAAATGAGATAAGGCGTCTGCTATCTCATTAGACACTCCCGGAACATGCTGCGCCCTAAACTCAATGTTCCTCTGTAAGCAAAGAAGCGTCAAGTGCCTCAACAACTTCAAAGCCAACGGAGACTCCGCCCTCTGATTATTTACTGCCTGAACAACACCCAAATTATCGCACCAAAAAAGGATCCTCCTATTACAAAGCCTGTAAGCCCATAACTCAACTGCCACTACGATGGGGAAAAGTTCTAAGAGCAGTATGTTCTTCGTAAGGCCCAAAACTCACCAAACTTCTGGCCAAGGCTCCGCGCACCAATCTCCTTCAAAAAAGGCGCCGAAACCGATGGAACCGGACGCGTCAGTAAATAGCTGAAGCTCTGAATTATCTACTGGGGCCCGGAGCCATATCCGAACACCGTTAAACTCGCGCAGGAAAAGCAACCAAACTCGAAGGTCTTCCCTCAAATCTTGGGATATTCGAACGAGGTGATGGGGCTTCTTGATACCCGCTGTGGCTCTTTCGAGCGCCTACAAAAAACCTGACCCATGGGAATGACTCTACAAGTAAAGTTAAGGAGCCCTAGCAACGACTGCATCTGCTTCAGCGAGACTTTCTTTGACAAAACAAACGCTTCAAGCAACTCCCCCAAACGTCGCACCTTTTCAATCGGCAAACGGCATAACCCTAGCACAGTATCTATTTCTATGCCCAAATACGTCAAACGTGTAACCGGACCCTCCGTCTTGTCCCTGGCAACAGGAACGCCTTCCACTGTGAACAAGGCCTGCAAGGAAAAAAGCAATTCCTCACAAACCTGGGTATCCGCTGGCCCCACCAACAGAAAATCATCTAGGTAGTGGGTAACCCCAGCTTGCCCTGTGCCCGCCTGTAAGCACCATTGCAAAAAGGAGCTAAAACATTCAAAAAAGGAACACGAGATGGAACATCCCATCGGCAAGCATCTATCTACATAATAGAGCCCCGCAACTCTAAAACCCATGTACTTAAAAGATTCGGGGTGAAGGGGCAACAGCCGAAAAGCAGACTCGATATCCACCTTGGCTAATAACGCCCTTCTCCCAAAACTCTGTACTATATCTAGAGCCTGCTCAAATGATTGGTAAACGACCCGACAATCCGATGGATCTAGCGCGTCGTTGACCGACCCTCCCTCGGGGTAAGAAAGATGCTGTATCAACCTAAACTTACCCGGTTCCTTTTTTGGAACGACCCCTAAAGGCGATATGCACAAACCTTCCAATGGTGGGGACTTAAAAGGGCCGCACATGCGCCCCAACCCTATTTCCGCTTTAATCTTAAGTCGAACTACTTCCGGGTGTAGGCGTGCCGACTTAAGATTTCTTTTAGACACAACCGAGACCTCCCGTGTCACCGGTAAATGAAAACCTTCACTAAACCCATGAAACAAAAAGGCTGCTTCCTCCCTGAGAGGATAACGAGCCAACCAGCTCTTCAACGCCCCTAGGTCCACCGGCGTAGGTGCTTTACCTAACACTGCCCCGCGACTCGTCGGGCTGATCACCTCGATTTGTCCTTCCACCGCCGGTACGCCCGCACTCTTTAGCCGGGTGCCCGCTCCCGCAGAGCATGCATATGTGTCTATACCGACAGCCCGACCCTCTATTACATTGCGCATTATTATATGCGTAGCATTTTCCTCTGCCGGCTCCTGCACCGCCTGGGCGGGCCGGAAAGGGCTATTTACGCACTACCAAGGAATCCGCAGAAGCGCGAGGCAGTTGGTTGACTTCCAGCCACACCTCTACGTCCTTGAAGCCAAACTGAAAATTCGCCTGCCCCTCTTGTTTTTTCCGGAATGTCTCATCATATTTCCGCCAAGCTGTACCTTTGCCTGACGAGTGCATCATATGCATATACTTGAGAACATTCATGTACTCAGTCGGGCGTGACTCAAGGTATGAAGCTGCGAAAACGAACATCCCTGCTTCCCAATTCTGGAATGAACGGAAGCTTTCTTCCGTGCCTGCACCAGCTGATTTTGCCCGATCTAAAGCCTTTTTAGCATCCGCTGTAATGGAAAACATGTCCACGAATTTCCCCTTCCTGATCCTTTCCCTAACCTTAGACCTCAAACCCCTAAGAATGGCCGTGTTTGCGCAATGCACCATATCCCCCGTAGCATCTGGGACCTTAGCTGCTGACACTGTGCTGGTCTTTTTGGGACTCCCCCGTTTCCCTTTAATCTTGTGCGCTAAGTATCGCATAAGCTTACGCGGCCTCTCTGATGAACTTGCAGAATCGCTAGAGTCAGTGGAAGATGAGTGTGTGCTGTGCAATGTGGAAACAGCATGCTCACCACAAACTGCCGTCGAAGGACCAGCCACTTCGTCCAGAGTGTTGCGCGGTGCACCCACCACGACTTGACTCGCCGATGCCATCTCGTCCCTTGTTGCGCGGTGCACCCACCACGACTTGACTCGCCGATGCCATCTCGCTGTCCGTCCGCTGAATCTCAGCTGCCCGTTTGGAATGCTCCCCAACTGCAACCTGAGGACTTGACGTAATCACAGGTGACTCAGACTGCACATCAACTCCCCCCGTGGAAAGGGGGGCATGGGGGGGCGGCAGGGGCGCATGGACAGCTGCAGGTGGCTGAGGGGGAGGGGGGGGGCGGGGTGGGAAGGGGGGGTGGGATATGCATGGGCTGGGCATATGCTGCAGAAGTGGCCGGAGGAAGGGCGAAAGGTGGCGGCAGGGCATGGTAATACGGGCCGAACCCTTGCGGAAGGGGGGCGGGCCCGGGGGTTAACGCAGGGAGGGCGTACTGGAACATAGTGGGGGGCAGGGCCTGGTGGAGCCCGATGGGGGCAGAAAAGTAAGGTGCTGCATTTGAAAAATGGGGTGGGCCATAGGGGCCGGTGAAATATGGTGACCAGCTGGGCTGCTGCGCTGGTAAAGGGTTGAATGCAAGGGGGGGTTGCTGCATGTTGCAACCGCCACCCATAGGTGCGGGGGTGGCGATGGGCAATAACAAGCTGGGGGGGGCACTTAGGGTACCAGTCCTGATGGACCCTGCAACTGATGCCACGCTGCAGGGGGAACCCTGGTGGCTGAATAATAGAGGTGAGGGCAGAGGAGGAGGGGGCCCCCTCGCTCCAGGGGTAGAGGGGGCTGAAGGGGGGGATGCTGAAATGCATAGGGCCCCCTGTGCTGGATCCTGGCTTAAAATGGCCGCCGCGACCCTGTGGGCGGGGCCAACTGAGGGCGCAGGGCGCGGGCTGGCCGAGGCAAGTGTGGGGAGAGGCGCTGGGCTACGGCTGCCCATGCTGCTCGCGGCGCCGCCGGAGAGCCAGGCGGCCATCAATTGCGGAGAGGCAGCAGGGGAGGTGAGGCAGCGGGAGCCGGCGGGGGGTGCCCGCGCGGGAACGCGGGCGGGCACATGCTCGCGGCCTGCAGCGTGGTGCGGCCCGCGTCTGGATGGAGGGGGAGCCGCAGATGTAAGGGGCCTGGAAGCCTCCATCAATCGGCGGGGGGGGGGGCGCTGAGCGGCGGGGTCTTGGCATTATGAAACAGGAATGAGGGGGGGGCAGTAAAATCAGAGGACAGAGGGAGGGGGGGGGCTGGAAACAGCAGGTGGATGGGATGTTAAACACAAAAAAAGGGGGGGGGCTGGATAGAAGGAGCTGGAAGGAAAGGGGTGAGAGAAAGATGAGAATAAAAGAGATAGGTAGGATGTGAAATAAAAGAGAAAGAATTTAGACAAAGATATACAGCTATGCAGATACTATGGGTCACTTAGTCAGCCTGGTTTGAAGAAACTGGAAAAGAGGAAAATGGCTCCTCTTACCAAGGTATATATATGGGTAATTTGTAACCTCCCACAAATCCTATGATAGGCTTATCACATCAACTGACCACTACCTAACCACACCTTACCCAGCCTTAACCCTTAACTAACTAACAAATTTTAAATATCAAACAGGGTGCTTATCTATCCTCAAACTTAATTAAGTATTCGTATGCATAAAACACAAAGTTGAATCCAGATCCAAAACCGAAACCAAAACACAGGGTCAGCGCACATCTGTACAAAACACTTGAGGGTGGTATTGCCAAAATCAAAACACGATACTGAAGTATAACCAAAACGTGGGGGTCTGTGCCCCCACGTTCTATAACTAGAAGTGCACACCGCACAACAGGAGGGGAGCAGAGGAAGCAGAGACTCCTAAATCCCACTAAGCAGAAAGGGCCCAAATATTGACAAATTCTCACCCGTTTCTGTGGCTCCTGATGTTGCAGAATGTTTGCTGACAGACAGTAATAAATTCAGTAAACTTAATAATTAGGGATATGCGCCGACCCCATGTTTTGGTTTTGCATTTAGATCTGTATCTCCTTCAAGGTTTTGGATCTGGATTTGGTTTTGCAAACCACCCTCAAGTGTTTTGTTTTTAGTTTTGGATCAGGATATTTTAAAATAAAAAATACATAAAAAGTTTTAAAAACAGCTAAAATCATGTCATTTATGCAAGCCAAAACCCGAAATTCAGATTTTAAAAATTAGAATTGCGAACCGCAAAAAGATTAGAACCGCAATCCGGATTTGCCCGGATCTCCTCAGAATATTAGAATTGCGACTCAGATTTACCCGGGTTCTTGAAATTGGGGTGGATTCGGATTTCTGGAGAACCGAACCACACATCTCTATTAATAACACAAAACAGGATCTAAAGTACTGGTGGAATTGATCCAAATGTAACGGTCCCTAACACAGCTCCAAGAGAACTATATGAAGTTGAATGAAACATCCAGCACCCTACAACGCGGTCCCCTAGTCTGCCGCCCAGTGGAAGTTTTGCAGATTGGACTGTGTGTGAATAATCGGCAACATATTTTGTGGATAATTAATTATAAAAGGGCCATTCACCTTCTGATGATTATTTTATTTACACGCTGTTCTGGAACTTTCACTTAAATCATTGCTTTATCTCCCGTCTGTGTTTCTAATCAAAGCTTTGACATCTAAGAGGCAGAGTTTATTTTTATTGTCCAAGGGCAATCAAATATAATACAGTAAATCCCAAATAAAACAAATCTATCTGGATGATATAAATATGTTTGTAAAAACCATACAGGGCCTGGTTCTGAGTCAGACTGAAGCCCAAATCCCAACCGATCACGCCAACATCTATAAACTGCGCATGCACGGCAGTAAGCTCTCTACCATGCTTAAGCACATTTGTGGAGATGTTCAGAGTGATGGGACGCGCATTTCTGGAGGATCTTGTGCTCACGGCACAGGGTTGTTGTAAGTCTCAATACTACTAAAGTACGGAAAACACTGTTGGCTGAAGATAATCGTCATTAGGGAAAATGCCTGTAAGTTTTTATAAACCACAAATGGATTTGCAATTTATCTATTGCCTACCCTCCATCATGACGCCTTCCATTAGGTGCACAATGCTCTGCTCCTGGACTTCCCACCTAATGTATGATTGCAGTCACCTGTGTTGAACTAGGTAATTGATGAGACAGGTGTTACAGCACAATAAAGGGTCAATCAAACTAGGAGCAAATTGCGAGGTGCGATTTACTGTTTTGTCTTCGAATTTGCATAGCAATTAGCAACTTTCACTGAACCAGTGAGAGTGAGTTCGTATTTTGCCATTCGCACCTCCCTGAGGGTAAGGAAAATTTTTTAAGATTAAAATGTCAGGACACCTTGCTGAACCAGTGGACACTCCCCCTAATGACTAATTAGGCAATTGGAAGTTTCCAATTAACTCAATTAGTACGATACTTATATATACTTTTTGGGGGTTACAAAAGGTCTCAAATTACTGCACCCCAAAATAATTTTTTCTTTACTTTAGACACCCTTGAATTTAATTACAGTATTTTTAAAATTTAAAAATATTTTTTTGTATAATTTTTTTATACATTTTTTTTATCATTTTCATTTTCCAAAGTGTCCTCAAAGTACCTGAAAATCAATGTTTTTTCATACTAGTTTTTTTGCATTTTTTGTTTAATTTGTTTGAGATTAAACGAAAAGCGTGTACTTTCTTTTTATAATTTGCTTGCATTTTTTTTTAAAAGCACAAAGCTATTTGACACAATTTAAAAACCTTCAGTACTTTCCTATTGCCCACAAATAGCCTTCTAAATGGTCCTGCTACCAAAATTATCAATATTGGGAGGGACAGGATGGTCTCCCCACTTTTCCATTCACTTTTCTCACATCACATTTGGCAGTCAATTTGCAAACCTTCGCTGCGAGTACCGCGAATAGGCATTTTTAAATGGATTGGAGAAATCTCGGGTGCGAGCATTCGTGCGAAGTCGGTACGATGTGCTTCGATGTTACCGATGTATACGCAGGAATGTGAGGTATTACAGATGTGAGAAAGCAGCAGTGGGTGTCTCTATGCTGGCTGTGCTGTGGCTGATATTACAGATGTATACACAGGACTGTGAGGTATTACGGATGTGAGAAAGCAGTAGTGGGTGTCTCTGTGCTGCCTGTGCTGTGGCTGATGTTACAGATGTATACACAGGACTGTGAGGTATTACAGATGTGAGATAGCAGTAGTGGGGTCTCTATGCTGGCTATGCTGTGGCTGATGTTACAGATGTATACACAGGACTGTGAGGTATTACAGATGTGAGAAAGCAGTAGTGGGCGTCTCTATGCTGGCTGAGCTGTGGCTGATGTTACAGATGTATACACAGGACTGTGAGGTATTACAGATGTGAGATAGCAGTAGTGGGGTCTCTATGCTGGCTATGCTGTGGCTGACGTTACAGATGTATACACAGGACTGTGAGGTATTACGGGTGTGAGATAGCAGTAGTGTGTGTCTCTATGCTGGCTGAGCTGTGGCTGATGTTACAGATGTATACACAGGACTGTGAGGTATTAAAGATGTGAGAAAGCAGTAGTGGGTGTCTGTGTGCTGGCTGTGCTGTGGCTGATGTTACAGAAGTATACACAGGACTGTGAGGTATTACAGATGTGAGAAACCAGTAGTGGGTGTCTGTATGCTGGCTGAGCTGTGACTGATATTACAGATGTATACACAGGACTGTGAGGTATTACAGATGTGAGATAGCAGTAGTGGGTGTCTGTATGCTGGCTGTGCTGTGGCTGATGTTACAGAAGTATACACAGGACTGTGAGGTATTACAGATGTGAGAAAGCAGTAGTGGGTGTCTCTATGCTGGCTGAGCTGTGACTGATATTACAGATGTATACACAGGACTGTGAGGTATTACAGATGTGAGATAGCAGTAGTGAGTGTCTCTATGCTGGCTGAGCTGTGGCTGATGTTACAGAAGTATACACAGGTCTGTGAGGTATTACAGATGTGAGATAGCAGTAGTGGGGTCTCTATGCTGGCAGTGCTGTGGCTGATGTTACAGAAGTATACACAGGTCTGTGAGGTATTACAGATGTGAGATAGCAGTAGTGGGGTCTCTATGCTGGCAGTGCTGTGGCTGATGTTACAGATGTATACACAGGACTGTGAGGTATTACGGATGTGAGAAAGCAGTAGTGGGCATCTCTATGCTGGCTGTGCTGTGGCTGATGTTACTGATGTATACACAGGACTGTGAGGTATTACAGATGTGAGATAGCAGTAGTGGGTGACTATATGCTGGCTTAGCTGTGACTGATGTTACTGATGTATACATAGGACTGTGAGGTATTACAGACGTGAGATAGCACTAGTGGGTGTCTCTATGCTGGCTGAGCTGTGGCTGATGTTACAGATGTATACACAGGACTGTGAGGTATTACAGATGTGAGAAAGCAGTAGTAGGTGTCTCTATGCTGGCTGAGCTGGGGCTGATGTTACAGATGTATACACAGGACTGTGAGGTATTACGGATGTGAGAAAACAGTAGTGGGCGTCTCTATGCTGGCTGAGCTGTGGCTGATGTTACAGATGTATACACAGGACTGTGAGATATTACAGATGTGAGAAAGCAGAAGTGGGTGTCTCTGTGCTGGCTGTGCTGTGGCTGATGTTACAGATGTATACACAGGACTGTGAGGTATTACAGATGTGAGATAGCAGTAGTGGGTGTCTCTATGCTGGCTTAGCTGTGGCTGATGTTACAGATGTATACACAGGAATGTGAGGTATTACAGATGTGAGATAGCAGTAGTGTGTGTCTCTATGCTGGCTGAGCTGTGTCTTATGTTACAGATGTATACACAGGACTGTGAGGTATTAAAGATGTGAGAAAGCAGTAGTGGGTGTCTGTGTGCTGGCTGAGCTGTGACTGATATTACAGATGTATACACAGGACTGTGAGGTATTACAGATGTGAGATAGCAGTAGTGGGTGTCTCTATGCTGGCTGAGCTGTGGCTGATGTTACAGAAGTATACACAGGACTGTGAGGTATTACAGTTGTGAGATAGCAGTAGTGGGGTCTCTATGCTGGCTGTGCTGTGGCTGATGTTACAGATGTATACACAGGACTGTGAGGTATTACAGATGTGAGAAAGCAGTAGTGGGTGTCTCTATGCTGGCTTAGCTGTGGCAGATGTTACAGATGTATACACAGGACTGTGAGATATTACAGATGTGAGAAAGCAGAAGTGGGTGTCTGTGCTGGCTGTGCTGTGGCTGATGTTACAGATGTATACACAGGACTGTGAGGTATTACAGATGTGAGATAGCAGTAGTGGGTGTCTCTATGCTGGCTTAGCTGTGGCTGATGTTACAGATGTATACACAGGACTGTGAGGTATTACAGATGTGAGATAGCAGTAGTGGGTGTCTCTATGCTGGCTGAGCTGTGGCTGATGTTACAGATGTATACACAGGACTGTGAGGTATTACAGAAGTGAGATAGCAGTAGTGGGTGTCTCTATGCTGGCTGTGCTGTGGCTGATGTTACAGATGTATACACAGGACTGTGAGGTATTACAGAAGTGAGATAGCAGTAGTGGGTGTCTCTATGCTGGCTGTGCTGTGGCTGATGTTACAGATGTATACACAGGACTGTGAGGTATTACAGATGTGAGAAAGCAGTAGTGGGTGTCTCTATGCTGGCTGAGCTGTGGCTGATGTTACAGATGTATACACAGGACTGTGAGGTATTACAGATGTGAGATAGCAGTAGTGGGTGTCTCTATGCTGGTTGTGCTGTGGCTGATGTTACAGATGTATACACAGGACTGTGAGGTATTATAGATGTGAGATAGCAGTAGTGGGCATCTCTATGCTGACTGAGCTGTGGCTGATGTTACAGATGTATACACAGGACTGTGAGGTACTACAGATGTGAGATAGCAGTAGTGGGTGTCTCTATGCTGGCTGAGCTGTGGCTGATGTTACAGATGTATACACAGGACTGTGAGGTATTACAGATGTGAGATAGCAGTAGTGGGTGTCTCTATGCTGGCTTAGCTGTGGCTGATGTTACAGATGTATACACAGGACTGTGAGGTATTACAGATGTGAGATAGCAGTAGTGGGTGTCTCTATGCTGGTTGAGCTGTGGCTGATGTTACAGATGTATACACAGGACTGTGAGGTATTACATATGTGAGATAGCAGTAGTGGGCATCTCTATGCTGACTGAGCTGTGGCTGATGTTACAGATGTATACACAGGACTGTCAGGTATTACAGATGTGAGATAGCAGTAGTGGGTGTATCTATGCTGGTTGAGCTGTGGCTGATGTTACAGATGTATACACAGGACTGTGAGGTATTACAGATGTGAGATAGCAGTAGTGGGTGTCTCTATGCGATGCGCACGGCATCTATTCACCTTCTGCACACCTGCTGCTCTGCTAGGCAGAGCAGCGGGTGTGCTCTCCCCAACTTTCCCCCCACCGCGGGACATTGCGGCCCGCTGGCGGGACAGTCCCAGAAAAACGGGACTGTCCCTCTGGAAGCAGGACAGTTTGGAGGTATGAATATATATATATATATATATATATGTATTTAAAAGGAACAAGGTATTGAAAATAAAAAAAATTATAGATGAAGGATGTTCATGTTTATAATATAAACATGAACAGTTCATGTTTATATTAAAAACATGAACATCCTTCATCTATTAATTTTTATTCATTTTCAATACCTTGTCCCTTTTAAATACATGGCTTGACCCTTTACACTATAATTATTACCTGCAATATATCAATCAAAAATCATAAATGCCAGGTGAGTATTATATACACCACATGGTATGTACACAGCCAGCCCGGGAAAGCAGAGAAAAAAACTCTGCCCTTGCAGTCAGGCAACGGTAGGGGGGCGTGGCCGAGCGTCTTTAGTATTAATAGGTCCCCAGCCGCTCTCTGCAGCTTGCCATCAGTAGTGGGGAGGGTGGGCGTGGCCGGCCGGAACGTCCCTGCGTCATCACGCTGATGACGCAGACGCTGATGACGCAGGTTGGCGGGCCAGCTCTGTCGGAGCTGCCGGATGCAGGGAGACACTACAGCCCGCGGGCGGGACAGCGGGACAGCTCCTAAAAAACGGGACTGTCCCGCGGAAATCGGGACAGTTGGGAGGTATGTAATATTCAGGTATTACTTATAACACACCTGGAGCTGACTGTGCCTCTGCTGAAATGACGGAGAGTTTTAGCACCATGAGGAAGGGAGATTAGGGCGGACCAAGGGGTCTATTTACTAGGAGGCAGAGTGAAAAGTGATAAGAAAGTGATAAGGTGCCAGCCAATCAGCTCCCAACTGTCATTTTTCAAACACAGCCTGTGAGATGACAGTTGGGAGCTGATTGGCTGGCACCTTATCACTTTTCACTCTGTCTCCTAACACTGCTTAGTAACTAGACCCCCAGGACTCTTATCCCACTCCACACAAACTGGCGGACAGCCGCGTAAAACGTAATTCAAAGACAGTGACAGTGGATCATCCTCTACAAAACTTAGTTTGCGTTAAATTTCACTACCTCCTTGTTCATTTCTACATGAAACTCTGATATTTATAGCAATAACAACCCAAATGTTTGCTGAGACCGTTCACTGATGTCTGCTCTCTAATGAGAAATCTCCAGGGTTACCAGTATACATTAATAAGCCGCTTTAATATGCCGTCCATCTCCCCAATGTGTTTCTTATTCAACATCTCTTTCACCTTTAATTGTTTTCCAAATACTCATATATAAGATGTTAACAGTTCATCCCAAAGCCCTATTTCACTTGCAAATTGCTTTCCAGCCATCAAAAAGAAAGTAATATCATCCTATAAAGGCATTTCAAATAAACAAGATTTATTTTCCGAGAACGGAAACTCCTGTAATAGTCTCCGCTTTATATGTGATATTGAATAAAAGTCATGCATTAACTTTGTTTAATAGATTGTGTTTACCCTGATCTCCATATGCAACGCACAGTTATGCTGATGTGGCATTGATTAACATGAAAATGTATTATTCCAGTCTATAGCATTGGTAAAGAGCATTGCATATTGTGTTGTGCCTGTGTATAGTGATAAACAATGCTACAAATGGAATAAAATCCTCTTGGAAAGTGCAGCTTAATGTATAGCGGATTGTTTAGCAACCTTCTCTTCTATTGGATTATCTTATTACAACAATACACAAGTGATGTTATCAAGTTTATAAAGGAATATAAATGATATCAGTGAGCTCCAATTTTATGCAATTAATGTTTGCTAATATTCATTTACTAAAAACTCATTTCTTATAAAGAATAAAACAATTTACGACACGTATTATAGAAACAGAACCTCGTATTTTATTTGGTGACTTCTAATAACTATATACTTTACAGCATACATGCCAACTCTCCCGGGAATCGCGGGAGGCTCTCGCCGGAAGAGTAGGCATATCTCCCGCCCACTATCTAGTGAAGTGGGCAGGATGGAGAGATTTTAACTGGAATTTTTTAGTCCGTAGGGAAGGGGCGGGGCTAAATGGCAGAAATTGTGTCATTTAGCCCATCCCCCTCCTTACGGACCTGCGAATCGCGAGTTTTTTTGTAAAGGGGGTGGGGCCTTATGCTGTCTATCATCTGGCCCCGCCCCCGAAGAGGAGAGCAGCAGGTCCCCTTCTGCTGCTCCCGGAAAGCTGCCCAGGAATGTCGGCTAGTATACTTTACAGTAGGGAAATTATTCTGGGATTTTGGGATGAATCTGGCCTCTATCAGAGGTGAAAGAAGGATTAAGGTGCACCTTTCAGCCGATCAATACAATACTTCCAAACTGGCAGCTCCTAACAAGCAGGATCTGCTACCTGCTAAGAAAGAATATGGAACAAAAAGTGGGTAGGAGCGCTTGTTTGTGAAGGAAAACAATTTATATATGTAAAACACACAATGTTTTACAATAACCTTATACCTTCTGAGGAAACCGGGATTTCTTTTGCCCGGAGAAACGCGTCAAGGAACATCCTGCATCAGCTATACCAGACCGCTTGTGTACTGGAGTATCGCCCGCTATACTTTTTTCTGGCAGGGAGCCCGTCGAGAGATTGTCATCCGGCACGTTGCTGGCCATTTCGAAGAACAGGTGGCCACTACAGCCAGGCACGGAGAACAGAGCACCTGGCGCTAATCCATCTAGCACCCACGCTCCCGCTGACGAGCGGTGGAGCATCGTTGCTCTCCTGAGATTTCATCACATTATTCTTCAAGTACGGGTCACCGGCCACCAGAGATCAAGACGGTAACTATTATACCTATACTCACAGGTCTCATACTCCCGCTATTGAGCGTAAAGGTTTCACTCCCTAGTGAACAATTGGGGTCAGCGTGTACTGGACAGACGCTATTGTTTCCATTGACATCCAGCGGCTCCCAGCATTCACTGCTCCACTACACCTGCTTTTGTTGCAATTTGAGTAACCACTTCAATATAAAGAGGATACATTGTTTCCTTTCTCTTGAAAGCAACAGGATCTTTTTTTATCCATTTGGATCATTATTTCTATTTGAAATGGACATTTAATTTATCAATATACTGGACATCCTAGTGCACAGAAAAGGACGTTCTGCTATTTATGCACAGAGCTATTTGCTCATTTTAAATATCCATATTGCTGCCAATACAGTGTAATTTGTATTCATTGATATTAAACATTGTGTGTTTTACATATATAAATTGTTTTTCTTCACAAACAAGCGCTCCTACCCTCTTTTTGTTCCATACTCTTTCAGAGGTGCGCGCTATTGCAGCCACATTTGCGATTAGTTTTGCGGAGTCGCAGCAGCGCTAATATGCAAATGTTACCTTCAGTCTTCCCCTTGTGTACTAGCGTGCGCCAGACTGTACAAGCCCTTAGACACCCACTTTCAATGCCTGTGGAGAGTGTAATACCACCGGTGGTTCTGAAACCTTCACCATCTGTGCACCATCGCATCCACCATCGACCCTTGCATTGTTTGGCGCAGTGTCTCCTTCTGAAATTGCTTTAAACATGGCTTCCGTGGCTGCGTCCCTTCATTTGGGAACACAGCATTGTCCACTGACACACTCGAGAAACTCCCATAACACGCCTATGAGATGGCAAAATTTTGCGTTGACTTCAGGCCACCTCCCAGGAACAGCCATGGTCTTGTGCCGCCAGTGCCAGCGATCACATGCGCCACAGCGCGTCTCTGCATGCATTCAGGTGAACGCATGTGATGCTGGGGGTTTTCAGGACTTTTTTTGCATGCGCACTACCAAACAACTGTACAAACATCGGCACTGGGTCCACCTGTGGATCAGGCCCACAGTATTTGTGGGTCATTTAACAAAATGGTGAAAGTCTTCTGAATCTGTACGGCCAACTATACAGGTCTATGTACTAAGCCTTGGAGAGAGATAAAGTACCAAGCAATCAGCTCCTAACTGTCGTTTTTTCAAACAGCCTGTAAAGTGACAGTTAAGAGCCGATTGGTTGGTACTTTATCTCTCTCCAAGTTCATAGACCCCATTATCTGTAGAGTCTACAAATCGTGTAGAGGATGCGTGGGAGCCACAAATAAGGGGACAAGACCGTAGCGCCTGACATGAAAAGTATCATGGAACTGTTTGGTGGTAAAATCAAAGTTAAGTCATCGGATTTCCCCTATTTGTGTTTTGAAAACATTTGTTGTAGAGATATTTATTCCTATCATAGTAAGGATGAATTTTCCATTTAAGTAAAATTGAGTCAGTTATACAACAGAATAGGCTTGAGCTTCGATATAAGAGCCCTGTGGGCATTAATGGATGGGAGGAAGACCTCACCAGCATCATATAAGATCTTTATCATTTCTGTGCTTAATAATCAACATCAACAATTTATTTATAATTATTTTGAGCTGTTTATCAGCGTTTCACACTGTGTAGAAAATGTTGAAGCCGTGTCACACGCTGTTCAGTGGAAATAGGTGGTAAATTGTAAATATTAGCTGGATTTATCCATCTCTGCCTAGTTGTGTATGATGATTACCAAAGAAACAGAAATTTAGCAGCTGTATAATTACTCACAATACTCAGCTACAGCTCCTTATATCACATCAGAGATCCCTGGCACCTATAGAAGAAGGTGTTTGATGGGGTCACATACATTCATATATAACACACATGTATCTGTGACTGGGGATCTATGTTATCTGTAGTCAGTCTGTATACTATAGCTGACATAATAAAAATAGTGTAATAAATGGAGATGTTTATTTGAGTTAAGAAATTTATTTTTTCCCTCAATAAAATTTTCTCAGCAGAAGAAGCTTTTTGTTTGCAGCTAAAAGAAAACAACCTATGTCCTGTCCTCACTAAGAGCCTGATTCAGCGCTGTACTGTACGCTAATGTCACCTCTGCTGTGTCTATGGGCCTGATTCAGCGCTGTACTGTACACTAATGTCGCCGCTGCTGTGTCTATGGGCCTGATTCAGCGCTGTACTGTACACTAATGTCGCCTCTGCTCTGTCTATGGGCCTGATTCAGCGCTGTACTGTACGCTAATATCGCCTCTGCTGTGTCTATGGGCCTGAATCAGCGCTGTACTGTACGCTAATGTCACTTCTGCTGTCTATGGGCCTGATTCAGCGATGTACTGTATGCTAATGTCGCCGCTGCTGTCTATGGGCCTGATTCAGCACTGTACTATACGCTAATGTCGTCGCTGCTCTGTCTATGTGCCTGATTCAGCGCTGTACTGTATGCTAATGTCGCCTCTGCTGTGTCTATGGGCCTGATTCTGCACTGTACTGTACGCTAATGTCGCCTCTGCTCTGTCTATGGGCATAAGTCAGCGCTGTCCTGTATGCTAATGTCGCCACTGCTGTGTCTATGGGCCTGATTCAGCACTGTACAGTACGCTAATGTCGCCGCTGCCATGTTTATGGGCCTGATTCAGCGCTGTACTGTACGCTATTGTCGCCTCTGCTGTGTCTATGTGCCTGATTCAGCGCTGTACTGTACACTAATGTCGCCTCTGCTTTGTCTATGGGCCTGATTCAGCGCTGTACTGTACACTAATGTCGCCTCTGCTGTTTTATGGGCCTGATTCAGCGCTGTACTGTATGCTAATGTCGCCGCTGCTGTGTCTATGGGCCTGATTCAGCGCTGTACTGTACGCTAATGTCGCCTCTGCTGTGTCTATGGGCCTGATTCAGCACTGTACTGTACACTAATGTCACTTCTGCTGTCTATGGGCCTGATTCAGCGTTGTACTGTACACTAATGTCACCTCTGCTGTGTCTATGGGCCTGATTCAGCGCTGTACTGTATGCTAATGTCGCCTCTGCTGTGTCTATGGGCCTGATTCTGCACTGTACTGTACGCTAATGTCGCCTCTGCTCTGTCTATGGGCATAAGTCAGCGCTGTCCTGTATGCTAATGTCGCCTCTGCTGTGTCTATGGGCCTGATTCAGCACTGTACATTACGCTAATGTCGCCGCTGCCATGTTTATGGGCCTGATTCAGCGCTGTACTGTACGCTATTGTCGCCTCTGCTGTGTCTATGTGCCTGATTCAGCGCTGTACTGTACACTAATGTCGCCTCTGCTGTGTCTATGTGCCTGATTCAGCGCTGTACTGTACACTAATGTCACCTCTGCTGTGTCTATGGGCCTGATTCAGCGCTGTACTGTACACTAATGTCGCCGCTGCTGTGTCTATGGGCCTGATTCAGCGCTGTACTGTACACTAATGTCGCCTCTGCTCTGTCTATGGGCCTGATTCAGCGCTGTACTGTACGCTAATATCGCCTCTGCTGTGTCTATGGGCCTGAATCAGCGCTGTACTGTACGCTAATGTCACTTCTGCTGTCTATGGGCCTGATTCAGCGATGTACTGTATGCTAATGTCGCCGCTGCTGTCTATGGGCCTGATTCAGCACTGTACTATACGCTAATGTCGTCGCTGCTCTGTCTATGTGCCTGATTCAGCGCTGTACTGTATGCTAATGTCGCCTCTGCTGTGTCTATGGGCCTGATTCTGCACTGTACTGTACGCTAATGTCGCCTCTGCTCTGTCTATGGGCATAAGTCAGCGCTGTCCTGTATGCTAATGTCGCCACTGCTGTGTCTATGGGCCTGATTCAGCACTGTACAGTACGCTAATGTCGCCGCTGCCATGTTTATGGGCCTGATTCAGCGCTGTACTGTACGCTATTGTCGCCTCTGCTGTGTCTATGTGCCTGATTCAGCGCTGTACTGTACACTAATGTCGCCTCTGCTTTGTCTATGGGCCTGATTCAGCGCTGTACTGTACACTAATGTCGCCTCTGCTGTTTTATGGGCCTGATTCAGCGCTGTACTGTATGCTAATGTCGCCGCTGCTGTGTCTATGGGCCTGATTCAGCGCTGTACTGTACGCTAATGTCGCCTCTGCTGTGTCTATGGGCCTGATTCAGCACTGTACTGTACACTAATGTCACTTCTGCTGTCTATGGGCCTGATTCAGCGTTGTACTGTACACTAATGTCACCTCTGCTGTGTCTATGGGCCTGATTCAGCGCTGTACTGTATGCTAATGTCGCCTCTGCTGTGTCTATGGGCCTGATTCTGCACTGTACTGTACGCTAATGTCGCCTCTGCTCTGTCTATGGGCATAAGTCAGCGCTGTCCTGTATGCTAATGTCGCCTCTGCTGTGTCTATGGGCCTGATTCAGCACTGTACATTACGCTAATGTCGCCGCTGCCATGTTTATGGGCCTGATTCAGCGCTGTACTGTACGCTATTGTCGCCTCTGCTGTGTCTATGTGCCTGATTCAGCGCTGTACTGTACACTAATGTCGCCTCTGCTGTGTCTATGTGCCTGATTCAGCGCTGTACTGTACACTAATGTCGCCTCTGCTGTGTCTATGTGCCTGATTCAGCGCTGTACTGTAGACTAATGTCGCCACTGCTGTGTCTATGGGCCTGATTCAACGCTGTACTGTATGCTATTGTCGCCTCTGCTGTGTCTATGGGCCTGATTCAGCGATGTACTGTATGCTAATATCGCCTCTGCTGTGTCTATGGGCCTGATTCAGCGCTGTACTGTACGCTAATGTCACCTCTGCTCTGTCTATGGGCCTAAGTCAGCACTGTACTGTACACTAATGTCACCTCTGCTGTGTCTATGGGCCTGATTCAGCGTTGTACTGTACACTAATGTCATCGCTGCTCTGTTTATGGGCCTGATTCAGTGCTGTACTGTACGCTCATGTCGCCTCTGTTGTGACTATGGGCCTGATTAAGCACTGTACTGTACGCTAATGTCGTCGCTGCTCTGTCTGTGGGCCTGATTCAGCGCTGTACTGTACGCTAATGTCACCTCTGCTATGTCTTTGTGCATGATTCAGCGCTGTACTGTACGCTAGTGTCACTGCTGCTGTGTCTATGGACCTGATGCAGCGCTGTACTGTACGCTAATGTTGCCTCTGCTCTGTCTATGGGCATAAGTCAGCGCTGTACTGTATGCTAATGTCGCCGCTGCTGTGTCTATGGGCCTGATTCAGCACTGTACTGTACGCTAATGTCGCCTCTGCTCTGTCTATGGGCATAAGTCAGCGCTGTACTGTATGCTAATGTCGCTGCTGCCCTGTTTATGGGCCTGATTCAGCGCTGTTCTGTACGCTATTGTCGCTGCTGCTGTGTCTATGGGCCTGATGCAGCGCTGTACTGTACGCTTATGTCGCCTCTGCTCTGTCTATGGGCATAAGTCAGCGCTGTACTGTATGCTAATGTCGCCGCTGCTGTGTCTATGGGCCTGATTCAGCACTGTACTGTACGCTAATGTCGCCGCTGCCCTGTTTATGGGCCTGATTCAGCGCTGTACTGTACGCTATTGTCGCCTCTGCTGTGTCTATATGCCTGATTCAGCGCTGTACTGTACACTAATGTCGCCATTGCTGTGTCTATGTGCCTGATTCAGCGCTGTACTGTACGCTATTGTCGCCTCTGCTGTGTCTATGGGCCAGATTCAGCGATGTACTGTACGCTAATGTCACCTCTGCTGTGTCTATGGGCCTGAGTCAGCGCTGTACTGTACGCTAATGTCACCTCTACTCTGTCTATCTGCCTAAGTCAGCGCTTTACTGTACACTAATGTCGTCTCTACTGTGTCTATGGGCCTGATTCAGTGCTGTACTGTACGCTAATGTCACCTCTGCTGTGTCTATGGGCCTGATTCAGCACTGTACTGTACGCTAATGTCACCTCTGCTCTGTCTTTGTGCATGATCCAGCGGTGTACTGTACGCTAGTGTCACTGCTGCTGTGTCTATGGACCTGATTCAGCGTTGTACTGTACGCTAATGTCGCCTCTGCTGTGTCTATGGGCCTGGTTCAGCGCTGTACTCTACGCTAATGATGCCTCTGCTCTGTCTATGGGCATAAGTCAGCGCTGTACTGTATGCTAATGTCGCCTCTGCTGTGTCTATGGGCCTGATTCAGCGTTGTACTGTACACTAATGTCGCCGCTGCTGTGTCTATGGGCCTGATTCAGCGCTGTACTGTACACTAATGTCGCCGCTGCTGTGTCTATGGGCCTGATTCAGCGCTGTACTGTACACTAATGTCGCCGCTGCTGTGTCTATGGGCCTGATTCAGCGCTGTACTGTACACTAATGTCGCCTCTGCTCTGTCTATGGGCCTGATTCAGCGCTGTACTGTACGCTAATATCGCCACTGCTCTGTCTATGGGCCTGATTCAGCGCTGTACTGTACGATAATGTCACCTCTGCTCTGTCTATGGGCCTGAATCAGCGCTGTACTGTACACTAATGTCGCCTCTGCTCTGTCTATGGATCTGATTCAGCGCTGTACTGTACGATAATGTCGCCTCTGCTGTGTCTATGGGCCTGATTCAGCGCTGTACTGTACACTAATGTCGCCTCTGCTCTGTCTATGGGCCTGATTCAGTGCTGTACTCTACGCTAATGTCATCGCTGCTCTGTCTATGGGCCTGATTCAGCGCTGTACTGTACGCTATTGTCGCCTCTGCTCTGTCTATGGGCATAAGTCAGCGCTGTACTGTATGCTAATGTCGCCGCTGCTGTGTCTATGGGCCTGATTCAGCGCTGTACTGTACGCTATTGTCGCCTCTGCTGTGTCTATGTGCCTGATTCAGTGCTGTACTGTACACTAATGTCGCCACTGCTGTGTCTATGGGCCTGATTCAGTGCTGTACTGTACGCTATTGTCGCCTCTGCTGTGTCTATGGGCCTGATTCAGCGATGTACTGTACTCTAATGTCACCTCTGCTGTGTCTATGGGCCTGAGTCAGCGCTGTACTGTACGCTAATGTCACCTCTGCTCTGTCTATGGGCCTAAGTCAGCGCTGTACTGTACACTAATGTCGTCTCTACTGTGTCTATGGGCCTGATTCAGCGATGTACTGTACGCTAATGTCGCAGCTGTTCTGTCTATGGGCCTGATTCAGAGCTGTACTGTACGCTAATGTTGCCTCTGCTGTGTCTATGGGCCTGATTCAGCGCTGTACTGTACACTAATGTCGCCGCTGCTGTGTCTATGGGCCTGATTCAGCGCTGTACTGTACACTAATGTCGCCTCTGCTCTGTCTATGGGCCTGATTCAGCGCTGTACTGTACGCTAATATCGCCACTGCTCTGTCTATGGGCCTGATTCAGCGCTGTACTGTACGCTAATGTCGCCTCTGCTCTGTCTATGGGCCTGATTCAGCGCTGTACTGTACGATAATGTCACCTCTGCTGTGTCTATGGGCCTGAATCAGCGCTGTACTGTACACTAATGTCGCCTCTGCTCTGTCTATGGATCTGATTCAGCGCTGTACTGTACGATAATGTCGCCTCTGCTGTGTCTATGGGCCAGATTCAGCGCTGTACTGTACACTAATGTCGCCTCTGCTCTGTCTATGGGCCTGATTCAGTGCTGTACTCTACGCTAATGTCGTCGCTGCTCTGTCTATGGGCCTGATTCAGCGCTGTACTGTACGCTATTGTCGCCTCTGCTCTGTCTATGGGCATAAGTCAGCGCTGTACTGTATGCTAATGTCGCCGCTTCTGTGTCTATGGGCCTGATTCAGCGCTGTACTGTACGCTATTGTCGCCTCTGCTGTGTCTATGTGCCTGATTCAGTGCTGTACTGTACACTAATGTCGCCACTGCTGTGTCTATGGGCCTGATTCAGTGCTGTACTGTACGCTATTGTCGCCTCTGCTGTGTCTATGGGCCTGATTCAGCGATGTACTGTACGCTAATGTCACCTCTGCTGTGTCTATGGGCCTGAGTCAGCGCTGTACTGTACGCTAATGTCACCTCTGCTCTGTCTATGGGCCTAAGTCAGCGCTGTACTGTACACTAATGTCGTCTCTACTGTGTCTATGGGCCTGATTCAGCGCTGTACTGTACGCTAATGTCGCAGCTGTTCTGTCTATGGGCCTGATTCAGCGCTGTACTGTACGCTAATGTCGCCTCTGCTGTGTCTATGGGCCTGAATCAGCGCTGTACTGTACGCTAATGTCACTTCTGCTGTCTATGGGCCTGATTCAGCGTTGTACTGTACACTAATGTCACCTCTGCTGTGTCTATGGGCCTGATTCAGCGCTGTACTGTATGCTAATGTCGCCGCTGCTGTCTATGGGCCTGATTCAGCACTGTACTATACGCTAATGTCGTCGCTGCTCTGTCTATGTGCCTGATTCAGCACTGTACTGTATGCTAATGTCGCCTCTGCTGTGTCTATGGGCCTGATTCTGCACTGTACTGTACGCTAATGTCGCCTCTGCTCTGTCTATGGGCATAAGTCAGCGCTGTCCTGTATGCTAATGTCGCCGCTGCTGTGTCTATGGGCCTGATTCAGCACTGTACAGTACGCTAATGTCGCCGCTGCCATGTTTATGGGCCTGATTCAGCGCTGTACTGTACGCTATTGTCACCTCTGCTGTGTCTATGGGCCTGATTCAGCACTGTACTGTACGCTAATGTCACCTCTGCTGTGTCTATGGGCCTGATTCAGCGCTGTACTGTACACTAATGTCGCCTCTGCTCTGTCTATGGGCCTGATTCAGCGCTGTACTGTACGCTAATATCGCCACTGCTCTGTCTATGGGCCTGATTCAGCGCTGTACTGTACGCTAATGTCGCCTCTGCTCTGTCTATGGGCCTGATTCAGCGCTGTACTGTACGATAATGTCACCTCTGCTCTGTCTATGGGCCTGAATCAGCGCTGTACTGTACACTAATGTCGCCTCTGCTCTGTCTATGGATCTGATTCAGCGCTGTACTGTACAATAATGTCGCCTCTGCTGTGTCTATGGGCCTGATTCAGCGCTGTACTGTACACTAATGTCGCCTCTGCTCTGTCTATGGGCCTGATTCAGTGCTGTACTCTACGCTAATGTCGTCGCTGCTCTGTCTATGGGCCTGATTCAGCGCTGTACTGTACGCTATTGTCGCCTCTGCTCTGTCTATGAGCATAAGTCAGCGCTGTACTGTATGCTAATGTCGCCGCTGCTGTGTCTATGGGCCTGATTCAGCGCTGTACTGTACGCTATTGTCGCCTCTGCTGTGTCTATGTGCCTGATTCAGTGCTGTACTGTACACTAATGTCGCCACTGCTGTGTCTATGGGCCTGATTCAGCGCTGTACTGTACGCTATTGTCGCCTCTGCTGTGTCTATGGGCCTGATTCAGCGATGTACTGTACGCTAATGTCACCTCTGCTGTGTCTATGGGCCTGAGTCAGCGCTGTACTGTACGCTAATGTCACCTCTGCTCTGTCTATGGGCCTGATTCAGCGCTGTACTGTACACTAATGTCGCCGCTGCTGTGTCTATGGGCCTGATTCAGCGCTGTACTGTACACTAATGTCGCCTCTGCTCTGTCTATGGGCCTGATTCAGCGCTGTACTGTACGCTAATATCGCCACTGCTCTGTCTATGGGCCTGATTCAGCGCTGTACTGTACGCTAATGTCGCCTCTGCTCTGTCTATGGGCCTGATTCAGCGCTGTACTGTACGATAATGTCACCTCTGCTCTGTCTATGGGCCTGAATCAGCGCTGTACTGTACACTAATGTCGCCTCTGCTCTGTCTATGGATCTGATTCAGCGCTGTACTGTACAATAATGTCGCCTCTGCTGTGTCTATGGGCCTGATTCAGCGCTGTACTGTACACTAATGTCGCCTCTGCTCTGTCTATGGGCCTGATTCAGTGCTGTACTCTACGCTAATGTCGTCGCTGCTCTGTCTATGGGCCTGATTCAGCGCTGTACTGTACGCTATTGTCGCCTCTGCTCTGTCTATGAGCATAAGTCAGCGCTGTACTGTATGCTAATGTCGCCGCTGCTGTGTCTATGGGCCTGATTCAGCGCTGTACTGTACGCTATTGTCGCCTCTGCTGTGTCTATGTGCCTGATTCAGTGCTGTACTGTACACTAATGTCGCCACTGCTGTGTCTATGGGCCTGATTCAGCGCTGTACTGTACGCTATTGTCGCCTCTGCTGTGTCTATGGGCCTGATTCAGCGATGTACTGTACGCTAATGTCACCTCTGCTGTGTCTATGGGCCTGAGTCAGCGCTGTACTGTACGCTAATGTCACCTCTGCTCTGTCTATGGGCCTGATTCAGCGCTGTACTGTACACTAATGTCGCCGCTGCTGTGTCTATGGGCCTGATTCAGCGCTGTACTGTACACTAATGTCGCCTCTGCTCTGTCTATGGGCCTGATTCAGCGCTGTACTGTACGCTAATATCGCCACTGCTCTGTCTATGGGCCTGATTCAGCGCTGTACTGTACGCTAATGTCGCCTCTGCTCTGTCTATGGGCCTGATTCAGCGCTGTACTGTACGATAATGTCACCTCTGCTCTGTCTATGGGCCTGAATCAGCGCTGTACTGTACACTAATGTCGCCTCTGCTCTGTCTATGGATCTGATTCAGCGCTGTACTGTACAATAATGTCGCCTCTGCTGTGTCTATGGGCCTGATTCAGCGCTGTACTGTACACTAATGTCGCCTCTGCTCTGTCTATGGGCCTGATTCAGTGCTGTACTCTACGCTAATGTCGTCGCTGCTCTGTCTATGGGCCTGATTCAGCGCTGTACTGTACGCTATTGTCGCCTCTGCTCTGTCTATGAGCATAAGTCAGCGCTGTACTGTATGCTAATGTCGCCGCTGCTGTGTCTATGGGCCTGATTCAGCGCTGTACTGTACGCTATTGTCGCCTCTGCTGTGTCTATGTGCCTGATTCAGTGCTGTACTGTACACTAATGTCGCCACTGCTGTGTCTATGGGCCTGATTCAGCGCTGTACTGTACGCTATTGTCGCCTCTGCTGTGTCTATGGGCCTGATTCAGCGATGTACTGTACGCTAATGTCACCTCTGCTGTGTCTATGGGCCTGAGTCAGCGCTGTACTGTACGCTAATGTCACCTCTGCTCTGTCTATGGGCCTGATTCAGCGCTGTACTGTACACTAATGTCGCCTCTGCTCTGTCTATGGGCCTGATTCAGCGCTGTACTGTACACTAATGTCGCCTCTGCTCTGTCTATGGGCCTGATTCAGCGCTGTACTGTACGCTAATATCGCCACTGCTCTGTCTATGGGCCTGATTCAGCGCTGTACTGTACGCTAATGTCGCCTCTGCTCTGTCTATGGGCCTGATTCAGCGCTGTACTGTACGATAATGTCACCTCTGCTCTGTCTATGGGCCTGAATCAGCGCTGTACTGTACACTAATGTCGCCTCTGCTCTGTCTATGGATCTGATTCAGCGCTGTACTGTACAATAATGTCGCCTCTGCTGTGTCTATGGGCCTGATTCAGCGCTGTACTGTACACTAATGTCGCCTCTGCTCTGTCTATGGGCCTGATTCAGCGCTGTACTGTACGCTAATATCGCCACTGCTCTGTCTATGGGCCTGATTCAGCGCTGTACTGTACGCTAATGTCGCCTCTGCTCTGTCTATGGGCCTGATTCAGCGCTGTACTGTACGATAATGTCACCTCTGCTCTGTCTATGGGCCTGAATCAGCGCTGTACTGTACACTAATGTCGCCTCTGCTCTGTCTATGGATCTGATTCAGCGCTGTACTGTACAATAATGTCGCCTCTGCTGTGTCTATGGGCCTGATTCAGCGCTGTACTGTACACTAATGTCGCCTCTGCTCTGTCTATGGGCCTGATTCAGTGCTGTACTCTACGCTAATGTCGTCGCTGCTCTGTCTATGGGCCTGATTCAGCGCTGTACTGTACGCTATTGTCGCCTCTGCTCTGTCTATGAGCATAAGTCAGCGCTGTACTGTATGCTAATGTCGCCGCTGCTGTGTCTATGGGCCTGATTCAGCGCTGTACTGTACGCTATTGTCGCCTCTGCTGTGTCTATGTGCCTGATTCAGTGCTGTACTGTACACTAATGTCGCCACTGCTGTGTCTATGGGCCTGATTCAGCGCTGTACTGTACGCTATTGTCGCCTCTGCTGTGTCTATGGGCCTGATTCAGCGATGTACTGTACGCTAATGTCACCTCTGCTGTGTCTATGGGCCTGAGTCAGCGCTGTACTGTACGCTAATGTCACCTCTGCTCTGTCTATGGGCCTGATTCAGCGCTGTACTGTACACTAATGTCGCCGCTGCTGTGTCTATGGGCCTGATTCAGCGCTGTACTGTACACTAATGTCGCCTCTGCTCTGTCTATGGGCCTGATTCAGCGCTGTACTGTACGCTAATATCGCCACTGCTCTGTCTATGGGCCTGATTCAGCGCTGTACTGTACGCTAATGTCACCTCTGCTCTGTCTATGGGCCTGATTCAGCGCTGTACTGTACACTAATGTCGCCGCTGCTGTGTCTATGGGCCTGATTCAGCGCTGTACTGTACAATAATGTCGCCTCTGCTGTGTCTATGGGCCTGATTCAGCGCTGTACTGTACACTAATGTCGCCTCTGCTCTGTCTATGGGCCTGATTCAGTGCTGTACTCTACGCTAATGTCGTCGCTGCTCTGTCTATGGGCCTGATTCAGCGCTGTACTGTACGCTATTGTCGCCTCTGCTCTGTCTATGAGCATAAGTCAGCGCTGTACTGTATGCTAATGTCGCCGCTGCTGTGTCTATGGGCCTGATTCAGCGCTGTACTGTACGCTATTGTCGCCTCTGCTGTGTCTATGTGCCTGATTCAGTGCTGTACTGTACACTAATGTCGCCACTGCTGTGTCTATGGGCCTGATTCAGCGCTGTACTGTACGCTATTGTCGCCTCTGCTGTGTCTATGGGCCTGATTCAGCGATGTACTGTACGCTAATGTCACCTCTGCTGTGTCTATGGGCCTGAGTCAGCGCTGTACTGTACGCTAATGTCACCTCTGCTCTGTCTATGGGCCTGATTCAGCGCTGTACTGTACACTAATGTCGCCGCTGCTGTGTCTATGGGCCTGATTCAGCGCTGTACTGTACACTAATGTCGCCTCTGCTCTGTCTATGGGCCTGATTCAGCGCTGTACTGTACGCTAATATCGCCACTGCTCTGTCTATGGGCCTGATTCAGCGCTGTACTGTACGCTAATGTCGCCTCTGCTCTGTCTATGGGCCTGATTCAGCGCTGTACTGTACGATAATGTCACCTCTGCTCTGTCTATGGGCCTGAATCAGCGCTGTACTGTACACTAATGTCGCCTCTGCTCTGTCTATGGATCTGATTCAGCGCTGTACTGTACAATAATGTCGCCTCTGCTGTGTCTATGGGCCTGATTCAGCGCTGTACTGTACACTAATGTCGCCTCTGCTCTGTCTATGGGCCTGATTCAGTGCTGTACTCTACGCTAATGTCGTCGCTGCTCTGTCTATGGGCCTGATTCAGCGCTGTACTGTACGCTATTGTCGCCTCTGCTCTGTCTATGAGCATAAGTCAGCGCTGTACTGTATGCTAATGTCGCCGCTGCTGTGTCTATGGGCCTGATTCAGCGCTGTACTGTACGCTATTGTCGCCTCTGCTGTGT
This sequence comes from Taudactylus pleione, assembly GCA_031769625.1. NCBI lineage: Eukaryota > Metazoa > Chordata > Amphibia > Anura > Myobatrachidae > Taudactylus > Taudactylus pleione. The sequence continues at coordinate 606,406 of JAUIMM010000513.1, read as the reverse complement.
CTATGTGCCTGATTCAGTGCTGTACTGTACACTAATGTCGCCACTGCTGTGTCTATGGGCCTGATTCAGCGCTGTACTGTACGCTATTGTCGCCTCTGCTGTGTCTATGGGCCTGATTCAGCGATGTACTGTACGCTAATGTCACCTCTGCTGTGTCTATGGGCCTGAGTCAGCGCTGTACTGTACGCTAATGTCACCTCTGCTCTGTCTATGGGCCTGATTCAGCGCTGTACTGTACACTAATGTCGCCGCTGCTGTGTCTATGGGCCTGATTCAGCGCTGTACTGTACACTAATGTCGCCTCTGCTCTGTCTATGGGCCTGATTCAGCGCTGTACTGTACGCTAATATCGCCACTGCTCTGTCTATGGGCCTGATTCAGCGCTGTACTGTACGCTAATGTCGCCTCTGCTCTGTCTATGGGCCTGATTCAGCGCTGTACTGTACGATAATGTCACCTCTGCTCTGTCTATGGGCCTGAATCAGCGCTGTACTGTACACTAATGTCGCCTCTGCTCTGTCTATGGATCTGATTCAGCGCTGTACTGTACAATAATGTCGCCTCTGCTGTGTCTATGGGCCTGATTCAGCGCTGTACTGTACACTAATGTCGCCTCTGCTCTGTCTATGGGCCTGATTCAGTGCTGTACTCTACGCTAATGTCGTCGCTGCTCTGTCTATGGGCCTGATTCAGCGCTGTACTGTACGCTATTGTCGCCTCTGCTCTGTCTATGAGCATAAGTCAGCGCTGTACTGTATGCTAATGTCGCCGCTGCTGTGTCTATGGGCCTGATTCAGCGCTGTACTGTACGCTATTGTCGCCTCTGCTGTGTCTATGTGCCTGATTCAGTGCTGTACTGTACACTAATGTCGCCACTGCTGTGTCTATGGGCCTGATTCAGCGCTGTACTGTACGCTATTGTCGCCTCTGCTGTGTCTATGGGCCTGATTCAGCGATGTACTGTACGCTAATGTCACCTCTGCTGTGTCTATGGGCCTGAGTCAGCGCTGTACTGTACGCTAATGTCACCTCTGCTCTGTCTATGGGCCTAAGTCAGCGCTGTACTGTACACTAATGTCGTCTCTACTGTGTCTATGGGCCTGATTCAGCGCTGTACTGTACGCTAATGTCGCCGCTGTTCTGTCTATGGGCCTGATTCAGCGCTGTACTGTACGCTAATGTCGCCTCTGCTGTGTCTATGGGCCTGAATCAGCGCTGTACTGTACGCTAATGTCACTTCTGCTGTCTATGGGCCTGATTCAGCGTTGTACTGTACACTAATGTCACCTCTGCTGTGTCTATGGGCCTGATTCAGCGATGTACTGTATGCTAATGTCGCCGCTGCTGTCTATGGGCCTGATTCAGCACTGTACTATACGCTAATGTCGTCGCTGCTCTGTCTATGTGCCTGATTCAGCGCTGTACTGTATGCTAATGTCGCCTCTGCTGTGTCTATGGGCCTGATTCTGCACTGTACTGTACGCTAATGTCGCCTCTGCTCTGTCTATGGGCATAAGTCAGCGCTGTCCTGTATGCTAATGTCGCCGCTGCTGTGTCTATGGGCCTGATTCAGCACTGTACAGTACGCTAATGTCGCCGCTGCCATGTTTATGGGCCTGATTCAGCGCTGTACTGTACGCTATTGTCGCCTCTGCTGTGTCTATGTGCCTGATTCAGCGCTGTACTGTACACTAATGTCGCCTCTGCTTTGTCTATGGGCCTGATTCAGCGCTGTACTGTACACTAATGTCGCCTCTGCTGTTTTATGGGCCTGATTCAGCGCTGTACTGTATGCTAATGTCGCCGCTGCTGTGTCTATGGGCCTGATTCAGCGCTGTACTGTACGCTAATGTCGCCTCTGCTGTGTCTATGGGCCTGAATCAGCACTGTACTGTACACTAATGTCACTTCTGCTGTCTATGGGCCTGATTCAGCGTTGTACTGTACACTAATGTCACCTCTGCTGTGTCTATGGGCCTGATTCAGCGATGTACTGTATGCTAATATCGCCTCTGCTGTGTCTATGGGCCTGATTCAGCGCTGTACTGTACGCTAATGTCACCTCTGCTCTGTCTATGGGCCTAAGTCAGCACTGTACTGTACACTAATGTCACCTCTGCTGTGTCTATGGGCCTGATTCAGCGTTGTACTGTACACTAATGTCATCGCTGCTCTGTTTATGGGCCTGATTCAGTGCTGTACTGTACGCTCATGTCGCCTCTGTTGTGACTATGGGCCTGATTAAGCACTGTACTGTACGCTAATGTCGTCGCTGCTCTGTCTGTGGGCCTGATTCAGCGCTGTACTGTACGCTAATGTCACCTCTGCTATGTCTTTGTGCATGATTCAGCGCTGTACTGTACGCTAGTGTCACTGCTGCTGTGTCTATGGACCTGATTCAGCGTTGTACTGTACGCTATTGTCGCCGCTGCTGTGTCTATGGGCCTGATGCAGCGCTGTACTGTACGCTAATGTTGCCTCTGCTCTGTCTATGGGCATAAGTCAGCGCTGTACTGTATGCTAATGTCGCCGCTGCTGTGTCTATGGGCCTGATTCAGCACTGTACTGTACGCTAATGTCGCCTCTGCTCTGTCTATGGGCATAAGTCAGCGCTGTACTGTATGCTAATGTCGCTGCTGCCCTGTTTATGGGCCTGATTCAGCGCTGTTCTGTACGCTATTGTCGCTGCTGCTGTGTCTATGGGCCTGATGCAGCGCTGTACTGTACGCTTATGTCGCCTCTGCTCTGTCTATGGGCATAAGTCAGCGCTGTACTGTATGCTAATGTCGCCGCTGCTGTGTCTATGGGCCTGATTCAGCACTGTACTGTACGCTAATGTCGCCGCTGCCCTGTTTATGGGCCTGATTCAGCGCTGTACTGTACGCTATTGTCGCCTCTGCTGTGTCTATATGCCTGATTCAGCGCTGTACTGTACACTAATGTCGCCATTGCTGTGTCTATGTGCCTGATTCAGCGCTGTACTGTACGCTATTGTCGCCTCTGCTGTGTCTATGGGCCAGATTCAGCGATGTACTGTACGCTAATGTCACCTCTGCTGTGTCTATGGGCCTGAGTCAGCGCTGTACTGTACGCTAATGTCACCTCTACTCTGTCTATCTGCCTAAGTCAGCGCTTTACTGTACACTAATGTCGTCTCTACTGTGTCTATGGGCCTGATTCAGTGCTGTACTGTACGCTAATGTCACCTCTGCTGTGTCTATGGGCCTGATTCAGCACTGTACTGTACGCTAATGTCACCTCTGCTCTGTCTTTGTGCATGATCCAGCGGTGTACTGTACGCTAGTGTCACTGCTGCTGTGTCTATGGACCTGATTCAGCGTTGTACTGTACGCTAATGTCGCCTCTGCTGTGTCTATGGGCCTGGTTCAGCGCTGTACTCTACGCTAATGATGACTCTGCTCTGTCTATGGGCATAAGTCAGCGCTGTACTGTATGCTAATGTCGCCGCTGCTGTGTCTATGGGCCTGATTCAGCACTGTACTGTACGCTATTGTCGCTGCTGCTGTGTCTATGGGCCTGATGCAACGCTGTACTGTACGCTTATGTCGCCTCTGCTCTGTCTATGGGCATAATTCAGCGCTGTACTGTATGCTAATGTCGCCGCTGCTGTGTCTATGGGCCTGATTCAGCGCTGTACTGTGCGCTATTGTCGCCTCTGCTGTGTCTATGTACCTGATTCAGCGATGTACTGTACGCTAATATCGCCTCTGCTGTGTCTATGGGCCTGATTCAGCGCTGTACTGTACACTAATGTCACCTCTGCTGTGTCTATGGGCCTGAGTCAGCGCTGTACTGTACGCTAATGTCACCTCTACACTGTCTATCTGCCTAAGTCAGCGCTTTACTGTACACTAATGTTGTCTCTACTGTGTCTATGGGCCTGATTCAGTGCTGTACTGTACGCTAATGTCACCTCTGCTGTGTCTATGGGCCTGATTCAGCACTGTACTGTACGCTAATGTCGCCGCTGCCCTGTTTATGGGCCTGATTCAGCGCTGTACTGTACGCTATTGTCGCCGCTGCTGTGTCTATGGGCCTGATGCAGCGCTGTACTGTACGCTAATGTCGCCTCTGCTCTGTCTATGGGCATAAGTCAGCACTGTACTGTATGCTAATGTCGCCGCTGCTGTGTCTATAGGCCTGATTCAGGACTGTACTGTACGCTAATGTCGACCCTGCCCTGTTTATGGGCCTGATTCAGCGCTGTACTGTACGCTATTGTCGCTTCTGCTGTGTCTATGTGCCTGATTCAGCGCTGTACTGTACACTAATGTCGCCACTGCTGTGTCTATGGGCCTGATTCAGCGCTGTACTGTACGCTATTGTCGCCTCTGCTGTGTTTATGGGCCTGATTCAGCGATGTACTGTACGCTAATATCGCCTCTGCTGTGTCTATGGGCCTGATTCAGCACTGTACTGTACACTAATGTCACCTCTGCTGTGTCTATGGGCCTGAGTCAGCGCTGTACTGTACGCTAATGTCACCTCTGCTCTGTCTTTGGGCCTAAGTCAGCGCTGTGCTGTACACTAATGTCGTCTCTACTGTTTCTATGGGCCTGATTCAGCGCTGTACTGTACGCTAATGTCGCCGCTGTTCTGTCTATGGGCCTGATTCAGCGCTGTACTGTACGCTATTGTCGCCTCTGCTGTGTCTATGGGCCTGATTCAGCGATGTACTGTACGCTAATATCGCCTCTGCTGTGTCTATGGGCCTGATTCAGCGCTGTACTGTACACTAATGTCACCTCTGCTGTGTCTATGGGCCTGAGTCAGCGCTGTACTGTACGCTAATGTTACCTCTGCTCTGTCTATGGGCCTAAGTCAGCGCTGTACTGTACACTAATGTCGTCTCTACTGTGTTTATGGGGCTGATTCAGCGCTGTACTGTACGCTAATGTCGCCGCTGTTCTGTCTATGGGCCTGATTCAGCGCTGTACTGTACGCTAATGTCGCCTCTGCTGTTTTATGGGCCTGATTCAGCGCTGTACTGTACGCTAATGTCGCCGCTGCTGTGTCTATGGGCCTGATTCAGCGCTGTACTGTACTCTAATGTCACTTCTGCTGTCTATGTGCCTGATTCAGCGCTGTAATGTACACTAATGTCACCTCTGCTGTGTCTATGGGCCTAATTCAGCGCTGTACTGTAAGCTAATGTCGCCGCTGCTGTGTCTATGGGCCTGATTCAGCACTGTACTATACTCTGCTGTTTTATGGGCCTAATTCAGCGCTGTACTGTACGCTAATGTCGCCGCTGCTGTGTCTATGGGCCTGATTCAGCGCTGTACTGTACTCTAATGTCACTTCTGCTGTCTATGTGCCTGATTCAGCGCTGTAATGTACACTAATGTCACCTCTGCTGTGTCTATGGGCCTTATTCAGCGCTGTACTGTACGCTAATGTCTCCGCTGCTGTGTCTAATGGCCTGATTCAGCACTGTACTATACGCTAATGTCGTCGCTGCTCTGTCTATGTGCCTGATTCAGCGCTGTACTGTATGCTAATGTCGCCTCTGCTGTGTCTATGGGCCTGATTCAGCGCTGTACTGTACACTAATGTCACCTCTGCTGTGTCTATGGGCCTGAGTCAGCGCTGTACTGTACGCTAATGTCAACTCTGCTCTGTCTATGGGCCTAAGTCAGCGCTGTACTGTACACTAATGTCATCTCTACTGTGTTTATGGGCCTGATTCAGCGCTGTACTGTACGCTAATGTCGCCGCTGTTCTGTCTATGGGCCTGATTCAGCGCTGTACTGTACGCTAATGTCGCCTCTGCTGTTTTATGGGCCTGATTCAACGCTGTACTGTATGCTAATGTCGCCGCTGCTGTGTCTATGGGCCTGATTCAGCGCTGTACTGTACTCTAATGTCACTTCTGCTGTCTATGTGCCTGATTCAGCGCTGTAATGTACACTAATGTCACCTCTGCTGTGTCTATGGGCCTAATTCAGCGCTGTACTGTAAGCTAATGTCGCCGCTGCTGTGTCTATGGGCCTGATTCAGCACTGTACTATACTCTGCTGTTTTATGGGCCTAATTCAGCGCTGTACTGTACGCTAATGTCGCCGCTGCTGTGTCTATGGGCCTGATTCAGCGCTGTACTGTACTCTAATGTCACTTCTGCTGTCTATGTGCCTGATTCAGCGCTGTAATGTACACTAATGTCACCTCTGCTGTGTCTATGGGCCTTATTCAGCGCTGTACTGTACGCTAATGTCTCCGCTGCTGTGTCTAATGGCCTGATTCAGCACTGTACTATACGCTAATGTCGTCGCTGCTCTGTCTATGTGCCTGATTCAGCGCTGTACTGTATGCTAATGTAGCCTCTGCTGTGTCTATGGGCCTGATTCAGCGTTGTACTGTACACTAATGTCATCGCTGCTCTGTTTATGGGCCTGATTCAGCGCTGTACTGTATGCTAATGCCGTCGCTGCTGTGTCTATGGGCCTGATTCAGTGCTGTACTGTACGCTCATGTCGCCTCTGTTGTGTCTATGGGCCTGACTAAGCGCTGTACTGTACGCTAATGTTGTTGCTGCGCTGTCTGTGGGCCTGAGTCAGCGCTGTACTGTACGCTAATGTCACCTCTGCTCTGTCTTTGTGCCTGATTCAGCGCTGTACTGTACGCTAATGTCACTGCTGCTGTGTCTATGGACCTGATTCAGCGTTGTACTGTACGCTAATGTCGCCTCTGCTGTGTCTATGGGCCTGGCTCAGCGCTGTACTCTACACTAATGTCGCCTCTGCTGTGTCTATGGGCCTAATTCAGCGCTGTACTGTACACTAATGTCGCCTCTGCTCTGTCTATGGGCAAAAGTCAGCGCTGTACTGTATGCTAATATCGCCTCTGCTGTGTCTATGGGCCTGATTCAGCACTGTACTGTACGCTAATGTCGCCTCTGCTCTGTCTATGGGCATAAGTCAGCGCTGTACTGTATGCTAATGTCACCTCTGCTGTGTCTATGGGCCTGATTCAGCGCTGTACTGTACACTAATGTCGCCTCTGCTCTGTCTATGGGCAAAAGTCAGCGCTGTACTGTATGCTAATATCGCCTCTGCTGTGTCTATGGGCCTGATTCAGCACTGTACTGTACGCTAATGTCGCCTCTGCTCTGTCTATGGGCATAAGTCAGCGCTGTACTGTACGCTAATGTCGTCTCTGCTCTGTCTATTGTCCTAAGTCAGCGCTGTACTGTACGCTAATGTCGCCGCTGCTGTGTCTATGGGCCTGATTCAGCACTGTACTGTACGCTAATGTCGCCGCTGCCCTGTTTATGGGCCTGATTCAGCGCTGTACTGTACGCTATTGTCGCCTCTGCTGTGTCTATGGGCCAGATTCAGCGATGTACTGTACGCTAATATCGTCTCTGCTGTGTCTATGGGCCTGATTCAGCGCTGTACTGTACACTAATGTCACCTCTGCTGTGTCTATGGGCCTGAGTCAGCTCTGTACTGTACGCTAATGTCACCTCTACTCTGTCTATCTGCCTAAGTCAGCGCTTTACTGTACACTAATGTCGTCTCTACTGTGTCTATGGGCCTAATTCAGTGCTGTACTGTAAGCTAATGTCACCTCTGCTGTGTCTATGGGCCTGATTCAGCACTGTACTGTACGCTAATGTCGCCGCTGCCCTGTTTATGGGCCTGATTCAGCGCTGTACTGTACGCTATTGTCGCCGCTGTTGTGTCTATGGGCCTGATGCAGCGCTGTATAGTACGCTAATGTCGCCTCTGCTCTGTCTATGGGCATAAGTCAGCGCTGTACTGTATGCTAATGTCGCCGCTGCTGTGTCTATGGGCCTGATTCAGCACTGTACTGTACGCTAATGTCGACCCTGCCCTGTTTATGGGCCTGATTCAGCGCTGTACTGTACGCTATTGTCGCCTCTGCTGTGTCTATGTGCCTGATTCAGCGCTGTACTGTACACTAATGTCGCCACTGCTGTGTCTATAGGCCTGATTCAGCGCTGTACTGTACGCTATTGTCGCCTCTGCTGTGTCTATGGGCCTGATTCAGCGATGTACTGTACACTAATTTCGCCTCTGCTGTGTCTATGGGCCTGATTCAGCGCTGTACTTTACACTAATGTCACCTCTGCTGTGTCTATGGGCCTGAGTCAGCGCTGTACTGTACGCTAATGTCACCTCTGCTCTGTCTATGGGCCTAAGTCAGCGCTGTACTGTACACTAATGTCGTCTCTACTGTGTCTATGGGCCTGATTCAGCGCTGTACTGTACGCTAATGTCGCCGCTGTTCTGTCTATGGGCCTGATTCAGCGCTGTACTGTACGCTATTGTCGCCTCTGCTGTGTCTATGGGCCTGATTCAGCGATGTACTGTACGCTAATATCGCCTCTGCTGTGTCTATGGGCCTGATTCAGCGCTGTACTGTACACTAATGTCACCTCTGCTGTGTCTATGGGCCTGAGTCAGCGCTGAACTGTACGCTAATGTCACCTCTGCTCTGTCTATGGGCCTAAGTCAGCGCTGTACTGTACACTAATGTCGTCTCTACTGTGTCTATGGGCCTGATTCAGCACTGTACTGTACGCTAATGTCGCCTCTGCTCTGTCTATGGGCATAAGTCAGCGCTGTACTGTATGCTAATGTCGCCGCTGCTGTGTCTATGGGCCTGATTCAGCACTGTACAGTACGCTAATGTCGCCGCTGCCTGTTTATGGTGGGAACCGCAGGGTAAACTTTAATAACCTTGCGGCTCCCACCATTGACTACAATGGAGGGAGCCGTTCATTGGCTGAGAGACGGGAAATGACCTCTCTCTGCCAATGAACGCTTAGCAGCGGGGTTTCCATGGTGATACCCCGCCGCTAAGCTCTCATTCGGGAAGTACCGTTCTATAGAACGGTACTAAGTTCGTGGATCGCGTTTTCGTTTTGTTTTTTTGCCAAGTCCGGGGATGCCTACTTTGGAACGAAGAGGACAGAACCTCGCATAGGAGATGGTGAGTATGTTTTTTTTCACAGGTCCCCTATGGATACTTTACCGGACAAGTGGACGATGTTACATAGGTGAGTATGTGTACATGTGTGTGTGTGTGTATGTATGTTTAATAAACTTATACTGTCACGGTGTGTGTGTCCTGTGTTTTTTTAAACATTTTTTTATCAGGTGAACTACAGGTACTAGTGGGCCCTTAATGCCCTGCATGCTGGTACTTGTGGTTCTCCAAGTACCAGCATGCGGGACAGGCTAGCTGGGACTTGCAGTTCTACTTGTAAAGACAATGTTTGATATTCTTTATTTACACCACACCACACAATCAACCCGCCACCCACCGCCACCAGGGGTGGCGGGGATAGCCCCGGGCTATCAGCCTGGGCCTGGGGAGCCCTGGAGAGGGTGACCCCTTTATTGGGGGGGTCCCCAGCTCTCCAGGGATCCCCGGCCTGGGCTGACTAGCGGTCAGGGCTGATGCTGCGGCTGGGGGGCCCGGTGAAAGGGCTCACCTGGCTGTGGCATCTGCCCCCCGCTAGAAAAAGTCCAGTGCTGGTTCTGGAACATACAGGGGAACCCTACTAATTGTTTCCCCTGTATTTCCAGAACCAGGACTGGATCAGAGCCCAGAGCTGGTTGCACAGAATACAGGGGACCCCTACGTCGTTTGTCCCCCGTATTTGGGCAACCAGCGCTGGTTCTGACTAGCCCGGTGCTGGTTGTGCTTAAGTACAGGGGACCCCTACGTCGTTTGTCCCCTGTATTTAAGCACACCCAGCACTGGGTCACTAATGCCCGGGGCTGGTTGCTCTTTTTTGGGGGGGGGGGGCACGCCATTTTTTTCTTTTTTTACACAGGTTTTTTTTTTTATTTTTTACCACAGCAGCACAGATGGGTCTCACGGACCCGTCAGTGCTCTGTGTCAATGACACAGATGCAAGTAGCACGGATCTCCTGGTCCGTGCATGCATCTGTGTCATTGAAATACACAGCAGCACAGACGGGTCTCACTGACCCATCTGTGCTCTGTGTCACTGTCAGTCACACAGATGCATGTAGCACGGATCTCACGAGTCCGTGCTACATGCAAATGAGCAACATAATGCTGATTGGCTGAGAGCCGTGACAGACGGCTCTGTCAGCCAATCAGCACTTTGCCCATTAAAGGCAAAGGCATTTTTTTTTAAATGGCCGCTCGAGGCAAAACCTCGAGATCCGACAGCAGATCTCGAGGTTTTGCCTCGGGAGAGGGATCCGGGGCAGACAGGGAGATCCGAGCTTGGGCTCGGATCGCCCCGGATCCCCGAAGTTCGGGTGGGTTCGGTTCTCAGGGAACCGAACCCGCTCATCCCTAATTTTTATGGGCCTGATTCAGCGCTGTACTGTACGCTAATATCGCCGCTGCTGTGTCTATGGGCCTGATTCAGCGCTGTACTGTACTCTAATGTCACTTCTGCTGTCTATGTGCCTGATTCAGCGCTGTAATGTACACTAATGTCACCTCTGCTGTGTCTATGGGCCTGATTCAGCGCTGTACTGTACGCTAATGTCGCCGCTGCTGTGTCTATAGGCCTGATTCAGCACTGTACTATACGCTAATGTCGTCGCTACTCTGTCTATGTGCCTGATTCAGCGCTGTACTGTATGCTAATGTCGCCTCTGCTGTGTCTATGGGCCTGATTCAGCGTTGTACTGTACACTAATGTCGTCTCTACTGTGTTTATGGGCCTGATTCAGCGCTGTACTGTACGCTAATGTCGCCGCTGTTCTGTCTATGGGCTTGATTCAGCGCTGTACTGTACGCTAATGTCGCCTCTGCTGTTTTATGGGCCTAATTCAGCGCTGTACTGTACGCTAATGTCGCCGCTGCTGTGTCTATGGGCCTGATTCAGCGCTGTACTGTACTCTAATGTCACTTCTGCTGTCTATGTGCCTGATTCAGCGCTGTAATGTACACTAATGTCACCTCTGCTGTGTCTATGGGCCTGATTCAGCGCTGTACTGTATGCTAATGTTGCCTCTGCTGTGTCTATGGGCCTGATTCAGCGTTGTACTGTACACTAATGTCATCGCTGCTCTGTTTATGGGCCTGATTCAGCGCTGTACTGTACGCTAATGTCGTCGCTGCTGTGTCTATAGGCCTGATTCAGCGATGTACTGTACGCTAATGTCGCTGCTGCTTTGTCTATGGGCCTGATTCAGCGTTGTACTGTACACTAATGTCATCGCTGCTCTGTTTATGGGCCTGATTAAGCGCTGTACTGTACTCTAATGTCGACGCTGCTCTGTCTGTGGGCCTGATTCAGCGCTGTACTGTACGCTAATGTCACCTCTGTTCTGTCTTTGTGCCTGATTCAGCGCTGTACTGTACGCTAATGTCACTGCTGCTGTGTCTATGGACCTGATTCAGCGTTGTACTGTACGCTAATGTCGCCTCTGCTGTGTCTATGGGCCTGGTTCAGCGCTGTACTGTACACTAATGTCGCCTCTGCTCTGTCTATGGGCAAAAGTCAGCGCTGTACTGTATGCTAATGTCGCCTCTGCTGTGTCTATGGGCCTGATTCAGCACTGTACTGTACGCTAATGTCGCCTCTGCTCTGTCTATGGGCATAAGTCAGCGCTGTACTGTATGCTAATGTCGCCGCTGCTGTGTCTATGGGCCTGATTCAGCACTGTACAGTACGCTGATGTCGCCGCTGCCTGTTTATGGTGGGAACCGCAGGGTAAACTTTAATAACCTTGCGGCTCCCACCATTGACTACAATGGAGGGAGCCGTTCATTGGCTGAGAGACGGGAGATGACCTCTCTCAGCCAATGAACGCTTAGCAGCGGGGTTTCCATGGTGATACCCCGCCGCTAAGCTCTCATTCGGGAAGTACCGTTCTATAGAACGGTACTAAGTTCGTGGATCGCGTTTTCGTTTTGTTTTTTTGCCAAGTCCGGGGATGCCTACTTTGGAACGAAGAGGACAGAACCTCGCATAGGAGATGGTGAGTATGTTTTTTTTCACAGGTCCCCTAGGGATACTTTACCGGACAAGTGGACCGATGCTACAGGTTACATAGGTGAGTATGTGTACATGTGTGTGTGTGTATGTATGTTTAATAAACTTATACTGTCACGGTGTGTGTGTCCTGTGTTTTTTTAAACATTTTTTTTACAGGTGAACTACAGGTACTAGTGGGCCCTTAATGCCCTGCATGCTGGTACTTGTGGTTCTCCAAGTACCAGCATGCGGGGCAGGCTAGCTGGGACTTGCAGTTCTACTTGTAAAGACAATGTTTGATATTCTTTATTTACACCACACCACACAATCAACCCGCCACCCACCGCCACCAGGGGTGGCGGGGATAGCCCCGGGCTATCAGCCTGGGCCTGGGGTGCCCTGGAGAGGGTGACCCCTTTATTGGGGGGGTCCCCAGCTCTCCAGGGATCCCCGGCCTGGGCTGACTAGCGGTCAGGGTTGATGCTGCGGCTGGGGGGCCCGGTGAAAGGGCTCCCCTGGCTGTGGCATCAGCCCCCCGCTAGAAAAAGTCCAGTGCTGGTTCTGGAACATACAGGGGAACCCTACTCATTTTTTGTCCCCTATATTTCCAGAACCAGGACCGGATCAGAGCCCAGAGCTGGTTGCGCAGAATACAGGGGACCCCTACGTCGTTTGTCCCCCGTATTTTGGCAACCAGCGCTGGTTCTGACTAGCCCGGTGCTGGTTGTGCTTAAGTACAGGGGACCCCTACGTCGTTTGTCCCCTGTATTTAAGCACACCCAGCACTGGGTTACTAATGCCCGGGGCTGGTTGCTCTTTTTTGGGGGGGTGCACGCCATTTTTTTCTTTTTTTACACAGGTTTTTTTTTTTTTTTTTACCACAGCAGCACAGACGGGTCTCACGGACCTGTCATTGCTCTGTGCCAATCACACAGATGCATGTAGCACGGATCTCCCGGGTTCGTGCTACATGCAAATGGGCACCATAACGCTGATTGGCTTCCTGTCTGCCACTGCAGTGCCACTCCTAGATGGGCCACGTGTTTGTGCCGCCCCCTTGTGTCGCTTAGCATAGTCATCCAGCTTCCTCGGTACAACCTTTTGGCCTAAAAACAATATTGTGAGGTGTGAGGTGTTCAGAATAGAGTGGAAATGAGTGGAAATTAATGTTATTGGGGTTATTAATAGCGTAGGAACAAAAAAAGGCCCATTTATGTGATTTTAGCGTTTTTTTTTTATTTTTTAAGAAAAAATCCAGATCCAAAACACAAAACCCAGAACCCAAAACACGGAAGGGTGGTTTTGGCAAAACCAATCCAGATCCAAAACACGAAGAAAGATCCAGATCCAAAACCAAAACACAAAACACGAAAAGTGTCCGGTGCACACCCCTAGTGTACATGTGTGTGTGTGTGTGTGTATGTATGTTTAATAAAGTTATACTGTCACGGTGTGTGTGTCCTGTGTTTTTTTAAACATTTTTTTTACAGGTGAACTACGGGTTCTAGTGGGCCCTTAATGCCCTGCATGCTGGTACTTGTGGTTCTCCAAGTACCAGCATGCGGGGCAGGCTAGCTGGGACTTGCAGTTCTACTTGTAAAGACAATGTTTGATATTCTTTATTTACACCACACCACACAATCAACCCGCCACCCACCGCCACCAGGGGTGGCGGGGATAGCCCCGGGCTATCAGCCTGGGCCTGGGGTGCCCTGGAGAGGGTGACCCCTTTATTGGGGGGGTCCCCAGCTCTCCAGGGATCCCCGGCCTGGGCTGACTAGCGGTCAGGGCTGATGCTGCGGCTGGGGGGCCCGGTGAAAGGGCTCCCCTGGCTGTGGCATCAGCCCCCCGCTAGAAAAAGTCCAGTGCTGGTTCTGGAACATACAGGGGAACCCTACTAATTTTTTTCCCCTGTATTTCTAGAACCAGGACCGGATCAGAGCCCAGAGCTGGTTGCGCAGAATACGGGGGACCCCTACGTCGTTTGTCCCCCGTATTTTGGCAACCAGCGCTGGTTCTGACCAGCCCGGTGCTGGTTGTGCTTAAGTACAGGGGACCCCTACGTCGTTTGTCCCCTGTATTTAAGCACACCCAGCACTGGGTCACTAATGCCCGGGGCTGGTTGCTCTTTTTGGGGGGGGGGGGCACGCCATTTTTTTCTTTTTTTACACAGGTTTTTTTTTTTTTTTTTACCACAGCAGCACAGACGGGTCTCACGGACCTGTCAGTGCTCTGTGTCAATGACACAGATGCAAGTAGCACGGATCTCCTGGTCCGTGCGTGCATCTGTGTCATTGAAAAACACAGCAGCACAGACGGGTCTCACTGACCCATCTGTGCTCTGTGTCACTGTCAGTCACACAGATGCATGTAGCACGGATCTCACGAGTCCGTGCTACATGCAAATGAGCACCATAATGCTGATTGGCTGAGAGCCGTGACAGACGGCTTTGTCAGCCAATCAGCACTTTGCCCATTAAAGGCAAAGGCATTTTTTTTAAAATGGCCGCTCGAGGCAAAACCTCGAGATCCGACAGCAGATCTCGAGGTTTTGCCTCGGGAGAGGGATCCGGGGCAGACAGGGAGATCCGAGCTTGGGCTCGGATCGCCCCGGATCCCCGAAGTTCGGGTGGGTTCGGTTCTCAGGGAACCGAACCCGCTCATCCCTAATTTGGACCAGTGGCATTTGTAGAGAGGAGGGGGCCCGTGTGCAGTCTCCGACACAGCACCACTCCTCTCTGTCCGGCGGCCGGCAGTGCACTGAGCTGTGCACGTCCTGCGCCGGAGTTATAGACTCTGGGCACTAGAGTGCGCCCAGAGTCTATAGAGTTTGCGCTTGTCACCGGGAAAATGGCTGCAGCGGCCATTTTCCCTGTACTGCGCATGCGGAAATTATGGGAAAATGGCAGCGGCGGCCATTTTCTAGATGTTTTTACAGTGCCAGAACCCCCGCGCCGACGTGGGACTCCGAAGAGGTAAGTAATACTATGGGTGCAGGGTGTGCGGTGCCCCCCTGGACCCAGGGACCTGTGTTCCCCGCACACCCTGCACCCATTATAGATATACAGTTCTCCCACTCTTCCCACAGATTCCGTATCCCAGCCAGATGACTCACAGATTTGATCTCTGAGATGGGATTTACCTTGGATGGTGACAGAAGCTGCAGATCTTAAGTGGTCAAACAAGCTATTTATAGCAAACAAGACACCTCTGTGAATGAGGGGTCTTTGGGCCTGATTCAGACCCACTCGCAAGTGGCTGTCCGCTCGCAAGTGGGTCGATGTTGTGCACTGCGCATGCGCACGACGGCGGGTGCTCCGTCGTGCGCATGCGCCAGACGCGGCGAGCGAAGGACTTTCCTTCGCTCGTTGTGTCTGATCAAAGGGGGCGTGCTGTCGATGTTGATTGACAGCACGCCCCCTTTGGTGGGCGTGCCGGGGGCGTGCCTCCCTGACGGGGGCGTTCCCAAGGGAACGCCTACCGTCAGAAGCCGGCCCACTGACATCACTAGTGATGTCAGTGGGAGTGATTTTGGCTCTGATAGAGCCAAAATCACTCCGGGCCTTGCGGTTGAAAACCTCAACCGCATGCTCCGGCTCGCAGTGGCGATGGTCGCGATGGTCAAGACCATCGCGGCCATCAAACTGCACGCTCGTATAGGCTGTGGGTGGTGACCCACAGCTATATGAGCGTCCAGGAGGACGCTCCATAATTATGGAGGGCGGCCCTCATTCAGAGCGTGCGCTCTGCTCAGAGCGTACGGCTCTAAATGAGGGCCTTTCTTCACTGTTCTCTTGGAAGATAAAAGAGTCAGATTTTAAGTCCCACAAAAGCCCAAAGCTACATTGAGCTGGTGGAGAATCAGTTCCTAAATCCAAATCCCTTACATCACCAGTATGATCTTGGGCAGGAAGAGCTTCCATCGCTCCTTTCCTGTTGGCAGCTATTTTGTAAACCCTGAGATTAGAACAGACAGACATTTCTCAAGATCCCTTGAAGAGGCTGATTGCAGTCTCATCTGCTGGCAAAGATTTGAAACAGTCATCCATGTAAAGTTCATCTGAACCATATTCTTGCTCACCCCCCTGAGCTGAGCATCAGAATCCATAGATTGTGACTGCAGGAGAAAGTCTGTTACCATAGATGTGCACCCTCATGCGCTACTCTGCAATGCCTTTATAAGAGTCTTTGAGGGGTATTCAATATGAAACGTTAACTTCACTGTCGAAGTTAACGTTTCATATCGGAGTGTTTTTCTGCGTAATGGTATAGTGCGCGCTCCCGCTTATCCCTGTATTCAAAATAAAATTAACGAAAACGGGAAACTCCGAAGTTGGATTTGCGTAAAGTTGCACATTTTTCCTTAAAATAATTGTAAGACCCCCCTAAAGTTGTAAAAACATGGGGGATCACTCTGGGTACCCTCGTTTTAGCCTTTAATTGAAAGTTGGGGATTTAAATAGCCGCAGCAGGTGTTTTTTTCCCGACATTGAAGAAGTGATGCAGAAGAGCACTTAGGTTGTTTTTTTCAATTTTTTAAGTGGTCCCATCAAATTTGGGGTACATGAAAATGGGTACTAGCATATTTTGGTGTCCCTAAAGTCAGTTTTTAAAAATTCTGCATTTGTGCACCTGCCGCTATAATTCTATTCTAGAAAACACGTGCCGCATACTTGCAGAATAGCCCTGAACCTATTTCCCTATTGCTTAACAATTTTTTCCCATTTTTTTTGTGCACCCCAATTTTCAAATAAATTTTTTGTGGTGTCCCCTTTTTTTTTTTTACTTTTTTTTGACACAGTTCTTTTTTAAATGTCAATCTCAGGGGTGCAGGCTATTTTTTTTAAGCCTGCACCCCTAAACCCCAATTCTGCACTTTTTTTCGACACCTATTTAATGGTGAAAAGTTATCACCATTTTTTATCAATGACTTGTCAAAACTGCGATAAGTCTTTGAAATTAAATAGGGTGTAAAAGTAAAACAAGTGATATTAACGCAAATATGTTAAAAAGTGCGATATTAACGCAAAAAACGATGTTATTGCACCCATATTGAATGCCCCTATTTGTCTTTGAACCAAATGAATCTTCAGAAAATCCTGTCTTTTCCCTCACGAGGAAGCAAAGGAACATTTGTCAGCAGTGAAGGCGGTAGAGTCCATTCGGAAGCAGAAGAGTCGTCTGAGGAGTTTGTTGTTAAGGTCTGGTTCTCTCAGGAGAACATCATTTAAGGAGATGCCTTCAAACATCGACCTGGATTCATCAAAACTGTAATGTGAACTGGCTACTTTGAGTGCTATACAGTACTCTAAACGTTGGCAGCTACCAGCATTCCTCTGTATCTTTGAGGATAGGAGCTATCTCTGTGTGACTGTTCTCCAATATTTTGCCCATGAAATAGAATAAGTGATCTCTCATCTCTGGATTTCTGCGAAAGTTGCATTTAAGAGAAGAGAAGCATTTATGTACTTGTTCTCTGCTGTAAGGCAGCTGGCATCTATGAGTCCTAAAGGGTAGAGGTGTAACCCAGCTGTTGGCATCCTCTTTGGCTAGTCCATTCTTTATTATTACAAAGAATAGTTTGTCCTCAATGGACATTGCCACCTGATTATCCTTCTTTGCTCTTTGGAAGACTGTGTACCCCAGATCACCTTGGTAGTAGTCACATAATTAGTTGTCAGTAGGGGAGTCTATGGCAGTACAGTGCAGCAGTTCCTTTATGAGGAAGTGACTGTGATACGTATGGGAAGGAGAAGGGCGTCCATATTGTAAAGTACAGGTAAGCATGCTGTTAGCAGAAGCTGGCTTGTGTACATCTTCTAGACATACATCTCCCTATTATGACCGATCTTAGGTTTAGCTGTTGAGCACATGGTGCATTAGGCAGAACCAGGGCCAGCCCTAACCCACATTTTTTGGTAAGCGAGTATATTTTTGATGCCCTCCTATACAGTGCCCCTTGTCCTCCCAGTAGTGGTACCCCCTATGCAGTGCCCCTTATATAGTGCCTCCAGTAGTGATTACCCCTGTGCAGTGGCCCTTGTGCCCCCAGTAGGAAGCCCCTTATATAGTGCCTCCAATAGTACTCCCCCTTTGCAGTGCCCCTTATATAGTGCCCCGAGTAGTAGTCCCCCACCCATGCAGTGCCCCCAATAGTGGTACCCCTTATGCAGGGCCCTTTAAACAATGGCCTTAGTTGTAGTTCCCCCCCTTATGCAGTTCCCACAGTATTGCCCTTTATATAGTGCCCCCAGTAGTGGTCCCCCAATGCAGTGCTCCCAGTGGTAGCCTCCCCTTTGTAGTGCCGCCAGTGACAGTCCCCCCCTTGTAGTGGTCCGCCCCTAGTAGTAGTCCCCCCGTGTAGTAGCCCTCCCCTTGTAGTGCCCCCAGTGGAGGATCCCCCCTATAGAGTGCCCTGAGTAGTAGCCGCCCCCTTGTAATGCCCCAGTAGTAGTCCCCCCCCCCCCCCGAGTAGACAAACATGTAATAAAAGAAACAAAAAGCACTTACCTGAATCCCCACTCCGGCTCCTGTTCTCACCGCCGCCATCCGCTCCTCAGTTCGTTCTTCCGGGCTGCTCTGCATCATGGGAGAGACGTCACTCCTATTACCCACTGCTGGAGCCGGAAGATGGAGCGGCTCTGGCAGTGGGCGCAGCAGCAGTCAGTGAGAGTCTGACAGACTCTCATTGGCTGCTCATTAAAACACACAGCTGCCGGTGCCGGCGGCTGTGTGTTTGTCACTGTGTAATGCTGACCGAACTCCGTCCAGTCAGAGCTACACGCGTGGTGCAGCTGTGTCACAGAGACAAAGTCTGCCCATTGCCCGCATGGTCACAGCTGAGGTGCCCTCCACTATTTGGCACCTTACTCAGCTGCGTACCATGCATATGGGTAGAACCGGCCCTGGGCGGAACACTTGTCTGACTTTGCTCCATGAAGATGCTGTTTTCTGTGACATGATGTTGAGGTGCAGATATGTGACTGTATAGAGACTACTATATTGCATAATGCAGGTAACTGCACTGCCAGTGTAGTGGTTCTCTTAGGAATCAGGGTCTTGATACTGTTAAGGAGGAGCTTGACTGTGCAGGAACTGCTGTATTGCCGTATGTAGGAGGCTGCACTGACAGCAGGGCCGGTTCTAGACTATGCGGGGCTCAGGGCAAGAGTTTCTTTTGGCGCCCTGAGCTCAGGGGGTGTGACCTGATTGGGGGTGTGGCCATAAGCGAGGAAAAAATTGTTGCAGCACAGGTGGCATAATTATTAGCATCACATTACTGAGGTCATGAGGTCAATTCCTGACCAAGGCACTATCTGTGTGGAGTTGGTATGTTCTCCCGGTGTTTGCGTTGGGTTTCCTCCCACACTCCAAAAACATTCTAGGAGGTTAATTGGCTTCTAACAAAAAAAATGAACACTAGTGTATGTGTGTGAGCATGTGATAGGGAATATAGATTATAAGCTCTTCTGGGGCAGGGGCTGAAATATTCTCTGTAAAGCGCTATGGAATATATGTGCGCTGTATAAATAACTGTTAATAAATAAATAATTAAGTTTCTGGCGAGCTCAGAGGACGAGATATGATGATACACAAAGCATTGGCGCTAGAAATAAGTAGTTTGTATTACACAATGCTATCTACTGTACATGCTGGAAGACAGTCAATGCTACACAATAATAATTGTTACATAAGGGGATGGGCTTATTCACTTACTAAATGCAAAAGCTATATTTTACAATGCAATAAGCTTTATACAAAAAAACAAAACAATGTAAGTTTTCATTCTTTTCATCAAAAAAATAAGTATTGTACATGTTTTTCAAAATAAGTCTGCAGTTACCACTGCCTATACTGAGTCTACTGCCTCTACTGTGTCTGCCTCTACTGAGTCTACTGCCTCTACTGTGTCTGCCTCTACTGAGTCTACTGCCTCTACTGAGTCTACTGCCTCTACTGTGTCTGCCTCTACTGAGTCTACTGCCTCTACTGAGTCTACTGCCTCTACTGAGTCTACTGCCTCTACTGTGTCTGCCTCTACTGTGTCTGCCTCTACTGAGTCTACTGCCTCTACTGAGTCTACTGCCTCTACTGTGTCTGCCTCTACTGAGTCTACTGCCTCTACTGAGTCTACTGCCTCTACTGTGTCTGCCTCTACTGAGTCTGCCTCTACTGAGTCTGCCTCTACTTCCTCTACTGAGTCTGCCTCTACTGAGTCTACTGCCTATACTGAGTCTACTGCCTCTACTGTGTCTGCCTCTACTGAGTCTGCCTCTACTGCCTCTACTGAGTCTAATGCCTCTACTGTGTCTGCCTCTACTGCCTCTACTGAGTCTACTGCCTATACTGAGTCTACTGCCTATACTGAGTCTACTGCCTCTACTGAGTCTGCCTCTACTGAGTCTACTGCCTCTACTGTGTCTGCCTCTACTGGTTTGCCTCTACTGCCTCTACTGAGTCTACTGCCTCTACTGAGTCTACTGCCTCTACTAAGTCTACTGCCTCTATTGCCTCTACTGAGTCTACTGCCTCTACTGAGTCTACTGCCTCTACTGTTTCTGCCTCTACTGGTTTGCCTCTACTGCCTCTACTGAGTCTACTGCCTCTACTGAGTCTACTGCCTCTACTAAGTCTACTGCCTCTATTGCCTCTACTGAGTCTACTGCCTCTACTGAGTCTGCCTCTACTGCCTCTACCTCTACTGCGTCTACTGCCTCTACTGAGTCTGCCTCTACTACATCTACCTCTACTGAGTCTACTGCCTCTACTGAGTCTGCCTCTACTGCCTCTACTGAGTCTACTGCCTCTACTGTGTCTGCCTCTACTGCCTCTACTGAGTCTACTGCCTATACTGAGTCTACTGCCTCTACTGTGTCTGCCTCTACTGAGTCTGCCTCTACTGAGTCTACTGCCTCTACTGTGTCTGCCTCTACTGGTTTGCCTCTACTGCCTCTACTGAGTCTACTGCCTCTACTAAGTCTACTGCCTCTATTGCCTCTACTGAGTCTACTGCATCTACTGAGTCTACTGCCTCTACTGTGTCTGTCTCTACTGAGTCTACTGCCTCTACTGTGTCTGCCTCTACTGGTTTGCCTCTACTGCCTCTACTGAGTCTACTGCCTCTACTAAGTCTACTGCCTCTATTGCCTCTACTGAGTCTACTGCCTCTACTGAGTCTGCCTCTACTGCCTCTACCTCTACTGCGTCTACTGCCTCTACAGAGTCTACTGCCTCTATTGTCTCTACTGAGTCTACTGCCTCTACTGAGTCTACTGCCTCTTTAAAGTGGGGACTACTGAATGCCCATGATATAAGTTATATAATGTCATTTTGAGTACCTTCTCAAAATATTATATATATATATATATATATATATATGTATAGATTATATAAGTATATAATATCTATATAGTGTATTGATGTTTGTGATCCCTTGATTGTCATTACTAATTGGGGGGTGGGGTTTATGTTCATTAGGGTGGGTATATAAATGTTTCATGTGTTGATTGTATTTTAATCTTGACAAAGGTCCTTGCTTTAGGATAGAAATGTCGAACATCATGTTGTTGTAACTAGGGTAGACGAAATCTGAATAGTATTAAGGATAAATAAGATTGCTGTTTTTTTGCTGAATGTTGCGGTTATGACAGCCTTGTTGCTGGGTAAGTTTCTGTGGTCAGCTGGTGTGATGAGCCAATGATAATATGGAAGGAGGGCTTTGAGTGCTAGTATATATTGGCCTGCTTGTTATCCAAACAGCCTCTTTTGCTGGATCTTCACAAATAGCTAAGTATCTCTACACTATTTAGATTTGTTTGCTGGTCAGTGCACCTGTTTGTTTATTGGGTCCCAGTGCTTAAATGTTCACCCACTTGTACAGTATGCCCCATCCCCATCACTAAGCTCCTCCACCCCGCTGGCTGGCGGATTTTTCCTGCCCTTTGAGCGCTGCTCCTGCTCGCGCTTTATCCCCCATCCCCACCACCTCCCGTCACCTGTCATCCCCGGCCCGTCTGGTCACTCCCCCTCTCTGTTTCCTTTTTCATAGTGACCCCTCTGCCTCCACTGCTTGTCCTCCTGCTCTGGGCTCTCCTACTGGCAGCTCTGGCCCCACTCCCCTGAGTCCTCCTCCTCCCACCCTGACCACGGTCCCACAGTTTATGTCTCACCACCCCACCGATAGGCACATGGCACCCTCATCCCCCGCGGGTAGGTCCCCCGCTCTAATATCCTCAACGCTCACCTCTGCCTACCCTCCTTCTCCTTACCTTCCCATCACTGCTCCTTTCAGCCACCCAGCGCGGTCTTCACCAACGGGTCCTCTCTCCCCGGCGTCCTTCCCCGTCTGGTTGCACGCAGGGTTGGGGGCCTCCCGTCCTCCTCCAATCCTTGGGTCCTCTGACTCGCGGGTCCAGTGTGCACACGCCGGCCTGGCCTGCGTGGCAGGTCCGGCGTCCATCTTGCCGCAAGCGCCCATTTTAGATGCCACTGCTCCCTATTTTTCTGACATTGGCAGCCAGGCTCACAGTGTTTTACCCCCGCATTTTAACCCCGCTAGTTGGCACCCTGCACAGAGTGTGAGGCTGCCTGTTAGTTTCATGCCACCTGCTTCCAATCAGCCCCCCTGGTACATGGCCGCTGGTGGGCAGGCGTCAGTATTCAGCGCGCCTGTACCCCTTCCTGGGGTCAGGCATCATGGAGCTCAGGCATAGCACCACTGGTTTTCTCTTCCTCCACAGTGAATCCTCCCACCCCCGTGTATGCGCCTCAATTTTCATCATACACATTTTCATACCCTCCCTCATTTTCTCACCCCCAGCCACATTACCCATACCTGCCATCTTGGCAACTTTACCCTCCTGCCCCCGTGGCACATCAGCACCAGCCACTGCTGCCCTCCCACAGAGCTCTTACCTCTCCATCAGCCCCCATAACATCGGGGTTCTCATGGACATCCCCTCCTCGATCAGCCCCCCCTCCCTCGCCACCTGCCCCCCCTACACCCCCTACCACAGCACCTGTTCTGGCTCACACTTTGTCAGCACCTCACCCATTGCCTCCAGTTGCAGGTTCCATAGTCACGGGCGGTATCAGCGGAGAGGAGGCGGTGATTCCTGCGACTCCTCGTCCAGTTCCCGTTGAGTTGAACACGGCAGTCGAGCAAGTGTATACTCCTTGAGAAAAGGTTGGCGAGGCGGTGCCAGATCCCTCTGGTTCCAGTGAGTATGAATTGGCAATGTCTTCTTTTTCTGACACTTCTTCTGATTCTTCTCACTCTTCCGGTTCCCCTGCGTGCCTGCGTAAGATTGCTAGAATGGTTGCGCGTCATTTGGTTAAAAAGTCAGGTAGCGCAGTTAGGTAGGAAACAGAGTCAGGGCATAAGGAACAAGAGGCTGGTTCTGATATGGTGCATTGCGCAAATGATGCAGTGCTTCGCGGTTTGCATAAAAGTGTTAAGAGCAGGATTCATAGGGGTAAATTTGTAGATTTTTTCTCCCTCACCGATGAGATGAAAAAGAGCTTTGCGCAGGCTGAAAAGATGGGGGACATAGGGGAGGATGCCTTCTGCAACTTTAACAACAGGTTGAAGGGTATGCTCATATTTGCGACATGCTATTTGGAGACGCGGGCGGTGGAACATGTGAATATTATTAGATACACTACAGTTCAAAAGTTTGAGGTCACCCAGACAATTTTGGGTTTTACATGAAAACTGACTTTTATTTATCAAATGAGTTGCAAACTTAATAGAACATATAGTCAAGACATTGGCAAGGTTAGAAATAATGATTTGTATTTGAAATAATAATTTTGTCCTTCAAACTTTGCTTTTGTCAAAGAATGCTCATTTTGCAGCAATTACAGCATTGCAGACCTTTGGCATCCAGCTGTTAATTTGTTGAGGTAATCTGAAGAAATGTCACCCCACGCTTCCTGAAGCACCCCCCACAAGTTGGATTGGCTTGATGGGCACTTCTTGCGTACCATATGGTCAAGCTGCTCCCACAACAGCTCAATGGGGTTGAGATCTGGTGACTGCGCTGGCCACTCCATTACAGACAGAATACCAGCTGCCTGCTTCTTCCCTAAATAGTTCTTGCATAATTTGGAGGTGTGCTTTGGGTCATTGTCCTGTTGGAGGAGGAAATTGGTTCCAATCAAGCGCTATCAACAGGGTATGGCATGGCATTGCAAAATGGAGTGATAGCCTTCCTTATTCAAAATGCCTTTAAGTCACCCATTTGTTTTACCATTCTATTTGTTAACTTATCTTAACCTAAGCCTAGAAATGAACACACTGACACATGTAATGCAATTAAAGAGGTCACAGCCAGAATTTATTGATCGAATTTGAAATTGGTAATAGGTGGCAGGACAAAAGCAGTGCTCCGAGGCCACAGCCTTGCTGGAAACAATAATAAATAAAGGAGGCGGATTCCCGCCCCGCGCAGACTGGCCTGAGGTAGTACCATCCCCCCTTAATTGGCACAGCATTCGGCCCTTCCCTTGGACAGGGACCAGATCCACCCTTATGGGCGGTGACCAACTTGCCGCTCTCAAAGGAAAGATGCTACCCAGGCACTCCTGCACTAAATAATAGGCCGCCCAGGAGCACTGCTTCCCGCCAAAGCCCGGTTCATAGAACCAGGCCCGCCACCAAACTGTGACCCTTCAGTACCTAAAGGAAACTACATGTCACTGATAAACAGCTCTAAACCTACTCCCGTTAGGTGTACCCCATCAGGCCTATAGAAGCTCTCTTCTTCGTAACGCAAACATGGATGCCGTATGACGCGGCCACCGACACTGAGGACAAAACGGCCAACTGCCATATTGACCTTACGACGAACTCCGTCTAATGCCTTACCACCCTGGGGTCCTCGCCAAACTCGCCGCGGAACAATGTCCGACCAAGCGATATGCACATTGGGCCAACGGTTAACTAGCACTTGCAAGTCAATCTTAACAGCGTGTATCAGCTCGATGCCTTTGCAAGTGCCCAAATCGTTCCCCCCTAAGTGAATGACCACCCAGTCCGGGGCCCCGAACTTATCCTCTGCCGTCCATAAGGCTTCCAATAGTCGCTTCCAGCGCATACCGCGGAAACCCAACCAACGGAAGTCATCTGCACCTAACAAAAGAGGGGCCTGCAAAGCTAAGGGGTGCTGACCAGCCAAAAATATAAATGAGTGTCCTACAAACCACACCCGACCGTTAGCATTCCTGGGTAACCCTGCAAGAAAAGTTACCTAGTCAGAAACGGAATCACAATATAATAAATAAATACATCTTAAGGAAGGGAAACTATAGTTGGGTGACCCAGCCGAAGGTGAAAAACATAAAACCTCTTTGAGGGCAAAACTGAAAAGCCCCTCAAACTCCAAAGCGGCAGTAGGCATAAGGCCCCTGGGTTTCCCAACAAACTCGCAAGGAGCGCAGCTACTTAAGCAACTTGTCCTCCCTTAAATAAGTTTTATAAGCTGATGGCTTCCATCGACCCAACTTTTGTAAGGTGTCGACCGAAGCACCATCAACCGCTGCGCAGGTTGCTGCCCCTATCCTAAATGAATGTTTCCCGAAATGGTCTATGGGCAGGCCTAAGGCTATAAGGCAATTTTGAAACAGCTTTACGAACTGAAACTTAGATAAAGGTGTAAGGTTAACATGGACAAGCCACTGCGCGTCACTTGGAGGGCGAAGAGCATTAAAACGCCGCACCAAGACAACTGGGCAAATTACAGTGTCTGAGTGTTCTTTGATAGAAATCCAACGACCCCTGCCAAGTTGGTCTGTCTTGGACCTATGAATTTTACACAATATCAATTCCGTCTTAACTACCACGTGTTTTAGCAATAAACCCGACGTCGCGGAACTCTTACTAGACGCCACAAGCTCGCCGATTCTAAACTCCCCAAAATATGCCAATGAAAAAGCTAAACTAAAAAGGGCCGATTCGTATTCACCTAATGCAACCCCTGATACTGCCACAATCAGATCTTTCAGCAAAGCCGGGTCAATTGGTCTACGCGTGTCGCCCATGCTAGTGTGTTCCTTCGCCCACCCCTTCATCGCTTTGGGTAGCAGAAACAATTTTGTGGGATCCTCTATGCCATGTAGTTTAGAAAAGTAAGCAATACCAGACAGCTCCGCAGACATAGCAGCCTTAGAACGACCCCTTTCATGCCAGTTCCAAACAAACTCTGCCATACGGTCGTCCACCGTCTTACCTCCCTCACATTTGGAAGCCAAGAAATCCTGCCAATCGTCCCAAGCTGCCGTGTAGGTCCTTAAAGTGCTAGGGGCCAGAGACTTCATTGCGAGGCCTTTGATGCCGGCACGACAATCTGCCATACATGGGAGGGGCAGATTAAACCATGAATAGAAGCGTAAGGGGCGAGAGAACGAAACCTGTCCCACTTTAAACGAGATAAGGCATCTGCTATCTCATTAAACACTCCCGGAACATGCTGCACCCTAAACTCAATGTTCCTCCGTAAGCAAAGAAGCGTCAAGTGCCTCAACAACCTCAAAGCCAACGGAGATTCCGCCCTCTGATTACTTACTGCAGGGGGAACCCTGGTGGCTAAATAATAGCGGTGAGGGCTGAGGAGGAGGGGGCCCCCTCGCTCTTGGGGTAGGGGGGGCTGAAGGGGGGGATGCCAAAATGCACAGGGCCCCCTGTGCGGGATCCGGGGCTAAAATGGCCGCCGTAACCCTGTGGGCGGGGCCAACCGCCGATGGAGGGCGCGGGCTGGCCGAGGCAAGTGTGGGGAGAGGCGCTGGGCTGCGGCCGCCCGTGCTGCTCGTGGTGCCGCCGGAGAGCCAGGCGGCCATCAGCTGTGGAGAGGCAGTGGGGGAGGTAAGGGAGCGGGAGCCGGCCGGGGGAACGCGGGCGGGCGCAGGCTCGCGGCCTGCAGCATGGTGCGTTCCGCATCTGGATGGAGGGGGGGCCGCGGATGTAAGTGGCCTGGAAGCCTCCATCAATCGGCGGGGAGGGCGCTGAGCGGCGGGGTCTGGGCATTATGAAACAGGAATGAGGGAGGAGGGGGGGCAGTAAACTCAGAGGACAGAGTGGAGGGGGCTGAACACAGCAGGTGGATGGGATGTTAAACAAAAAAGGGGGGGTTGGAAAGAAGGAGCTGGAAGGAAAGAGGTGAGGGAAAGATAAGAATAAAAGAGATAGATAGGATGTGAAATAAAAGAGAAGAAATTAGACAAAGATATACAGCTATGTAAGATACTATATGGATCACTTAGCCAGCCTGGTGTGAAGAAACTGGAAAAGAGGAAAATGGCTCCTCTTACCAAGGTATATATATGGGTAATTTGTAACCTCCCACAAATCCTATGATAGGCTTATCTCATCAACTGACCACTACCTAAGCACACCTTACCCAGCCTTAACCCTTAACTAACTAACAAATTTTAAATATCAAACAGGGTGCTTATCTATCCTTAAACTTAATTAAGTATTCGTATGCATTTACCTTGTAAAATCTCCCACTTTACCAGCAACAAAGCAGCCCCAGACCATCACATTACCTCCACCATGCTTGACAGATGACGTCAGGCACTCTTCCAGCATCTTTTCACTTGTTCTGCATCTCACAAATGTTCTTCTGTGTGACCCAAACACCTGAAACTTCGATTCATCTGTCCACAACACTTTTTTCCAATCTTCCTCTGTCCAATGTCTGTGTTTTTTTGCCCATATTAATCTTTTCCTTTTATTGGCCAGTCTAAGATATAGCTTTTTCTTTGCCACTCTGCCTAGAAGGCCAGCATCCTGGAGTCGCCTCTTCATTGTAGACATTGACACTGGCATTCTTTGGGTACCATTTAATGAAACTGCCAGTTGAGGACTTGTGAGGCATCTATTTCTCAAACTAGAGACTCTAATGTACAGTACTTGTCTTCTTGCACAGTTGTGCACCAGGGTCTTCACTTCTCTTTCTACTCTGGTTAGAGCCTGTTTGTGCTGTTCTCTAAAGGGAGTAGTAAACACCATTGTAGTAAATGTTCAGTTTCTTGGAAATTTCTCACATGGAACAGCCTTCAAGAATAGACTGTCGAGTTTCACGTGAAAGTTCTCCTTTTCTGGCCATTTGGAGAGTATAATCGAACCCACTAATGTGATGCTCCAGACACTTAACTAGCTCAAAGGAAGGCCAGTTTTATAGCTTCTCTAACAAGCAAACCTGTTTTCAGCTGTGCTAATATAATTGCACAAGGGTTTTCTAATCATCCATTAGTCTTCTAATAGGCTTAGCAAACACAATGTACCATTAGAACACTGGAGTGATGGTTGCTGGAAATAGGCCTCTATACACATATGTAGATATTCCTTTAAAAACGCGACGTTTGCAACTAGTATAGTCATTTACCATGACGCCAGTCTGGTCATACCATTTGGGGTGAAAGACGTAGAGGTCTGGTTGTAGGTGTCGCAGCAACATCGACCCCCCATTGGATTCGGCGCAGCCCCACAAGAACTATGCGGCCACTAGGCTGGGATGACGGGAGGCACGAGAGGTAAATGTTTTGCCTACAATGACTCCCGGTGTATAAGGGGGTCAGGTAGTCGTTTTCGTCACTCCTGTCATCTCTGCGGAGGTGAGCATCCGGCCAAGGACTGTCAACGTGGGTCAGGAGGGGCTTGACAAGACCGGGGAGATGGCTCCAAGGGAACTTGTTAAGGCTAGTTTACTGGTTTGTTTGGCTTCTCTAACCAGATGGCTACAATTATATCCCCGAAGGGACGATTCCTTGTTTCTGTTGAATGGTTTTTCTTTGGTTTTCAATCACATATAGAGGGGCTTTTGCTAGTTAGGATGTCCAGTAACTTGCGCTCTGCCAAGGATTTTCCTGAGGCGTTAAAAGAGAAGGTGGGAACGGAGGTGCTGCTTGGGGCGAATGCAGGGTCCTTTTCCCTGTCCTCCCTTGCAGGACCTCTGTATATCCCCGGTAGGTGTTGTTCCCAAGAAGGTTCCGGGAAACTTTAGTTTAATACAGCACCTGTCGTATCCGCCTGGTGGTTCTGTCAATGAGGCCATCCCAGAGAGTTTCTGTGGGGTTGTATATCAATCATTTGACGAGACTTTGGGTTTGGTGCGCAGTTTCGGGCTTGGAGCTTTGATGGCGAAATTGGACCTAGAGTCGGCCTTCCGTTTATTGCCAATGGCTATGAAGTTTATGGGTTTTCGGCTAGATTCAGGTTATTTTGTAGATAAATGTTTGCCCATGGGAAGCGCGGTTTCCTGCGTCTATTTTGAGAAATTCACAGCGCAAACGGGCATGGCTCACTATTTGGATGTTTTTCTCTTTATAGGCCCAGGGGGAGAGTGACATCTGTTCTGACCTCCTCTGTTCTGCTCAGGCCCAGTTTCAGTTATTGGGTGTTCCCGTTGCTCATGAGAAGACGGAGGGCCCTGTTTCTTGCATATTTTATTTGGGAATTGAGATAGATACAGTTGCAGGTTGCTGTAGGCTGCACGAGACAAAGTAGATAAGTTGCTGGAACAAATTGCAGGCTGCCTAGCCGTGAACTCGGTTAGATTAAGTAGGGTTCAGTCGCTACTAGGTTCCTTTAACTTTGCTTGCCGGATAATTCCCATGGGTAGAGTTTTTTGCAGGAAATTGGAGAGGGCCACAGCCGGATTGATCAGGCCACATCATCATATATGCTTGTTGTCAGTAGCGAACAGCCTGTTACAACTTTTTACTGATGCGGCTGGATCATCTGGTTTTGGGGCCTTTTTCAATGGGGAATGGTGTGCTGCTCCATGGCCTTTAGATTGGCGCGAGGAGGGTTTGAAAAGTAATTTGTTGCTGTTGGAGCTGTTCCCTATTGTCATAGCAGTGGAACTCTGGTCCGTGTGACTGAGTAACCATCATGTAATTTTGTGGTGTGACAATCTGTGTGTGCTTCACACCATCAACAACCTGCGCTCATCTTCAGAATTTTTGTGTTACGTTTACTCTGTTATTTAATTTTGCACTGCTTGGAGGCAAATATCAGATTTAGGGCTATACATGTACCAGGGGTATTTAATGGGATTGATGATGCTCTCTCTCGTTTTCAATTTGCACAGTTTCGAGCGCTTGTACCGTCAGCTTCTGATGTTGGTTTGGTGTGCCCCTCATTTGTGTCGCAGATCCTCAGGCCGGCTTAGAAAGTTTGGCGCTGCAATCGCTGGCTCCATCCACTCTACGAACGTACTCTGCCACCTGGCGGGACTGGTGCGCCCATCGTGTGCTCCCAAATATGGAGGGTAAGTCTTCAAAGGAGTTGCTTGGGAAAGATACCAACAGGGTAGATCCAGGACCTTTATGGAGTCGGCGCTGGCGGGTGTCTCCTTCTTTTGTAAATTGAAAGGTTTGCATGATCCCACCAAGTCTTTTATACTTGTGAAGGCTCTTCAAGGGTGGACGAAGGGGTCTCCCAACTCGCGCCAACTCCCGTCGGCCTGTTGATGTTCAGCTTTTGTCGGCTCTGTTAGCCGTTATGGAGAAAGTGGCTTCTGACAGTTTTGAGGCCTCTCTTTTTTGTCTGGCTTTTTCTGTAGCATTTTTTGGGGCTTTCAGAGTTAGTGAATTGGTGGTGGTCAATAAAGCATCCACCTCCTCTGGGCTTTTGTGTAAGGACATTGTTTTTAGAGATTCAGCGGTCCTTTGTAAACTCAGATTCTCTAAAACAGACCAAACAGGTAGGGGTAAATGGGTTACTCTAGCTCAGCATCAGGATTTGTCTATTTTTCCAGTACATTTAGCTTCTAATTACATGACTTTGCACCCAGCTGGAGGTTCACAATGGTTGTTACATGCAGATCTTAAGCCCCTCACTAAATTTCAGTTTGCCGCTGTCTTTAAACACGGTTTAGTTAAGTTAGGTGTAAATCCTACAGACTATGGTACACACTCGTTTCGTATTGGGGCTGCTACTTGCACAGCTCTGGCGGGGGCAACTCCTACGTCCATTCAGATGGTAGGGCGCTGGAAGTCAGCTGCATATAAGAAATATGTGCATTGCTATAAGTTGTAAGTGCGCACCTGGCGCCAATACGAAAAGGTAGTTTACCCGCCAATTGTTAAACGGCTAGCGTTCAACAATTGGGGGTGTGAAGGGCTTTTTTAAATGTTTCCTCCCGGGAGCCATGATCTGACCCACTTTGGTTTACGGGTAGGTTTTTTAGTTTTTCTTCTTCACTCGGGTTCCTGTTTCCCTGCTAGTTAGTTGCTATGTGTTTACATAAGTTGTGTTGTTTTGACTCGGGTTTGGTGTGGTTCTCATGGTCAGGGTTTCTTCTTTTTCCACAGCGATGGCAGAAGAAGATGGTAAGGTGTGGCTTGTGGGTCACTCTTATATTTTTGGGGCTGAAAAGCATGTGTTGGCTCAGCGTTCTAGTCTGTAACTTGGTGATCGTAGGATGCGTTGGATTGGGGTGAGAGGTTTGCGTGTCGAGACTGTGTTGGATTTGATTGTTTCCTCTGTGGCTAAATGGGGAGTGCCCGAATTTATGGTTTTGGACGTTGGAGGGAATGATTTGGGTAAAATGAAGGGTGTTGAATTGATTGTGCGCTTGCGCGAGGTTTGGGAAGAGGTTTGTTTGTGATGGCCGTCTGTTCGGACTGTATGGTCTAAGATGATGCCTTGTCAGAGGAGTGCGTAAGTATGGTGCATGGAAGGCGGTGAATGTTGCGGTGGCTAAACATGTCGAGTCCATTGGCGGCTTGTTCATTACTCATGGCTTTTTGGTGGGTGATCTCGGGCATTTTTTTCAGCACGATGGTGTACATTTAAACACTCTAGGTACTGGTTTGTTTGTAAAGGAGTTGCTTTCTTTTTTGGGCTAGTTTGTTTGGAGGGCAAGCCAGTCTCCTTTAGGGCCTGGCTTTGGCGGGAGTATGCTGCAGCTCAGTGATTTTAGGTGACGCAAGATAACTTTGTGGGGGCGCTTGCCCTCGATGCCCCTGGCGAAGTTGTCCTTCTCTGTGCAGGGGGACCCGGGCGCTTTTCTGTGTGTAAGCGCCTCAGATTGGCCCAGGAGGGAAGTGAGACTCTCACATCATTAGTATGTCTAGAGGGGGGATGTTTTAGTCATCCCCCAAGTATTTTGAGCGAGGTGAAAGCTGGAACTTAGCCTGCAGCGTTTCTTTGCCACCCTGGTTAGGTTGATTAATTCTAATTATAAATAAAAAGCTGTGACCTTTTAGCCAAGCTTTGGTGTCCATGTCTCTATTTGTAGTTAAGTTAAGTAAGCTTATAAAGGTGTAAAAGTAACAAACCAAAGCAGATCTTATAGATGTTAATCGAGACGTGACTGTGGACTTATTTTGAACTTTGTATATATATATTTAAATGTGATTGACATGTGGGAGACTAGTTTGCTAAAAGTGCTAGTGCATAAGATAGCTTACAAGCTAGTAAAACATTTTAAACATAATTAATAATTAATTAAGTGATTAAAAGAGTAAAGTGCAACAGTGAGATATGTAAAAGTATAATTAATTTATTTTATAGACAATAGATAAAAACACAGAAGGTAATAATCACATAGTAAAACAGTACATGGTTAAATATAATGTGGACATAGTAAAAATAAAATAAAATAAGTAATAAATAAATAAGAGAAGGTTGTTAGCTTATCTGGATGAAAGGAATCAAAGTTCATGGGGTAAGAGACTGCTACTTCCAATGTGTTTTGTCCAGGGACTTCTAATTGTTTTATATAGCTTCACCCACAGTTCCTGAACCTACTTTTCCAGAAAAATAGCCCTGATTATAAGTATGATAATCCCACAGCATTTAGATTACTCATAATAATACACATTGGACCTGATTTGGTTATTATCGCTAATGCGATCAAAGCTACATAATTTGCACGCAGTTTAACTGCCATAGTATGAAAATCCATCGCAATCGCAATGCCGCTGCAACACTACATAAGGAAGCCCACTTTACCTCACACTCATCTACACTGTTTACCAAGACTGTGAAACCATCGGTAATAGCGAGTACCATCGCAGCCTCCTGCTTACTTACACAAGCTCTGACCTTACTCAGGAATTACTAACCTTATCACACACAGTGACTACACAAGACTGAGAATCCATCAGTAACATGGAGTACCATCACAGCCTCACACACACTTACACAGGCTCTGACCTTACTCAGGAATTACTAACCTCATCACACACAGTGATTACACAAGACTGAGAGACCA
Organism: Taudactylus pleione; assembly: GCA_031769625.1. Classification (NCBI taxonomy): domain Eukaryota; kingdom Metazoa; phylum Chordata; class Amphibia; order Anura; family Myobatrachidae; genus Taudactylus; species Taudactylus pleione. Next base: position 573,223 of record JAUIMM010000513.1, on the reverse strand, counting down.
TCAGTAACATGGAGTACCATCACAGCCTCACACACACTTACACAGGCTCTGACCTTACTCAGGAATTACTAACCTCATCACACGCAGTGATTACACAAGACTGAGAAACCATCGGTAATATGGAGTATCATCACAGCCTCACACACACTTACACAGGCTCTGACATTACTCAGGAATTACTAACCTCATCACACACAGTGATTATACAAGACTGAGAGACCATCAGTAACATGGAGTACCATCACATCCTCACACACACTTACACAGGCTCTGACCTTACTCAGGAATTACTAACCTCATCACACACTGTGATACACAAGTCTGAGACACCATCAGTAACATGGAGAACCATCGCAACCTCACACACACTTACACAGGCTCTGACCTTACTCAGGAATTACTGACCTCATCACACACAGTGATTACACAAGACTGAGATACCATCAGTAACATGGAGTATCATCACATCCTCACACACACTTACACAGGCTCTGACCTTACTCAGGAATTACTGACCTCATCAGACACAGTGATTACACAAGACTAAGACACCATCAGTAACATGGAGAACCATCGCAGCCTCACACACACTTACACAGGCTCTGACCTTACTCAGGAATTACTAACCTCATCACACACAGTGATACACAAGACTGAGACACCATCAGTAACATGGAGTACCATCGCAGCCTCACACACACTTACACAGGCTCTGACCTTACTCGGGAATTACTGACCTCATCACACACAGTGATTACACAAGACTGAGACACCATCAGTAACATGGAGTACCATCACATCCTCACACACACTTACACAAGCTCTGACCTTACTCAGGAATTACTAACCTCATCACACACAGTGATTACACAAGACTGAGAATCCATCAGTAACATGGAGTACCATCACATCCTCACACACACTTACACAGGCTCTGACCTTACTAAGGAATTACTAACCTCATCACACACAGTGATTACACAAGACTGAGAGAACATCAGTAACATGGAGTACCATCACATCCTCACACATACTTACACAAGCTCTGACCTTACTCAGGAATTACTAACCTCATCACACGCAGTGATTACACAAGACTGAGAGACCATCAGTAACATGGAGTACCATCACATCCTCACACACACTTACACAGGCTCTGACCTTACTCAGGAATTACTAACCTCATCACACGCAGTGACTACACAAGACTGAGAAACCATCAGTAATATGGAGTACCATCACAGCCTCACACACACTTACACAGACTCTGACCTTACTCAGGAATGACTAACCTCATCACACACAGTGATTACACAAGACTGAGATACCATCAGTAACATGGAGTACCATCACAGCCTCACACACACTTACACAGGCTCTGACCTTACTCAGTAATTACTAACCTCATCACACGCAGTGATTACACAAGACTGAGAGACCATCAGTAACATGGAGTACCATCACAGCCTCACACACACTTACACAGGCTCTGACCTTACTCAGTAATTACTAACCTCATCACACACAGTGATTACACAAGACTGAGAAACCATCAGTAACATGGAGTACCATCACAGCTTCACACACACTTACAGAGGCTCTGACCTTACTCTGGAATCAATAACCTCATCACACACAGTGATTACACAAGACTGAGAAACCATCAGTACCATGGAGTACCATCACAGCCTCACACACTTACACAGCTCTGACCTTACTCAGGAATTACTAACCTCATCACACTCAGTGACTACACAAGACTGAGAAACCATCGGTAACATGGAGTACCATCACAGCCTTACACACACTTACACAGACTCTGACCTTACTCAGGAATGACTAACCTCATCACACACAGTGATTACACAAGACTGGGAAACCATCAGTAACATGGAGTACCATCACAGCCTCACACACACTTACACAGCTCTGACCTTACTCAGGAATTACTAACCTCATCACACACAGTGATTACACAAGACTGAGACACCATCAGTATCATGGAGTACCATCACAGCCTCTCACACACTTACACAGGCTCTGACCTTACTCAGGAATTACTAACCTCATCACACACAGTGATTACACAAGACTGAGATACCATCAGTAACATGGAGTACCATCACAGCCTCACACACACTTACACAGGCTCTGACCTTACTCAGGAATTACTAACCTCATCACACGCAGTGATTACACAAGACTGAGAAACCATCAGTAACATGGAGTACCATCACAGCCTCACACACACACAGGCTCTGACCTTACTCAGGAATTACTAACCTCATCACACACAGTGACTACACAAGACTGAGAAACCATCAGTAACATGGAGTACCATCAAAGCCTCACACACACTTACACAGGCTCTGACCTTACTCAGGAATTACTAACCTCATCACACACAGTGACTACACAAGACTGAGACACCATCAGTAACATGGAGTACCATCACATCCTCACACACAGGCTCTGACCTTACTAAGGAATTACTAACCTCATCACACACAGTGATTACACAAGACTGAGAATCCATCAGTAACATGGAATACCATCACAGCCTCACACACACTTACACAGCTCTGACCTTACTCAGGAATTACTAACCTCATCACACTCAGTGATTACACAAGACTGAGAAACCATCAGTAACATTGAGTACTATCATAGCCTCACACACACTTACACAGGCTCTGACCTTACTCAGGATTTACTAACCTCATCGCACGCTGTCAGGCCTAAGGCTGCATAGGGCATCGCAGTGGCTAATTTATGTACACCTGTGTTTCGCAGAGCATTCCCTGCGATCCTTGCTGAATCAGGCCCATTGAGCAGTAATTGTGATGTGCAATCAGCAGGGAAGCAGATAGTATGTGCATATGTCCTGCAGTGCTGTCAGGCACTATGCACTACCTGCTCATGTAACAATGCACACACACTATCTGTATGATACACCCAGAGACTAGCACACAGCTCATTGAGCGAAATGCCATCACACACAGGGCCTGATTCAGAGGCGCTCGCAAAAAGCGAGCGCTCGCTCTGAATCAGGGTGGGCGCTTGTTGTTTTAGTTGCGGCCTCTTGGCCGCTCGCATAGCTGTGGGTTACCACCCACAGCTTATGTGAGCGGCCAGGTGATGGTCGCGATGGTCAAGACCATCGCGACCATCGGGCTTGCGACGAGACCCTTGCGGTAGGGTCTCGTTGCTGCAAGCCCCAGTGGACTTCCTGCTCTAATAGAGGAAGTAAAAGTAGTAACAAGGTTTCCGTAGGTGAACCTGCGGAAGGATCATTATGCAGGAACGCCTCCGTTTGCCCCACCGCCCCACCTTCGGAACGGGGCGAGCTGTTGATCAACATCGACAGCCGCCCCTTTTGGATGCGAGTACTGGAACGAGTGCATTTTGCACTGTATATAGTGCTGGTGCAAGTTTCCATGGTGTGACTGATGACGCCGTTACTGCTCTGCGCCGACCTTCCGGGAGGGAGCAGCCAGATCACCATGACAGGGGGCATGGCCAGCTCAAGGAGGCGGGGCAGGCCTGGCTGTGAGTACTTGTGGGTGGGGCGGGGGATGGAGCCACATGATCGTGTAATTTTGGCCCCGCCCCTGCTACACAATGCCGATATTACAGGCATTGTGAAGCAGGGAGCGAGGCCAAAATGACGCAATTCAGCATGAATCGCGTCACTGCCCCCACCCACCCCCCCTGCTGCGGGGGATTCAGAGGTAATTGCGGGGGGGATAGGAGGGGTGGGTGGCAGCCAGGGGGATAGGAGGCTCCCGACCAAATCGGGAGGGTAGGCAAGTATGGACCAATGTACTGAGAGGCCAGATAGGAAACGGTCAGTATAAACATCATACGAAACTTTAACAAAGGATCAAACTAAAATCTGTATTTGTTTGCAATGAACGAGGCTGTCTACAGTTCAATTAGTTTTTACTAATGAGCTTAATTTTGCTATTATTATTAAAATGGTTTACATGAAAGTAATATAAATACTAAGCAAATGACGGATGATCTTTTCAGAAGACTTCATTTTATATGCAAATGTAATCAACACGTACAATAAATAATGTGTAATTAACAGATAGTTTTTGTAAGAATTCAACTAGCTAAAATAACAGAACTTCATTATAACAGCTGAAGCGCAGTACAGTAGACGGTAATTATTACACACACAATATGTTTGCATTACACTGATCTACTGGGCCTCAGGGCCTGATTCAGCAAGGATCGCTATTCTGCTTACACGCACGCAACGCAGTCGCTAATATCAGCGGTGATATGGAAATGTCTGCATTTACATTGCATTCGCATTGCGATCGCAGCCAGACTTAAGGACGCCCACTTCCCCTTACTCACATCCGTATACTTTGTCAACATAGCGAAATAATTGGTAACATCGAGTAACATCGGAACCATACGCACAGTTACGGCAGGTCAGACCTCACTCAGGAATTGCTAACTTCAGCGCACGCTATGAGGCCTCCAGCTGCGTATGGTATCGCAGTGGATAATTTATGCACGCCCATGCAATGCCGTTGAAATGCATTGGCACGCCTGCGTTCGCCCGACCACCCCCCCATCCCCATCACCACATCCTGTCAATCACTCTGCGATGGGTCTGCATGGTCACAGTCCCGATCGCAGTGACCGGTGCGTGCGCGCGCTTTGCAATGCATACACATGTGCAATACACAACAATCGGCCGATTGCGTGCGTATAAGCAACTGCGATCCTTGCTGTATCAGGCCAGAAGTGCGCATTTCTGACGCTGACATACTGGGCCCTAATCCATTGTCCTAGCTTAGGTCTAAATTTCAGTGTAAAACCAGAACTGCTTAGTATGTGCTCGCTGGATACAGAGGCAGCCAGGGTGTATCCTGCTTGCAAAATAATGAATGTATTGTACCCCTTGTGGTGCAACATGGTTTAATATTACATGACCACATTGCTCCTTCTTTTTGCTCTTACTCCTAACAATACATATATACTAATCACACATATATACTAATCACACATACATATATACTAATCACACATACATATATACTAATCACACGTACATATATACTAATCACACATACATATATACTAAACATACATATATACTAATCACACATACATATATACTAATCACACATATATACTAATCACACATACATATATACTAATCACACATATATACTAATCACACATACATATATACTAATCACACATATATACTAATCACACATACATATATACTAATCACACATATATACTAATCACACATACATATGTACTAATCACACATATATACTAATCACACATACATATATACTAATCACACATATATACTAATCACACATACATATATACTAATCACACATATATACTAATCACACATACATATATACTAATCACACATACATATATACTAATCATACATATATACTAATCACTCATACATATATACTAAACATACATATATACTAATCACACATACATATATACTAAACATACATATATACTAATCACACATACATATATACTAATCACTAGGGGTGAGCGGGTTCGGATTTCTGAAATCCGAACCCCCCCGAGCCCCCCCGATCCGAGTCCGATCCGTCAGGCTCGACTTTTCCCGCCTGACTCGGATCTGAAATCGAGGCAAAACGTCATCTTCCCGCCTTCCGAGTCTCGCGGGTTTTGGATCCTATATAAGGTACACACGTCGGCGCCATTTTCTCACTCGGCTGTGGACAGTGAAGAGGGAGGGTGGGAGTTAGGGCTGTGTAGTGTAGTGTAGTGTAGTGCTGCTGTTGTCCACTACTTCAAAGTCCATAGGGGCTGGCTGTGTTGTGCTGTGCTGCTGTTGTTAATAGGGGCTGTGTCCACTACTTCAAAGTCCATAGGGGCTGGCTGGACTGTGTTGTGCAGTCAGTTCTCCATAGGGGCTGTGTCCACTCCAAAGTCCTGTGCAGTGTCCCAGTCCTAAAGGAGTGCTGTAGTGTTGTCCAGGGGGTGCTCTGTCCATCAGGGGTGCTCCCCCCAAGTGCTAAAAAAATAATATATTTTCTGTGTTTGTGAATTGTGTGCGCAGTAGCCGCACGTGCATCAACAAAGTAGTGCCAAGCGTGCGCCTGTGTCATAAGTAAAGGGCCGGCTGGCTTGACCGTTAAGGGTGCTGTAACCCCCGAAAGTACACTCCAGTCCAAACCAAAAAAAAAATTATTTTCTGTGTTTGTGAATTGTGTGCGCAGTAGCCGCACGTGCATCAACAAAGTAGTGCCAAGCGTGCGCCTGTGTCATAAGTAAAGGGCCGGCTGGCTTGACCGTTAAGGGTGCTGTAACCCCCGAAAGTACACTCCAGTCCAAACCAAAAAAAAAATTATTTTCTGTGTTTGTGAATTGTGTGCGCAGTAGCCGCACGTGCATCAACAAAGTAGTGCCAAGCGTGCGCCTGTGTCATAAGTAAAGGGCCGGCTGGCTTGACCGTTAAGGGTGCTGTAACCCCCGAAAGTACACTCCAGTCCAAACCAAAAAAAATATTATTTTCTGTGTTTGTGAATTGTGTGCGCAGTAGTCGCACGTGCATCAACAAAGTAGTGCCAAGCGTGCGCCTGTGTCATAAGTAAAGGGCCGGCTGGCTTGACCGTTAAAGGGTGCTGTAACCCCCAAGTACACTCCAGTCCAAACCAAAAAAAAAATTATTTTCTGTGTTTGTGAATTGTGTGCGCAGTAGCCGCACGTGCATCAACAAAGTAGTGCCAAGCGTGCGCCTGTGTCATAAGTAAAGGGCCGGCTGGCTTGACCGTTAAGGGTGCTGTAACCCCCGAAAGTACACTCCAGTCCAAACCAAAAAAAAAATTATTTTCTGTGTTTGTGAATTGTGTGCGCAGTAGCCGCACGTGCATCAACAAAGTAGTGCCAAGCGTGCGCCTGTGTCATAAGTAAAGGGCCGGCTGGCTTGACCGTTAAAGGGTGCTGTAACCCCCGAAAGTACACTCCAGTCCTAACCAAAAAAAAATTATTTTCTGTGTTTGTGAATTGTGTGCGCAGTAGCCGCACGTGCATCAACAAAGTAGTGCCAAGAGTGCGCCTGTGTCATAAGTAAAGGGCCGGCTGGCTTGACCGTTAAGGGTGCTGTAACCCCCGAAAGTACACTCCAGTCCAAACCAAAAAAAAAATTATTTTCTGTGTTTGTGAATTGTGTGCGCAGTAGCCGCACGTGCATCAACAAAGTAGTGCCAAGCGTGCGCCTGTGTCATAAGTAAAGGGCCGGCTGGCTTGACCGTTAAGGGTGCTGTAACCCCCGAAAGTACACTCCAGTCCAAACCAAAAAAAAATTATTTTCTGTGTTTGTGAATTGTGTGCGCAGTAGCCGCACGTGCATCAACAAAGTAGTGCCAAGCGTGCGCCTGTGTCATAAGTAAAGGGCCGGCTGGCTTGACCGTTAAGGGTGCTGTAACCCCCGAAAGTACACTCCAGTCCAAACCAAAAAAAAAATTATTTTCTGTGTTTGTGAATTGTGTGCGCAGTAGCCACACGTGCATCAACAAAGTAGTGCCAAGCGTGCGCCTGTGTCATAAGTAAAGGGCCGGCTGGCTTGACCGTTAAGGGTGCTGTAACCCCCGAAAGTACACTCCAGTCCAAACCAAAAAAAAAATTATTTTCTGTGTTTGTGAATTGTGTGCGCAGTAGCCGCACGTGCATCAACAAAGTAGTGCCAAGCGTGCGCCTGTGTCATAAGTAAAGGGCCGGCTGGCTTGACCGTTAAGGGTGCTGTAACCCCCAAAGTACACTCCAGTCCAAACCAAAAAAAAATTATTTTCTGTGTTTGTGAATTGTGTGCGCAGTAGCCGCACGTGCATCAACAAAGTAGTGCCAAGCGTGCGCCTGTGTCATAAGTAAAGGGCCGGCTGGCTTGACCGTTAAGGGTGCTGTAACCCCCGAAAGTACACTCCAGTCCAAACCAAAAAAAAAATTATTTTCTGTGTTTGTGAATTGTGTGCGCAGTAGCCACACGTGCATCAACAAAGTAGTGCCAAGCGTGCGCCTGTGTCATAAGTAAAGGGCCGGCTGGCTTGACCGTTAAGGGTGCTGTAACCCCCGAAAGTACACTCCAGTCCAAACCAAAAAAAAAATTATTTTCTGTGTTTGTGAATTGTGTGCGCAGTAGCCACACGTGCATCAACAAAGTAGTGCCAAGCGTGCGCCTGTGTCATAAGTAAAGGGCCGGCTGGCTTGACCGTTAAGGGTGCTGTAACCCCCGAAAGTACACTCCAGTCCAAACCAAAAAAAAAATTATTTTCTGTGTTTGTGAATTGTGTGCGCAGTAGCCGCACGTGCATCAACAAAGTAGTGCCAAGCGTGCGCCTGTGTCATAAGTAAAGGGCCGGCTGGCTTGACCGTTAAGGGTGCTGTAACCCCCGAAAGTACACTCCAGTCCAAACCAAAAAAAAAATTATTTTCTGTGTTTGTGAATTGTGTGCGCAGTAGCCGCACGTGCATCAACAAAGTAGTGCCAAGCGTGCGCCTGTGTCATAAGTAAAGGGCCGGCTGGCTTGACCGTTAAAGGGTGCTGTAACCCCCGAAAGTACACTCCAGTCCAAACCAAAAAAAAAATATTTTCTGTGTTTGTGAATTGTGTGCGCAGTAGCCGCACGTGCATCAACAAAGTAGTGCCAAGAGTGCGCCTGTGTCATAAGTAAAGGGCCGGCTGGCTTGACCGTTAAAGGGTGCTGTAACCCCCGAAAGTACACTCCAGGCCAAACCAAAAAAAAATTATTTTCTGTGTTTGTGAATTGTGTGCGCAGTAGCCGCACGTGCATCAACAAAGTAGTGCCAAGAGTGCGCCTGTGTCATAAGTAAAGGGCCGGCTGGCTTGACCGTTAAAGGGTGCTGTAACCCACAAAGTACACTCCAGTCCAAACCAAAAAAAAAATTATTTTCTGTGTTTAGCCGCACGTATATATCAAATCGATATAACATAAATGGAGGACCAAACTTTCTCCGATAAAAATAAAATAGAGAAAGATCAAGAACCACTTCCTCCTAGTGCTGAAGCTGCTGCCACTAGTCATGACATAGACGATAACATGCCATCAACGTCGTCTGCCAAGGCCGATGCCCAATGTCATAGTAGAGGGCACATACAATCCCAAATGGCAAAGTTCAGGAAAATGACCTTGAAAAAGACATTTAAATCAGCTGAAGAGAAACGTAAACTTGCCAATATGCCATTTACGACACGGAGTGGCAAGGAACGGCTAAGGTCGATCCCTAGTATGTTCATGACTAGTGGTTCAGCTTCACATGACGATGGAAGCCCTCCTCCCACTAAAAAAATCAAAAGAGTTAAGCTGGCAAAAGCACAGCGAAGAACTGTGCTTTCTAAGAAGATATCACAAATCCCCAAGGAGAGTCCAAGTGTGGTGGTGGTTGCGATGCCTGACCTTCCCAGCACTGGACGGGAAGAGGTGGCTCTTTCCACCATTTGCATGCCCCCTGCAAGTGCTGAAAGGAGCACCCACAGTCCACTTGCTGATATGCAAATTGAAGATGTCACTGTTGAAGTACAACAGGATGAGGATACTGGTGTAGCTGGCGCTGAGGAGGAAGTTGGCGAGGAGGATTCTGATGGTGATGTGGTTTGTTTAAATCAGGCTCCGGGGGAGACAGTTGTTGTCCGTGGGATGAAAAAGCCCATCACGGTCATGCCTGGGCAGAAGACCAAACATTCCACCTCTTTGGTCTGGCAATATTTCTATCCAAATCCGGACAACAACTGTCTTGCCATATGTACCATATGTAAAGGTGAAATAAGTAGGGGTAGGGACGTCAACCACCTAGGAACATCCTCCCTTATACGGCACCTGCAGCGCGTTCATAAAAAGTTACTGTCAAGTTCAGAAACTTTGGCTAAGACCGTAAGCAGTCCAGGGACACCTAAATCCCGTTGTCCTGTTGTATCCAAGCGCCTGCAAACCACACCGTCAACTCCCTCCTCGTCAATTTCCTCCTTAGTCAGGATCGGAAGTAGTCCTGCAGGCCATGTCACTGGCATGACTGACTCTCCTATCCGGGATTCCTCTGGAGGATCCTGCATTGCTACGCCTACTGCTGCCGCTGCTGCTGTTGCTGCTGCTGGGAGTCGTTCATCATCCCAGAGAGGAAGTAGGAACACCACTACTTTTACTAAACAATTGACCCTCCAACAGTCCTTAGCGAGGAGGATGAAGTACGACAGCAGTCATCCTGAAGCAAAACGTATAACTGAGGCCTTGACTGCTATGTTGGTGTTAGACGTGCGTCCGGTATCCGCCATTAGTGCAGTGGGATTTAGACAATTGATGGAGGTAGTGTGTCCCCGGTTCCAAATACCGTCTAGATTCCACTTCACTAGGCAGGCGATACCGAGACTGTACAGAAACGTCAGAAAAAGTGTCCTCAGTGTCCTGAAAAATGCCGTTGTACCCAATGTCCACTTAACCACGGACATGTGGACAAGTGGAACAGGGCAGACTAAGGACTATATGACTGTGACAGCCCACTGGGTAGATGTATCACCTTACGCAGCAACAGCAGCAGCGTCACCAGTAGCAGCATCTCAGAAACGCCAGCTCGTTACAAGGCAGGCTACGCTGTGTATCACCGGTTTCAGTAAGAGGCACACCGCCGACAACCTCTTAGAGAAACTGAGGGAAATCATCGCCCAGTGGCTTACCCCACTTAGACTCTCCTGGGGATTTGTGATATCTGACAACGCCACCAATATTGTGCGGGCATTACATCTGGGCAAATTCCAGCACGTCCCATGTTTTGCTCACACAATAAACTTGGTGGTGCAGAATTTTCTGAAAAGCGACAGGGGCGTGCAGGAGACGCTTTGGGTGGCCCGAAAAATTTCTGGCCACTTTCGCCATTCAGCGACTGCGTGCCGAAGACTGGAGCGCCAGCAAACACTCTTGAACCTGCCCCGCCATCACCTGAAGCAAGAGGTTGTGACACGGTGGAACTCAACCCTCTATATGCTTCAGAGGATGGAGGAGCAGCAAAAGGCCATACAAGCCTATACATCCACCTATGACATAGGCAAAGGAGGGGGTATGCACCTGACTCAAGCGCAGTGGAGAATGATTTCCGTGTTGTGCAAGGTTCTCCAGCCCTTCGAACTTGCCACACGTGAAGTCAGTTCAGACACTGCCAGCTTGAGTCAGGTCATTCCCCTCATCAGGCTTTTGCAGAAGCAGCTGGAGAAAGTGAAGGAGGAGCTAAGACGGAGCGATTCCGCTCGGCATGTGGGACTTGTGGATGAAGCCCTTCATTCGCTTTGCCAGGATTCCAGGGTGGTCAATCTGTTGAAATCAGACCACTACATTTTGGCCACCGTGCTCGATCCTAGGTTTAAAGCCTATGTGGTGTCTCTCTTTCCGGCCGACACAAGCCTGCAGAGGTGCAAAGACCTGCTGGTGAACACACTGTCAGCTGAAGCGGAACGTGACACGTCAACAGCTCCTTCTTCATTTTCTCCTGCAACTGGGGCTGCCAGGAAAAAACTTAGGTATCCTAAGCAACCCGCTGGCGGTGATGCAGGACAGGCAGGACCAAGTTTGGACATCTGGTCCGGACTGAAGGACCTGGCAACAATTTCTGACATGTCTACTGTCACTGCATATGATACTGTCACCATTGACAGAATGGTGGAGGATTACATCGGTGACAGCATCCAAGTAGGCATGGCAGACAGTCCATACCTGTACTGGCAGGAAAAAGAGGCAATTTGGAGGCCCCTGTACAAACTGGCTCTATTTTACCTGAGTTGCCCCCCCTCCAGTGTGTACTCCGAAAGAGTGTTTAGTGCAGCCGGGAACCTTGTCAGCGAAAGGCGTAGGAGGTTGCTTCCACAGAATGTGGAGAAGATGATGTTCATCAAAATGAATTATCAGCTCTTCCAGGGAGACCAGCCTCCAGAAGGTACAGAGGGACCTGTGGTGGTGGATTCAAGTGGGGACGAGTTAATACTTTGTGAGGATGAGGATGTACACACTGAAGAGGGTGAGGAATCGGTGGATGAGGAGGATGAGGATGACATCTTGCCTCCATAGAGCCAGTTTGTGCAGGGACACATTAATTGCCAGCTTGTTTTGTGGGGGCCCAAACGAACCAATCATTTCAGCCACAGTTGTGTGGCAGACCCTGGCGCTGAAATGATTGGTTTGTTAAAGTGTGCATGTCCTGTTTATACAACATAAGGGTGGGTGGGAGGGCCCAAGGACAATTCCATCTTGCACCTCTTTTTTTTCTTTGCATTATGTACAGTTTGGGGCCTAGTTTTTCAAACTGCCATCCTGTCTGCCACTGCAGTTTCACGCCTAGATGGGTCACGTGTTTGTGCCGCCCACTCGTGTCGCTTAGCATAGTCATCCAGCTACCTCGGTGCAACGTTTTGGACATAAAAACACTATTGTGAGGTGTGAGGTGTTCAGAATAGACTGGAAATGAGTGGAAATTAAGGTTATTGAGGTTAATAATAGCATAGGAGCAGAAAAACCTACAAATTCTGTGATTTTAGCTGTTTTTATGCTTTTTTTAAAAAAAATACAGATCCAAAACACAAAACCCAGAACCCAAAACACGGAAGGGTGGTTTTGGCAAAACCAATCCAGATCCAAAACACGAAGAAAGATCCAGATCCAAAACCAAAACACAAAACACGAAAAGTGGCCGGTGCACACCCCTACTAATCACACATATATACTAATCACACATACATATATACTAAACATACTTATATACTAATCACACATACATATATACTAAACATACATATATACTAATCACACATACATATAGAGATGAGCGGTTCGGATTCATGTGGAATCCGAACCGCTCCGAACATTGGGGATCCGAGTCCACCCGAACCCTGTTCGGGTGTTCACCGCCTGACTCGGATCCCCGTTCGGGGCCGAACGGCGGCCGCCTGATGTCGGATTCTCACTAGAGAATCCGACATCAGGTCTCCTCACGTGTAGGGCAGAGCGCAGTGATAGCGCTCTGCCCTACACAGACACAGACACACAGCCGCCAGCGGCAGCTGTGTGTTTGTTACAGCAGCCAATGAGAGTCACACAGACTCTCATTGGCTGCTGCACGGAGGGAGCCGGCTGGAGCTCACACATGAGCTCCGTCTTCCGGCTCCCTCCTCAGCGTGTGACAGAGCGGACGGCGCGGGAGCGGGGATACAGGTAAGTTTTATTATTTTTATTTTTTTACTTGTCAAAGGTCCGGGGGCGCTACTGGGGGGGGGGGTCTGCACTACTGGGGGGGTCTGCTACTGGGGGGGGCAATACTACTGGGGGGGCCATACTACAGAGGGGCCTGCTACTGGGGGGGCTATACTACTGGGGGGTCTGCTACTGGGGGGGCCATACTACTGGGGGGGATCTGCACTATTGGGGGGCCATACTACAGAGGGGCCTGCTACTGGGGGGGGGCTATACTACTGTGGGGGTCTGCACTACTGGGGGGGTCTGCTACTAGGCGGGGCTATACTACTGGGGGGGCTATACTACAGAGGGGCCTGCTACTGGGGGGGGCTATACTACTGGGGGGGTCTGCTACTGGGGGGGCCATACTACTGAGGGGCCTGCTACTGGGGGGGCTTACTACTACTGGGGGGGCTGCTACTGGGGCAGCCTACTACAGGGGGGGCCATACTACAGGGGGGGCCCATACTACAGGGGGGCTACTACTGGGGCAGCCTACTACTGGGGGGGCCTGCTACTGGGGCAGCCTACTACTGGGGGAGCCATACTACTGGGGGGGCATACTACTGGGTGGCATGCTAATGGGGGGCATACTACTGGGGGGGGCTGCTAATGGGGGGCATACTACTGGGGGGGGCCTGCTAATGGGGGGCATACTACTGGGGGGCATTCTACTGGGGGCACTGCATAGTGGACCCTACTACTAAGGGGACTGCATAGGGGGCACCACTGCTGGGGGACATTGTGTAAGGGACACCGCTACTGTGGGCATTGTGTAAAAGGGTCACTACTGTGGGCATTGTGTAAAAGGGGCACTACTGTGTGTCGTAACATAAATAAGAGACACTACTTTATGGTGTAATGTGAATCAGGCCCTATGTGCGGTGTAATGCTAATAAGATTGTGCACTGTGACTCCTAGGGCCGTAGCCCACTTTGTAAACAAGTACTGTGACTCTGCTGGCCGTACCCCACTGGGTGGGTGCACTACTTTTCATTTCTGCCACTGCTGTGTGGCAATGTGTCATAGATGTGCTTTATACTGTGGTGTCGTTGTGCCGCTGCTTTGTCGCTTAGTAACCAGTCAGCTCACTGCAACCTTTGGCCAATAATGTTGAAAACAATATTATAAGCTGTGATATGGTCTAAATTGACTGGAAATTAATGTTATTGAGGTTAATAATACTCTAGGAAGAAAAAAAAGACCAATTTATGTGATTTTAGCTTTTTTTGTCAATTTTTGTAAAAAAATCCAAATCCAAATCCAAATCCAAAGCCAGTCACCGCAGTTTGGCAAATCCAAATCCAAATCCAAAGCCGGACGACGAATTAGAACCAAATCCAAATCCAAATCCGGCAAAAATGGTCCGGCGCACATCCCTACATACATATATACTAAACATACATATATACTAATCACACACACATATATACTAATCACACATACATATATACTAATCACACATACATATATACTAAACATACATATATACTAATCACACATACATATATACTAATCACACATATATACTAATCACACATACATATATACTAATCACACATACATATATACTAATCACACATATATACTAATCACACATACATATATACTAATCACACATATATACTAATCACACATACATATATACTAATCACACATACATATATACTAAACATACATATATACTAATCACACATACATATATACTAATCTCACATACATATATACTAAACATACATATATACTAATCACACATACATATATACTAATCGCACATACATATATACTAATCACACATACATATATACTAATCACACATACATATATACTAAACATACATATATACTAATCACACATACATATATACTAATCACACATACATATATACTAATCACACATATATACTAATCACACATACATATATACTAAACATACATATATACTAATCACACATACATATATACTAAACATACATATATACTAATCACACATACATATATACTAAACATACATATATACTAATCACACATACATATATACTAATCACACATATATACTAATCACACATACATATATACTAAACATACATATATACTAATCACACATACATATATACTAATCACACATATATACTAATCACACATACATATATACTAAACATACATATATACTAATCACACATACATATATACTAATCACACATATATACTAATCACACATACATATATACTAATCACACATATATACTAATCACACATACATATATACTAATCACACATATATACTAATCACACACACATATATACTAAACATACATATATACTAATCACACATACATATATACTAATCACACATACATATATACTAATCACACATACATATATACTAATCACACATATATACTAATCACACATACATATATACTAATCACACATATATACTAATCACACATACATATATACTAAACATACATATATACTAATCACACATACATATATACTAATCACACATATATACTAATCACACACACATATATACTAAACATACATATATACTAATCACACATATATACTAATCACACATACATATATACTAATCACACATATATACTAATCACACATACATATATACTAAACATACATATATACTAATCACACATACATATATACTAATCACACATATATACTAATCACACATACATATATACTAATCACACATATATACTAATCACACATACATATATACTAAACATACATATATACTAATCACACATACATATATACTAATCACACATATATACTAATCACACACACATATATACTAAACATACATATATACTAATCACACATACATATATACTAAACATACATATATACTAATCACACATACATATATACTAAACATACATATATACTAATCACACATACATATATACTAATCACACATACATATATACTAATCACACATACATATATACTAAACATACATATATACTAATCACACATACATATATACTAATCACACATACATATATACTAAACATACATATATACTAATCACACATACATATATACTAAACATACATATATACTAATCACACATACATATATACTAATCACACATACATATATACTAATCACACATACATATATACTAAACATACATATATACTAAACATACATATATACTAATCACACATACATATATACTAAACATACATATATACTAATCACACATACATATATACTAATCACACATACATATATACTAAACATACATATATACTAACTAGAGATGAGCAGGTCTGGTTCTCAGACAACCGGATCCACCCGAACTTCCAGATCCGAGGCGAGAACCGAGCTCTGCTCAGGTTTTTCCGTCTGACTCTGATCTCAAAATGAGGCAAAATGTCATCCTCCCGGATCTCATAGGTTTTTGATAATATAAAGGTACCTGGTCATTGGCCCCATTTTCACTCCGGGTGTGGAGAATGTAGTGAACGGATGTGCTCTGTCCATCTAAGAGCTGCTGTATCTGTCCAGGGCAGGGGGTGCTGTGTCCATCCAGGGCAGTGGCTGCTGTATCCATCCAGGACAGGGACTGCTGTGTCCATCCAGGGGTTGCTGTGTCAATCCAGGGGCAGTGGCCGCTGTGTCGATCCAGGAGCTGCTGTGTCCATCCAGTGGTTGCTGTGTCCGTCCAGGGCAGGGGCTTCTGTGTCCATCCAGGGTCTGCTGTGTTCATCCAAGGGTTGCTGTGTCCATCTAGGACAGCAGCTGCTATGTCCATCCAGGGTCTGCTCTGTCGGTCCAGGGCAGGGGCTTCTGTGTCCATCTAGGGCAGGGGCTGCTGTGTCCATTCAGGGGCTGCTGTGTCCATTCATGGCAAAGGCTGCTGTGTCCATCCCAGGGACTGCTTTGTCCATCCAGGGCAGGGTCTTCTGTGTCCATCCAGGGGTTTCTATGTCCATCCGGGGCAGGGGATGCTGTGCCCATCTAGGGGCTGCTGTGTCCATCCATGGCAGAGGCTGCTGTGTCCATTCAGGGAAGTGGCTTCTGTGTCCATCCAGGGTCTGCTGAGTCCATCTAGGGGTTGCTGTGTTCATCTAGGGCAGAGGCTGATGTGTCCATCCAGTGGTTTCTGTGTCCATCCAGGGGCAGGGGCTGCTGTGTCCAACCAGGAATGTTCTGTCCATCCAAGGGTGCCCAGTGTATAAAAAAATAAAACCTAATTTAATTAATAAAAAAAAAATATATTATTTTTTGTGCTGTATCCCAGTGTACTATATTATTATTATTATTATGCCGGTCAGACCACAGTGTAATATTCATATACGTATTGTTTGTGACTCTGTAAGTGGTAAGTGGTAGAGCAGTGTATAATAAATATTGTGACACTGTTAGTGGAAATGCAGTGTATTCATTAAAAATATTGTGACACTGTAAGTACAAACACAGTATATTCATAAAAAAAGTTGTAGCACAGTGTGTTATAGTTATTCATAAATAATCTTGTCACACTTTAAATGGTAGCGCAGTGTGTTATTCTTATTAATAAATAATCTTGTGACATACTAGTGCTGGAGCTGCTGCCAGTGCCACCAGTGACGATATGACGATACTAGTCCATCTACACCATCTATTAAAGCCGATGCCCAAGGGCATACAGGGCTTAAGTTAGGGCATCTAAATAAAGAACCAATCTTTTACAGTAGTAAATAAAAAATATCAAAGGGAAAGATAGCTGCAGAAAGACAAAAGATTGGCAATAAGCCTTTCACCACATGAAGTGGCAAGGAAAGGCTAAGGCTTTGGCCTTTATTTGTGACTGGTGATTCTGCCTCTTATGATGATGTAAGCACAAGTGAGCATGCTGACATAGAAATCGAGGATGCTTCTATGGAAGTGCACCAGGATGAGCAGGATATTTGTGTAGCTGACGCTAATAATGTTGTTGATGAGGATGTTATTTGTGTAACTTAGGCCCGAGTGGAAGAGACAGTTATTGATAATGACAAGGAAAAGCCCATTGTCATGCCTGGGCACAAGACAAAAAATCCACTTCTTAAGTGTGGAGGCCACTAATTAAGTTTTTTTTAATGTTCCTGCACAGGTTGGGAATTGCTTTTGTAGTGATGTGGAATCTTGATGGGATTTGTTAACGACACAGTACCTCAATTAACTGTCTAAAACCCACTGCATTATTGGTGGTTATTGGATGCACATCTAATACTAGCATAGATGTTATGGCATCAGTGATCCGCTACGCAACTGGTTGACTACTGTCATACTTGCTCCCCCTTGCAGAGTATTGTTTAGCAGTCAATTGTTTTTAAAGTACTACTAGTAGTCTTCCTGGTCCCCTTCTGGGATGAAAAGCTACTCCCAGCAGCAGCAGCAGGCATAGCGCTCAAGGATTCTTCTGGGGCAAGGACTGATTTCAATGATTTAAATATTTATTAGCGACTCTCCGCCACTGTAAGGGAACTATATGCTCTGCAGCACTTATTAGCGACTCTCCCCCCCTCTGAGGGAACTATATGCTCTGCTGCACTTATTAGCGACTCTCCCCCACTGTGAGGGAACTATACGCTCTGCAGCAGTTATTAGTGACTCTCCCCCAATGTGAGGGGACAATATGCTCTGCATCAGTTATTAGCGACTCTCCCTTACTGTGAGGGGACGACATGCTCTGCAGCACTTATTAGCGACTCTCCCCCACTGTGAGGGGGCGATATGCTCTGCAGCAGTTATTAGCCACTCTCCCTTACTGTGAGGGGACGACATGCTCTGCAGCACTTATTAGCAGCTCTCCCCCACTGTGAGGGGATGACATGCTCTGCAGCACTTATTAGCGGCTCTCCCCCACTGTGAGGGGATGATAGGCTCTGCAGCACTAATTAGTGACTCTCCCTCAATGAGAGGGGATGATATGCTCTGCAGCACTTATTAGCGACTCCCACTGTGAGGGGATGATATGCACTGCAGCACTTATTAGCGACTCCCACTGTGAGGGGATGATATGCTCTGCAGCACTTATTAGCAACTCTCCCTCAATGAGAGGGGATGATATGCTCTGCAGCACTTATTGGCGACTCCCACTGTGAGGGGATGATATGCACTGCAGTACTTATTAGTGATTCTCCCCGACTGTGAGTGGATGATAGGCTCTGCAGCACTAATTAGTGACTCTCCCTCAATGAGAGGGGACGATATGCTCTGCAGCACTTATTAGCGACTCCCACTGTGAGGGGACAATATGCTCTGCAGCACTTATTAGCGACTCTCCCCCACTGTTAAGCGATGATATGCTCTGCACCACAATCCCTTGTATAAAAACATCCATGTATTGCCAAGTATAATACTCTGACACATGGTGCTCATTTCCAAAACTAACATACTGTACATGAAACATATTCATTTGTCCTTTATTGAATTTCGTTCATCATTTAGTTACTTATTACATCTATAGTGTTCATTCTAGGTCTGGCGCTGGGAAGGGTGCTGCTCCTGAGAGCGCTCGCCTGAAAAGAGGGTGTGGACACTAGAAAAGGAGGTGTGTCTTTAATACACTTTCCCTTTTCATCACTCTTGGGGGCGTGTTTGGCACTTACGGATGGGCTGTCCCCAAGGTAAGGTCCAGAACGAGGTGCTCCACAGGACCGCTGACGTCACAACCACGTGACTCACAACAAAAGGGGGAGGGGCAAGGTTCAAAATGGGGCCAAAAGTGACCCCTCGCGGGATCGCTTCACTCGCCACGATCTGGGCACGGTGGCTTGCTTCACTTGCCACAGGTTTATATACCCCCTCTATACCCACGTGGATAGTAACCCTGGTAGCAGTCTGGCCATGCCATATCGGTCACATGGTTGTGACGTCAGACATGTTGCGCTCCATTCTAGTTGACATAGAAATAGTTTGATATTAGAGGGTTGTTGTTTTTTTTTACTCCAAATGACTTTAGTTTATTGCCTGGTATATAACTATTAAATACACTGCTCTACCTATGAGATGCCGTCATGTCAACATTTACAATGTCAACAGCTATTATGTTAAAATTGGTGGAATGTCAATATGCAAGATGTCCATATCTGTGAGATGTTGACATTCTGTATGGACCAGAAGATTAGAAATAGGGTGCGGCAGCAGAGGGCTAGGGTTAGGCTATGGGAGGAGAAGGCTAGGTGTAGGCTCTAGAGGAGGGTTATGGTGCATACACACGGTCAGATTTTTCTTCAGATCTGAACGATAACGATTTAAAAAATCGTTCAATCGTTCGTATCTGATGGAAAATCTGACATATCTGTCAGATGAACGATGAACGATGCGCATTCCCGATGGTCAGATAACGATATCTGACATCTGATGTGTTTGCAGTCATACTTGGAAGATTCCATTCATTTTAATGCAGTCAAAAATCGTTCAAATCGTTCATCTGACAAATCTGACCGTCTGTATGCTCCATTAGGGTTAGGTTACGGAAGGGGAGGGTTAGGCACTAGGGAGAGGGTTAGGCTTCAGGAGGGTAGGGTAAGGGTTAGGCACTAGGGGGAGGGTTAGGTCATAGGGGAAGGGCTAGTCTACAGGAGGGGATGATTAGGTGTAGGCACTAGGAAGGGTTAGGATTAGGCTACAGGAGGGGAAGGTTAGGTGTAGGCACTAGCGAGGAACAGGATTAGTCTACAGGAGGGGAGGGTTAGGTGTAGGCACTAGGAATTAGGATTAGGCTACAGGAGGGGAGGGTTAGGTGTAGGCACTAAGGTATGGTTAGACTTAGGCGCTAGGGGGTGGGGGGTTAGGCTACAGGAGGGTTAGGCAGTAGGAGTAGTGTTAGGCTTCTGGGGGTGAAGGGTTAGGCAGTATTCACTGCTAAAAGTACTGTATGATCACCAGGAAGTCTCCATAAGCTAGACCATCGGATCCAGAAGACACCGCTGAACCAGGGAAGCCACCACTATACCACTAGGAAAGTTTTCTTAACATTCTAATCATTTCAACATTTCATCACTGTTGACATGACGAATGTTGATGTAGCCAACGTTGACATTACAACCATATCGTCAATCTCATGTTGATATTATGAATGTCAAATAAGAATTGCAGACAAAATATACTGAACCCTTCTCCTGTCATCTTCCTTATGTGCTGTCACCCATACTCAAACAAAATATGGTCCTCTACATATGGTGCATTGTACCCAGATAGCAAGTTTGTGTCATATCCCAGGGAGACATAAAGGAAGAACTCTGGTCCTGATTCAGAGCTGGACGCTCTGACAGAGCGCTCACTCTGAATCAGGGCCATCCTTCTGAATTTTAGAGCGGCCTCCTGGCCGCTCGCATAGCTGTGGGTGACTATCCACAGCTATAGCGAGCAGCCAAAAAGATGGTCGCGATGGTCAAGATCATCGCAACCATCGGGCTTGCGACGAGACCCTTGTGGTAGGGTCTCGTCTGCCGCAAGCCCTGGAGTGCTTTTGGCTTTATCACTTCACTCTAACACTTGTGATGTCAGTGGGGCCGGCCCCAGATGGTAGGCGTTCCCATGGGAACGCCTCCGTCTGGCCAGCCACGGCCCCCGGCACGCCCACACTCACCAACGACAGCACGCCCCCTTTGTAGCGAGACCCATAGCGACGGCTTGCCCATCACTATCCGGGTCTCGCGCATGTGCACGACGGAGCCGGGTCCGTCGTGCGCATGCGTACTGGCCCAACATTGACCCTCTTGCGAGCGCTCGCGAGCGGGTCTGAATCAGGCCCTCTGTCTGATTACCCCATATACTTAAAAACACAGAATGGATCTTGCTGAAGAAAAATCAACATGTTTAGTAAAAGTTCCACCTACAAACCAATACGATAAATGAACAACAGTGACCACAATGATCAGCAGTTGGCAGACTCGCAAAGGTGATTTCACTGTCAGCGCTTTCGAATAAGTCAACCTGAAACATAAAAGTAAGAATAAAGCTGAGGTCCACAAACCAGCGGTGGCCTTCTCAACTAATCATCAGCATCTTTATGACACTAAGGGGCATATTTCTAGAATACTGCAGACAGCCCCCCCTCCTCCCAATGAAGAATCCTTATGGCATATTGCAACAATAAGGATTTTTTTTTTCCAGGGGAATGTACCAATGTAACAATGTAGGCCGCCATAATGCAGGTTCCGATAAGAGCCAGACCTGCTGCCCAGGCGCTATGCAAAGGTCTCGTGATTGACATGAAGAGCAGTTTCAGCCCACTGGAGAGGGATCACTAGAAGCCATTCCAGCAGGGTTGTCCCATTGGAAGTAACAGCTTAACGCCATCTGAAGATGGAACTAGCCCATGCATGCAATGCAAGGTCTTTGAAGCTGCGGATATTGTTACCTTACCGCCCCCACGAAAAACTGCGGGGTGGCTTCTGCGAGGGCTGGTGGCCGGAAAGCATGAGATATATCTTAATTCTCTTATGTGTGTGTCTGCATATATTTGTATGTATATATATATAATATATATATATATATATATATATATATATCAGAGAAGCTGCACTCTTCAGGAATTTTTAAACAGCAATGAAAAAATACAATCCGATGCCCTCCGCTCTATGGTCCTGATTCAGACCCGCTCGCTGCCGCAGGCAGCTCGCAGGGTCTATGGGTGTGGGGTTTTTTTTGTCTGGCCAGGAGGTCTCCCACAGCTTGTGCGAGCGGGCAGGAGGCCGTCGCGATAACCGCGACCATTGGCCTTGCAACAAGACTCTGTGGTAGGGTCTCGGCTACCGCAAGGCCGAGTGGACTTCCTACTGTAATAGAGCAGGAAGTCCACTACTGACATCAGTAATGATGTCAGTAGGGCCGCCCACAAACGCCAGGCGTTCCTAAGGGAACGTCTGCGTTTGTGCAGCCACCCCCTCTCCCCGCCTACAAAATGGTGCGAGCTGTCACTCACCATCGACAGCCACCTCGTCTTGTAGCGAGCCCGGTAGCGACTGAGCTGCAGTCGCTGGACGGGGCGAGCGCATGTGCAAGCCAGACGCGGCGCATGCGCAGTGGGGTAACATGGAGCCGCTTACAAGCGCTGGGCGCTTGCGAATGGCTCTGAATCGGGCCCTATATGCGTAGTGCATGTAGCATAATACAAATTTGAAAATCGGCTGCACTCAGTAGTAATAAACACTCAACAGTGTTAGTAGCACCCTGATGAAAATGCGTGAATAAGAGCATTGAAACGTTGGTTCACCTAACACTGTCGTGTGTTTATTACTACTGAGTGCCGCCGATTTTATATATATATATTAGGGGTGAGCGGGTTCGGATTTCTGAAATCCGAACCCCCCCGAGCCCCCCCGATCCGAGTCCGATCCGAATCAGGCTCGACTTTTCCCGCCTGACTCGGATCTGAAATCGAGGCAAAACGTCATCATCCCGCCTTCCGAGTCTCGCGGGTTTTGGATCCTATATAAGGTACCCACGTCGGCGCCATTTTCTCACTCGGCTGTGGACAGTGAAGAGGGAGGGTGGGAGTTAGGGCTGTGTAGTGTAGTGTAGTGTAGTGCTGCTGTTGTCCACTACTTCAAAGTCCATAGGGGCTGGCTGTGTTGTGCTGTGCTGCTGTTGTTAATAGGGGCTGTGTCCACTACTTCAAAGTCCATAGGGGCTGGCTGGACTGTGTTGTGCAGTCAGTTCTCCATAGGGGCTGTGTCCACTCCAAAGTCCTGTGCAGTGTCCCAGTCCTAAAGGAGTGCTGCAGTGTTGTCCAGGGGGTGCTCTGTCCATCAGGGGTGCTCCCCCCAAGTGCTAAAAAAATAATATATTTTCTGTGTTTGTGAATTGTGTGCGCAGTAGCCGCACATGCATCAACAAAGTAGTGCCAAGCGTGCGCCTGTGTCATAAGTAAAGGGCCGGCTGGCTTGACCGTTAAGGGTGCTGTAACCCCCGAAAGTACACTCCAGTCCAAACCAAAAAAAAAATTATTTTCTGTGTTTGTGAATTGTGTGCGCAGTAGCCGCACGTGCATCAACAAAGTAGTGCCAAGCGTGCGCCTGTGTCATAAGTAAAGGGCCGGCTGGCTTGACCGTTAAGGGTGCTGTAACCCCCGAAAGTACACTCCAGTCCAAACCAAAAAAAAAATTATTTTCTGTGTTTGTGAATTGTGTGCGCAGTAGCCGCACGTGCATCAACAAAGTAGTGCCAAGCGTGCGCCTGTGTCATAAGTAAAGGGCCGGCTGGCTTGACCGTTAAGGGTGCTGTAACCCCCGAAAGTACACTCCAGTCCAAACCAAAAAAAAAATTATTTTCTGTGTTTGTGAATTGTGTGCGCAGTAGCCGCACGTGCATCAACAAAGTAGTGCCAAGCGTGCGCCTGTGTCATAAGTAAAGGGCCGGCTGGCTTGACCGTTAAGGGTGCTGTAACCCCCGAAAGTACACTCCAGTCCAAACCAAAAAAAAAATTATTTTCTGTGTTTGTGAATTGTGTGCGCAGTAGCCGCACGTGCATCAACAAAGTAGTGCCAAGCGTGCGCCTGTGTCATAAGTAAAGGGCCGGCTGGCTTGACCGTTAAAGGGTGCTGTAACCCCCAAAGTACACTCCAGTCCAAACCAAAAAAAAAATTATTTTCTGTGTTTGTGAATTGTGTGCGCAGTAGCCGCACGTGCATCAACAAAGTAGTGCCAAGCGTGCGCCTGTGTCATAAGTAAAGGGCCGGCTGGCTTGACCGTTTAAAGGGTGCTGTAACCCCCGAAAGTACACTCCAGTCCAAACCAAAAAAAAAATATTTTCTGTGTTTGTGAATTGTGTGCGCAGTAGCCGCACGTGCATCAACAAAGTAGTGCCAAGCGTGCGCCTGTGTCATAAGTAAAGGGCCGGCTGGCTTGACAATTAAAGGGTGCTGTATCCCCCAAAGTACACTCCAGTCCAAACCAAAAAAAAAATTATTTTCTGTGTTTGTGAATTGTGTGCGCAGTAGCCGCACGTGCATCAACAAAGTAGTGCCAAGAGTGCGCCTGTGTCATAAGGGCCGGCTGGCTTGACCGTTAAAGGGTGCTGTAACCCCCAAAGTACACTCCAGTCCAAACCAAAAAAAATAATTATTTTCTGTGTTTAGCCGCACGTATATATCAAATCGATATAACATAAATGGAGGACCAAACTTTCTCCGATAAAAATAAAATAGAGAAAGATCAAGAACCACTTCCTCCTAGTGCTGAAGCTGCTGCCACTAGTCATGACATAGACGATAACATGCCATCAACGTCGTCTGCCAAGGCCGATGCCCAATGTCATAGTAGAGGGCACATACAATCCCAAATGGCAAAGTTCAGGAAAATGACCTTGAAAAAGACATTTAAATCAGCTGAAGAGAAACGTAAACTTGCCAATATGCCATTTACGACACGGAGTGGCAAGGAACGGCTAAGGTCGATCCCTAGTATGTTCATGACTAGTGGTTCAGCTTCACATGACGATGGAAGCCCTCCTCCCACTAAAAAAATCAAAAGAGTTAAGCTGGCAAAAGCACAGCGAAGAACTGTGCTTTCTAAGAAGATATCACAAATCCCCAAGGAGAGTCCAAGTGTGGTGGTGGTTGCGATGCCTGACCTTCCCAGCACTGGACGGGAAGAGGTGGCTCTTTCCACCATTTGCACGCCCCCTGCAAGTGCTGAAAGGAGCACCCACAGTCCACTTGCTGATATGCAAATTGAAGATGTCACTGTTGAAGTACAACAGGATGAGGATACTGGTGTAGCTGGCGCTGAGGAGGAAGTTGGCGAGGAGGATTCTGATGGTGATGTGGTTTGTTTAAATCAGGCTCCGGGGGAGACAGTTGTTGTCCGTGGGATGAAAAAGCCCATCACGGTCATGCCTGGGCAGAAGACCAAACATTCCACCTCTTTGGTCTGGCAATATTTCTATCCAAATCCGGACAACAACTGTCTTGCCATATGTACCATATGTAAAGGTGAAATAAGTAGGGGTAGGGACGTCAACCACCTAGGAACATCCTCCCTTATACGGCACCTGCAGCGCGTTCATAAAAAGTTACTGTCAAGTTCAGAAACTTTGGCTAAGACCGTAAGCAGTCCAGGGACACCTAAATCCCGTTGTCCTGTTGTATCCAAGCGCCTGCAAACCACACCGTCAACTCCCTCCTCGTCAATTTCCTCCTTAGTCAGGATCGGAAGTAGTCCTGCAGGCCATGTCACTGGCATGACTGACTCTCCTATCCGGGATTCCTCTGGAGGATCCTGCATTGCTACGCCTACTGCTGCCGCTGCTGCTGTTGCTGCTGCTGGGAGTCGTTCATCATCCCAGAGAGGAAGTAGGAACACCACTACTTTTACTAAACAATTGACCCTCCAACAGTCCTTAGCGAGGAGGATGAAGTACGACAGCAGTCATCCTGAAGCAAAACGTATAACTGAGGCCTTGACTGCTATGTTGGTGTTAGACGTGCGTCCGGTATCCGCCATTAGTGCAGTGGGATTTAGACAATTGATGGAGGTAGTGTGTCCCCGGTTCCAAATCCCGTCTAGATTCCACTTCACTAGGCAGGCGATACCGAGACTGTACAGAAACGTCAGAAAAAGTGTCCTCAGTGTCCTGAAAAATGCCGTTGTACACAATGTCCACTTAACCACGGACATGTGGACAAGTGGAACAGGGCAGACTAAGGACTATATGACTGTGACAGCCCACTGGGTAGATGTATCACCTTACGCAGCAACAGCAGCAGCGTCACCAGTAGCAGCATCTCAGAAACGCCAGCTCGTTACAAGGCAGGCTACGCTGTGTATCACCGGTTTCAGTAAGAGGCACACCGCCGACAACCTCTTAGAGAAACTGAGGGAAATCATCGCCCAGTGGCTTACCCCACTTAGACTCTCCTGGGGATTTGTGATATCTGACAACGCCACCAATATTGTGCGGGCATTACATCTGGGCAAATTCCAGCACGTCCCATGTTTTGCTCACACAATAAACTTGGTGGTGCAGAATTTTCTGAAAAGCGACAGGGGCGTGCAGGAGACGCTTTGGGTGGCCCGAAAAATTTCTGGCCACTTTCGCCATTCAGCGACTGCGTGCCGAAGACTGGAGCGCCAGCAAACACTCTTGAACCTGCCCCGCCATCACCTGAAGCAAGAGGTTGTGACGCGGTGGAACTCAACCCTCTATATGCTTCAGAGGATGGAGGAGCAGCAAAAGGCCATACAAGCCTATACATCCACCTATGACATAGGCAAAGGAGGGGGTATGCACCTGACTCAAGCGCAGTGGAGAATGATTTCCGTGTTGTGCAAGGTTCTCCAGCCCTTCGAACTTGCCACACGTGAAGTCAGTTCAGACACAGCCAGCTTGAGTCAGGTCATTCCCCTCATCAGGCTTTTGCAGAAGCAGCTGGAGAAAGTGAAGGAGGAGCTAAGATGGAGCGATTCCGCTCGGCATGTGGGACTTGTGGATGAAGCCCTTCATTCGCTTTGCCAGGATTCCAGGGTGGTCAATCTGTTGAAATCAGACCACTACATTTTGGCCACCGTGCTTGATCCTAGGTTTAAAGCCTATGTGGTGTCTCTCTTTCCGGCCGACACAAGCCTGCAGAGGTGCAAAGACCTGCTGGTGAACACACTGTCAGCTGAAGCGGAACGTGACACGTCAACGGCTCCTTCTTCATTTTCTCCCGCAACTGGGGCTGCCAGGAAAAAACTTAGGTATCCTAAGCAACCCGCTGGCGGTGATGCAGGGCAGGCAGGACCAAGTTTGGACATCTGGTCCGGACTGAAGGACCTGGCAACAATTTCTGACATGTCTACTGTCACTGCATATGATACTGTCACCATTGACAGAATGGTGGAGGATTACATCGGTGACAGCATCCAAGTAGGCATGTCAGACAGTCCATACCTGTACTGGCAGGAAAAAGAGGCAATTTGGAGGCCCCTGTACAAGCTGGCTCTATTTTACCTGAGTTGCCCCCCCTCCAGTGTGTACTCCGAAAGAGTGTTTAGTGCAGCCGGGAACCTTGTCAGCGAAAGGCGTAGGAGGTTGCTTCCACAGAATGTGGAGAAGATGATGTTCATCAAAATGAATTATCAGCTCTTCCAGGGAGACCAGCCTCCAGAAGGTACAGAGGGACCTGTGGTGGTGGATTCAAGTGGGGACGAGTTAATACTTTGTGAGGATGAGGATGTACACACTGAAGAGGGTGAGGAATCGGTGGATGAGGAGGATGAGGATGACATCTTGCCTCCGTAGAGCCAGTTTGTGCAGGGACACATTAATTGCCAGCTTGTTTTGTGGGGGCCCAAACGAACCAATCATTTCAGCCACAGTTGTGTGGCAGACCCTGGCGCTGAAATGATTGATTTGTTAAAGTGTGCATGTCCTGTTTATACAACATAAGGGTGGGTGGGAGGGCCCAAGGACAATTCCATCTTGCACTTCTTTTTTTTCTTTGCATTATGTACAGTTTGGGGCCTAGTTTTTCTAACTGCCATCCTGTCTGCCACTGCAGTGTCACTCCTAGATGGGTCACGTGTTTGTGCCGCCCACTCGTGTCGCTTAGCATAGTCATCCAGCTACCTCGGTGCAACCTTTTGGACATGAAAACACTATTGTGAGGTGTTCAGAATAGACTGGAAATGAGTGGAAATTAAGGTTATTGAGGTTAATAATAGCATAGGAGCAGAGAAACCAACAAATTCTGTGATTTTAGCTGTTTTTATGCTTTTTAAAAAAAAAATACAGATCCAAAACACAAAACCCAGAACCCAAAACACGGAAGGGTGGTTTTGGCAAAACCAATACAGATCCAAAACACGAAGAAAGATCCAGATCCAAAACCAAAACACAAAACACGAAAAGTGGCCGGTGCACACCCCTAATATATATATATATATATATATATATATATATATATATATATATATTAGAGGTGTGCGTGGACCTGTGTTTTGGCTTAGCTTTTGTTTTGGAAACACCACCCTCAAGAGTTTTGGTTCTTCTCTGCCTAAAACCATATAATTTGGACCTGTGTTACTGTTTACATTCAATCCAAGACCCAAGTGTCGGTTTTTAAATCCTATTTCCGAACTTACAGCAGACCTGAACCTTAAATATGTGGAAACAGTTTCAGTATATTTTAAGGAAAAAATTGATTTGATAAATAGGCCTCCCCATTAGAGTAAGTTCAGCCCGCAGACTGTGCCTCCTCTCTGTCTATATGTCTAGGCAACAGGTGCTCTTCGCCTCCTCCTAACTAGCCCACATTGTGGTAACCCAGGAGCAGACTTGTCTTCATTGCTTGTTGTCATGCAGGAATCTCAGAAACGAAGAGAGTTTCTTGCTGTGTTTTCGGTCTGATCTTATCACAAGCCAGTGTTTTCATTTTCCCATTGCCTGCGACGCACTCCTACTACCTTCTCTCCTCAACGTAGCTATTTCCAGAAAAGGAAATTAAAATAAGATTGCAGGGAGATTCCTCTGTATCTTGAAGTGCAAAGGTTCAGTGTTAAATTAAAATAAGTATGACATTGAAGATTCAGTTTCAGACACAAGTACTGGAAGAACTCTGGCCCTGATCAGAGCCGGACGCTCTTTCAGAGCGCTCGCTCTGAATCAGGGCGGCATTTTTTTTTTGTGCCGGCCTCCTGGCCGCTCGCTCAGCTGTGGATGACCACCCACAGCTTTTGCGAGCGGCCAGGTGATGGTCGCGATGGTTGCGACCATCGGTCTTTCGACGAGACCCTTGTGGTAGGGTCTCGTCCATCGCAAGCCCCAGTGGACTTCCTGCTTTAATACAGCAGGATGTCCACCTACTGACATCACTAGTGATGTCAGTAGGGCCTCCCACAAATGGAAGGCGTTCCCTCGGGAACGCCTCCGTTTGTCCAGTCACCCCCCCTGCCCGCCTCCAAAATGGGGCGAGCTGTCAATCACAATAAACAGCCGCCCCGTTTTGGTGCGCGACCCGTAGCGACGGAGCGCCCGTCGCTGGCCGGGTCTCGCACATGCACACGCCGGAGGCGGTGCATGCGCAGGGGGTAAACATCGATCCGCTTGCGAGCGCATAGCACTTGCGAGTAGTTCTGAATCAGCCCCTCTGTTCTCCTCAGGATATCTCTGTACTTGGGGCATGATTCACTACGGATCGCAATATTGCGTACACACTACGCACGCAGTTCTACTATGATAGCAGGCTAATCCATTGGGTTCTCAATGCAAACTCAGCACTACACAAGGACGCCCACTTTACCTTACACACATCTGTAATGTTTAGCAGAAGAGCGAAACCATCGGTACCATCGAGTACCATCGCAGCCTCACGCACACTTGCACAAGCCCTGACCTCACTCAGAAATTGCTAACAACCAGGCATGCTATGAGACCTCACACTGCGTATGGCATCGCAGTAGATAATTTATGCACGCCCGTGCAATGGCGTTTGAACGCACTGGCACGTCTGTGTTTCCCCGATCCCCCCCTGTCACCACCCCCAAAAGGCACGTCCTGTCAATCACTCTGCGAGGGGTCAGCATAGCCTCTGCGATCGCAGTCCCAATCGAAATAGCTAGTTCGCGCACACGCGCAATGCAATGCATTCGCACAATGCAACAATCAGCATATTGCATGCATATTAGCAACTACGATCCTTGCTGAATCAGGCTCTTAGTTACCTGGCTCAAATGGGACGTGGTGTACCTAGAGATGAGCGGGCCTGGTTCCCTGAGAACCAGGCCCACCCGAACTTCCAGTTGCGAGACGAGAATCGAGTCCAGCTCGGGTTTTCCCTTCTAACTCGCATCTCAAAGCGAGGCAAAACGTCATCATCCCGCTGTTGGATTATTGCAGGTTTTGCATTGTATAAAAGTTCCTCCCTATGGTGATTGGCGCCATTTGCTTGCTGAGTTCCGGTCTGTCAGAGCTGTGCTTCATCCAAGAGTGGCTGCTGTGTCCATCCAGGGGCTTCTGGGCCTAATTCAGACCCGCTCGCGAGCGCTGAGTGCTAGCAAGCGGGTTGACGTTGGCCCAGTGCGCATGCGCACGATGGAGGCGGCTCCATTGTGCGCATGCATGAGACCCGGATAGCGCTATGGGTCTCGCTACAAAGGGGGCGTGCTGTCGATGGTGAGTGACAGCACGCCCCCTTTGGAGGGCGTGCCAGGGGCATGGCTGGCCAGACGGAGGCATTCCCATGGGAACGCCTACCGTCTGGGGCCGGCCCCACTGACATCGCAAGTGTCAGTCCAAGTGTGTCTGCGGTTGCCATGTGTGAGCCTGACCTTTCTAATACTGTACTTGAAGAAGATCTTCCTTCCACCATTTGTGTGTCCTCTGCAAATGTGGGGATGAGCAGCACAAGTCAACATGCTGACATAGAAATTGAGGATGCTTCTGTTGAATTGCATATGGAGGATGAGGAGGATATTTCTGTAGTTGGCGCTAACAGGGATGATGATGAGGATGTTGATGCCGAGGATGTTGTTCAGGAACTCCACTTCTCATGTGTGGAATTATTTCCACCAAAATCCAGACAACCTTTGCCAAGCCATGTGTAACCATTGCCATGTAACAGTGAGCAGAGGTAAGGACCTTAACCATCTAGAAACCTCCTCCCTGTTACATCACTTGCAGCACATTCATCAAGTTGAAAAGTGTTTTTCAAATTCAGAATCTTTGGCTTAAAAAACTTAACAATCAGTCCAGTGTCACCTAGCTGCTCCCTCTCTCTGTTAGATCCAAGCGTCTGCAATCTCCACCACCAACACCAGTATCATCATCAACATCCTAAACCGTGATCGGAATTAGTCCTGCATCCAATTTCATAAGCATGACTGATTCCTCTGCTATGCGTGATTCCTCAGAAGAATCCTTGTGCTACACCTGTTGCTACTGCTGCTGCTGCTGTAGTGAGTGGATCTTCATCCGAGAAGGTGACCTGGAAAAAGAATACTTTTAGTTGTTTAGCAAAATAAAATGACTGTCAAACAATCCTTTGCAATGGTGAACAAGTATGACGGCAGACACCCAGTTGCACAGCGGATTACTGACACTATAACAATTATGCTGGTATTAGATGGTATTAGATGTGCGTCCAGTATCCGCCATTAATACAGTTGGTTTTAGACAGTTAATTGAGGTCCTGTGTCCTCGCTACCATGTCCCTTCTAGATTCCGCTTCTCTAGAATAGCAATTCCCAGTCTGTACAAGGCCATTAAAAAAAACCTTATTAATGTCCTCTGAAATGCCGTTGTGCCCACTGTCCACTTAACCACAAATATGTGGACAAGTGGGACAGGGCAAACTAAAGATTACATGACTGTGACAGCCCACTGGGTAGATGTATTGCCTCCAACAGTGCAAACAGCAGCAGCATCTAACAAACATCAACTCTTTCAGAGGCAGGCTACTCTGTGTATCACCGGTTTCACTAAGAGGCATACCGCTGAGAACCTCTTAAAACAACTCAGGGAAATCATTGCAAAATGGCTTACCCCGCTTGGACTCTCCTCGGGATTTGTGATTTCTGACAATGCCACCAATATTGTGCGAGTTTTACATGTGACCGAATTCCAACACGTCCCATGTTTTGCTCACACAATTAATTTGGTGGTGCAACATTTTTGAAAAAAATTACAGGGGTGTGCAGGAGATGCTGAGGAACTGAAGAACTTGATCATAGCCTGAACTTCCCTCATACATTTTTTTTAAGAATCAAAACATTAAAATAAATAAATTAAAAACTAATCATTCCTTCCGTCCTTTCCCTGTCTTCAGCCTCTGACCTAGTTAAGGAAAACATTCTTGGTTTTTAAAATTCCCAGGAGTCATATAGTTTATTAAACTGCCATCCTGTCTACCAATGCAATGCCACTTTGTGCCATGTTCAAAGCTGAACTGCCACATGTTAGTGCCGCCCAATGCTGTCGCTTTGCTTAGTCAGCCAGCTAGTTGGATGCAACCTTTTGGCCCTAAACTAGATGGAAAAAAAATCAATATTGTGAGCTGGTCAAAATTGAATAGAAATGACTGGAAATAAATGATATTGAGGTTAATAATACTGTAGGAACAAAAATTAGCCCAAATTATGTGATTTTGCTATGAAGCCTTCAAATGCCTAGTAACGCCCATAGATAGATAGATAGATAGATAGATAGATAGATAGATAGATAGATAGATACGAGATAGATAGTTATGAGATAGATATGAGGTAGATACGAGATAGATAGATACGAGACAGATAGATAGATAGATAGATAGATAGATATGTATCTGTATCTGGAGAGGAAGTCATGGCTCTCATCCGGTCCTCATCCGGTCCTCCCCCCTTTCTACCTCCCCCCTTGACCCTATCCCTTCACGTCTCCTCCGCTACCTCTCTCCTTGTGCCTGTTCCCATCTTGCCCACCTCCTCAATCTCTCCCTCTCATCTGGCACTGTCCCTTCTGCATTCAAACATGCGATAGTCTCCCCCATTCTTAAAAAACCTACCCTTGATCCCAACACTCTCTCCTACTACCGTCCCATCTCTCTCCTCCCTTTTGCTTAGAAGATCTTTAAGCGTGTTGTTTACAAACGCCTTACCACCTTTCTTTCCTCCCATTCCCTCCTTGATCCTTTTCAGTCTGGCTTCCGTTCTCTCCACTCCACTGAAACTGCCCTCACAAAAGTCAGCAATGACCTCCTTGCTGCCAAATCCAAGGGCCACTACTCTCTGCTTATTCTCCTTCACCTCTCTGCTGCCTTCGACACTGTTGACCACCCTCTCCTGCTGCAAATCCTTAACTCCCTTGTTTACGTGACACTGCTCTCTCCTGGCTGTCGTCCTACCTCTCAGACCGGTCCTTCTCTGTCTCTTCTCATGACTCCTCTTCCCCACCACAGCCTCTTACAGTAGATGTTCCCCAAGGTTCCATTCTTGGAACTCTACTATTCTCCCTCTATACGTCCTCTCTAGGTGAACTCATCAGCTCATTTGACCTCCATTATCATCTCTATGCTGATGATACTCAGATCTACCTTTCCTCCCCTGACCTCTCCCCCTCTCTCCTCACTCGTATCTCCAACTGTCTCTCTGCTATTTCTTCCTGGATGTCCCAGCGATTTCTTAAACTTAATATGTCTAAGACTGAGCTGCTCATTTTTCCACCCTCCAACATAACCTCACTTCCCACTATTTCTTTAACAATTGATGGCACAACTATCTCTTCTAGCCCCAAAGTGCGCTGTCTTGGAGTTATCCTGGACTCCTCCCTCTCCTACAAACCACATATCCAGAGCCTCTCACAGTCCTGCATTTCCATCTCAAAAATATTTCCAAGATTAGATCCTTTCTCACCCAGGATGCCACCAAAACCCTCATGGACTCCCTGGTCATATCCAGATTGGACTACTGTAATCTTCTCCTATCTGGCCTCCCCAACTCCCATCTCTCACCTCTCCAGTCTGTCCTCAATGCTGCTGCTCGACTCATCTTCCTCTCCAAACGCTGTACATCTGCCTCCCCTCTCCTACAAGCCCTCCACTGGCTCCCCTTCCCTTTTAGAACCCAATTCAAGGTTCTCACACTTGCTTACAAAGCCCTCACCCATTGCTCTCCCATTTACATCTCTGACCTCATCTCCCTCCACTCTCCTGGCCGCCCCCTTGGATCAACCTATGCACACCTCCTCTCATGCCAACTGATTACTTCCTCCCACTCCTACCTCCAAGATTTTGCCCGTGCTGCTCCCGACCTTTGGAACTCTCTCCCTCTCCCCATCAGACTCTCCTCCTCTTTACAATCCTTCAAACGGGCTCTCAAGACCCACTATTTCATCAAAGCCTTCCAGCTCCCATCCTAACTTGCTGCAACATGCTCCTTCCTCCGTTTAACCCATCTGTGTCACATCTGTTTGTCTGCCCCTACCCTTTAGAATGTAAGCTCTTACGAGCAGGGCCTCTACCCTCTTGTGCTTCTCCTTACTTTACTTTCGCCTACTTCTTACCCCCCTCCAGGGCACCTAACACTTGGTTGCTTACACTCTGTTGCATATCTAGGTGTTATGGTCACTTATGTATCAATGTATATTATCCATGTCCTTGTCCTATTTTGTACTGTAAGTCAGTTGTCAAATTATTTATTTGCCATATAAATAAAGGATAATAATAATAATAATAATAATAATAATAGATAGATAGATAGATAGATAGATAGATAGATATAAGATAGATAGATAGATAGATAGATAGATAGATAGATAGATAGATAGATAGATAGATAGATAGATTTGAGATAGATAGATGTAGACTTATTACATCTATTCTTATCATTATGCTGAAAACATACCATATAAATGATTGTTACCTTTATAACTAGTTGCATCCACCATGGATAGTTTATAATGTAATACTCTGTGAACCGATAACGTGGATTACACCACTACATTTCATTCTTTTGAGTGGCCTGAGAGGACACGTCGGAGGAGGAACGTGTACTCTTGGCGCGTCTGAGCAATTTCCAAGGAGGATTTGAAGATCAAACGATAAAGACAGGAGGTTACTAATAAAGAATTCATTTCACAAACATGAGAAAATGGATGTGCGCTGTGGTAGAGTGCGGGGAGAAAATCGTCAAATGGTCATTTATAAATATAACAATTTCTTCGATTTAGAGTAAATCACCTTTAAATGCTGTTTTTTGAGCCATTAGCTGGGAGCTTCAGCGGAACCATATGATTACAATGCTGGCTGTGTCATGTAAATTGACATTCTTCTTCCATGTCCTGACAGGATCCCGGATCGCACACTAGCTATTTTCTCGCCTGCTATTTTAAAGGATTCCTCTAATGGGATTTTTTGGGCTTAAATCACAAACCTTTGCATAGTAACTTTTTTGTACTATATGTCATCTTTGCAAACTATTATTTATTCCGGCAATGAAAATACAGGTATGAAACACAGTCAGCATTTGTAATTGAAATAGATTTGTACTGTTGTGACTATCATGGGTCATCTGCAGGATATAAGGGTCTTTATATACTCATTGTGTCATTTGTCAGGTGACAGACGCATATGAATTTATATACTGGGCGAGTTCTTAGCTTGGAACGTCACCTCCAAGAAATAGATGTTTGACAGTGTAATGAAATGTAGTACCCCAGTTATGTCTAGTTAGTATATTCCCTAAATTATATTATTAGAATAAATATTAATCAGTCACAGAACCTTGGCTTTATGTAGCAATCTGATGACAATTAGAAATAATGGTCGGTTCAGACGCTATAGGGGACAGATGACATAAGATCCACGTAATACCTCTAAGAGGTTGACATGAGGGCCACCTTCCATGGAACAATTCATTGATTAGGTCCTTATAAAAGCACGTACCTACATGCAGACCGGGCAGTGGGCAAATTACCCAAATCATGATTGGATGGCGATTTATATTCATCCACCGACCAACATAAAATGTAGCCTTCTATATGGATTTTTCATGTTGTTGTTCTGATGTGACAAAGCCTCCACACTTTGGTTCATGGGATAATTTGTAATATTGGACCAATAGTTTGATTATTGCCAAATAGGTTCACAAATACTGTATACGTATTAATAATTGAATCAAAAAAGTGAATCAATCAAACAATATAAACTATTTATTGAGGATAGAAATGTGATTTATGAAGTATTTAGGTGCACTTGAAGCAGTATTCCCACATTGAAGGCTGCCTCTGTATATCCTCCAAAAAATTATTATCTCATTTTCAAATTCTCTCTGGAGGGGAAAAATATGTTTGCCAGACACAGACAGTGTCAGTCTGCTACACAGACACAGAATTCCTGACTCAAAGCATAGCATGTGCTGGCAAAGGGTGGAGAAATAAGAATGTTATAGTGAAAAGAGAACTCAGAGGGGCATTCACAGGCCTCTCTGCTCGCTGCATCATATGCCACCATGTGACTGCTGTTGATTCTTCTAATAGATTGCCAGAGCGATTTATCTGAAAGAATACATCTCATTGTTTCATGGCATTGCTGCTTTTATGGTGTTAATTGTGAATGTAAAATACGTGCATTGTTTTATTTTTTTGAGCTTGTTGCACTTGACATCTGTTTTTTTGTTAATTTTGCATAAAGGGGCTAAAATATAGTTGGGAGCAAAACAAAAAAATGAGAAAATTTGCATCTAAACAAAACCAAGTTGCACTGCAGGTGAGGGTTGATGTGAGATGTGCAGAGAGATTTAGATTTGGGGGGGGGGGGGCGACCTCTAGCTAAATTGTAGTGTAAAAATAAAGCTGCCCAGTATTTGTGGGCTACGTGCAAAAGCAGAAAGCATTTACCCTGCATGCAAAGAAACTCCAAATGTATTTTTACACCCCTTATATTGCTACTTGGTTTGTCCAGATGCAAAGTTATCCCCAGCTCTTTCTTATTGAGCAATCAGCTGACTGTGTGGGCTACGCAAGATCATATATATGACATTTTATTCGTATTACCCTTGGCTTTTTGATCAAACCTAGTAAGTAACATTTGACGTTTCCCCTTTTGATGTCTGAGTGCTCCTGGACTTCTAGTATGTTCTAGATGACAGGGGAACATTTACTGACATCCTGACTCCTTTATTCAGGTACATTCGTACTAGCATTTTCGTCATTGGGGTCTATGACCCAGTGCGCCAAATTGTCCGCCTGTGTGCGCCCCCCGGAAAGAGGGCATAGCCTCATGGGAAGGGGCTTGGCCTGGCGGCACACCCCATGTTTCATCACTCTGGGGGTGTGCCCAGCACTCCTGGAGATGCCGGGCTGATCCCAGAGACTCTCCCTGCACTGCCAGCTCCTCCTTAGAGACCAGGGGCGGCGCACCACTTAATAACATCATAGTGCAGTGCCCGGCTCCTTCACTTTAGTCTCGGAATAGTTTTAAGAATTTTCTGATCTAAAAGAACATCGAAAGTGAATGATTTTGGGCCTGATTCAGCGGTGGATGCAGTGTCAATGGTTAGCGCAGTTGTGCGACTATTTGCTATTGCACAGAAAGTCTGAGAAACACCTTCGGCACATGTGTACCACTGAGTGTACCCAGAGATCACTGTTGCATACGCGATTGCACTAATTTCAGATGAAGACGGAAAGGCATCGGCGGTCCTAGGTGGTGGCCTGAAGTGAAAGCAGAATACGGTTATTTCAGGGGCGTGCTGAGATTGTGTGTCAGCGATTGCGGTGGTGTTCTCAAAAGCAAAGCAGATTTCAGCTGTCCACGGGCATTGAAAGTGGGCGTCTCAAGGGCTTGCAATCTCCGGTACTTGCTAGTAGAATAGAAGAAGGCTGAAGCTGGTATTTGCATATATTCTAGGGATGTGCAGGCTCGGATTAGTTCTGATTTTCCCGCCAAATTCAGATTTTTCCGGCAAAAAATCAGGTCTCAGAAAGAGGCAAAACGTCATCTTTCGTGGATAAACATCATAAACATCATCATTCCTGGACAAAAGTCCATGAAAGATGACGTTTTGCCTCTATCTGAGACACGATTTTTTGTGGGAAAAATCAGAATTTGGCGGGAAAATCCGAACTAATCCGAGCCTGCACATCCCTAATATATTCGCAGCGGCGAATCAGAAAGTAATCTCGGTCTTGCCTGCATTAGCGTCCACCTATGATTAAGGCCCAAAATTTCAGCCCAACAGTAAGGAACCAATGTAGTTGCCGCGGGAAATGTAATGTTGTTGAAACTTTTCTGAAACATTCCACTCATCTGCAGGGCCGGCTCCAGGTGTTTCCGCGCCCTGTGTGGAGAGGGACTCTGACCCCCCCTCATCCTGTGCGCGGCTAATTACCATAGGCCATGCACCTTAAGTGATGTTAATGGGGGGCGCGCCCGTACAGCATGCCTCCCATTTAACATCAGGCTGGGGACGAACCCAGCACTCCTTCAGTCGGTGGGCTGCCCCCAGCCCTCTCATTGCACTGAATGGATGCTGCGCATATTCCTCTTTTACAGGGCCAGCACCGCCGCACAGCTGTGCCCAAAATCCCGACTACCAGTGTGACACCAGTCCATGGGTGGAACAGCGGGGCAGTACCCGAATAACGGGACTGTCCCACTGAAAAACGGGACGGTTGGGAGGGGTGCGCCCTCTATGGGTTGGCGCCCCTGCTCGACCGCACTGGTCAAACATGCCTCGAGCCGGCCCTGCTCAGCTGTAGTCAGAAGGTGGGTTCATAACCTCATACTTACAGTAGCAAAAACAATATTTGTACTTGTATTCTCAAAAAATGTGAGGGAACAGTTCCGTGCCTGTAATGGGTGCAGGCTGCACGGTGCACATGGTCTCTTTGCGCTGTAAGGGAGGAGGGGGCCTGCACAAAGACTATACACGGGCCCCCTCCTCTTAAGCCACACCTGGCAGGAAAGTAGTAGTTTGTCCATGATTACAATGTCGTCAAATTCTATTTGGTCAGGGTAATGCCGACAGCATAATGTCAGGGCGGTAATAATGCTGAATATAACATTTTAAGCGCGTCGGCTTTATAGCTATAAACATAATGGTAAGGTATCAAAGCTTTAATGCCGGCACTGTTAAATTTCATTTGCATTAGTATCGTATCTGCATTACGCTGTCCACAAAGTAATTATTGACATTGTGAACGTGGACAAATCATCCCAGACCCGGACAGAAACTACTCTGTGAAGCTACTGGATGCAAATGGCTAGAATTGTAGAAAAATAACCAACTCAACTCATATCAATTAGGGATGAGCGGGTTCGGATTTCAGAAATTTGAACCCCCTGAGCCCCCCGATCCAAGCCGAATCCGAGTCAGGTTCGAGTTTTCCTGCCTGACTCGGATCTGAAATCGAGGCAAAACGTCATCATCCCGCTGTCAGATTCTCGCGGGTTTTGGATTTAATAAAAGGTCCCGTCTCGGCGCCATTTTTCACTCCGGCTGTGGACAGAGAAACAGGAGGGTGGGAGTTGTGCTGCTGTTGTTGTCCATAGGGGCTGTGTCCACTCCAAAGTCCATCGGGGCTGGCTGGGCTATGTTGTGCAGTGTCCCATAAAGGCTGTAGTCCTAAAGGGGTGCTGTAGTGTTGTCCAGGGGGTGCTCTGTCCATCTGGGGTGCTCCCCCCAAGTGCAAAAACAATTTTTTTCTGTTTGTGTGCGCTGTAGCTGCACATGCATCAACAAAGTTGCACCAAGCATGCGCCTGTGTCATAAGTAAAGAGCCGGCTGGCTCGTCTGTTGAAGGGTGGTGTAACCCCCAAAGTGCCTGAAAAAAAAAATTCTGTGTTTGTGACTTGTGTGCGCTGTAGCCGCACGTGCATCAACAAAGTAGCAGCACCAAGCATGCGCCTGTGTCATAAGTCAAGGGAGGGCTGGCTCGTCTGTTGAAGGGTGATATAACCCCAAAGTGCCTGAAAAAAAAAAAAAATTCTGTGTTTGTGACTTGTGTGCGCTGTAGCCGCACGTGCATCAACAAAGTAGCAGCGCCAAGCATGCGTCTGTGTCATAAGTCAAGGGAGGGCTGGCTCGTCTGTTGAAGGGTGATATAACCCCAAAGTGCCTGAAAAAAAAAAAAAATTCTGTGTTTGTGACTTGTGTGTGCTGTAGCCACACGTGGAACAACAAAGTAGTGCCAAGCTTGTGCCTTTGTCATAAGTAAATCCCGGATGGCTCTTCTGTTGAAGGGTGGTGTAAGCCTCAAAGTGCCTGAAAAATAAGAAATAAAATTTTTTCAGTGTTTGTGACTTGTGTATGCTGTAGCCGTACGTGCATCAACAAAGCTGCGGCGCCAAGCGTGCGCCCGTGTCATAAGTAAAGGGCCAACTGGCTCACCTGTTGAAGGGTGGTGTAACCCCCAAAGCGCGCTCCAAAAAAAAAGAAAAAAATTTCTGTGTTTGTGACTTTTGTGCGCTGTAGCCGCACGTGCATCAACAAAGTAGTGCCAAGCGTGCGCCTGTGTCATAAGTAAAGGGCCGGCTGGTTCGTCAATATCTATAATCCATGTCCTGGTCCTGTATTGTATTGTTCTGTAAGTCACTTGTCTACAACTTGTTTATGTACTTTGTAAGGCGCTGCGGAACATTTGTGGTGCCATATAAATAAATGATAATAATAATAATAATAATAATAATAATAATAATAATAATAATAATAATAATAATAAATGGAGGACAAAAATTTGTCTGATAAAAATAAAATAGGGAAAGATCAAGAACCACTTCCTCCTAGTGCTGAAGCTGCTGCCACTAGTCATGACATAGACGATAACATGCCATCTACGTTGTCTGCCAAGGCCGATGCCCAATGTCATAGTAGAGGGCATATCAAAACCCAAATGGCAAAGTTCAGGAAAATGACAATAAAAAATACATTTAAATCATCTGAGGAGAAACGTAAACTTGCCAATATGTGATTTACGACATGGAGTGGCAAGGAACGGCTAAGGTCTTTCCCTATGTTCATGAAAAGTGGTTCAGCTTCACATGACAAAGGAAGCCCTCCTCCCGCTACAAAAATCAAACAAGTTAATTTGGCAAAATCACAGCAAGGCACTGTGCTTTCTAATTCTAAGAAGATATCACAAATCCCCATGGAGAGTCCACTTATGGTGACGGTCGCGATGCCTGCCCTTCCCAATACTGGATGGGAAGAGGTGGCTCCTTCCACCATTTGCACGCCCTCTGCAAGTGCTGGAAGGAGCACCCACAGTCCAATTGCTGATACTCAAATTGAATATGTCACTGTGGAAGTACAACAGGATGAGAATATTAGTGTAACTGGCGCTGAGGAGGAAGTTGACGAGGAGGATTCTAATGGTGAGGTGGTTTGTTTAAATCAGGCACCAGCAGAGACAGTTGTTGTCCGTGGGATGAAAAAGCCCATCACGGCCATGCCTGGGCAGAAGACCAAACATTCCACCTCTTTGGTCTGGAAATATTTCGAACCAAATCTGGACAACAACTGTCTTGCCATATGTACCATATTTAAAGATGGAATAACTAGGGATAGGGGCGTTAACCACCTAGGAACATCCTCCCTTATACGTCACCTGCAGCGCATTCATAAAAAGTTACTGTCAAGTTCAGAAACTGTGGCTTAGACCGTAAGCAGTCCAGGGACACCTAAATCCCTTTGTCCTGTTGTATCCAAGCGCAAACCACACCGTCAACTCCCTCCTCATCAATTTCCTCTTCAGTCAGGATCAGAAGTAGTCCTGCAGGACATGTCACTGGCATGACTGACCTATCCGGGAATCCTCGCGAGGATCCTGCATTGCTTACGCCAACTGCTGCAGCTGTTGCTGTTGGGAGTCGTTCATCATCCCAGAGAGGAAGTAGGAACACTACTTCTTTTACTAAGCAATTAACCCTCCAACAGTCCTTAGCGAGGAGGATGAAGTATGACAGCAGTCATCCTGAAGCAAAGCGGATAACTGAGGCCTTGACAGCTATGTTGTTGTTAGACGTGCATCCAGTATCCGCCATTAGTGCAGTGAGATTTAGACAATTGATGGAAGTAGTGTGTCCCCGGTACCAAATCCCATCTAGATTCCACTTCACTAGGCAGGCGATACCGAGAATGTACAAAGACGTCAGAAAAAGTGTCCTCCGTGTCCTAAAAAATGCGGTTGTACCCAATGTCCACTTAACCATGGACATGTGGACAAGTGGAACAGGGCAGACTAAGGACTATATGACTGTGGCAGCCCACTGGGTAGATGTATCGCCTTATGCAGCAACAACAGCAGCGTCACCAGTAGCAGTATCTTAGAAATGCCAGCTCGTTCCAAGGCAGGCTACACCTTGTATCACCGGTTTTAGTAAGAGGCACACCGCCGACAACCTCTTAGAGAAACTGAGGGAAATTATCACCCAATGGCTTACCCCACTTAGACTCTAATGGGGATTTGTGATATCTGACAATGCCACCAATATTGTGCGGGCATTACATCTGGGCAAATTCCAGCACGTCCCATGTTTTGCTCACACAATAAATTTGGTGGTGCAGAATTTTCTGAAAATTGACAGGGACATGCAGGAGAT
Organism: Taudactylus pleione; assembly: GCA_031769625.1. Classification (NCBI taxonomy): domain Eukaryota; kingdom Metazoa; phylum Chordata; class Amphibia; order Anura; family Myobatrachidae; genus Taudactylus; species Taudactylus pleione. The sequence goes on along the minus strand of JAUIMM010000513.1, from coordinate 529,957 downwards.
GCTTTTGGTGGCCCGAAAAATTTCTGGACACTTTTGCCATTCAGCAACTGCATGCCGAAGACTGGAGCGCCAGCAAACACTCTTGAACCTGCCCTGCCATCACCTGAAGCAAGAGGTTGCGACACGGTGGAACTCAACCCTCTATATGCTTCAGAGGATGGAGGAGCAGCAAAATGCCATTCAAGCCTATACATCCACCTATGACATAGGCAAAGGAGGGGGTATGCACCTGACTCAAGCGCAGTGGAGAATGATTTCTGTGTTGTGCAAGGTTCTCCAGCCCTTCAAACTTGCCACACGTGGAGTCAGTTTAGACACTACCTGTCAGGTTATTCCCCTCATCAGGCTTTTGCAGAAGCAGCTGGAGAAAGTGAAGGAGAAGCTATGATGGAGCGATTCTGCTTGGTATGTGGAACTTGTGGATGAAGCCCTTAATTCGGTTTGCCAGGATTCGAGGGTGGTCAATCTGTTGAAATCAGACCATTACATTTTGGTCACCGTGCTCGAACCTAGGTTTAAAGCATATGTTGTGTTTCTCTTTCCGGCCAACACAAGCCTGCAGAGGTGCAAAGACCTGCTGGTAAAAACACTGTCAGCTGTAGTGGAACATGACACGTCAACAGCTCCTTCTTCATTTTCTCCCGCAACTGGGGCTGCCAGGAAACAACTTAGGTATCCTAAGCAACCTGCTGGCGGTGATGCAGTGCAGACAGGACCAAGTTTGGACATCTGGTCTGGACTGAAGGACCTGACAACAATTTCTGACATGTCTACTGTCACTGCATATGATACTGTCACCATTGATAGAATGGTGGAGGATTACATTGGTGACAGCATCCAAGTAGGCATGTCAGACAGTCCGTACCTGTACTGGCAGGAAAAAGAGGCAATTTGGTGGCTCCTGTACAAACTGGCTCTATTTTACCTAAGTTGCCCCCCCTCCAGTGTGTACTCCGAAAGAGTGTTTAGTGCTACCAGGAACCTTGACAGGGAAAGGCGTAGGAGGTTGCTTCCACAAAATGTGGAGAAGATGATGTTAATCAAAATGAATGATCAATTCTTCCAGGGAGACCAGCCTCCAGAAAGTACAGAGGGACCTGTGGTGGTGGATTCCAGCGGGGACGAATAAATACTCTGTGAGGATGAGGATGTACACAACACTGAAGAGGGTGAGGAATCGGTGGATGAGGACGACATCTTGCCTCCGTAGAGCCAATTTGTGCAGGGACAGATTAATTGCCAGCTTGTTTTGTGGGGGCCCAAACGAACCAATCATTTCAGCAATAGTCGTGTGGCAGACCCTGGCGCGGAAATTATTGCTTTGCTAAAGTGTGCATGTCCTGTTTATACAACATAAGGGTGGGTGGGAGGAAGGACAATTCCATCTTGCACCTCTTTTTTTTCTTTGCATTATGTACTGTTCGGGGCCTAGTTTCTCAAACTGCCATCCTGTCTGCCACTGCAGTGTCACTACTAGATGGGCCACGTGTTTATGCCGCCCACTCGTTTCGCTTAGCATAGTCATCCAGCTACCTCGGTGCAACCTTTTGGCTTAAAAACAATATTGTGAGGTGTGAGGTATTCAGAATAGACTGGAAATGAGTGGAAATTAATGTTATTGAGGTTAATAATAGCATAGGAGCATAAAAAACCACAAATTCTGTGTTTTTATGTTTTTTTCCACAAAAAAACAGATTCAAAACACAAAACCCAGAACCCAAAACACAGAAGGGTGGTTTTGGCAAAACTAATCCGGATCCAACACACGAAGAAAGATCCAGATCAAAAACCAAAACACAAAACACGAAAAGTGGCCGGTGCACACCCCTAATATAAATATGATCCTAGCTGAACAGAAAGAACACAGTATAATGCACCAAGTAATATTATAGGATCTACATAATTTGAATTAATCTGAGCGTACAAAGTTCCTTTGTTGCTAAGGATGAGTGAGACTCATCCTAAGCCTTGTCGGGCTTCAAAGTCTGGTGGAATCTTGCCTTACCCACCTCTTATAGTTGCTCTTGCTGGAACTCGGGAATGGGTGAGGGGCCTGATGACATCACTGTGTCAGGAACATGATAGTGTCACCTAGGGCCTGATTCAGAGCCGCTCGTAAGCGGCCGTTCGTTCGCTCCGAGCTATGTTTGCCCAACTGCACATGCATACGGATCGTTATACGCATGCGCGAACCAGTCAGTGCGGTCGAAATTCATGTGCTCGCAAAATAGCGAATGCCTGATAATTTGAGTGACAGAAAGAGGCGTATGTGGGTGGTAACGGGGGAAGATGCTTAAAAACGGGGAGTGGAGATCAGAACGCAACCTTGCTTAAAGGTCAAAACGGGCGTTTAATGGGTGTGCATATTTAAAACAGCAGCATCATTGAGCACGTCACTGGGTTATTTTATAGCCAGAACTGCTCGCAAATTTGTGGTAGCAAACACCAGCCCCAAGAATAGCGAGCAGTTCATACCCTGGTCGATGTACTCGATTAATCTAGTAAATAGCGGACATGACGTAGGATGCGAGCGGCCAGGGGGCGTATTTTTACAAAAAACAACCGCAAGTTTTGTTCGCTCGTTCAGACCTAGAGGCGTCAACAGACCGCAATTAGCGAACGGTTCATTTGAATAGCCACCCCTTTTTTTTGAACGAACGACCGCAAATAGCGAACGGCTCTGAATCAGGCCCCTTGCATCTTCCAGGCAATACACTGCATACATTTTTACAAGCCAGGAAATAGTGGTGACAGCATTGTACCTCCCCTGTTCTGGGACTCATAGGGGTAAATTTGGTAAAGTGAGAGTTTTTAAGAGGTGAGATTTAGAAGAGATGTTGCCCATAGCAACCAATCAGATTCTAGCTATTATCATCTAGAACAGTGCTACTTAAATGTTAAGTACAGTAGAATCTGATTGGTTGCTATGGGCAACATCTCTTCTAAAACTCACTTCTAAAAACGCTCTCTTTAGTAAATTTATCCCATAGACTAAGGACCTGATTCAGGTTGGTACGCAGGGCTGCGTTTGCACGCACCCGCTCGCTGTGAAAATATGCTAATGAATGCTACCGCAGCACTATACCAAAACGCCCACCACTCTATAAAGCCGTCCACTTCCCATGACATGACAGCGATATCATCAGTAACATCAGTAACATCGAGTAACATTGAACCCATACGCACAGTTGTGGTTGACCTGACTCACAAACTGCTAAACTTCCTGTCGCCAACTATATCTCTGGCTACATATACAATCGCAGGGTCTTAATTATGCACTCCCCTGTAACGGCGTTCAAATGCACAGGCACGCCTGCGTTTGCCTGATCAACCCCCGTCAACCCCCCCAAACGGTCACTTCCTGTCAATCACTGTGTAACGGGACTGCGTGCTTACTGCGATCGATTCCCAATCTCAGTGGACGGTTTGCATACGCACACTGCTATGCATACGCATGCCCAGAATGCAAACATCGGCCGGCTGCGTGCGAACGCAGCCTTGCGAACCAACCTGAATCAGGCCCTTGTATAAAAGGCAGGAGCCCGATCTTTCAAACAATGTGCCACATGAAAAGTTACTGTCTGTCAATAACGCCCTAAATCACAGAAAGCATTAGGAGATGCAGGGATGGGGGAGGGAGATCTAATACCCACATTTCCATCATCCTGGCATTAGTAAGCCCAATACCCTCAGTTGATGTTGTAGGTTGTCTATTTTTTAAATCAGTATTCCTTGTGGAGCTGTCATATTATTCCTACACATTTTAAAGAAGTAGAATCCGGCTATTTTGTTGTTTCAGAAAAGTATTTACTTTTAGTTCACTTTCTTGCAACTTTAATAAAAATCCAATTATTTGGCCCTTGTGGGTAGAATGGTTTTGCCATGTGGGTAGACATAAGCCTGAAATGTAAAGAAAAAAACAAAAACAAAGTATAGTTCACGTGGGTGCGGTATAAATAATTACTGACATTGGGTCTCAGCAAGGATCGCAAAGGCGATTTACGCACATGAAATCGGGCGATTGTTGCATTTTGCGAATGCATCACAGTGTACCTTTGCGAATACTCCACTGTGATGGGGACTGCATTTGCAGTGGCTACTCAGACCCATTGCAGAGTGATCGACAAGAACCGTTTAGAGGTGGAGATGGGGGGGTGGTCGGCGAAACGCAGTGCGTTTGAATGCCTTTGCATAAATTATCCACTGCGATACCATAAGCAGCTTGTGTACTCACTGCATGCGACGAGATTAGCAATTCCTGAGTAGGGTCAGAGCTTGTGTAACTGTGTGTGATTGTGCGATTGTACTTGATATTACCAATGGTTTTGCAGTTTGCTAAGTATTACGGATGTGTGTAAGGTAAGGTGGGCGTCCTTATGTTGTGCTGCGAAGGCATAGTGACCGCAGAGGATTAGCATAACATTTTTACATGTGCAAAGTCCAAAAAAGCGCTAAAATAGTTTCAGCAACGAAGGGGTTAAGGAAAAGAACATCTTACAAGTTACCATGTTGAAAAATAAAAAACAATGAATAACAATGACGGGAAAAAAGTTTTTTTTTTTCCTGCAGAAATAACAGAAAGAACAAAAGAAGAAAAAAATCCCCAAAATAGACCCTACGTGACCTGCAATTCGCAGCCTCTATACTGTACCTGGATATAGATGGGGATCTCCAATTGTATCATCAAAGACTAGATACAAAATAACAGTCCTGTCTGGACTCTGATAAATAATAATATGTTTGTATTAGAAAAAGAAGATTTCATATGCAACTTTAGATTTTATTACAGTCATAGACTTGTGCCAAGCCACCGTGCTTCATAAAGATTACAGAAGGAATCTTCTATATGAAATAACATTGTGTAACACACACGGATATATATGAAGAAAGTTGCATCTTTTATAAGAATAAAAGCACTTTGTGAAATTGGACATACTGTTCTCAGCACAGCTCATTCTGTTCCTCACTACTGCGGCACTATGAGTGTAGTGAGACATAGAAACACAATATACTTATGCAGAAAATAAAGGCTGCAGAGTTACAGGAAAAAGGTATAACAGGTAATAGAGGAAAAGGTATAACAGGTAATACAGAAAAAGGTATAACAGGTAATAGAGGAAAGGTATAACAGGTAATACAGGAAAGGTATAACAGGTAATAGAGGAATGGTATAACAGGTAATACAGGAAAGGTATAACAGTTAATAGAGGAAAATGTATAACAGGTAATAGAGGAAAGGTATAACAGGTAATAGAGGAAAAGGTATAACAGGTAATAGAGGAAAGGTATAACAGGTAATACAGGAAAGGTATAACAGGTAATACAGGAAAGGTATAGCAGGTAATACAGGAAAAGGTAAAACAGGTAATAGAGGAAAGGGTATAACAGGTAATAGAGGAAAGGTATGACAGGTAATAGAGGAAAGGTTATAACAGGTAATAGAGGAAAAGGTATAACAGGTAATAGAAGAAAGGGTATAACAGGTAATAGAGGAAAATGTATAACAGGTAATAGAGGAAAATGTATAACAAGTAATAGAGCATAGGTATGACAGGTAATAGAGGAAAGGTATGACAGGTAATAAAGGATAGGTATGACAGGTAATAGAGGAAAGGTATGACAGGTAATAGAGGAAATGTATGACAGGTAATAGAGGATAGGTATGACAGGTAATAGAGGAAAGGTATGACAGGTAATAGAGGATAGGTATGACAGGTAATAGAGGATAGGTAAGACAGGTAATAGAGGAAAGGTATGACAGGTAATAGAGGAAAGGGTATAACAGGTAATAGAGGAAAAGGTATAACAAGTAATAGAGGAAAGGGTATAACAGGTAATAGAGGAAAATGTATAAAGATGCAATAGAGGAAAATGTATAACAAGTAATAGAGCATAGGTACGACAGGTAATAGAGGAAAGGTATGACAGGTAATAGAGGATAGGGATGACAGGTAATAGAGGAAAGATATTACAGGTAAAAGAGGAAAGGGTATAACAGATAATAGACGAAAAGGTATAACAGGTAATAGAGGAAAGGTATAACAGGTAACAGAGGAAAGGGTATAACAGGTAATAGAGGAAAGGCTAAAACAGGTAACAGAGGAAAGGTATGACAGGTAATAGAGGAAAGGTATGACAGGTAATAGAGGAAAGGTATGACAGGTAAGAGAAGAAAGGAATTATAGGTAAAAGAAGAAAGGTATTACAGGTAATAGAGGAAAATGTATAACAGGTAATAGAGGAAAGGTATAACAGGTAACAGAGGAAAGCGTATAACGAGTAATAGAGAAAAAGGTATAAAAGGTAAAACATGAAAGTTATGACAGGTAATAGAGGAAAGGTATGACAGGTAATAGAGGATAGGTATGACAGGTAATAGAGGAAAGGTATGACAGGTAATAGAGGAAAGGTTATAACAGGTAATAGAGGAAAAGGTATAACAGGTAATAGAGGAAAATGTATAACAAGTAATAGAGCATAGGTATGACAGGTCATAGAGTTAAGGTATGACAGGTAATAAAGGATAGGTATGACAGGTAATAGAGGAAAGGTATGACAGGTAATAGAGGAAATGTATGACAGGTAATAGAGGATAGGTATGACAGGTAATAGAGGAAAGGTATGGCAGGTAATAAAGGATAGGTAAGACAGGTAATAGAGGAAAGGTATGACAGGTAATAGAGGAAATGTATGACAGGTAATAGAGGATAGGTAAGACAGGTAATAGAGGAAAGGTATGACAGGTAATAGAGGAAAGGTTATAACAGGTAATAGAGGAAAGGGTATAACAGGTAATAGAGGAAAGGGTATAACAGGTAATAGAGGAAAATTTATAACAGATAATAGAGGAAAATGTATAACAAGTAATAGAGCATAGGTATGACAGATAATAGAGGAAAGGTAAGACAGGTAATAGAGGATAGGTATGACAGGTAATAGAGGAAAGGTATGACAGGTAATAGAGGAAAGGTTATAACAGGTAATAGAGGAAAAGGTATAACAGGTAATAGAAGAAAGGGTAAAACAGGTAATAGAGGAAAATGTATAACAGGTAATAGAGGAAAATGTATAACAGGTAATAGAGGAAAATGTATAACAAGTAATAGAGCATAGGTATGACAGGTAATAGAGGAAAGGTATGACAGGTAATAAAGGATAGGTATGACAGGTAATAGAGGAAAGGTATGACAGGTAATAGAGGAAATGTATGACAGGTAATAGAGGAAAGATATGACAGGTAATAGAGGAAATGTATGACAGGTAATAGAGGAAACGTATTACAGTTAATAGAGGAAAGGGTATAACAGGTAATAGACGAAAAGGTATAACAGGTAATAGAGGAAAGGTATAACAGGTAACAGAGGAAAGGGTATAACAGGTAATAAAGAAAAAGGTATAACAGGTAATAGAGGAAAGGTATGACAGGTAATAGAGGAAAGGTATAACTGGTAATAGAGGATAGGGTATAACAGGTAATAGATGAAAAGGTAGAAAACAGGTAATAGAGGAAAGGTATAAGAGGTAATAGAGGAAAGTTATAACAGGTAATAGAGGAAAATGTATAACAGGTGCTAGAGCAAAAGTATAACAGGTAATAGAGGAAAAGGTGTAACAGGTGATAGAGCAAAGGTATAACAGGTGATAGAGGAAAGATATAACAGGGGATAGAGCAAAGGTATAACAGGTAATAGAGGAAAAGCTTTAACAGGTGATAGAGGAAAGGTATAACAGGTGATAGTGGAAAAGGTATAACAGGTAATAGAGGAAAGGGTATAACAGGTAATAGAGGAAAGGCTAAAACAGGTAATAGAGGAAAGGTATGATAGGTAATAGAGGAAAGGTATGACAGGTAATAGAAGAAAGGTATTACAGGTAATAGAAGAAAGGTATTACAGGTAATAGAGGAAAGGGTATAACAGGTAATAGAGGAAAATGTATAACAGGTAATGGAGGAAAGGTATAACAGGTAATAGAGGAAAAGGTATAACAGGTAATAGATGAAAGTTATGACAGGTAATAGAGGAAAGGTATGAAAGGTAACAGAGGAAAGGTATAACAGGTAATAGAGGAAATGGTATAACAGGTAACAGAGGAAAGGTATAACAGGTAATAGAGGAAAGGGTATAACAGGTAACAGAGGAAAGGGTATAACAGGTAATTGAGGAAAGGTATAACAGGCAATAGAGAAAAGGTATAACAGGTGATAGAGGAAAGGTATAACATGCGATAGAGGAAAGGTATGACAGGTAATAGAGGAAAAAATATAACAGGTAATAGAGGAAAGGTATAATGGGTAATAGAGGAAAGGTATAACAGGCAATAGAGGAAAGGTATAACAGGTAATAGAGGAAAGATATAACATGTAATAGAGGAAAGATATTACAGGTAATAGACAAAAGGTATAACAGGCGATAGAGGAAAAGGTATAACAGGTGATAGAGGAAAGGTATAACAGGAAATAGAGGAAAGATATAACAGGTAATAGAGGAAAGTTATAACAGGTTATAGAGTAAAGGTATAACAGGTGATAGAGGAAAGGTATAACAGGAAATAGAGGAAAAATATTACAGGTAATAGAGCAAAGGTATAACAGGCGATAGAGGAAAAGGTATAACAGGTGATAGAGGAAAGGTAAAACAGGTAGTAGAGGAAAAGTTATAACAGGTAATAGAGGAAAATCTATAACAGGTGATAGAGCAAATATATAACAAGTAATAGAGGAAACAGTATAATAGGTGATAGAGCAAAGGTATAATAGGTGATAGAGGAAAGGTATAACAGTTGATAGAGCAAAGGTATAACAGGTAATAGAGGAAAAGCTTTAATAGGTGATAGAGGAAAAGGTATAACAAGTGATAGAGGAAAAGGTATAACTGGTGATAGAGCAAAGTTATAACAGGTAATAGAGGAAAGTTATAACAGGTAATAGAGGAAAGGTATAACACGTAATAGAGGAAAGATATAACAGGTAATAGAGGAAAGATATTACAGGTAATAGAGGAAAGATATAACAGGCGATAGAGGAAAAGGTATAACAGGTGATAGAGGAAAGGTATAACAGGTGATAGAGGAAAGGTATAACAAGAAATAGAGTTAAGATATTACAGGTAATAGAGGAAATGTATAACAGGCGATAGAGGAAAAGGTATAACAGGTGATAGTAGTAAGGTATAACAGGGAGTAGAGGAAAAGGTATAACAGGTAATAGAGGAAAATGTATAACAGCTAATAGAGGAAAATGTATAACAGGTGCTAGAGCAAAAGTATAACAGGTAATAGAGGAAAAGGTGTAACAGGTGATAGAGCAAAGGTATAACAGGTGATAGAGGAAAGATATAACAGGTGATAGAGCAAAGGTATTACAGGTAATAGAGGAAAAGCTTTAACAGGTAATAGAAGAGAGGTATTACAGGTAATAGAGGAAAGGGTATAACAGGTAATAGAGGAAAATGTATAACAGGTAATAGAGGAAAGGTATAACAGGTAACAGAGGAAAGGATATAACAGGTAATAGAGGAAAAGGTATAACAGGTAATTGATGAAAGTTATAACAGGTAATAGAGGAAAGTTATAACAGGTAATAGAGGAAAGGTATAACACGTAATAGAGGAAAGATATAACAGGTAATAGAGGAAAGATATTACAGGTAATAGAGGAAAGATATAACAGGCGATAGAGGAAAAGGTATAACAGGTGATAGAGGAAAGGTATAACAGGTGATAGAGGAAAGGTATAACAAGAAATAGAGTTAAGATATTACAGGTAATAGAGGAAATGTATAACAGGCGATAGAGGAAAAGGTATAACAGGTGATAGTAGAAAGGTATAACAGGTAGTAGAGGAAAAGGTATAACAGGTAATAGAGGAAAATGTATAACAGCTAATAGAGGAAAATGTATAACAGGTGCTAGAGCAAAAGTATAACAGGTAATAGAGGAAAAGGTGTAACAGGTGATAGAGCAAAGGTATAACAGGTGATAGAGGAAAGATATAACAGGTGATAGAGCAAAGGTATTACAGGTAATAGAGGAAAAGCTTTAACAGGTGATAGAGGAAAGATATAACAGGTGATATTGGAAAAGGTATAACAGGTAATAGAGGAAAGGGTATAACAGGTAATAGAGGAAAGGCAAAAACAGGTAATAGAGGAATGGTATGACAGGTAATAGAAGAAAGGTATTACAGGTAATAGAAGAAAGGTATTACAGGTAATAGAGGAAAGGGTATAACAGGTAATAGAGGAAAATGTATAACAGGTAATAGAGGAAAGGTATAACAGGTAACAGAGGAAAGGATATAACAGGTAATAGAGGAAAAGGTATAACAGGTAATTGATGAAAGTTATGACAGGTAATAGAGGAAAGGTATGACAGGTAACAGAGGAAAGGTATAACAGGTAATAGAGGAAAGGTATAACAGGCAATAGAGGAAAGGTATAACAGGTGATAGAGGAAAGGTATAACAGGCGATAGAGGAAAGGTATGACAGGTAATAGAGGAAAAGGTATAACAGGTAATAGAGGAAAGGAATAACAGGTAATAGAGGAATGGTATAACAGGTAATAGAGGAAAGGGTATAACAGGTAATAAAGGAAAGGTATAACAGGTAATAGAGGAAAGGTATAACAGGCGATAGAGGAAAGGGTATAACAGGTAAAAGAGGAACGGTATAACAGGTAATAGAGGAAAGGGTATAACAAGTAATAGAGGAAAGGTTATAACAGGTAATAGAGGAAAGGTATAACAGGTAATAGAGGAAAGATATAACAGTTAATAGAGGAAAGATATTACAGGTAATAGAGGAAAGGTATAACAGTCGATAGAGGAAAAGGTATAACTGGTGAAAGAGGAAAGGTATAACAGGTGATAGAGGAAAGGTATAACAGGAAATAGAGGAAAGATATTACAGGTAATAGAGGAAAGGTATAACAGGCAATAGTGGAAAAGGTATAACAGGTGATAGAGGAAAGGTATAACAGGTAGTAGAGGAAAAGGTATAACAGGTAATAGATGAAAATGTATAACAGGTGATAGAGCAAAGTATAACAAGTAATAGAGGAAAATATATAACAGGTGATAGTGCAAAGGTATAATAGGTGATAGAGGAAAGGTATAACAGTTGATAGAGCAAAGGTATAACAGGTAATAGAGGAAAAGGTATAACAGGTGATATAGGTAAAGGTATAACAGGTGATAGAGGAAAGGTATAATAGGTAATAGAGGAAAGGTATATCAGGTAATAGTGGAAAGGGTATAACAGGTAATAGAGGAAAAAGTATAACAGGTAATAGAGGAAAGTTATGACAGGTAATAGAGGAAAAGGTATAACAGGTAATAGAGAAAATGTATAAAGGTAATAGAGTGAAAGGTATAACAGGTAATAGTGGAAAGATATAAAAGGTAGTAGAAGAAAAGGTATAATAGGTAATAGAGCAAAGGAATACAGGTAATAGAGGAAAAGGTATAACAGGTCATAGAGTAAAAGTATAACAGGTAATAGAGGAAAGGTATAACAGGTAATAGAGGAAAGGGTATAACATGTAATAGAGGAAAAGGTATAATAGGTGATAGAGCAATGGTATAACAGGTAATAGAGGAAATGGTATAACAGGTGACAGATGAAATGTATTACAGGTAATAGAGTAAAAGTATAACAGGTAATAGAGGAAAATGTGTAACAGGTAATAGAGGAAAAATATAACAGGTAATAGAGGAAAAGGTATAACAGGTAATAGAAGAAATATATAACAGGTAATAGAGGAAAAGGTATAACAGGTAGTAGAGGAAAGGGTATAACAAGTAATAGAGGAAAGGGTATAACAGGTAATAAAGGAAAGGGTATAACAGATAATAGAGGAAAAGGTATAACTTGTTATATAGGAAAGGGTATAACATGTAATAGAGCAAAGGGTATAACAGGTAATAGAGGAAAGGTATAATAGGTAATAGAGGAAAATGTATAACAGGTAATAGAGGAAAGGAATAACAGGTAATAGAGGAAAATGTATAACAGGTAATAGAGGAAAAGGTATAACAGGTAATAGAGGAAAGGGTATAACAGATAATAGAGGAATGGTACAACAGGTAATAGAGGAAAGGTATAAAAGGTAATAGAGGAAAGGTATAACAGGTGATAGAGGAAAGGTATAACAGATAATAGAGGAATGGTATATCAGGTAATAGTGGAAAACATATAACAGGTAATAGAGGAAAGGTATAACAGCTAATAGAGGAAATGTATAACAGGTAATACAGGAAAGGTATAACAGGTAATAGAGGAATGGTATAACAGGTAATAGAGGAAAACGTATAACAGGTAATAGAGGAATGGGTATAACAGGTAATTGAGGAAAGGTATAACAGGTCATAGAGGAAAGGGTATAACAGGTAATAGAGGAAAGGTATAACAGGTAATAGAGGAAAAGGGTATAACAGGCAATAGAGGAAAGGTATAACAGGTAATAGAGGAATATGTATAACAGGTAATATAGGAAAACTTATAACAGGTAATAGAGTAAAGGGTATAACAGGTAATAGAGGAAAAGGTATAACAGGTAATAGAGGAAAAGGTATAACAGGTAATAGAGGAAAGGGTATAACAGGTAAGGGAGGAAAAGTTATAACAGGTAATAGAGGAAAGGTATAACTGGTAATAGAGGAAAAGGTATAACAGGTAATAGAGGAAAGTTATAACAGGTAATAGAGGAAAGGGTATAACAAGTAATAGAGGAAAAGGTATCACAGGTAATAGAGGAAAGGTATAACAGGTGTTAGAGGAAAAGGTATAACTGGTAATAGAGGAAAGGTTATAACAGGTAACAGAGGAAAGTTATAACAGGTAATAGAGGAAAGGTATAACAGGTAATAGAGGAAAACTTATAACAGGTAATAGAGTAAAGGGTACAACAGGTAATAGAGGAAAGGGTACAACAGGTAAAAGAGGAAAGGGTTCAACAGGTAATAGAGGAAAGGGTATAACAGGTAATAGAGGAAAGGGTATAACAGGTAATAGAGGAAAGGTATAACCCGTAATCGAGCAAAGGGTATAACAGGTAATAGAGGAAAGGTATAACAGGTAATAGAGGAAAGGTATAACAGGTGATAGAGGAAAGGTATAACAGGCGATATAGGAAAAGGTATAACAGGTAATAGAGGAACGGTATAACAGGTAATAGAGGAAAGGGTATATCAGGTAATAGAGGAAAGGTATAACAGGTAATAGAGAAAAAGTATAACAGGCGATAGAGTTAAAGGTATAACAGGTAATAGAGGAACGGTATAACAGGTAATAGAGGAAATGGTATAACAGGTAATAGAGGAAAGGTATAACAGGTAATAGAGGAAAGGTATAACAGGCAATAGAGGAAAAGGTATAACAGGTAATAGAGGAACGGTATAACAGGTAATAGAGGAAATGGTATAACAGGTAATAGAGGAAAGGTATAACAGGTAATAGAGGAAAGGTATAACAGGCAATAGAGGAAAAGGTATAACAGGTAATAGAGGAACGGTATAACAGGTAATAGAGGAAAGGGTATAACAGGTAATAGAGGAAAGGTATAACAGGTAATAGAGGAAAGGTATAACAGATAATATAGATAATGTATAACAGGTAATAGAGGATCAGCAATGCAGCCGGTGGGAGTCTCTGTATGATTTACAATCTGGAAACTCATTAGCATAAAGATGCGGCAAAAGACACAATCGCGGCTAAATTAGCGTGCTCCTCTGATCCAGGCCCAATTTGTAAATAGTTCTAACAATTAGTAATTATACAATACATGATCTTCCCTTTATACTATTTATTTACATGTATATACTGTAAGTGCAACGCTTAGAGAAGCTGATCCACATTACAGACTTAAACACATTGATTTTCTCCCAAATGTATCCTTTTTATATAATCTCGCATTTATATGTCCCAGTGTTATAAACGTCAATTTACAATAAAGAAAGGAAACGTGAAGCTATTTTAATGAACACTTCACTAATGAGCAGGATCCCTATTGGAATAGAGAAAAATAAGCATTTGACAAAAATAAAATGAAACTCCAAGAAAGAGGCCTCCAAACGGTTCTGTCTATGGGCGCTGAGCCAAGACTGCAGCGCGGTACGCTGGTCGCCATCAGATCGCTTAGCATTTTTAAGGTGATTACAAAAAGAAATGATATCACATTAGTAGGATTCTTTATCCCGGGAAAAAAATGCTGATGTATAAATAATTGTTAATTTGCACATTTTCCCCTAGTAACACCTGCTGAAATAGACGTGTGACAGAGGGGCTTGTACACGGGAATCTTCATTCTTCTGTCTGCAAAACATAGAGACATATTTGCGCTGTCCTTGGTTACTTTGCATGACATAAGTGCTATTTTTTTTACATGGGGTTGAAAATGTAGCAAAATTTATGAAATTAGTGAAATATCAGAGAGGAAGGTGTGGGTAGGGGAGTAGAGGTGAGGGATGGTAGGAGCAGAGGGTAAGGTGCAGGTATTGGAGTAGAGGGCAGGGAAGGGAGGAGCAGAGGGTAAGGTGCAGGTATTGGAGCAGAGGGCAGGGCAGGGAAGGTAGAAGCATAGCAGAAGGTGTGGATAGAGCAGCAGAGGAGAGGGAGGAGGAGAAAGGAAGGTGTGTGCGTGTGTGTGTGTGTGTGTGTGTGTGTGTGGGGAGTAGTGGGCAGGAAAGGGAGGAGCATAGTGGAAGGTGTGGATAGAGCAGTATAGGGAAGGAAGGAGCAGAGAGGAAGGTGTTAGAAGGAGAGTAGAGGGAAGGTGTGTGTGTTTAAGGGGAGTAGAGGGAAGGTAAGGGAGGAGAAGAAGGGAAGGTGTGTGTGTTTAAGGGGAGCAGAGGTGAGGGAAGGGAGGTGCAGAGGGTAAGGTGCAGGTATTGGAGTAGAGGGCAGGAAAGGGAGGAGCATAGCGGAAGGTGTGGATAAAGCAGTATAGGGAAGGGAGGAATAGAGAGGAAGGCATGTGTAAGGGGAGTTGAGGGAAGGTAAGGGAGGAGCAGAGGGTAAGGTGGAGGTATTGGAGTAGAGGGCAGGGAGTGGATGAGCATAGCAGAAGGTGTGCATAAAGCAGTATAGGGAAGGGAGGAGCAGAGAGGAAGGTGTGGATAGAGCAGTATAGGGATTGGAGGAGCAGAGAAGAAGGTGTGTGTAAATGGAGTAGAGGGAAGGTAAGGGAGAAGGGGGGAAGGTGTGGTTAGGTGAGTAAAATAAAGGGAGGAGCAGAGGGGGAGGTGTTAGAAGGAGAATAGAGGGAAGGGAGGAGCAGAGGTGACATTGTGGGTAGGTAGTAGAGGGAAGGGAAACGAGGAACAGAAGGGACGGTGTGGGTAGGGAGCAGAGGGAAGGGAAGATCAGAGGGGGAGGTGTTAGAAGGAGAGTAGAGGGAAGGGAGGAGTAGAGGTGACAGTGTGGGTAGGGAGTAGAGGGAAGGGAAGGGAGGAACAGAAGGGATGGTGTGGGTAGGGATGTATGGGGTAGGAAGGGAGGAGTAGAGGGAATCTTGCAGTGTTGACCTTTGTGGACTATTAGACCCAGCATGCATGCTGCCAGTATCTGATGAGCTTTGCACAGTGGACCTCATTCAGACCCGCTCGCAAGCGCCTATGCGATCGCAAGCGGGTCGATGGTGAGGCTCTACGCATGCGCAGCGGCCGCAGTAAGTGTGCGCTAGCTCTGGAGCGAGTGACAAATTCACTCGCTCCGGGGCTCGCTACAAAAGGGACGGCTGTCGATGTTGATCGACAGCTCGCCCCGTTTTGTAGGCGGGGAGGGGGGGTGGCCGGACAAACGGAGGCATTCCTGAAGGAACGCCTGCCGTTTGTAGGCGGCCCTACTGACATCAGCAGTGATGTCAGCAGGTAGTTTCCTGCTCTGTTAGAGCAGGAAGCTGCCTGGGGCTTGTGGTAGACGAGACCCGACCCCAAGGGTCTCGTCGCAAGCCCCGATGGCCGCGATGGTCTCGATCATCGCGACCATCACCTAGTCACTAGCTAAAGCTAAAAGCTTAGCGAGCAGCAAGGAGGCCGCCTTTCAAAAGAAAAGCGGCCGCCCTCATTCAGAGCGAGCGCTCGCATTTTGTGAGTGGTTCTGAATGAGGTCCAGTGATCACTGAAATTCAGGACTCCTTGTCCATTACTCTGTATACTACCATTGTGAGAAAAAATATATTTAATATCATGTAAAATTAAATTAGACTAGGGAGCCTTAGAGGTTACTTATTGTAATTTAAAAATAGGATTTCTCCATAGCTGTCAACTTGTAATGCAGTTCATCGCTGAGGGGGGCGAGGGTGTGTGCTTCTCGTCGCTAGGCCTCGCCCGCTCACTGCATAATGCTTGGAATCGTCCAACCCATTTCCATAAGAAGAGCGAGAGGGTCATCTACTCTTCTGTGAAAATTCTGGAGTCATCCGGACATACCGGGAAAGAACGTAACTATGGGTTTTCCTGTAAGTGACCTATATAACTCTTACATTTGTTTTGTTTGTATCATACTCTATGTGTTATTTTCAGTTCTTGTATTCTTAAAGCACTTCTTTACCTACTAATTTGGCAGACTGTTTATGGCATTAGATACAAGGCGTTTCACTTAGGCCTGATCTCACAGAGGTCACCCCTAAATGACTATTGCCAGGTAATATCAGACAGTGTATATCTATCGTGCCCATAGCCCGGGATGAATAGGAAGCGGAATCAGACAGCAATCGCACCATTAAACACTTACACCGAGGCGGAAACTGAGCCTTTTAGCTCCTCGAACAAGGAAAATGAAAGGAGCCGTAAAACCCTTTAATCCGAGTCCTTATTAGACTTGTGTTTAGCCATTTTTTTCCTACTTTCATCAATAAAACACTATGAGTGTCTCACTGTATACAGCACAATGGCACCATTCAGGATACCTTAGTCGGCAGGAGGGTTTTATCATGGTTATAAATAATGATGGTGGGCAGATGTAACAATCAAATGACAGAGCAATTCCTGACTGGTCCGGGTCTCCTTTCTAGAACATTAATCTGACAAGAATGACGGGCAACACGATAATAATCTTCCGCAGTCTCCTACTTCTATACCAGCATAAGACAGAGCGGGCAGAGGACATAGCAGGCAGATAAACATACATCAGTAGCTCCGTTCTCCGCTGAGACGATGATCCCTTCCCACCAAATTGAAGACGTTTCCTCTGCGAGCAGTAATGCAGTGCACCACCTGTAATAATACCCGGTGTTTGCACCAGGGCTCTAATACCACTTCTTGGGCTTGTATCAGCTGCCAGTCGTCAGTAAATTATGAAATATACTCACTTTTGTGCCTCACAGTAAAGAAAATAATCAAGATCATTAAATAAAACGTATTAAACTTCTGACTGTACTAAATTTCACCTCACATTCTCTGCACCGTTATTAAATCAGTTTAGAGTCTGATTAAGGTTCTGCCCTAATATTCCTGTATTCCTAATGTATGTTGCTTTTCAATATTTTTTTTTCAAGTTATTAGTAGAGGATATTGATCTATTCTTTGTGCAGTGTCAGAATGAAACGCGCATATACATGTGTATTTATAATAAAAGTAGATGGTGCCCGCGGCTTCGCCCACGATGAATTCACTTCTGCCAAGAAAAATTTATTGGAGGTGTTCTCGTTCGTGCTATACAGACTGGTGGCAGCAGTGCCTTCACCCAGTGGCGTTGCAGGAAGCACCCGGGTGTCACCCTCGGAGGAGGTACCTCCAAAATGCCGGTTCCTCCTCAGTGACAGGAGCCGAGTGCTGCAGTATGACATTCTCCTGTTGCACTCGGCTCCTGTCACAGAGGAGGAGCCGACAGAGAGGGCACTAGGGTCCGGGGGCTGCCCAGCATTCTCCAGGGAAGCTGGGCACACCCCCAGAGTGAAGCGATAAGGATTTCCTGTAAGGACATGCCCACTTTATGTTAGCCTACATCCCTTTTTCGGACACGGAGAGGATATCAAGTGCGCACCAGGTATCACAATATACAGTGACGCTACCGCCTTCACCCACCACTCACACCACTGTCACTGTGTGCCCTGCGCACAGACTGCTATGTAGCCTATCCTATTCATGTGACCGCAGGCCCAAAGCCCCTCTCCCCCCACCCCTTACCAGCCACACACATGGTGCCACACCTATCTCACCAATGTCACTGTGTGCCCTGTGCATAGACTGCTATGTAGCCTATCCTATTCATGTGACCGCAGGCCCAAAGCACCTCTCCCCCCCACCCCTTACCAGCCACACACATGGTGCCACACCTATCTCAGCAATGTCACTGTGTGCCCTGTGCACAGACTGCTATGTAGCCTATCCTATTCATGTGACCGCAGGCCCAAAGCACCACTCCCCCCACCCCTTACCAGCCACACACATGGTGCCACACCTATCTCACCAATGTCACTGTGTGCCCTGTGCACAGACTGCTATGTAGCCTATCCTATTCATGTGACCGCAGGCCCAAAGCACCTTTCCCCCCACCCCTTACCAGCCACACACATGGTGCCACACCTATCTCACCAATGTCACTGTGTGCCCTGTGCACAGACTGCTATGTAACCTATCCTATTCATGTGACCACAGGCCCAAAGCCCCTCTCCCCCCACCCCTTACCAGTCACACACATGGTGCCACACCTATCTCACCAAAGTCACTGTGGGCCCTGTGCACAGACTGCTATGTAACCTATACTATTCATGTGACCGCGGGCCCAAAGCACCTCTCCCCCCCACCCCTTACCAGCCACACACATGTTGCCACACCTATCTCACCAATGTCACTGTGTGCCCTGTGCACAGACTGCTATGTAGCCTATCCTATTCATGTGACCGCAGGCCCAAAGCCCCTCTCCCCCCCACCCCTTACCAGCCACACACATGGTGCCACACCTATCTCACCAATGTCACTGTGTGCCCTGTGCATAGACTGCTATGTTGCCTATCCTATTCATGTGACCGCAGGCCCAAAGCCCCTCTCCCCCCCACCCCTTACAAGCCACGCGCATGGTGCCACACCTATCTCACCAATGTCACTGTCAAAGGACATCAGGTGCATCAGTAATGCAGGATATCAGGGGCATCAGTAATGCAGGATATCAGGGGCATCAGTAATGCAGGATATCAGGGGCATCAGTAATGCAGGATATCAGGGGCATCAGTAATGCAGGATATCAGGGGCATCAGTAATGCAGGATATCAGGGGCATCAGTAATGCAGGATATCAGGGGAATCAGTAATGCAGGATATCAGGGGCATCAGTAATGCAGGATATCAGGGGCATCAGTAATGCAGGATATCAGGGGCATCAGTAATGCAGGATATCAGGGGCATCAGTAATGCAGGATATAGGGGGCATCAGTAATGCAGGATATCAGGGGAATCAGTAATGCAGGATATCAGGGGCATCAGTAATGCAGGATATCAGGGGCATCAGTAATGCAGGATATAGGGGTATCAGTAATGCAGGATATAGGGGTATCAGTAATGCAGGATATAAGGGTATCAGTAATGCAGGACATCAGGGGTATCAGTAATGCAGGATATCAGGGGCATCAGTAATGCAGGACATCAGGGGCATTAGAAGAGTTGGCAAAGTATCTCTTTTATTTGTCCATTCTCTTATTTTCCTGAGTTTCTGTTGCAGATAAGACCTGGAAATAACACGTCTGGAGCAGTGACTGAATCACGTTCCTGTACCAATAATGTCTGTGGGAAACGAGAAGGGGTGTTTCTCAGGCAAACAGGAATCTGTGACTATAGGTATAAAGCAAAACAGCTGCTTAGATTGCAGAACCCGATATTAGCCAGGGTCAGCACATCATCATTTAGCAGAATATTACATGGACTTTTTCTTTTTTACTTTCCTCCTCCTTTCGGTTCCTCATTGTGTCCATATTTAAAGTGTATTATAATGTGAACAATTCAGTGAAATGATATTACATTGAACTCCAGCCTTCATTGTTAGTAGACTCTGCTGTGGCGGAATCAGCAGGTACAGAGGAACAGATGGGGAGCAGTAGGGTTTCCAGATGCCACCGCATTATCAGAGACCTCTGCGGTGATAGTCGGTGCTTTTCCAGCTGTGAGGATTTTACTTGCAAAATATTAATATAAAGCTAAATTCCACTCACTATTATATGTCAGACACATGAAATGTTGGGATATTATCCTTGCATGATTACAAATAGATAACTAAATATATAAATCTCTGAAAATGGAAAATACAGGTTTACACGGAGCTGTCACGTAGTGTTCTATTTCACTTACCGAGAACCATATGTTGTTGCAGCTATAAAGCGTCTCCTACTGACAGTAATGTGGTATATAAACCCTCAGAGTTTAATGTTCTTATACAGTTGATCAATGACGGTCATCTTGTCACCACAGAGACTAAACCACTAGTCCTGCCCACTGTCAGGGAACTGCCCACACTTGATAAGTCACTAGAACCATTCTCGACAGGGATTTCATCTATAGCCTCCGCATGCCCACAGAGTGCTATGTGTTCACCGATGCTTGGTTGTCCCCAGCAGGGACAAATGCAGGAGTTCAATAGCGGGGTGTATCCAAATGCTACTGTTTACAACGAGTGTGGCCAGCCCACGAAGAGGGCATAGCTGGCACTTACATGCTATAGTCTGCATCATACAAAGTGAAGTGTTAAAGAGCCAGAGGGCCTGATTCAGAGCCGGACGCAATAAGCCGTTCGCCCGCAGTAGGTACGACCGTTGAAATGTCAAACCAAGCGCTCGCACGGGTGTTCGCTTGTAGCGAATCTTCCGCCCCATATTTCCACAACCCCTCCTCTAGCTAACGAGCGTCCGAAATAGTGAGCGCACTACTCGTTTTTGGATGAAGTGTTCGCTCGCACAAGTACGACCGGAAGTAGGCCTGTCATTTGTCGATTGCCTTGTTTTTCCTTCGTTAAACATCCGTGAATCGATTGGTGGCAACCATTACCTTAATTGACTTAATTGTTGGTCGAAAGTTTTCAATCTAAACTTTATTGTTTGTTTTGTGTTCATTTTGGTCCGTAGAATCCGTCCGCTTTTAACGGCAAACTTGTTTTTTTTCAATCCAAAGGCAGTTTGTTTGCTTTTTTAATAGCTTTTATTTTGGTTTATAATTTTGTAATTGTTTTATTTCCAGCTTGTTGCTAACGCATCCAAATGCAGCAAGCCAATCATAAGTCACAATATATTTTTAGGGGTTGTTCACATGACTCACACATTAACCAATAGAATTCTTCATGTTATTTATGAAAGTACATTAGCCAATCAAAATTTAGGGGTCCCTGTAATAAAACTGATTTGTGTAAAAAAAAAAAAGTGCTTTTACACGGCGTGAGCTGCTTGTGCTCACTGAAGTGCTCGATCGCCGAATTACTGACATGCCGCCCCCCGTCACCAACCGACGCAAGCGCCGGGTGTACGCGGAGTTGCGGCGCAGGCTGCGGGCCATGGGATTTCGTCGGACCATCGGCCAATTAGAACGCCGGTGGTAGGATTTACGACGCCGGTCCCACACCTGCTTGCGCATCTTCGGATGAGGATCCATCGGCGTAAGTGGATATTTGAATGTTTATATATCTATGACAATCTGTTGTTACTTTTTGTCTTTGTTAATGTAAATTTGCATTAATGCGTGTGCATGTGTGCAGTATGCGTTTTTTTCGAGCTAAATGAGACCTTGTTATTGTTTTTTTTTAAGATTAATATTTTTTTGGTTAATGTTTTACATTAAAAATGTTTTTGGGTATACATATTTGCTAATATTACAAACTATACATCATTTAGTTCAGGAGCGGATCCAGAGACATAGACGGAGGCCTGCCAGACCCCTTTCCCAAACACCCACCATCTCCTCCCCTGCCCACTCCTCCCAAATTTCTCCACCCTCCCCTGACCTGGTCATCCCTATTTCCCCTCCCTCTCCTGCTCCCCAAATCCAAATCACCCCTCCCTCCCCTGTCCTACCCATCCACATTCCCACACCCTCCCCTGATGCACCCACTCCTGAAACCAACCCCTCCCCTTTATCCCCCCTGGACATTTCGCCCCCGTCTTCACACATCCACTGGCCCACTTCGGAGGAAGAGGATCTGGGCCAACCTGGCCCTGAACCTGCAGGTATTTTTTGGGGGTTGTTTGCAATTATTGTGTAAAAATGTGCCCTATATGCATACACTGTTGTATCCCTGCTTACAATCTAAGGGCAGTCCATTTCTTGGTTATTTTTTGTTTATTTTGGGTGGTATTTTTTTTTTTATTCTTTTTTAAAAAAAAACGCTTTTTTTATTTCTTTGTAAATTTTGGGGGATTTTTTTCCCTAAATTTTTGACCAATTTATTCATGTTTCTAAACAAAATAAACTTTACAATAACCACATATGCCAGAGCCAAATACAAGTTTCATTGTTTTTGATTAAATTCTACACTAAAATCAATATACAAATGGTGTAAGGATTAATTAAGATCCCAAAGTGATTGTTCAAACCACTATTCTCATGTTCATGTTTTTTTTGTTTTGTTTTGGTGCCAATTGGTAATTTAGGCAAATTTATGTTACCACTATAGTTTTGCAACAAAATTAGCATGGTATGTAAACTTTATTTAACTGTAAATGATCCTGTTTTCCTTGTATGTATTTTTTTAAAAATTCACATTTATTTGAAACTCATATTTGTCTTTCTACAGACCCAAGGATGCGGGATCAAGCCATTTTGGGCCAGATAATGGCAATGAGGGGACATTTGGTCCAGCTGCTGGTCGCAATGGGCCATTTGATTTTGTTTTTGCGACATTAATTTATTCTGTTTTTTTATTTTGTTAATAAAAGCTGTTTGTTTAAACCAATCTCATTTATTGACTCCAAAATTAGCTCACAAGGTAATTTTTTTTTTTTTTTGGTGTAAACATTTTGTTTATGGATTTTGCATATGAAAATGCAAACAATGTGGCATATGAAATGTTTGGAGTAAGTATTCTTTAAAAGTTAAACTTAAAAAAAAAAAGTGGTTTCCCAGACTTTAAAGACATATTTGTACATTCCAATAATTGGTCCAATTGACATTAACTACATAATGTTTTGCAAAAAATCCCTTATGTAATTATTTAAGTTATTCAAAAATATCCATGCAACTCCCATAATAATTTTAAAAATAATAAAAAAGGTAGGCCCAACTATGCAAACATGTTAATTGTTATGTTGTTTTTAAAATTGTTTTGCCAAAAAAAGTTAAATTTTTTAAAAAAACACTTGTAATTTAAGTTAAAAGGTACTGTCCATTTGCTGTTTTTTCTGATAAAAAAAAAAATAATTTTAAAAGTAGTTTATTATACAATTTTTCACAATAAAATGCAAATACACACAAAGAATGGAAACAAAAAATTAAGAACTGCTTGAAGATGGTGCATGTCAACATGTTGTCCCAAAATCAGGTAAGAAACACATTTGTCCAGGTGCAAAGGTCATTTTGGAGTCATTAATGTCACAGGCGAGCATTTTCAGGAAGTAAGAAGGTTGTTGTTTGGATTTTGCAAAAAAAAAAAAAAAAGGTTAAAATTCGAAACATAGGATAGTAAACACCCATAATTTTCAGTCTTCACAATGTCAACAAATGTAAAACCAAGGAAATTCAAATACCTGAAACAGCGGGAAACAACATCATCACTTATGGCCCCCCCTGACACTCTCCTCCGACCAACCTCGGGGGGGCCATCCTCAGGCAAGGCATCCTCTGGCTGCATTGGGACACCACTCCTTATGGCGATGTTGTGAAATATCCCACACAGGACCACAATTTTTTAAAACCATAGCCGGCAAATACATGAGGTCGCCATCAGAGCGATGGAGGCATCGAAATCGGCCTTTTAAAAGGCCGATACAATGCTCCACCGCCTGCCTGGTGGCAGTAAGTGCGGAATTATATTGAGTTTGTGGCCCTGGTGTGGGAACCAAATAAGGAGTGAGCAGCCAGGGCGTGCAAGGGTAACCACTGTCGCCTGTGAAAAAAAAAGCATTCAGTACCATTTCTAAGTCAACAGTGTTTGGTTTAAAAATTAGGGGTACCACTTATCCAGAAGCCACGTGTCACCAGCTTGTAGGTAGTTTAATTTGTGCCAAAGCCCTGATTGCCGGATGACAAATGAATCATGTGCACTTCCTGGAAATTTGGCATTCAGGGACAGGATCTGGAGGGAGGCATCACATACCACCATTACATTCATCGAATGGAAATGCTTGTGGTTCCTAAATATGGCCTCCAGAGCTGCTGGAGGCTGAAGTGGTATGTGAGTGCCGTCCACAACCCCTGTGATGTGTGGGAAGCCTGCAATTTGGAAAAATTTCTGCTTCACCACATTTAGGGAACCCATATCCAATGGCATATTAATAAAATGATGTAGGTGCTTAAACAGTGCATCGATGACCGCCCTCAGGATCCTTGAAAAGGAGGATTGGGAAATGCCTGCAACAATCCCAACTGTGGTCTGGAAGGATCCTGAGGCGCAAAAATGTAACACCGACATTAACTGCGTAAGTGGTGGTATTGCTGTTGGATTGTTAATTTGCCTTTCAAGATCACTCTCTATTAATGAAAGAGTGTCTAGGATGATTTGGGGTGGTAGGCGATACCGCTGTAAAACCACATCATCAGGCATTCCAAAAAGGGTGACACGTGTTCTAAATATCTGTGGCCTTGCACGCCTACGATGCCTACGCCTAAGAGGATGTTCAGGTTGGTCGGGGTCGTGGACCATTGCCACTATAAGTTGCCCAACATCAATCTGAAATGTTAGACAATGTAGTTATTTTTCAAAAATTTAAAAATAAGAAAATATACTTGACACATTAAGAAGAATCTTACAGGGTTAGGCAGTGACATCTTGAAGAAAACCAACGAATTAGATTTAACATAAATTAAAAGTAAAAAAAACAACAACAAAATAAAGACAGCCTAAGGCAAAAATATTAATAATGCATGCACTACACAGATGTTGTTAGTGTCTGATTTTATTCTATTAATCCAATGTATGCTAACACCACAGACAGGAGCTGTGCAAAATATACACAATAGAGGACAAAAAATACCGCTAAATGGTACGCTAACGCCACAGACAGGAGCTGTGCAAAATATATGCAATAGAGGACAAAAAATACCGCTAAATGGTACGCTAACGTCACAGACAGGAGCTGTGCAAAATATACGCCAGACATTTCGCATTTTTGATGGCCAAATAATCATTTGGGAAAAAAAAAATGCATAATGAGATCCCTTAAAAAAACATGATAAATGTTAACAATAAACAGGGTCTAATGTATCTCAATAAACACTTACCGTACAAAGACGATCCTGAAACTCGAAATGCAGTCCACAAGACGAAAGGAGATAAAAAAAAAACATTTTATAAAAAAAATAAAAAATAAAAAAAATACCCAAAAAAGCGAACCACCAAACTTACCTCAAAACCAAAAAAAAGGCTTATTACAAAAACGCAAAAAAAACCAACACCACTCGACAACTCTCAGCAAATCCAAACACCTTCACAAACAACTCCGCACCTAGAACAACCACCAACCACTTCTATCAACCCACCCCGAAACAAGGCCACAAAAAAGCCTTAAATAGACCTAACTTTCCCGCTCAAATCAATGACGCTCAATAGATGCGCCCGTATAATGCACACGCATCTATAAAAACGTCACGAGAGGCCACAATGGGTCTGCTGAATTCATGGGTTTAATCATGTCCACTGAACAGCAGCAAAGCCAAATTCCAGGACCAAACAGTAAGTAGCTCCAAATGTAAAGTTAACACACCAAAAAAAAATAAATAATAATAATTATTGTTTTTTTTTTGTAAGGTGTTGAGACTGACAATGAGGAGGCTGCAGGGGCCTAGTACCCAGGCCAGGGCCAAACAAAAAAGGCAGCCACAATTCACAAGAAAGGAGATGGCTTTGGTGCAACAGTGCGTGGATAACCTGGCACAGGCACCCCGAAATATGGGTGCAAGCCAGAGATGGAAACTGTGGGAGGAAATAGCCAGTGCTGTCAATGGTGTTGGTGATTTTGTCCGTTCAACCAAAGAAGTCAAACGCCGGTAAGTAAATCATATAACCTATTTCCACAATTCTAAAAACTTAGTTAAAAAACTAAACATACATTCTTAAACAACAGATGGAGCGACTTCAAATATCAGCTCAAACAAAAACTGTCTGATAGGGCTAGGCATGCAGGGGGGACAGGTGGTGGGCCAACCCCTGTGTCATTGGAGTTAACCGATTTGGAGGAACTGGCACAGTTGTGTGTGCAGGAAGAGGTGGTGTTTGGCGTGTCCAACATGGACACAGACATGCCAGACTTTGCGGCTCCACATGTTGCTGCAGGTAATTTTTTAAAAAATGTTGGAACAACTTGTTTAAATACAAGGACAAATGTACTAATATTTTTATGATCTCTCTTTTTCACACAGGCACAGAAGAGGACGAGTCTGCTCCAGAACTGAGGTTTGGCCGCAGTAGATCTGCTGGCTCCGCAGGGGAGGAAGCAGTATTTCTGGCTGGGGACCCTGTGGCGGACAGTCCAGGGCCTTCCCCCTCACAGGCAGTGGCCATTCTCACAGATCTCAATGATAAAATGGATAAAAACACTGAGATTCTGCTGAGGATGAACGCCAATCTGCTACGGGTGGTGGACGCCCTGGAGGCAAACGCTGCGGCCAATGTCAGAATAGCTAATGCCCTGGAGCAGCTCGTCCGCCTGCGCATGTTAGAGCCGGCCTCACTTCCTGCCGGAACATCAGGGCCCTCCACCTCTGGCGCAACATCGGCCATCCCTCCAAATGTGCCTAGCCCTATGCCTAGCCCAGAGGAAACACCAGCTACCTCTGCCCAGGCACGCCGTACAACCAGACAGTCAAAATCATGCTCCCTCCAACATCAAGCCAAGCGGGGGAGAAGGCATTGACAGCACTGGCTAATTTCCCCAAATTCCATCTCTGTGTTTGCCCCATATTTTGCCTACACCAAACCTCTCTCTCCTTTCTTGTGAATTTTTTTTTTTTTACATTCATTTTTTTTTTTTAATGTAGAATAAAATAACAAATTGGCTGTAAAAAAAAGCCACATTTGTAAAAAAATGTCAACATTTAATTTTTGCAAAAATAAAAATCCATTCTTCAAAAAATGTGTGTCCATTTCATTAGCAAATGGCTGAAAGGGACTGGAACAAACATACTTAAATACATAACAAAGGTCATATATTTAAAACCAAAAAACATAAGGTAACAGGTAGGGAAACAATAACACAAGCAAAGCAATTAGTAGATGATTGTCTTTCTGTATCGCAACCAAATTGTCCAAAAAAATTAGACATAAAAAAAAAGGTGTTGGCCTTTTTTTAAAAAAAAAAAAAACTGACAACATCATGCGTACGGAATTTAGCAAAAAGACAAGCATTTTAACCTTTATTTAAACTTATTTTTTGTGATTACTGTGATTACAAAACCCAAACAAATAGGAACACAACATGCGTTCCAAATTTAGCTAATAAATCATGGCCATTGAAAATCACCTTCTCGCAAGTGATCCAATTATTAGGTGATTGGTCTTGTGCCTTGTAAAGGAGAATATCAAAACATCGATTCGCTAAGGGAGCTACGAAGAGACCATCGTCTTTGCGAGATCCAATACCCTACCACAAGCTGAACGAGCAGTCATAATGGAAACTGGATCACACAGTGACGTGTACAAAATAGCGTCCACATTGGACGTTCGCACAAGATAATACATGTACGCCCAAAAAACGGCTTGCCACGCCTGCGTTTTCTCATCGCCACCCCCGTTACCACCCATAAATGGAACATTCTGTCAATCAAATGACATAGGTCACTTCCTGTTCGCTGTGTATACGAGCGAACGAAAAATGACTGCAATGATCCGGCCGCACATGCGCAATGAGAACCGGACGCATGCGTGGTTTAAAACAATCGAAAGCGTACGAGCGAACGGCTGATTGCATCCGGCTCTGAATCAGGCCCAGAGATCACAGTGCCAGCCCACTTGAGCTGAATGATTATTAATTTTGGGTTGTTGGCACCATTGCAAAATCCAAGTCCTTTGCTCTGCGAAGCATTAAGTCCAGGGGAGGAGCAGAAGAACATAGGAACGGCCTCGGACATATATGTATATAGTGGTCTCCATACTGTATATAGTTGATAATGTATATAATGAAATGAATTAACCCTAGTGTGTATGAGCATGTGATAGGGAACATAGGGCCTGATTCAGAGCCGCTCACTGTTTGCGAGCGCTAGCTCTGAATCAGGGCGGGGTTTTTTTTTTTCCGTCTCCAGGACGCTCGCTGATCTGTGGATAACCACCCACAGCTTTTGCGCGCTGCCTAGCGATGGTCGCGATTATCGCGACCATCTGGCTTGCGAGGAGACCCTGTGGTAGGGTCTCAGC
This sequence comes from Taudactylus pleione, assembly GCA_031769625.1. Classification (NCBI taxonomy): domain Eukaryota; kingdom Metazoa; phylum Chordata; class Amphibia; order Anura; family Myobatrachidae; genus Taudactylus; species Taudactylus pleione. Next base: position 501,479 of record JAUIMM010000513.1, on the reverse strand, counting down.
TCTCGCAAGCCCGAGTGGGCTTCCTGCTCTAATAGAGCAGGAAGTCCACTACTGACATCCCGAGTGATGTCAGTAGGGCCGGCCACAAACGTCAGGCGTTCCTTCAGGAATGCCTGCATTTCTGCAGCCACCAACCCTCCCCGCCTACAAAATGGGGCGAGCTGTCGATCAACATCGACAGCCGTTGCGACGGAGCTGCGGGTCTGAATCAGGCCCATAGATTGTTAGCTCCACTGGGGCAGGGACTGATGTGAATGGCCAAATATTCTATGTAAAGAGCTGCGGAATATATGTGCCCTCTATATAATAACTTGTAATTTACTGGCAATAATATAAGATTATTAATTATCAATATAGGTGGTCTATAATATTAGCTGATTGGTTGTGGTAGTGGGTTTCTGGGCAATAGGAAAACCCCTCCACAACTGCATTTGCCATTGCCAAGGACTAAAACCCAAGGTAGCTGTACAGTAGCTTATCAAAGCCTGTGTCAGATAGAAGGAGACTATGAAATATCTGATGACTGACCTGATGGTACCGCAAATCAGGGCACCAGATGTGAAGAATGCAATACCAATGATAACAAATGATAAGAAGCCACAGGGTCAGATACCATGGTGGGGGTCATGCCAGGCAGAAATGAATGAGCAGAGGAATGTGTGCCCAGGCAGTAGACTGCACATGGAGTCAAGGTACACAGGCAGTAGTGGGCCCAAATGGCAAGCAATAAGCGTAATCTGGGTATGCCAGAGCTTGACTAAGGCATTGGGAAGCCTTTGGTACTTAGGACAAATTGGGCAACTACAGTATGTTCTAATATTAAGAGCATTGTGTCATCATTCCAAAGAATAACGGTGCTCCAGCCATGCAGCTTCCAACTGTCATCTGCATGAAAAGTGACAGTTGGGAGCCGATTGGCTGGAGCACCATTTATCAAACACAACGAGTTTTATCGCTCGTTGTGAATGATAAAACTCATTGATAAATGAGGCACAGAGTGAGTTTCTGGTTACTAGGTGGTATATTGAAGGAGGTGTCAGTTCAAATCCATCACAAAATAAATAATATATTTAACACATATCCAAATACAGTAGTGCTAATTAGGAAATGGGAAGAAGGATTCCGCCCAAAAATTATATTAGTGCAAAAAAGTCGCTGATTGGGGCAATATGACGCTGCGCAATGTGAAAACAATGTGAAGATGGCCAGACATATGTTTTATTGCTGTGTTATCATTAGCGTAATACAATAAAAGTAATCGCTCATTACAGTTTAGCCTTGGCATTCATCTATCTGTCCATTTTCATGCTGTTTTCACATTGTGCAGTGTCATAGTCCCCCAATCGCCGACTTTTTGCAGTAATTATTTTCCAAATTAGTCTCCCTACCACATATTGGGGTCTATTTACTAACCTTCGTTAGGAGTTAAAGTGAACGGTGATAAGGTACCAGCCAATCAGCTCCTAACTGCCATGTCACAGGCTGCATTTGAAAAATGACAGTTAGCAGCTGATTGGCTGGTACTTTATCACCGTTCACTTTATCTCCTAACACAGCTTAGTAAATAGACCCTCTTATTGGCATTCTGGTTGTTAGATCGCCCTACCTGCGGCCCTGAAAAGGGGAAGTTTAATTATGGCCACCATGTACTTTGAGGTAAGACAACTACAGGTCGTGGTCCCCAGATTGTCCCTGTATGCAGCTGCCGACTCAGGAAGAAACAAGGGGCGTGGTGTGATTTGTCGACAGCTATCATGCTGATAGTCATCAAGTCTACACGGATGATATGTCAACCTGATGAACTGTCCCTGGTGGCCAAGTGGTCACTTACCTTCTTCTACTGGTGACAGCAGCAGCTCCAGCGTCTTCTTCTGGATTCTGGTGGCCATGTGACAGTCACGTGCGGAGCGGACCTGTGATGCTCCAGCATTCTGGTAAGTATTTATCGACTTATCCCAAATCCAAAACCCTAACTCCCGCTAGCACCTAACCCAAACTGTCGGCACCCTCAGCATTTCGACATTTCACATAGTGACAGTTCCATGTCGACATTTGTGAACATGTTGACATTCTGAGAATGTCAACATGTTGCCTGTCAACAGTTTGAACCATGTTGACCTTCTAATGTTAACATTGTGATGTCAACATTCTTACTGTCAACCTTCTGACCGGAGACAAAGGAACAGGGAACAAGATACCAAACAAAGTTGAGTGTGAAAGGTCATAAAAGGCAGCCGAGGAGCCGGCATGCAGCGGACGGGCAGAGAGCAGGGGCAATTCTATGGCAGCCTAGGATCTGGATCTTTCTTCGTGTTTTGGATCTGGATTGGTTTTGCCAAAACCACCCTTCCGTGTTTTGGGTTCTGGGTTTTGTGTTTTGGATCTGTATTTTTTTGAAAAAAAGCATAAAAACAGCTAAAATCACAGAATTTGTAGGTTTTTCTGCTCCTATGCTATTATTAACCTCAATAACCTTAATTTCCACTCATTTCCAGTCTATTCTGAATACCTCACACCTCACAATAGTGTTTTTATGTCCAAAAGGTTGCACCGAGGTAGCTGGATGACTATGCTAAGCGACACGAGTGGGCGGCACAAACACGTGACCCATCTAGGCGTGAAACTGCAGTGGCAGACAGGATGGCATTGAAAAACTAGGCCCCAAACTGTACATAATGCAAAGAAAAAAAAGAGGTGCAAGATGGAATTGTCCTTGGGCCCTCCCACCCACCCTTATGTTGTATAAACAGGACATGCACACTTTAACAAACCAATCATTTCAGCGCCAGGGTCTGCCACACAACTGTGGCTGAAATGATTGGTTCGTTTGGGCCCCCACAAAACAAGCAGGCAATTTATCTGTCCCTGCACAAACTGGCTCTACGGAGGCAAGATGTCATCCTCATCCTCCTCATCCACCGATTCCTCACCCTCTTCAGTGTGTACATCCTCATCCTCACAGAGTATTAATTCGTCCCTGCTGGAACCACAGGTCCCTCTGTACGTTCTGGAGGCTGGTCTCCCTGGAAGAGTTGATAATTCATTTTATGAACATCATCTTCTCCACATTTTGTGGAAGCAACCTCCTACGCCTTTCGCTGACAAGGTTCCCGGCTGCACTAAACACTCTTTCGGAGTACACACTGGAGGGGGGGCAACTCAGGTAAAATAGAGCCAGTTCCTGCCAGTACAGGTACGGACTGTCTGACATGCCTACTTGGATGCTGTCACCGATGTAATCCTTTAACAAAAAGACGCACGCTTGGCGCTGCTGCTTTGAGGATTCAAGTGCGGCTACAGCCCACAATATTCACAAAGACAGAAAAAAAAAAAGAATATTTTTATTGTTTGTGGAGCACACTTTGAGGGTTACACCACCCTTTAACAGACAGACGCACGCTTGTCGCTGCTGCTTTGAGGATGCAAGTGCGGCTACAGCCCACACAATTCACAAAGACAGAAAAAAGAAGAAGAATATTTTTATTGTTTGTGTAGCACACTTTGAGGGTGTCACCACCCTTTAACAGACAGACGCACGCTTGTCGCTGCTGCTTTAAGGATGCAGGTGCGGCTACAGCCCACACATTTCACAAAGACCGAAAAAAAAAGAACAATATTTTAATTGTTTGTGTAGCACACTTTGAGGGTGTCACCACCCTTTAACAGACAGACGCACGCTTGTCGCTGCTTCTTTAAGGATGCAGGTGCGGCTACAGCCCACACAATTCACAAAGACAGAAAAAAGAAGAATATTTTTATTGTTTGTGTAGCACACTTTGAGGGTGTCACCACCCTTTAACAGACAGACACACGCTTGTCGCTGCTGCTTTGAGGATGCAAGTGCGGCTACAGCCCACACAATTCACAAAGACAGAAAAAAGAAGAATATTTTTATTGTTTGTGTAGCACACTTTGAGGGTGTCACCACCCTTTAACAGACAGACGCACGCTTGTCGCTGCTGCTTTGAGGATGCAAGTGCGGCTACAGCCCACACAATTCACAAAGACAGAAAAAAGAACAATATTTTAATTGTTTGTGTAGCACACTTTGAGGGTGTCACCACCCTTTAACAGACAGACGCACGCTTGTCGCTGCTGTTTAAAGGATGCAGGTGCGGCTACAGCCCACACATTTCACAAAGACAGAAATAAAAAGAAGAATATTTTTATTGTTTGTGTAGCACACTTTGAGGGTGTCACCACCCTTTAACAGACAGACGCACGCTTGTCGCTGCTGCTTTAAGGATGCAGGTGCGGCTACAGCCCACACATTTCACAAAGACCGAAAAAAAGAACAATATTTTAATTGTTTGTGTAGCACACTTTGAGGGTGTCACCACCCTTTAACAGACAGACGCACGCTTGTCGCTGCTGCTTTAAGGATGCAGGTGCGGCTACAGCCCACACAATTCACAAAGACAGAAAAAATAAGAAGAATATTTTTATTGTTTGTGTAGCACACTTTGAGGGTGTCACCAGCCTTTAACAGACAGATGCACGCTTGTCGCTGCTGCTTTGAGGATGCAAGTGCGGCTACATCGCACACAAGTCACAAACACATTAAAAAAATAGTTTTTTTATTTTTTGGAGCACTTTGAGAGTTACACCACCCTTTAACAGACAGACGCACGCTTGTCGCTGCTGCTTTAAGGATGCAGGTGCGGCTACAGCCCACACATTTCACAAAGACCGAAAAAAAAAGAACAATATTTTAATTGTTTGTGTAGCACACTGTGAGGGTGTCACCACCCTTTAACAGACAGACGCACGCTTGTCGCTGCTGCTTTAAGGATGCAGGTGCGGCTACAGCCCACACAATTCACAAAGACAGAAAAAAAAGAACAATATTTTAATTGTTTGTGTAGCACACTTTGAGGGTGTCACCACCCTTTAACAGACAGACGCACGCTTGTCGCTGCTGCTTTGAGGATGCAGGTGGAATCTAGACGGGATTTGGAACCGAGGACACACTACCTCCATCAATTGTCTAAATCCCACTGCACTAATGTCGGATACCGGACGCACGTCTAACACCAACATAGCAGTCAAGGCCTCAGTTATACGTTTTGCTTCAGGATGACTGCTGTCGTACTTCATCCTCATCGCTAGGGACTGTTGGAGGGTCAATTGTTTAGTAAAAGTAGTGATGTTCCTACTTTCTCTCTGGGATGATGAACAACTCCCAGCAGCAGCAACAGCACTAGGAGGAAGTGGTTCTTGATCTTTCCCTATTTTATTTTTATCGGAGAAAGTTTGGTCCTCCATTTATGTTATATTGATATATATACGTGCGGCTAAAGCGCACACAAACACAGAAAATATTTTTTTATTTTTGCTGGAGAGTAGTGCACTTTGTGGGTTACACCACCCTTTAAGAAATGAGCCAGCCGGCTCTTTACTTATGGGACACAGGCGCACGCTTGGCGCTGCTCCTTTGTTGATGCACGTGCAGCCACAGTGCACACAAGTCACAAACACAGAAAATATATATTTTTTTGGTTTGGAGTGTACTTTGGGGGTTACAGAACCCTTTAACGGTCAAGCCAGCCGGCCCTTTACTTATGACACAGGCGCACGCTTGGCACTACTTTGTTGATGCACGTACGGCTACTGCGCACACAATTCACAAACACAGAAAATAATTTTTTTTTTGGTTTGGACTGGAGTGTACTTTGGGGGTTACAGCACCCTTTAACGGTCAAGCCAGCCGGCCCTTTACTTATGACACAGGCGCACGCTTGGCACTACTTTGTTGATGCACGTGCGGCTACTGCGCACACAATTCACAAACACAGAAAATAATTTTTTTTTTGGTTTGGACTGGAGTGTACTTTGGGGGTTACAGCACCCTTTAACGGTCAAGCCAGCCGGCCCTTTACTTATGACACAGGTGCACGCTTGGCACTACTTTGTTGATGCACATGCGGCTACTGCGCAGTGCGCACACAATTCACAAACACATAAAATAATTTTTTTTTTGGTTTGGACTGGAGTGTACTTTCGGGGGTTACAGTACCCTTAACGGTCAAGCCAGCCGGCCCTTTACTTATGACACAGGCGCACGCTTGGCACTACTTTGTTGATGCACATGCAGCTACTGCGCACACAATTCACAAACACAGAAAATAATTTTTTTTTTGGTTTGGACTGGAGTGTACTTTCGGGGGTTACAGTACCCTTAACGGTCAAGCCAGCCGGCCCTTTACTTATGACACAGGCGCACGCTTGGCACTACTTTGTTGATGCACGTGCGGCTACTGCGCACACAATTCACAAACACAGAAAATAATTTTTTTTTTGGTTTGGACTGGAGTGTACTTTCGGGGGTTACAGCACCCTTAATGGTCAAGCCAGCCGGCCCTTTACTTATGACACAGGCGCACGCTTGGCACTACTTTGTTGATGCACGTGCGGCTACTGGCCACACAATTCACAAACACAGAAAATAATTTTTTTTTTGGTTTGGACTGGACTGTACTTTCGGGGGTTACAGCACCCTTAACGGTCAAGCCAGCCGGCCCTTTACTTATGACACAGGCGCATGCTTGGCACTACTTTGTTGATGCACGTGCGGCTACTGCGCACACAATTCACAAACACAGAAAATAATTTTTTTTTTGGTTTGGACTGGACTGTACTTTCGGTGGTTACAGCACCCTTAACGGTCAAGCCAGCCGGCCCTTTACTTATGACACAGGTGCACGCTTGGCACTACTTTGTTGATGCACATGCAGCTACTGCGCACACAATTCACAAACACAGAAAATAATTTTTTTTTTGGTTTGGACTGGAGTGTACTTTGGGGGTTACAGCACCCTTTAACGGTCAAGCCAGCCGGCCCTTTACTTATGACACAGGTGCACGCTTGGCACTACTTTGTTGATGCACATGCAGCTACTGCGCACACAATTCACAAACACAGAAAATAATTTTTTTTTTGGTTTGGACTGGAGTGTACTTTCGGGGGTTACAGTACCCTTAACGGTCAAGCCAGCCGGCCCTTTACTTATGACACAGGCGCACGCTTGGCACTACTTTGTTGATGCACGTGCGGCTACTGCGCACACAATTCACAAACACAGAAAATAATTTTTTTTTTGGTTTGGACTGGAGTGTACTTTCGGGGGTTACAGCACCCTTAATGGTCAAGCCAGCCGGCCCTTTACTTATGACACAGGCGCACGCTTGGCACTACTTTGTTGATGCACGTGCGGCTACTGCGCACACAATTCACAAACACAGAAAATAATTTTTTTTTTGGTTTGGACTGGAGTGTACTTTGGGGGTTACAGCACCCTTTAACGGTCAAGCCAGCCGGCCCTTTACTTATGACACAGGCGCACGCTTGGCACTACTTTGTTGATGCACGTGCGGCTACTGGCCACACAATTCACAAACACAGAAAATAATTTTTTTTTTGGTTTGGACTGGAGTGTACTTTGGGGGTTACAGCACCCTTTAACGGTCAAGCCAGCCGGCCCTTTACTTATGACACAGGCGCACGCTTGGCACTACTTTGTTGATGCACGTGCGGCTACTGCGCACACAATTCACAAACACAGAAAATAATTTTTTTTTTGGTTTGGACTGGAGTGTACTTTGGGGGTTACAGCACCCTTTAACGGTCAAGCCAGCCGGCCCTTTACTTATGACACAGGTGCACGCTTGGCACTACTTTGTTGATGCACATGCGGCTACTGCGCAGTGCGCACACAATTCACAAACACATAAAATAATTTTTTTTTTGGTTTGGACTGGAGTGTACTTTCGGGGGTTACAGTACCCTTAACGGTCAAGCCAGCCGGCCCTTTACTTATGACACAGGCGCACGCTTGGCACTACTTTGTTGATGCACGTGCGGCTACTGCGCACACAATTCACAAACACAGAAAATAATTTTTTTTTTGGTTTGGACTGGAGTGTACTTTGGGGGTTACAGCACCCTTTAACGGTCAAGCCAGCCGGCCCTTTACTTATGACACAGGTGCACGCTTGGCACCTACTTTGTTGATGCACGTGCGGCTACTGCGCACACAATTCACAAACACAGAAAATAATTTTTTTTTTGGTTTGGACTGGAGTGTACTTTGGGGGTTACAGCACCCTTTAACGGTCAAGCCAGCCGGCCCTTTACTTATGACACAGGTGCACGCTTGGCACTACTTTGTTGATGCACATGCAGCTACTGCGCACACAATTCACAAACACAGAAAATAATTTTTTTTTTGGTTTGGACTGGAGTGTACTTTCGGGGGTTACAGTACCCTTAACGGTCAAGCCAGCCGGCCCTTTACTTATGACACAGGCGCACGCTTGGCACTACTTTGTTGATGCACGTGCGGCTACTGCGCACACAATTCACAAACACAGAAAATAATTTTTTTTTTGGTTTGGACTGGAGTGTACTTTCGGGGGTTACAGCACCCTTAATGGTCAAGCCAGCCGGCCCTTTACTTATGACACAGGCGCACGCTTGGCACTACTTTGTTGATGCACGTGCGGCTACTGGCCACACAATTCACAAACACAGAAAATAATTTTTTTTTTGGTTTGGACTGGACTGTACTTTCGGGGGTTACAGCACCCTTAACGGTCAAGCCAGCCGGCCCTTTACTTATGACACAGGCGCATGCTTGGCACTACTTTGTTGATGCACGTGCGGCTACTGCGCACACAAATCACAAACACAGAAAATAATTTTTTTTTTGGTTTGGACTGGAGTGTACTTTGGGGGTTACAGCACCCTTTAACGGTCAAGCCAGCCGGCCCTTTACTTATGACACAGGTGCACGCTTGGCACCTACTTTGTTGATGCACGTGCGGCTACTGCGCACACAATTCACAAACACAGAAAATAATTTTTTTTTTGGTTTGGACTGGAGTGTACTTTGGGGGTTACAGCACCCTTTAACGGTCAAGCCAGCCGGCCCTTTACTTATGACACAGGTGCACGCTTGGCACTACTTTGTTGATGCACATGCAGCTACTGCGCACACAATTCACAAACACAGAAAATAATTTTTTTTTTGGTTTGGACTGGAGTGTACTTTCGGGGGTTACAGTACCCTTAACGGTCAAGCCAGCCGGCCCTTTACTTATGACACAGGCGCACGCTTGGCACTACTTTGTTGATGCACGTGCGGCTACTGCGCACACAATTCACAAACACAGAAAATAATTTTTTTTTTGGTTTGGACTGGAGTGTACTTTCGGGGGTTACAGCACCCTTAATGGTCAAGCCAGCCGGCCCTTTACTTATGACACAGGCGCACGCTTGGCACTACTTTGTTGATGCACGTGCGGCTACTGGCCACACAATTCACAAACACAGAAAATAATTTTTTTTTTGGTTTGGACTGGACTGTACTTTCGGGGGTTACAGCACCCTTAACGGTCAAGCCAGCCGGCCCTTTACTTATGACACAGGCGCATGCTTGGCACTACTTTGTTGATGCACGTGCGGCTACTGCGCACACAATTCACAAACACAGAAAATAATTTTTTTTTTGGTTTGGACTGGACTGTACTTTCGGGGGTTACAGCACCCTTAACGGTCAAGCCAGCCGGCCCTTTACTTATGACACAGGCGCACGCTTGGCACTACTTTGTTGATGCACGTGCGGCTACTGCGCACACAATTCACAAACACAGAAAATATATTATTTTTTTAGCACTTGGGGGGAGCACCCCTGATGGACAGAGCACCCCCTGGACAACACTACAGCACCCCTTTAGGACTGGGACACTGCACAGGACTTTGGAGTGGACACAGCCCCTATGGAGAACTGACTGCACAACACAGTCCAGCCAGCCCCTATGGACTTTGAAGTAGTGGACACAGCCCCTATTAACAACAGCAGCACAGCACAACACAGCCAGCCCCTATGGACTTTGAAGTAGTGGACAACAGCAGCACTACACTACACTACACTACACAGCCCTAACTCCCACCCTCCCTCTTCACTGTCCACAGCCGAGTGAGAAAATGGTGCCGACGCGGGTACCTTATATAGGATCCAAAACCCGCGAGACTCGGAAGGCCGGATGATGACGTTTTGCCTCGATTTCAGATCCGAGTCAGGCGGGAAAAGTCGAGCCTGATTCGGATCGGACTCGGATCGGGGGGGCTCGGGGGGTTCGGATTTCAGAAATCCTAACCCGCTCACCCCTACTGTATATGCAAAATGGTTTTATTTAGCAGCTGAGAGCGTAACAATGTGCCTGCAGGGGAACACCAATGTCTTTATTACCAGTTACTTACACAGCGAACCCATATTACGCAGCGCTGTACAGAGAATATTTGGTCATTCACATCAATCCCTGCCCCAGTGGAGCTTACACTCTATGGCCCTCATTCAGAGGCGGTCGCAAGAAGCGAGCGCTCGCTCTGAATGAGGGCGGCCGTTTTACTTTTAAAGTGCGGCCTCTTGGTCGCTAGCTAAGCTGTGGGTTACTACCCACAGCTTTAGCGACCGACCAGGTTGATGGTCGCGATGGTCAAGACCATCGCGACCATCGGGGCTTGCGACGAGACCCTAAGGTTGGGTCTCGGCAATGCCTGTCATTTTACCAACGCCGGGAGACCGGCGCCTGGTATCCTGATCGAAGTGATGCCGGGCGCCACTGTGGACAGCCGCGGGGGGGAGGGTTAGGTTTAGGGCTCCCGGGGGGGACTTAGGGTCAGGCACCCTCCCGGGAGGTTAGGGTTAGGCTAGGGGGATGGAGGGTTAGGGTTAGACACCCCCGGGGGGAGGTTAGGGTCAGGCACCCCCGGGGGGGATTTAGGGTTAGGCACCCCCGGGGGGGATTTAGGGTTAGGCACCCCTAAGAAGGGTTAGGGTTAGGGGGGTTAGGTTAGTTGATACTTACCTGGGAACGATCGTGATTTTCAGCCATGTCGGCCAGCCGCTGTCGGGATTTGCGTCCAGCGGTAATTCATACAGATTCCGTATTAAGAAAGAAGGGGAGCCGTGTGCAGTCTCCATTCAGGCATCCTCCTCTCTAGCCGCAGGCACAAGTGTGTAGGCTGCTGGAGGACTGGACCGAGAACTATGATTCGGCTATGCCGCGGCTTGAGCGACAGGTCCATGGACGGTGATGCGGCCTATGTCATGGACTGTGGAACAACTGGACTGAGCATAATAATGTGGTTGGGCCACTGGCTGAAGTTTCAGGCTAAGGTCCGAGGTGCGGCTATTCCACCGGTTGAGGTTTGACAGGCAGGTGGTCGCTGATGCGGCTTAGACCGCAGGCTGAAGTGACTGGTCCGTGGACGGTGATGACCACTATGCTGCGGACTGTGAAACATCTGAATAAGGCACAATAGTGTGGCTGAGATACTGGCTGATGCGGCTGAAACAAAGGCTAAGGTGCGGTAATGCCGCGGGCTGAGGACAGTAAGGTCGTGGCTGCAGGTGTAATATCAGCAGATGGCACCAGGGTGGCCTCATACTAGGAAAGTTGGTTCAAGAAACATGGAACAATAAAATAGATTACAGGAACAATAGAACAAGGTAAAGACTGGCTAGAACACAGGCTTCTGAGCACTAGGTACTCACAAACTCTGGAAGTCAGGCAATATCACCAGTAGGAAGTGTAGGGATGGCTGAAACTAAACAGAAGCAGGGACCAATCAGAGTAAACCCTGCAGAGAGCCTCCTAAATGAATGAATGGTTTGCAGCTGTGAACCACACACCGGCTGACAGAAAGAATGCAACTGTGAGCTACACACAGGCTGACAGAAAGTAATGCAGCTGTGAGCTACACACAGGCTGACACAAAGAAATGCAGCTATGATCTACACACAGGCTGACAGAAAGGAATGCTGCTGTGAGTTACACACAGGTTGACAGAAAGGAATGCAGCTATGAGCTACACACAGGCTGACAGAAAGGAATGCAGCTGTGAGTTACACACAGGCTGACAGAAAGGAATGCAGCTGTGAGCTACACACCGGCTGACAGAAAGGAATGCAGGTGTGAGCTACACACAGGCTGACAGAAAGAAATGCAGCTGTGAGCTACACACAGGCTGACAGAAAGGAATGCAGCTGTGAGCTACACACAGGCTGACAGAAAGAAATGCAGCTGTGAGCTACACACAGGCTTACAGAAAGGAATGCAGCTGTGAGCTACACACAGGCTTACAGAAAGAAATGCAGCTGTGAGCTACACACATGCTGACAGAAAGGAATACAGTTGTGAGCTACACACAGGCTGACAGAAAGGAATGCAGCTGTGAGCTACACACAGGCTGACAGAAGGAATGCAGCTGTGAGCTACACACAGGCTGACAGAAAGGAATGCAGCTGTGAGCTACACACCGGCTGACAGAAAGGAATGCAGCTGTGAGCTAAACACCGGCTGACAGAAAGGAATGAAGCTATGAGCTACACACTGGCTGACAGAAAGGAATGCAAATGAGCTACACAAAGGCTGAAAGAAAGAAATGCAGCTGTGAGCTACACACAGGCTGACAGAAAGGAATGCAGCTGTGAGCTACAAACAGGCTGACAGAAAGGAATGCAGCTGTGAGCTACACACAGGCTTACAGAAAGGAATGCAGCTGTGAGCTACACACAGGCTTACAGAAAGGAATGCAGCTGTGAGCTACACACAGGCTGACAGAAAGGAATACAGCTGTGAGCTACACACAGGCTGACAGAAAGGAATGCAGCTGTGAGCTACACACAGGCTGACACAAAGAAATGCAGCTGTGAGCTACACACAGGCTGACAGAAAGGAATGCAGCTGTGAGCTACACACTGTCATGGCCAGGGTATTTCAGCATGGCGCTAGGCGGGTGTTACCTGTGAGGTCATTGTGGCGTTGGCTGTCTGGTGGCGGAGCTGGTGCCTGGCGGGGGGCTTTGGCTGCGTGCGTTGTTGTGCGGCCCTGTTGTCACTCTGCGCTGGTGAGGCCTGGCTACGTCTCCGTTCCGTTTGGCATGGGCGCCGCCATCTTGCCTTCTGGCCATGTGATGCGACTGGCCAATCCTGGTGAGTCACATGTTCCCTCCAGCCAGTAACAGCATGGCATGGGGTATTTAGGAAGGGTCAGTGCCTTCCTTCTTTGCCAGTGCAACGTGTATCTCAGCCTAGCTGAGAGGGAGTTCTCTGTGCTTTCCTGTTCCTGTGAATTCGCTGTCTGCCAGTCTGCCTGTCAGCTCCTAGCTCCCACTGGACTACCCTGCTTCCTCCATCACCCTTGCCCATACCTGAGTGCCTGAGCCTGCTGACATCCTGCGCTTCAGTTCACTACCTGTATACCTGGCTTGTTTATTTTCAGTTCACTATCTGCAAACCTGGCTTGTTTATTTTCAGTTTCACTACCTGCACACCTGGACAGCTCTAATTGTTTCTACTTGGACATTAACCCTTTTACTCCCATCACAGAACTGTTGTGCACATTATATATTCCTGGACTTTTATTTACTGCCATTATATGTCTACTCAAGCACTTATTAAAAATTCTAGTTTTATTTTTAATCTGCTTCTGTGATCGCTCCTGCTACCACCCCGGGTCCACCAACAACCCAGAACATCACACACAGGCTGACAGAAAAGACTGCAGCTGTGAGCTACACACAGGCTGACACAAAGAAATGCCGCGGTGAGCTACACACAGGCTGACACAAAGAAATGCAGCTGTGAGCTACACACCGGCTGACAGAAAGGAATGCAGCTGTGAGCTACACACCGGCTCACAGAAAGGAATGAATCTGTGAGCTACACACAGGCTGACACAAAGAAATGCAGCTGTGAGCTACACACAGGCTGACAGAAAGGAATGCAACTGTGAGATACACACAGGCTGACAGAAAGGAAATGCAGCTGTGAGCTACACACAGGCTGACACAAAGAAATGCGGCTGTGAGCTACACACCGGCTGACAGAAAGGGATAGCAGCTGTGAGCTACACACAGGCTGACAGAAAGAAATGCAGCTGTGAGCTACACACAGACTGACAGAAAGAAATGTAGATGTGAGCTGCACACAGGCAGACAGAGTCCCAGCTGCCTGCAACAGCTGGAACTGGAATCAAAACATGATGCAGCATCCCAGTTGCCTAATATGGCCGAGACCTGCCACCAATAACACTCAATTTTTGGCGGCCATTTTCCTAGTCATTTTTGCTGCTGCTGCCAATATGGGAGTCAGGAGAGTTAAGTATTGTAGAACGTGGGTTCAGGGCATGCGGTGTGGGCCCCCTTGGCAAAGGGGCACCTGTGCACCACACATCCTGTACCCATTATAGATACACCACTGATGACATCACAAAAATCAATTAGCACTCTAGGGTCACATGGCTAGCAGCTCTATAATAATTCTTCTCACCTTTTCTGTCAGTATGCATCAGTATGTGTCATGTAATTATTGCATGACACTGTAAGAAATAAAACATAATATTACATAGCAATAGACATGGTCCGGTGACATTTCTGTAAAATATATTTGAAAAACTGGCAGATTTCAACACCAGAACAACATACAGTACTGTCAGTAATAAACCACATGTTCTTTGCTTACCGTTTCCCAACGCTGAGGATTAATTCCACCAACGCTCCGTTTACGGATAATAGAAGCTCCCTAAACCCAAGGATGGAACCCGCATAGGACAAAAAATTAAATTGTGCCATCGGGATTCCCCGGGAACATTGATTATCTTTGTCATTTACAATAGTGAGTCCATTATCACACATTTGCTATATACAGTATAAACCAAATATGAGCTATTTAATAATTAAATTTCTTAATTCAAAATAAAAATGCCAACGTGTCATTATTGAACACACTTCTTACTGAAATTATAAGATTAAAAAAAAAAAACAGTGCTTCCATTGATACATACTGTAGGCCCATATTCAATATTGGAGGGAAAAGTCTGTGCTGAACTTTTCGCTCCACATCGGAGGTTTTGCAGGGATAAAGTATCGGACGCGCGCCCGCTTTATCCCTGCATTCAATTAGAAAGGAGCGAAAACGGGACCCAGCGAAAAGGTAAGTATCGGAAAAAAATAGGGAATTTTCGGGAAATCATCCAGGGACCCCCTTAATGATGTCCTGACATGGGGGATCACTATGGTTACCACCATTTTGGCCTGCGGAAAGTAAGTATGGTTTTTAAATAGCCGTGGCAGGTGTATTTTTCCGCCTGGGAAGAAGAGCACTTTTTTACAAAAAAAAACTAGGTGCCTCAAATTTGGGGTACGTGAAAATGGGTGCAAGCCTACTTTTAAGTCCCTAAAGTGCATTTTTAAAATTCTTCAAAAATGCAATTGCAGCTACTAGCCCATTTCTTTAAAACACCTGCCGCATACTTGGGAACCGCCCCTGAATTAATTTTGTTAGGTAAAAACTTTGTTCCCCATAATTTTTTTTTACTCCAAAATTGTATTTATTTTTTTTGAGGTTTCCCTATTTTTTTTTGCTATTTTTTACACAGATCATTTTTAGGGGATATTCCCAGGGGTGCAGGCTATTTTTTTTAAGCCTGCACCCCTAAACCCCAATTCTGCACTTTTTTTCGCCACCTATTCCGTGGTGAAAACTTATCCCCGTTTTTTTTACAAAGACTTTTCGCACCGGCGAAAAGTCTTTGTAATTGAATACGGGGATAATTAAAATAGGTGAAAATTATGTCAATAAATTATCGCCGATAACGGCTTTTCGCCTCAAATTGAATATGGCCCATAGAATTATTGGCCTAATACCATGGAGCAAATTCAAATAGCCATGGCAAAATCTTTCTTTACGCAGCTCGGCTTAACAGGCTTATCGCACGGTAATTTAATTTATTGCGTGTAGGCTTCACCTGCCTAACGCACGATTCAATTTGAAAGGGCTTATCACTGCATTCACGTGGTAATTGTGGCTGGTAATACCGGCGTTAAGTGAGGGGAAAGGTATGGAAAATTGGAAATCAGCCTGTAAACTCATAAAAGTGCAAATATATATTGGATAACAGTATAAATGTCGATTAATGGCCAAAAGCTAAGTATCTGGGGCTCTTAAGTGGTGTCTAATGGCTGATTTTGGCATTTTTTTAAAAAGGGAAAAAATTATAGAAAATAGTTCTTCCGCAAATAAATGCTGAAGATGCATTTGGGGTGCATAAAAATGCACATTTAAAGGAACTTTTAAAAATTGGTTAACTAACACCTGTGACTCCCAACTGCAGGCTTAAAAACGCCTGTCCCATCTATACAAAGCCCCCATGTACCGCTCCGATCTATAAATCGCCCCCATATACATGTCCCGTCTATAAAACACCCCATAGACCTGTCCCATCTATACAGTGTTAAATTCGTAAATAAACCTTTTAATATATTCCTTCCTATAAACCTCTAAGATTCACCTGCCTAGAACCTCTAAGACAAAACCCTGCCTAAAAAACCTCTAAGACAAAACCCTGCCTAAAAACCTCTAAGACAACGCTAATTGCGTACGCAGTTTAACCGCAAATAAAGACAGGAGTGGAATCTGTGTTTCCAACGCACAAGTATTATTCAGGTAAAAGTACAGTCAGTTACACGCAATCTATACATACACAAGTTAGGCGTAAAAGGAAATAATACAGACCAAGTACGGTTATACATACGCTGCGCCTCTGGATCCAGAGATAGACTTCTGACTAGATATCCTCAGCTCACCCAAAATTCAGCATGAACTACCAAACCAGTGTTTGAACACATGTATTTATTCCCCCCCCCAGACTGAAACAGGACAAAGGGGAAACTTCCTGCTGATCTCATTGGTTCCCAGAGGAGGAGCATATGTAACGACACATTTAACAGGTTGTTTCAAATAGACTTTCCCTGCCTCTAACAGCCGGGGTCTTTCTGGTAACGCCTCCTGTAACATTCCATCAACTAAAACATTTTGTTGCTTATAAGTTCTGCGATCCGTAACTTGAGTTTGCATGATGCGATCTCTCCACCGATAACACCGGGATTCTGTAAAAAGCGTAGGCATCAGAACGAGATCAAACATACCTTGCTTATCATATATAATACCTTAGATATCAAAAACCTCTATTTCTTAGCATTTAAACTAACTTAACCAACTTGAATCATACATTTTGATGCTTATGGAACCTTATGTGCGAATATGTAGTGTGTGGGTATTTGGGGTTTGATATAAGGACGCTAGTTATTAATGGGTGAGATTTAAGTGCATAATCTCTCATACACGAAGTGAACCTCCAGCAGTGTGGATGGCTGAGGGTTGTAATTCGACATGCCCTCTGTCAGCAGGCCCCCACCTGCTGTGTTCAAAGGAAAACAAAACCTCTTTTGTTCTCACAGACACTTGTGTGAAGTGCAAATGTATTATCACCTCAAACTATGGGATTAGGAGACATCTTGTCTAGTATTCAGGCAAATCCAATTGTGTAGATATTATATTACAATTGCCACAACTATACTTTATCTGCATCCCGGGATTCCCAATTTGTATGTAAAAATACCCATTGTCTCTCCATATCTACTTAGAAAGCTGGTTTTTCCCGTTGCCCTTGGTGTTAACAAAAACATTTCCATCTGTTCTTAGTTAATGGGTTATAACTTGAATTAATGCTGACCACACAAAATGGTGTCTTGTGATCTCATTTCCAAAATGGCGTTGCTGCGATTAAATTTTAAACTGAACTTGTCTCACTCAATTATTCAGCTTTGACAACAGCTCCCTCATATACTGTACATGTCCCATCCATACAATGCCCCCATGTATCTGCCCCATCTATAGAGCTCCCTCATATACCTGTCCCATCCATACTATGGCCCCATATACCTGTCCCATCCATACAATGCCCCCATATACCTGTCCCATCCATACAATGCCCCCATATATCTGTACCATTTATACAGCTCCCTCATATACAGTACTTGTCCCATCCATACAATGCACCCATATACCTGTCCCATCCATACAATGCCCCCATATACCTGTCCCATCCATCCATACAATGCCCCCATATATCTGTCCCATTTATACAGCTCCCTCATATACAGTACTTGTCCCATCCATACAATGCCCCCATATACCTGTCCCATCCATACAATGCCCCCATATACCCATAAATATTTACATGGCACATACCGGGCGTAAAGCAGGCTGAGGTAACGTGAGGCACTCCACTTCCAGCAGGCCCGGCAAACAGCACAGATGCTGGGAGTTGTAGTTCAGCCTGAGAGCTACAGGCTGCTTGCCACTGCTGTAAACAGCAAGTCCTGTTAGCCCCAACAACCTTCCTGAGCACAAAGTAAATGTCTGTTTACAGTGTGAACTATTTAGCACTCCACAGGTACGGCCACCGCATTTCTATTAGATGTATAAAAAATATACAGTGTATATGGACTGAATCAATATTCAATCAGGATGTGGCACAAAATGGCTGCCCTCACTGTGTGTTAGCGACAGGTGCTCTGCAGATGTCACTGAGGTGATCAGGTTTTTGGTGGTTGGCTCACATAGGCATGCTCTCATATACTCCCCAAGCATCTCTGTGTGATGGTGCAGACACTGCACAATATCTTCTGACAAACTCTTCATGCTCAAATAGTGATCCTTCTCCAGATTAAAGATGTCTTTCAGGAACTGAAGAACTTGATCCTACATTTATCATCCATCATAAATTCTCTGCAGAATCAAAAAATGAAAATAAATGTATAGACTAATCAATCCTTCCGTCCTTTCCCTGCCTTCAACTACTCCATAAACATCCTTTGGGCCTCTGATCTAGTTCTTGATTAATAAAAACATTCTTGGTTTCTCTATGGGGTCATATAGTTTATTAAACTGTCATACTGTCTGCCACTGCAGTTTCACTCTGTTTCCTAGATGTGCCATGTTGGAAGCTGAACTGCCACATTTTTCTGACGCCCACTGCTGTCGCTTAGCTTAATCAGCCAGCTAGCTCTGTGCAACCTTTTGGCCTAAACTAGATTAAATCAATATTGTGAACTGTTAGGTGGTCAAAACTGACTGGAAATAAATGTTATTGAGGTTAATAATACTATAGGAACAAAAACAGGCCCAAATTATATGATTTCAGCAGTTTTTATGATTTTTTAGAAAAAAATACAGTCCCAAAACCAAAACACGTAAGGATGGTTTTGCAGAACCACATCCAGATTCAAAGCTCGATGGAGATACTGGCTGTTGTGAGGTTGTCCTGTCCATAGGGGCTGTCTGTTGTCCATAGGGGCTTGTTGGCTGTTGTCCATAATCCATATAGGGGCTGACTATTGTTCCGTCCATAGGGGCTGGCTGGCTGTAGTCCATAGCGGCTGGCTGGCTATTGTCCATAGGGGCTGGCTAGCTGTTCTGCTGTGTTGTCCAGGGGGTGCTCTGTCCATCAGGGGTGATCTTCACCCCCGAGTGAAAAAAATAAAAATATATTTTTTTATTTCTGTGTGTGCGTTAGCCACACTTATTATCAGCAACGTAGGTGTGCAGGTGTGCTGCCTGTGTCATTTATCAAAGGGCACCTGTCTAATTCAGGGGTCCTCTATCCCCCCAAGTGCCCCCAAAAAATTAAGATTAAAAATATTTTTTTCCTGTGTTAGTGCGTGTTAACAATCCACATTTATCCGCAACATAGCTGCACATTGCCTATGTCATTTATCAAGGGGCTGCTGCCTCTTTCAAATGCCCCTGCTGAGAATTGCATAAACTTTTCCAAAGGTGAAAATAGAGGATATGGTTTAAATAATGGAATAAAGCAGCCAAAACTGTGTTCTCTGATTATAGTGTCCCTACTCCTTACCCATGGTCCCTCTACTTCAAGTAAAGCAAAGGCAGTTTTGTGTAAGGGCCTCCAAATTGCCTCTTTTCCCATCAGTAGTTATTTACATCTCTTCAGATCTGTGTCTGTTGATGTCTTCATCCCTTCTGGGGATGAAAATCCACTCCCAGCAGCAGGCATGGTGCTCAAGACACAACGTAAGACTTAAACCTTAAATCATAAATGTTGCATTTGCCTCTCTGTTCCACTTGTCCACAATATCGGCTCCGGTTAAGTGGACAGTGGGTACAACAGCCGTTTGAACTGAAGGCCACTAACTAACTAAGTTTTTTTTTAATGTCCCTGTACAGGTTGGGAAATGCTTTTTCGGAAGGTTTGCAAAGGATTATTTAACAGTCAATTGTTTTTGGAAAGCTTTCTTCCTGGTCCCCTTCTCAGATGAAAATCCACTCCTAGCCACAGAAGCAGGCGCAGGATTCTCAAGAAAGACACAACCTAAGGCCTTAATTCAGGGGTAGCCAACCTCGGTCCTCGAGAGCCGCTAACAGTTCACGTTTTCCAGACCACCTAGCTGGTGCACAGGTGTATTCATTACTCACCAGCACATTTGGAAAGATCCACAGGTGGAGTTAATTATTTATTACTAGGGATGTGCGCCGGACCATTTTTGCCAGATTTGGATTTGGTTCGAATTCGTCGTCCGGCTTTGGATTTGGATTTGCCAAACTGCGGTGACTGGCTTTGGATTTGGATTTGGATTTTTTTTACAAAAATTGACAAAAAAAGCTAAAATCACATAAATTGGTCCTTTTTTTCTTCTTAGAGTACCTCAATAACATTAATTTCCAGTCCTTTATAGTAAATTTAGACCACCCCGCAGCTTATAATATTGTTTTCAACATTATTGGCCAAAGGTTGCAGTGAGCTGACTGGTTACTAAGCGACAAAGCAGCGGCACAGACACCACAGTAAAAAAAGCACATCTATGACACATTGCCACACAGCAGTGGCAGAAATGAAAGGTAGTGCACCCAACCAGTGGGGTACGGCCAGCAGAGTCACAGTACTTGCTTACATAGTGGGCTACAGCCCTAGGAGTCACAGTGCACAATCTTATTCACATTACACCACACATAGTGCCCCTGATTCACGTTACACCATTAAGTAGTGTCTCTTATTTATGTTACGACACACAGCAGTGCCCCTTTTACACAATGCCCACAGTAGTGCCCCTTTTACACAATGCCCACAGTAGTGCCCCTTTTACACAATGCCCACAGTAGTGACCCTTATACACAATGCCCACAGTAGTAATGCCCCTTAAACAATGCCCCCAGCAGTGGTGTCCCTTACACAATGGCCCCAGTAGTGGTGCCCCTATACAGTTCCCTTAGTAGTAGGGCCCCCTATGCAGTGCCCCCAGTAATAGTATGCCCCCCAGTAGTATGCCCCCACTAGCATGCCCCCCAGTGGTATGCCCCCCAGTAGTAGTGCCCCCATTAGCAGGCCCTCAGTAGTAGTGCCCCCACTAGCAGGCCCCCAGTAGTAGTGCCCCCATTAGCAGGCCCCCAGTAGTATGCCCCCCAGTAGCAGTGTCCCCAGTAGTAGTTCCCCCAGTAGTAGTGCCCCCATTAACATGCCCCCAGTAGTAGTGCCCCCATTAACATGCTCCCAGTAGTGGTATGCCCCCCATTAGCAGGCCCCCAGTAGTAGTATGCCCCCCTTAGCAGGCCCCCAGTAGTAGTAGTGCCCCCATTAGCAGGCCCCAAGTAGTAATATGACCCCCTTGGCCGCCCCCAGTAGTAATATGCCTCCTCTTGGCAGACCCCCAGTAGTAATATGCCCCCCACTATCAGGCCCCCAGTAGTAGTATGCCTCCCAGTAATGCCCCCTTACACACACGCAAAAAAAAAAGAAACCTTACCTGAATCCCCGCTCCTGCCGCCGTCCACTCTGCTCTGCTGTCACGCGCTGAGGAGGGAGCCGGAAGACGGAGCTCATGAGTGAGCTCCAACCAGCTCCCTCCGTACAGCAGCCAATGAGAGTCTGCCTGACTCTCATTGGCTGCTATTACAAACACACAGCTGCCGATGGCGGCTGTGTGTTTGTGTCTGTGTAGGGCAGACCGCTATCACAGCGGTCTGCTCTACACTAGAGGAGCCCTGACGTCGTATTCTCTCGCGAGAATCCGACGTCAGGGAGCTGTGGCTCATCCTCGAACGGGGATCCGAGTCAGGCGGGGAACACCCAAACAGCGTATGGGTGGACTCGGTTCCCCAATCTTCGGAGCGGTTCGGATTCCACAGAATCTGAACTGCTCATCTCTATTTATAATACTTGTGATTCTGCGAGGAGACCTGGAAAACATGCACTGTTGGTAGCTCTCGAGGACCAGGGTTAGCTACCCCTGCCTTAAATCATAGATCTTACGCTTGTCCACATATCTGTGCTGGTTAAGTGGCACTTTGAGGCCACTAACTATGTTTTTTTTAATGTCCCTGTACAGGTTGGGAAATGCTTTTTCATGTGGAAAGCACTACTAGAAGTCTTCCTGGTCCCCTTCTGGGATGAGAAAATCCGCTCCCAGCATCAGGCATGGCCTTCAAGGATTCTTCTGGGGCAAGGACTGATGTGAATGTGTCAAATATTTTTTTGTAAATGCCTCCTCCACTCCCCTTCTCCCAATCAACCCTTAGTGTCCCTGCCCTGCCTTCAACTACATTCATACTCCAACTCCCTCAGGCCTCTCTTGAATAATAAAAACATTTTTTTCCTGATGTGCCATGTTGGAAGTTGAACTGCCACGTGTTTGTGATGCCCACTGCTGCCGCTTAGCTTAGTCAGCCAGCTAGCTTGGTGCAAATATTTGGGCCTAAACTTAATGAAAACAATATTGTGAGCTGTAAGGTGATCAAAATTGACTGGAAACGAGTGGAAATAAATGTTATTGAGGTTAATAATACTGTAGGCACAAAAACAGGCCCATTTTATGGGATTTTAGCTATTTTAATGATTTTTTAAAGAAAATAATACAGATCCAAACCAAAAAACGAAACACGGAGGTGAGGTTTTGGCAAAACCAATCCAGATCCAAAACCAGGGGCTATCCAGATCCAAAAGCAAAACATGGGGGTCGGCGCACATCTCTACTATAAAGTATTCCTTGTTTAAAGTATTCCTGGAAGGTGCAGAAAGTGTCCCACATGTGCCTTCACCAGACCTGCAATCTTGTTAAACAATGTTATCCTATAAAATAAATCTCCTTGCTGCATATTTTACAGTACACATATATATATATATATAATTTGCACGCCAAGTAGTGCCAGCAAATATATCTTCGATCTGCTCCCTTGCAGATACAAGCAAAATATATGTACAGTACATTGCATAGAGCAGGTGCAAAGTGTATTTCCTGTGACTGGCCCACCTGGACCACCTTACATTCCTCCATTAATAAAAGGTCTAATATTAGCTCTGTAAGTAGGTTTAATCTGAGTCATTCTAGCGATTAACTGAGATTTACATATATTGTATATATTATAAATTGTATTGATAGAGGTATGCAGAGATGTGATAATATTAATATGAGCTCCATATTGCCCTAACTTGGGGGAAGATTTATCATAGCTGAGAGAGATAAAGTGGATGGAGATATAGGGCCTCATTCAGACCCGGTCGCAAGCGCTGAGCGCTCACAAACGGGTTGATGTTAAGGCCCTGCGCACGTGCAGCGGCCGCACTGCGCGTACGTAAGCCCTGGAGCAAGAGAGAAACTCTCTCGCTCTGGATCACACTACAAAAGGGCGTCTGTGAATGTTGATCGACAGCTCGCCCCGTTTTGGAGGCGGGGCGGGGGGTTTGGCTACACAAACGGAGCCGTTCCTGACGGAATGCCTGCCGTTTTGTGGGCGGCCGTACTGACGTCAGCAGTGATGTCAGTGGGGAGCTTCCTGCTCGATCCCTGGAGCTTGCGGTTGCCGAGACCCAACCTTAGGGTCTCGTCGCATGCCCCAATGGTCGCAATGGTCCCTGGTCAGTCGCTAAAGACTTTAACCCCACATGGACTCAACGTAGACAATGAAATAAAAGCGATCATAACAGGTTAAGCCTCAATCTCAATCCATCCATGTTATCAACCCTGATTCTAGACACGCATATTATATTCTATGTACACCCAATAATCGAGCGTCTATACACTGACTGTATTTTGCATATAGTCAGTTTTTTTAACACATTCCCTATTTTTATATTTACTTGTTTTTTATTTTTGCCCTCACCTGATTCAACAGGGCGGATACACTTGCACCAAGACACCTTCATTTGAGCATATGAAGGCATAATATATAATGAGAAGATTTAATGATCAGAACCAGCATGATCAGACCATTCATACATCGTTGAGGTTGTACTAGATTAATACAGTGCAACATCTGTTCCACCCGTTTTTTCTTTTTTCCAATATTTACTTTTCATGACCCATCCCCCCCTCCCCCATTCTCTTATCTCAGTTCATGCACAAAATATGAATATTAGGTTAAATATGGGTCAGCACATTTGAAGTGCAACGGAGTTTACCAATCTCCTTATCTCTCTTTCCCTGAATGAACTGCACCATATTAGTATGTCTGGTTTCATTAGTACAGTCCATTCCACTGTACAGCATAAATTGTAATATTAATTTAATGTCATATTCTTAGATTCATCTTTCTAGGACATATTATATCTTTTATTCACTCCCAACACTAATTGTATTACCATATTGATTCAATGGGCGGAATTCAATTGATTATTCCCCCCTTCGCACCCGACGGAGCTATTCTATTGTTGCTCCTGTCGGGTGCGATCAGCTGCTAGCGCTCAATTTCAGCTCGCAGCCGCAGAAGGGTGCGGGCTGAAATCGGCGAAAAGTGTCCTGTTTGGGCGCCCAAACGGCACTTTTCGCGATCGCGCCCAGCACTTTGGTCGGGGTTAGCCGTTTTACGCGGCTAAACCCGACCGCTTTGGGTGCGATCAGCGTGAAACGCTGGCACAATTGAATAGCGGCCCGCGATCTCCTGTCACTTTAGACGGGAGATGCGGACCGCAAAATCAATTGAATTCCGCCCAAAGTGTCCAATAACAAGACTGGCCACAACTCATTATTCCATTATGACCAGCACAGTTTACAACTTTTCGCTTCCATATTTTTATGGCTTTAAGGATGCATATGTTCTCCTCCCCCTCCGCTTGTTCTCCCTCCCATTATAACGCTCAGTAACTATGGCAACAGGTTGTTTACAATGACGTAGGCTCGCATCAGAGATCAAGCCCGCCCAACACACTTTATATTCCACCTCCAAGATGGCGCCGATCATCACTCTCTAAGGAAGGCTGTTAGCCGACACGCGTAGGAGCACCTAAGAACCACTGCACATTTCTGCCACCACCATGACCCGCGCCCCCCCTCTGCCCGCCAGAGTCTCCTCATTCTTGGCGAGTTGTGCGCACAGCAGTCCGGAGCCGTCTGTTTCCCTTACAGCCCGCGACCTCTTGCGAGATTGCGGCGCTGCATGGGATTCGGCGTACGGACTCTGTGGGGACCCTACCTGCAACTGTTTTAGCGGCAGTTGCTGGAATACGGCCCTACCATCGGCGGTGACAGAGAGGAAGCCGGGACCCCCAGGGCAGAACGGAACAGAACCAGGAACCACTCCGTGTTCATTAGAAGGTGAGGCCTCACCAGGACTCTAACTATTAATAGATTATCCACGGACCATTATTTTGGTCTGATTGTATTTACCACTCTGAATTTGACTTTTTTACAGACTTTGGACCTTATTCAGATGCGTCCGTACGGTCTACGACCGCACGGCCGCCTCGATGTTTTGGCAGTGCGCATGCGCACGAGGGAGCCGGCTCCCCCGTGCGCATGCGTGAGACCGGCTACGACCGACAGCACCGGTTGTAGCGGGTCTCTTTCCAAAGGGGGCGAGCTGTCGATGTTGATTGACAGCTCGCCCCGTTTGGAAGGCGGGCCGGGGGGGGGGTGGCAGCCCAAACGGAGGCGTTCCATGGGAACCCTACCCTAGGGTCTCGTCGTAAGCCCAGATGGTCGCGATGGTCTTTGACCATCGCGACCATCACCCGAGCGGTCGTTAGAGCTGTGGGTGTTAACCCACAGCCTAACGACAGCAACTGAGGCGGCCGGTCAGGATGTAAGTGGCCGCCCAGTTTCTGAGCGACCGCTTGCATCCTCCGACCGCCTCTGAATGAGGGCCTTTGACTTTGGTTTTTTAGGTACAGTGGGGTGTGGGACACCCTCCCTCTGTACCCTGCGTTTGCCTGTATTTGCCAGTTACTGAACGCTTTCTCACTACTGACCCCTCATTAGTATTGGTCTCCTTTTCACCCATATATAATCCAAAACATCATCCCCCCTCCGTACATATTGTGCTTGGTTATTCCCAGTCATCACAATTTGTGATCCACAGCACTTACAGAATAATTAATAAATGTAATATACGTTAGGACCACTAGAGTGTCTCAGACTCACTCATTTATGTATGGTATCACTTGTACACCATTTCCGGAGCGCAGTCCCACTTTTTGATACAGCTGTGAGTTCACACATGGGTCATTCCCAGTTACAACCCACAGCTTAGCTAGCGACCAGGAGGCCGCACTTAAAAAATCAAGCGGCCGCCCTCTGAATGAGGGCGACCGCCTCTGAATGAGGGCCATAGTTCTAACCAATCAGCTCCTAACTGTCATTTTTTAAACACAACCTGTAACATGACAGTCAGGAGCTGATTAGTTGGTACTTTATCTCTCTCCAAGCTTTGATACATCTCGCCCTTTACCCACTGTGGCCCGTATTCAATTGCCGGCAAAAAAGTTCCAGACTTTTCGCATGCCGGTCTTTTCGCCGTTTTCGCCAGTTTTGCCTCCGGAAAAGTACCGCGCTTGTCCCCGCAATTTGCCATATTCAATTGCAAAGGACGCGAGAATGCGTCCCGGCGAAACTTAAATCGGCGAAAAGTCCTATGAGATATGGGGAAATCAACCTGACACCCCCCAAAAGAAGCACTGACATAGCGGATCACCATGGATACCCCTGAATAGCCCTGCTGAAGATATTTGGGGTACTTAAATGGTCTCAATAAGTGCTAACTCGCGTATTTGCATATGGGGTGAAGAATAACTATTAGTAATATTTTTTCTTAAAAATAACTAGTCCCAGCAAATTTGGGGTATCTGAAAATGGGGGAGTAGCATATTTAAAAGTTGCTAAAGTGAAGTTTTAAAAATCATGGAAATACCACCTGCCGCAAACACCTGCAAAGAAAAAAACACCTGGGGCATACTTGGGGACCCCCCTGGAGTCTATTTCGCTAGTTTTTATGTTTGTCCCCCAACTTTACACTTTTTCGCCCCAATACGAAAGTACTTTTTAGGGGTGTTCTAATGGATTTTTTAAACTTTTGTTGACGCAGTTTACCTTTGGGGGACTGTCCTAACACTGCATGGGGGTTCCCGCAACTATGCACCCCAAAACTGCAATTTTTTCCGCCTCCATTCAGTGACAAATCTTTTCTGCCTGTGTGAATGCATTGACTTTCCGCTTAGGCGAAAAGTTATTGTAATTGAATTGGGCGGAAAGTTTCCGACGGGCGAAATGACGTCATCGGCGAGAACGACTTTTCGCCTGCAATTGAATAAAGGCATGTGTCTGGGAAGAGAAGAATACAGTACTTCAGTTTTGGTCATCTCTTTAGTTATGACGCATTTAGAAGTCTGTAGTTTGTAAGTATCCTTCTGCTGTCAAGTTTATATGATGTCTATATTCTATAAAGGTTGTTAAAGTACTTGCATATTAGAGTATTTTAAGTAAGGGCTAAGATTGAAAGCAGGACTCTTGGTGTAGGAGGTATAAAGACCTGGGTGCACCTTCCACTAAATCCACCCCTCCTTAGGTGACCACGAGAGTCTCATTCAGTGAAATCCCTATTTAATATTAGTCATACTGTATATTGTTCATGTACAGTGGTGGCTCCAGTCCAAACTCCAAATAGCAACTGCCAGTGAATCCCGGCCGGCGATGTTTGCAGCGTTTGAGTGGCAGTTGGTGCGGTTCCCCTATTGGAATTTTGGACTGTTCTGCAGCCCCGCCTCTGGAGCCTCCACTGGTCATGGACACTGTATTATTAGTGGTATTGGCATCCCATGACCATATGCAGCTACTGTACAAGGTGGTGGAGGGCTTAAAACTGCTTGTGGAGCTCCGAGCTGACTTACTTGCAAGTGACTGCAAAACACAGAGATATTGGAAGTATCTAAGTAAATCAGCTTCCAATGTCAAGCAAACCTGACCCATACATTGATGTTAGCCAGAGCCATTCGTTAAACATCAATGCAGTATATAACATAGTCTGGCTCTGGCATTCCAGACAATCCAGCGCTAGTCTCCAGTGTCTCCTGCTGTCTAGCAAACGCTGCTACTGGAACGCGCCAGATCACAAATAGGATGTCTCCGTGGAAAACTACGGCTGTGAGCGCAAACTGCAGCAGACACGAGAGGACCGACCAGATTAGATGGAATGCTGGAGTCTAGGTAAACTATTATTTTGGATTAATGCTTAGATACTGTAATTACTTAATTATTCCAAATAATGCCACATTTTATGTCTTGGGTGTCATTAATCCTTGTGTAATCCATCATGGAACACTTTTCCTCAGGGGTGTGCAGAGATGGGGAGAAAGTGGGTACTAATTACCTGGGCCTGGTGGAGGGACCGGTGGGTCCCCATGCCAGATGCTGACGGTGACAAATGTCCTCCTTTGCAGAGCACAATGCCGCTTTCCGGCACGGCACAGAGTATATTTCATTATTTTTTTCTGGAGGGGGCATGGCCACGCCTCCAGGATGTGGCCACACCCCCTTCAGTGCCTGGGCTCAATGGCTGTCTCAACAGTCCTGCTCTTACTGTGTCATGTGACCCAAGTGACATCACAGGATCACTAAATATAAGGGTATATTTCACAGGAGTGACGTCACTATTCTCCAAATCATAGTGATGAGATCTCTACTCACCGAATTTAAGGGCGTGTGTTACAGCTTGTCGCACTTATCCATTATACACGTGCAAGCTCCTGGATTCTCTACGTGTCTCATCTCTCATACTGAGCCCATCACGCATCGCTGCGAGACATAAATATTCGGTTTCACAGAAACACATTTATTGCATTTAAGTTGCTGATTGATGTGAGTCTAAGTTGACATATGTCGGTGAGAAAAGGATAAATTACATTACAATTGTTAATTGGTGGTATGCAGATGAGGAGGTACAGTTAATAGGAAACCGCATAAAATTTAAATATAAAATACATCTACAGAACCTTCTGTGATATCCCACCCATAGAGATTCTCTCTTCTCTAATGGAAAATTCATATTTTCTTTGTTTATGCTCCGATTTCCAAGGCTTGATGATCTACACCTGCAAAGAGACTAGGTAGATTGCAATAATGAAATTATCAAAGCCTAATGCATAAAATATGACTGAGTGTTTGACTTTAGCTTTTACCACCAGGCTTTCAATAGCTTTCCAAAAATTCACATTTTATCTTCGCTTTTTATGGGGGGATATAAAAATGTCCATGGCGCATAAAATGAAATCAGTTTTATCTGATTTTTTTTTTAAACCATAAAGAACACATACTGTATGGGTAATAACTGATATTATATTATATGACATATTACATCCTCTGCATAGCACTAGGGAAATGACACAATGTAACCGTGTGTCTCGAGCACGCTACGTAGCAGAATTATCTAGGTGCATTGTGCATGCAAAGTAGCATTCTAGATTGGCGCGGTTACCAAATAATGATGCTTATGCCGAGACTCAGAGTACAGTAAATATTCTGCCCTTTATAATTAAAGAACAGAAGCACCGATCTCACCCTATTCGCACTGTACTTTCATCGCATCCATCTGGCGTTCCCGGTCTATGTTCTGCTCCAGGCAGCTCCCCAAAGATTGCACTGCTACAGGATTAGCCCAACAATGAACACACCGCTATAGTCCCTACTTTTTCTCTCCTACAGAGATCATTCAACTGTACATAGTTAATAAAAGCTAGGCTCAGGCGCAAAAGGAGTGGCCTGCAGGACCACAATTCAAAGGCATT
Source organism: Taudactylus pleione (assembly GCA_031769625.1). Lineage (NCBI taxonomy): Eukaryota > Metazoa > Chordata > Amphibia > Anura > Myobatrachidae > Taudactylus > Taudactylus pleione. Next base: position 471,566 of record JAUIMM010000513.1, on the reverse strand, counting down.
GGAATACTAAAAATCGAAATAGATATATGCACTGACTGAATTAAACAGATGCTAAAATTCATTCGACAACAAATAATTATATGCAAATAAAATAAGTACAGCAATGAACCAACTCCAATTTACTAAACTAAAAAAACTTTACCTCAACATACAACAAAATGGGTGTGGTACGGGATGCTGGGGCTCAAGATCTCGACGGTCAGAATTACAGTGCCGGCATCCTGACAGGGTTAGGATACAGTCACTTGTCGGTCAGTATCGTAACCCTCCCCCTCTCCCTAACCCTAACCCTCCTCGGTGCCTAACCTCCGCCCCCAGTTCCTAAACCTAACATCCCCTCTCCCTACCCCTAACCCTCCTCGGTGCCTAACCTCCACCCCAGCTCCTAAACCTAACATCCCCCTCCCTGCACCCTAAACCTAACCCTCCCCCTAGTGCCTAACCCTAACCCTCCCCCTATCCTAACACTCCTCGGTGCCTAAGCCTATCCTCCTCCAATAGTTACTAAACCTAACCTGCCCCTCCCTGCACCCTAAACCTAACCCTCCCCCTAGTGCCTAACCCTCCCCCTAGTGCCTAACCCTCCCCCTAGTGCCTAACCCTTCCCCTAGTGCCTATCCCTAACCCTCCCCCTAGTGCCTAACCCTCCCCCTAGTGCCTAACCCTTCCCCTAGTGCCTATACCTAACCCTCCCCCTAGTGCCTAACCCTCCCCCTAGTGCCTAACCCTTCCCCTAGTGCCTATCCCTAACCCGCCCCCTAGTGCCTAACCCTAACCCTCCCCCTAGTGCCTAACCCTCTTCTAGTGCCTATACCTAACCCTCCCCCTAGTGCCTAACCCTCCTCCTAACCCCAGTACTTACAATCCGGATACTGACGGTTGGGATTCAGGTGCCAGGATTCAGACAGGTGTTGAGATTCTGGCACCATCATTCTAAGCGCGGAATTCCAACTGTCAGGATTTTGACTGGATTCCAACAAAATCACCCATCCAAGTTACAACAATAGTATATTCCTCTGAAGAAACAGGTAGCCCGCTGGAGAAACGCGTTAGAAGCCTGCAATTTTTATTCTGACACCATCCAGCACTATCCGTCATTTTTACTGAGATTACTGAGGTTACAATTTGGACAGAGAAAACAAACAGCATTTTGTGCACGTTTGGAACTTTTAAACTGCGATTATGCTGCATCTCCATTCGGGATAAATGGTTTATTTGTTCTGGTAACTGCCTATTTGGAATTATTATTATCTTAGTTCCCAGGATGGTTTCTGTGTTTTAGTACTCTGGACATAATTATTATTTCATATGTTGTGTATTGTGTATGTATTTATGTATTTTTTTATATGTGTTTTTAGTAAAATATATTTATTTTTGGAAATTACATTCTACACTTACGTAAACTAGATGGTGGGTGAACCACATCCCATTATAATAGTTTGTGATATGCAAAGCTGCTTTATATTGTCTTATAGATATAGTTTTGTGTAATATCATTCAGTTTATAGCATTATTACGTGATAAATGATCTATTATGTTCATGAGTCAGGATGCAGACAAACATAAAAGAAGAAAATAACTGCGCTGTCTGTTTCACCTAAAGACGGGACAATGGAAAATATTCTTATGTGTTCACAAATACTGTAAAGATGCAGCTATCATAAAAATCAGAAGTCACCTGATATATATATATATATACATACACAGTATATAGTCTAGAGCAATATGGAAGGTAGCGCAATGTGCAAATATGTAATCTCGCACAGTTGCTGATGTAAATATAATAGTGAATTTGTTCACATAACACACAATAAAAAATGGGTCTCATGCTGAAGAAACCATAATTAGAATAAACAATAATATATAATGGATGATAAAAAGGAAGAAAGTCCAGACAATAAAAAAAAAATATAGTAAGGAATGGGTATTTCAATAATCAATTAGTCCAAGCGATGATATATAAGGCGTACATACAGTATATGCCGGGATTTGGTTGGATTGGAAAAAACCACACTGGAATATAAAAGGATTTTGAAGCCTAACCTGCAGGTAGGTAAATGCCATATTTGGTGTCCAGTGTATTGCAGAGCCCTTTTCACAGGTGGTATCCCTTGGTGTCCAAAATAATTTGCAGCTTGATGCGATCCAAACAGGGGTTCCTATTGTTCCTGTGTCCTTTCGGAGGGTGAGATATTAGGACAGACGGCTCACTTGGCAGTGTTCCTGATAATCCAATGTGTGCTTTTAGGAAAAATCCGGGTTCTATTCACACAGTATGACTAACGCGTTTCCCTGTATCCTACAGCTTCATCAGACAAACATGCAGACATAAGGCAAAACTCCACTGTGAATCCCAGGACCCTCTGTACATGCTGGGGGTGTGGCCATACTGCTCTGTGAATACCGGGGCTCTGTTTACATACTGGGGGGTGTGGCCATACTGCGCTGTGAATCCAAGGACCCTCTGTACATGCTGGGGGTGAGGCCATACTGCGCTGTGAATACCGGGGCCCTCTGTACATGCTGGAGGTGTGGCCATACTGCGCTGTGAATACCGGGGCCCTCTGTACATGCTGGGGGTGTGGCCATACTGCTCTGTGAATACCGGGGCTCTGTTTACATACTGGGGGGTGTGGCCATACTGCGCTGTGAATCCCAGGACCCTCTGTACATGCTGGGGGTGAGGCCATACTGCGCTGTGAATACCGGGGCCCTCTGTACATGCTGGAGGTGTGGCCATACTGCGCTGTGAATACCGGGGCCCTCTGTACATGCTGGAGGTGTGGCCATACTGCGGTGTGAATACCGGGGCTCTGTGTACATGCTGGGGTGTGTGGCCATACTGCGCTGCAAAAACCAGGGTCCTGTGACCATATATTAAAAGTCTGCACATTACACCTCTTCCTTTGTGCAGTGCAGGGGCTGTGTAGCCTATTGTTATAATGCACAGCCCCTACCTCCTGCTCCACTATGGTGCCACCTACTCCTCCCTGGTGATCCCACCCTCCCCTTCTTCCATGTTGCTGGCTTTCACCTCTCCTGTGCTACTGACCTGCCTCCACGCACAAACAGGTAAGTTCTGACGCCAATGCGTTTGACCAGAGGTGGGGCTGCAGCACAGTCCAAAATTCATATAGGGGAGCCACACCAACTGCCACCCCAAATGCTGCCAAACAATGCTGGCTGGGACTGACTGGCAGTTGGTGTGGCTCCCCTATTTGAATTTTGGACTGTGCTGCAGCCCCGCCTCTGGAGCCGCCAGCTGTGAATAACGGGGCCCTGTGTACCCACACCATCCTGGGGAAGTGGCTGCACCTCCCCGGTAGGCCCGGATACTTTGAACTCCTATCAGCACCCCTGCCTATATTGGAAGTAATTACTATACTATTTATTACATTATTATTTAACGCTGTTTTGTTAATTTTCATGCTGCCTTCATGCCAACTTAATTTAATTTCTCTATAAGATGCAAACAACTGCAGGGATTACAGCTAAGCAAATATTTAAAAATGGCCAAATTTTGTCCTCATTCCACATTTGGCTGCCACATTTTTCATGTCTTTCCTGCAATGTTTGGCCTCAAGTGTTCCCAGCCCTACCCCAAGCTCACCGCTCAGCATATAATGTTATTCCAGTGCCATTCATAAATTCAGCGAAATGCGTGTCGTTTGCTAATACAGGGGCTCATGCAGAGATGGACGGAGATGTATTTGTTTTTTAAATAAATGTGGAGTTACTTCGGCTCTCATATCAGACCTCGTCGACTGTTTCTGAGGGGTCTACACACAAACTAACTAAGGATTGAGAGGAAAAGTGAGGTTCAGTGTCAGAGCCGTAGCTAGACTTTATGGTGCCCTGTGCCAGAAAGAGCATTGGTGCCCCCCTCATTTTTCAAAGGGACATAATGCACACAAAAAAGGGCAATGGCCTCATGGGGAATGGCCAGGGAAGAGATAGGGGAGGCCAGGAGATGCTGGGATAAATAGGGACATAATATAGTGCATCTGAGAGAGGGCCATGGCCTCATGGGGAAGGGCCAGTGAAGAGATAGGGGAGGCCAGGAGATGCTGGGGATAAATAGGGACATAATATAGTGCACCTGAGAGAGGGCCATGGCCTCATGGGGAAGGGCCAGGGAAGAGATAGGAGAGGCCAGGAGATGCTGGGGATAAATAGGGACATAATATAGCGCACCTGAGAGAGGGCCATGGCCTCATGGGGAAGGGCCAGGGATGAGATAGGAGAGGCCAGGAGATGCTGGGGATAAATAGGGACATAATATAGTGCACCTGAGAGAGGGCCATGGCCTCATGGGGAAGGGCCAGGGAAGAGATAGGAGAGGCCAGGAGATGCTGGGGATAAATAGGGACATAATATAGTGCACCTGAGAGAGGGCCATGGCCTCATGGGGAAGGGCCAGGGAAGAGATAGGGGAGGCCAGGAGATGCTGGGGATAAATAGGGACATAATATAGTGCACCTGAGAGAGGGCCATGACCTCATGGGGAAGGGCCAGGGAAGAGATAGGAGAGGCCAGGAGATGCTGGGGATAAATAGCGACATAATATAGTGCACCTGAGAGAGGGCCATGACCTCATGGGGAAGGGCCAGGGAAGAGATAGGAGAGGCCAGGAGATGCTGGGGATGAAATAGGAGGAAGCTGCAAGTGAGAATGATAATAGATAGAAATTTGACAGCGCCCAAACAGCGCCCCCTGCCCTGTGTTGCCCTATGCGATGGCACCGGCTGCACTACCCTAGCTACAGCCCTGTTCAGTGTGCCTCCGCTTCTATAACGTGCACTGGATTCTACAAGTAACGTGTGTGTATGATCGGTAAATAAAAAGTTACTAGTTGCACGCTGCCCCCAGGATTCTGTCCACATCGGCGGAGGCCTTCAGTAGCATTGCCTAAACTTTATGTTACATTGTGCCAATCCAATACATTACATATAGTACTGTAGCATCAAAGATCAAATCCATATTTACTTATAGTAATTATTATTACAATAGAAGAGTGTGTATACCACTACAATCCTGGTCCTATACAATGTTCGAAGTGTAGAAAGCCTCTTTGCATTCACTTAGTAACACAATTACCTCTAACCCCTTCTTACAGTTTTATGCTTCAGAAATTGTTGTTTTTTCCCTTTGAAGTGTATGATTACCACTCTCTGTAGTCAGGCGCTGACATTTATAACGGCCAATCTGCATCCCAGGCACCACTCACAATTTCTTTCTGCAAATGCCAAAATAATAAAAGTTATCAAATGAAGTCATAACATGGATGTGAGCTTAAATCCAAATGACAATAGAAAGTGGGCTATAAAATATATTTACAGCTTGTGTCTGCATTCTCGGGCAATCCGTAGTTGGGCACGTTAGAGCTTTGGGAAGGGAGGGGTTTATGTCTCTGGCAGGAGGGGGCATTTCAAAAAACAATAAATAAATAAAAACTCTCACTTGTACGTGAATGATAAATGACAGATCATCCGCGTTTTACCAGTGTGGCACAGCAAAGCTACTGTATGTTGTGTCACCGTTTGATTGCCAGAGATGGCTTGTAACTTCATGACCTACGGATGTGTCCTAATAACCAAACGTCTATACGCCATACGGCGCAACTGAGACGCTCTGAATAGAGTAGTGTACTGTACTTTTCAGTAAATTTTGCATCTTATAAGCATCACAAATGCAGCGAAACACCACTCGCAGTGCGCTAGAGACCCCAGGCTGCGACTTTAACGCTATGAAATGATCATAGATGCACTGAGGGCCTGATTCAGCAAGGAATGCAGTTACTAATATGCACGCAATTGGTCGATTGTTGCGTACTGCGCATGCATAGGCATCACAGTGCGCGTACTAGAAATTGCGTGCGGAACTGCGATTGCAGAGGCTACGCAGACCCAGAGCAGAGTGATTGACAGGAAGTGTCGTTTGTGGGTGGTGACGGAGGGGTGGTCGGTTGAACGCAGGCGCGCCAGTGCGTTGCAACGCTGTTATAAGGGTGTGCATAAATTATCCACTGCGTGGCCATAATCAGCCATAGCACTGAGACCGTGTGTGGCTGGTAGCAATTTCTGACTAAGGTCAGGGCTTGTACAAGTGTACATATGGGTCCGGTGTTACCGATGGTTTCACTATGTTCTCCTAGTATACGGATGTGAGTAAGGGGAAGTGGGCGTCCTTATGTCAGGCTGTGATCGCAATGTGATTGCACACATTTACATAAGACTGCTGATATTAGCAACTCAGGGCCTGATTCAGCCTCGGACGCTATTTGTGCCCGCTTGCTGGCTACAAGGGGCCGGCTATTTAAATAATGTGCTCGCACTGCGTCGTGTAAAGCCGCCCACTAAAGAATAGCGAGCGGCCACACTATGCGCTCGCACTTGTATAAAGACGTCTCTTTGCCACTCGCTACACACGTCATCTCCGGCAGTTGTAGGATTGATCGGGAACATCGAGAGCCATCGGAGCTGCTCGCAGCGCTTGTGGTAGCCTTTTCCCACCACTACAATTGCGAGCAGTTCTGGCTAAAATTCAACCCAGTCACGTGTGTAATGACGCTACTTTGCTAATTATGCACACCCATTAAACGCCGTTCTGATGGTCGGTCACGCCTGCATTCGCACATCCACACCTCGTTTTAAAGCACCTTCCCCTGTTACCACCCACAAACGGCACGATCTGTCACTCAAAATAGCGACCCGACTGCGGGCTATGGGCGAGCACTTTCCCCTCGCAATGACTGGTTCGCGCATGTGCATTGCGAGTGCGACTCATTTGCATATGCAGATTGCAAAAAATTGCTCAATGCGAGCGAGCGCAGCATAACGTCCGGGTCTGAATCAGGCCCTCAGTCCCATATGTAACACCCCACTAAGCTCCACTGCGATGCCATACGCAGCCTGAGGTCTCATAGCATGCGATGATGTTAGCAACTCCCGTGTAAGGTCAGGGCTTTTGCAAGTGTGCGTGAGGATGCGATGGTACTCGATGTTACCGATGGTTTCACTATCTTGCTAAACATTACGGATGTGTGTAAGGTAAAGTGGGCGTCCTTATGTAGTGCTGCAACAGCATAGTGATCGCAAAGGATTAGCATGCTATCGCAGTGAGACTAAGGCCCTCATTCAGAGCCACTCGCAAACAGCAGTACGCTCGTTGCGTTCCGATGTTGACTAACCGCGCATGCGTCGGTGTAACACTGCGCATGTGCGTACGGCAGATTGCGAGTTTTTTTGGTCTCGTTCGTCAAATAGCGTACAGGAAGTGACATGTCAAATGTGATTGACAGAACAGGGCGTTTTTGGGTGTTGACGGGGGTGGAGATGGAAAAACGCAGGCGTGGCGAGGCGTTTTTGGGGCGTACATACATTAGCAGATGCGAGCGTAAAATGTGTTCGGACCGACTCATACGTCACTGGATGATCCTCTTTCCCTTCAAAATGCTCGCACAGCTTAGGGTCTGGATTACTCGACCACATTGGCGATGGCCTTCTCCTCCGTCCCGGGACTCCACGATGTTGTTGCGATTAATCGCGGGTGGTCAGAAAAGCAATTAGTGTTGGATTGAAAACCGGCTTGGTATGTGTTTTGAAATCAGTTTTTGGGGATAGCACAAAAGCGTACGCAGGTGGAACTCAGAGCTGCTAATGTCAGGATGACACAATCAATTTGCGTACATTTGTGGGGGTTTATTTTGGCCTCAATTTGGTGGTTAGGGCCTATTGTAACAATAATGTCATCATGTTTTAATTTTCTCACCATTTTATTTTTGCCTGTTGAATTTGCCTCGTTATGTGATTTTTTAAACGTTCCTTAAAGAGCCCTTTTTTTAAAAAAAAATTTTGTTTTTTTTTGCAAGTTTTTGCCTTTTGGGCCAGGATTAAATGTAACCCATTTGTACAATAATGTCACAATACAATGTCAGATTTTTGGCGTAAATTTATTGGTCACACCAAAACTAAAATAATAAAAAATTTGGGGACATCTTTTTTTGGCAAAGATCATTTCCCAAATCAAACAAATTGGCCCAACATAACTGTAGACATAAACGTACAACAAAAAATTAAAAACATTTCACAAGAAAGGAGAGGGAAGTTTTGACCAGAAAGGAATATGAGCCAAGCACAGAAGGAGTGTGGGAAAAGTCGCCATTGCTGTCACCGTTTTTTCACCCGTTTGGATGGGGGAGGGAGGGCGCCAGACCGGGTCCGGGATGTCATCGGGCTGGCCTGTCCAGAGGCAGATGTTGTGACCTCTGGACTAGGCACAGGGCTAGGCACATTTGGAGGATTGGCTGATGTTGTGCCAGAGGTGGAGGATCCTGATGTTCCGGCAGGAAGGGAGGTCGGCTCCACCATGTGCTGGCGAACGAGCTGCTCCAGGGCATTGGCGATGCGGATGTTGGCCCTGGTATTTTCCGCCAGGGCCTGACCAATGGTCACGTTGGCCGCAGCATTTTGCTCCAGGGCTTCAGCCACCCGTAGCAGACTGGCGTCCATCCTCTGCAGAATCTCCGTATGGGAATCCGATTTGAAATTGAGTTCTGTGAGGAGGGCCACTGCCTGCGAGGGGGATTGCCCTGGACTGGCTTCTGCAGGGTCCTCAGCCAGATGTACTGGTTCCTCCCCTGCAGAGCCAGAAGAAATTTGGCGGCCAAGGCTCCCCTCTGGAGCAGACTCATCCGCCTGTGTCTCTGTTAGGAAAAATGAGAAAAGACTCACATTAGAATCTACATATTGGCCCACTAACATTTCAGAGTTGGTGACATCAAAAGATTTACCTGGGACAACATGAGGAGCCGCAAAGTCTGGCATGTCCGTATCCATGTTGGACACGCCAAACACCTCCACAGGCTGCACACACCCCTGTGCCAGCTCTTCTAAATCCGTCAACTCCAATGACACAGGGGTGGGACCCCCACCTGTCCCCCTTGCATGCCTAGCCCTGTCCGCGAGTTTTTGCTTTAGGCGATATTTGAAGTCGGCCCATCTGTGGGAAAAAATGGAAGCCATTATCCTTTTGTTTAAAATGGTGTTTGTTTTTAGGGGGGGCAAGTGTTTACTTACCGCCGTTTGACATCCCGGGCTAGACGGACATAATCACCCACCCTATTGACAGCAACGGCTACCTCTTCCCACATTCTCCACTTCTGGCTTATACTCATATTCCTGTCTGCCTGTGGCAGGATGTCCACACACTTCTGAATCAAAACCTCCATCTCCTTTCTTGTGAAATGTGGCTGCCTTTTTTTTTGGCAGCTTTGCCCGGAATACTGGGCCCAGCAGCCTCTTCCATGTCAGCCTCCTCACCTATTTGTGTAAATATTCAGATTTCTCAAATTCACAACTTGCCCAATCTTATGTTTCAAATTAATCATTGATACAAAATGCATGAAAGACTTACCGCCTGACTCTTGGCCATTGTTTCCCTGGTCTGTAGCCATGTCTGAGGTCCAAACAAGAAATACACCAGAATTTAAATGTGTTTTGGTGACGTATTTATACATGCGTCCTTATTTTGCGGCCGCATCATTGATTGTGCGTTCCTATGATCCCTCCTTAATTTGTGCGGGAAACGAAACACTATTTATGGCTTGGTGTGTCTCGAGTCGAGGTGGCGTTTTTGGATTGTTGGAGGTTACCTTGGTTGGAGTTTCTTGTTTGCGGATAAAGGAGTTGGCGTTTGGAGTTTATTTTGTTTGCTAGATTTGCGTTTTTATTTTCCGTTCTCTTTTTTGGTATATTTTTTTTTGGCCTCGTTTCTTGATTTGGTAAGTTTTGTGAAGTCTAACTTTGGTTCAATTGGTGTCTCATTGTGTTTCTTCTTGTTTTTAATTTTTGGATCCATAATTTCATATCTTTTAGCTTTTTTTTAATTTCGGACCCAAAGACCTTTTGTTTGGAATCTTATATATTTGCTCAAGGTAAGTCCATTTTTTATCTTGTATTTGCAAACTAATTAGCGCATTTTTACTACTTACTATTGTGACTTGTATTTGCGAACTAATTAGCGCATTTTTACTACTTACTATTGTGACTTGTATTTGCGAACTAATTAGCGCATTTTTACTACTTACTATTGTGACTTGTATTTGCAAACTAATTAGTGCATTTTTACTACTTACTATTGTGACTTGTATTTGCGAACTAATTAGCGCATTTTTAAATGCTTATTAATCCTGTTAAATTGTTGGTGGTTGCCCATTGGCTTTTTTGGCTTACATTTCAACCCATTTTGATGTACTGTGTGCAATGTCGTTTTGCTCTTTGGCCAAATGTGTGTTTCGCATATTTTAAGTTTTGTCTATCACAAAATTTAGAAACATAAATGCACACACTAAAATTTTTCACATTATTTTTTGGATTAATTTCAGTTTGGCCGTATCATGACAATACCCCGGCATGTAAGCAGCAATGGATGGTATCATCAAGCTAAGTTGTTCTTAATTTTCTTTTGGGGTGGGTCCAAAGCCTTACATTCCAATCTTGCCATTTCAGGTTGATCTTGGGCGGATTGTTCTGGCCATGCTCCCGGAAGCCGACCAACCTCAATCTCGTCCCAGGCGTAGGCATCGTAGGCGTGCAAGGCCCCAGATATTTCGAACACGTGTCACCCTTTTTGGAATGCCCGATGATGAGGTTTTAAGACGCTACCGTCTTCCTCCCAAAATCATCATAGACACTCTCTCATTAATAGAGAGTGATCTTGAGCGGCAAATTGACAGTCCAACAGCAATACCACCACTTACGCAATTTATGGCGGTGTTACATATCTGTGCCTCAGGATCATTTCAAACAACGGTGGGAATAGTGGCGGGCATCTCACAATCCTCCTTTTCCAGGATCCTGAGGGCAGTGATGGAGGCACTTTTCAAGCACCTCCATCATTTTATTAAAATGCCTTTGGATATGGGCCCTTAGTGTGGCCAAGGCCAATTTTTACCAAATAGCTGGCTTCCCACGCATCATAGGGGTTGTGGATGGTACTCACATACCACTTCAGCCTCCAGCACGGCTGGAGGCAATATTTCGCAACCGAAAACACTATCACTCCCTGAATGTAATGGTGGTATGTGATGCCTCCCTCCAGATCCTGTCCCTGAATGCAAAATTACCAGGAAGTGCACATGACTCCTTCGTCATCCGGCAATCAGGGATATGGCACTAATTAACCAACCTACAAGCTGGTGATGCGTGGCTTCTGGGTAAGTGTAGACCTTTAGTACATAACAATGTTAAGCTTGAAACACAGTGATCCTGATGTTGTCTATTCTTTTTCACAGGAGACAGTGGATACCCTTGCATGCCCTGGCTGCTCACTCCTTATTTGGCTCCCACACCAGGTCCACAAAGTGAGTTTAATACCACACTTACAGCCACCAGGCAAGTGGTGGAGTGCTGTATCGGCCTTTTAAAAGGCCGATTCAGATGCCTCCACCACTCTGGTGGCGAGCTCATGTATTTGCCGGATATGGTTTCGAAAATTGTGGTCCTGTGTGGGATCTTTCACAACATCGCCATAAGGAGTGGTGTTCCAATGCAGCCAGAGGATGCCTTACCTGAGGATGGCCCCCCCGAGGTTGGTCGGAGGTCAGTATGTGGGGGGGCCATACGCGATGATGTGGTGGCCCGATATTTTAGGTAATTATTGACCAAACAACAGTGTGTATACCCAATGTGTTACGGTTTTTTAGCGTTCATCTTTTTTGATATTAATTTTTGCACCATCTTCTGTTTGTTTGCATAATCTTTGGCACTCCCACGATGACTACCTCCTGCTACCCTTCAAAAACCTTTATGTGGAAACTTCGGGAATATATTCTGACACCAATATTGCAACGCCATATTTGTGAAATCATGTGGACATGGACCTTCGTCAACCAGTTCTTGATTTGTTGTGTGTTTGTTTCCTGTTTTTGGTATGTGGTGTTTTTCTGATTATCACTGTGTGTTTTGTTTGTGAGTGACCACTTTGTATTTTGATTTCTGTTGTGAATAAATATTTGGAGAGTGTAATTTGTTTCCTTTTTGGGCACGTTAGAAGCAAGTGTAAACAAACTCCCAAACGTTAATTTTACCTAAGGGCTAACCCAGTAATGAAGCAAGTGGAGCTAAAATGTAATATGTTTTCGGGGTACTAACCAACACAACAAGGAATCCTGTACAATCAGTTGCCTTCGTAAGATTGTCCTAAGCAGTTTGCCCACCAAATAGGAACCTGAAAAATGGTGTAAACTATCATGTTGACAACCACAAAAAAGGAAAATTACATTGGTACTGGGAGGTGTTTCTTGTGCCTCTTTGCATTCAAAATACAACACACAATCTGTAGTGAGATTCTGTGGCAATCCTTGCTTGAAGAGTCTACTTATGTCAGTGTAAAGAATCTTGGATTTACTCCAAACGCATGAGACAGAGCTTGATTTAAAACTGATTTATTATGAAACAATTAGAAAATAAAATAAAAAAAAAACTAATTCCTAAGGAGGACCAACAGATGGTCAAGGCCCTGCATAAGCCGGGTGACCTGCTCCCGCATACGGCCCACACAATTAATTATTTGTTCCCGACGCCTCTGTTCCTCTGTGGGTGACAAAAGTTTGGGGATTAATAAATCGATAATGAAGCAACATTCTAAAAAAACACAAAACAAGCAAACCAAAACTTAAAAGCTTGAGGGCCAAAAAAACATTACACGGATAAAACCCAGAACCCCAAAATGTCGTAGGCCAAAAATACAAGGGCCCTAAAAAAAGGCACACAGGTGTGATATGTGTATGGTGACATCAGCAGGAACAGGTAAAGACAACCCCCAAAAACACCCTAAGGCGACAGAAAGCCAAAAAAAATGGGGACAACACATGATTACATACAAACAGTTTGTGGTGTCCAAAATAAAATTTCAAAACATACCGTTCTCCAAAACGCCAGATCCAGAAGCCACTCCCTGGACCACCTCGGAGGTGGCTACATTCCCCAAACCAAGGGGCAAGGTGTTTGAGGAATCCTGGGAGGGGGTATTTGGAGGAGGGACGGATGGAGGAGAGGGGGAATTGGGCTGGAGGGGAAGTAGGCCTGAAATTTCGGCCACAGGGTCTGGGGAGGAGGGGGTAATTGACGAATTGGGGGTTGGAGAGAGGGGCTGGGACCGGCGTCTTGTCTGGCGATGCCGCCGTAGTGTTTGCTGTGCCCCTAAAAAATGCAAAAAAAATTGTGGTTAGTTTCAACAGGAATCCAAAAAAAACAAACAAACAAAAAAAATGACTAAATATAAATAGGACAGACATGAAAACATGCACATGCAGATATGACTACAATGACTCAATAGGACAGACATGAAAACATGCACATGCAGATATGACTACAATGACTCAATAGGACAGACATGAAAACATGCACACGCAGTTAGGGCCCACAAGATAAACTTGAAAACCACAGTCCAGAACACTTACTTTCCGCAATCTGCATGCGAAAGCATGCCAGCAAGCGGGGCGTCCGCCGGTGCAGGTCCGACCACCTGCGCATATGCGGAACGCTTTCGCCTATTGGAGATGGGTGGAGGCTGACTGGTGATCCGCCTGTCCATCACCTCCGTCAGCACCAGCAGTTTGCGCCTGGTGAATGCGGCGGATCTCATGATGGCAATGGTGTTTTTTTGGCAAAATATTTTTAATAAAGCACCCCAAAATAATTTGATTGGCTAATGTATTTGGGAAATTAACAGGACAAATTCTACTGGTTAGTGTATGAGTCATGTGTTCGACAGGGCCACAAATCTCTTGAGAGTTATGATAGGCTTGATGCAGTGACATGCGTAAGCAAATTTAAATAAAGAAATGAACCACAGAAAAATTTGTGGGGAGACAAACAAATAGAACAATTGTTTAATTGGGGCTAACATGTCTTTTGAACAATAAAAGCGAAGGTTTCAGCCGTACGTATTCTGCGAGCAAATACAAACACGGACGAGATTAAAGTTTATTGCACTGTGTTGAAAAAAAAAAAACAATTAAGCTAATTGATACATTGATTGGCATGATACGATTGAGGGAGGTAGGCAGAAAAAACGAGCAGGTCATCGGAATCTGACAGTCCCACTTCCGGTTTGTACGTCGGGGATGTACGCTCGCTATTTGGTACGCTCGTTAGTTAGAGGAGGGGTCGCCTGAGTTTGGGGCGGATTTTTAGCTGCATACGAAAATACGAGCGAGTGCTTGAATTTAAATATTTTTTTACGTACGCCGAACGTACGTACGCCCACTTGCGAGTTGGTCTGAATCAGGGCCTAAGTGCGTAATCGCTATTGTATTCGCAGTGCGATTGGTAGGGAATCAGGCGCACAGACCTTATGCAATTAGCTGCCATCTTGTTACTCACAGATCCTCTGCAAACTAACGGGTCTTCCCTGCACCTGAAACTCCCGCTTTGTGAAACTGCTTTCAAATCTCCCTTGACTGTCTCTTTGCACTTTAGGAACCAGTCCCGGAGACTTGCAGGAGCATCAGTCCCTCCTCGCTCAGGTGCCCCAGCAGCGCGGCTCCCTGGTCAGCTTCCTCCGCCTCCTCATAACTGCCGCTCGCTTTCAACTGTCACTGGCCTTACCGCCTGATGCTCGCCATGTGACCTGCTCCTGATTTCATGATCAGCTGCAGAGGCTGCTGGGAAATGTCTAACTAATGGAACATACACACAGTCAGATTTTTCCTCAGATCTGAACCATAACAATTTAAAAAATCGTTCAATCATATCTGAAGGAAAATCTGACATATCTGACAGATCTGTCAGATGAACAATTTGAACGATGCGCGTTCCCGATGGTCAGATAACGATATCTGACATCTGATGTGTTTGCAGTCAGACTTGGACGATTCCATTCATTTTAATCCAGTCAAAAATCATTCAATCGTTCAAATCTTTGGTAAAATCGTTCAAATCGTTCATCTGACAGATCTGACAAATCTGACCGTGTGTGTGCACCATAAGTAATAACATACACAGAGCAATCAGGCCTGATACCTCACATAATATGACACAGCCCAGGGGCCGAACACCTGGTTGCACAATAACAGTCATCATCCAATCAGATTTGCTGACATAACTTATTGATCAGATGTCGCTCAGTATCGCCAGTCGTGCTGATACAGAATTTCTGACCAGTTACTGTAGGTATATAATGGACTAATCAATGTAAAAATTACCAGTGTGTTTGGGAAAGTTTTTTTCTATCTATCTATCTATCTATCTATCTATCTATCTATCTATCTATCTATCTATCTATTTATTTATTTATTTTATTTATTTATTTATTACCAGTTATTTATATAGCGCACACATTTTCCGCAGCGCTTTACAGAGAATATTTGGCCATTCACATCAGTCCCTGCCCCAGTGGAGCTTACACTCTATGGACCTTATTCAGAGTCGGTCGCGGGCGCCGATGCGCTCATAACCGACTCGATAGTTAGGCCTGCGCACGCGCAGCGGCCGCACTACGCGTGCGCAAGCCCCGGAGCAACAGAGAAACTCTGTCTCTCCGGAGCTCGCTACCAAAGGGGTGGCTGTCGATGTTGATCGACAGCTGCCCCCGTTTGGTAGGCGGGCCGGGGGGGTGGTTTCCAAAATGGAGGCGTTCCTTCACGAACGCCTACCGTTTTGTGGGCGTCTGCACTGACATCATCAGTGATGTCAGTTGGGAGCTTCCTGCTCCATCACGAGTGCCCAGACCCAACTTTAGGGTTTGGTCGTATGCCCCGATGGTTGCGATGGTGATCACCATCACGACCATCAACCTGGTCGGTCGTTAAGCTGTGGGTGCAAGCGGCCGCCCTGATTCAGGGCCTATATTCCCTATCACATGCACACACACATACACACTAGGGTTAATTTCGTGTTGGGAGCCAATTAACCTACCAGTATATTTTTGGAGTGCTGGAGGAAACCGGAGTACCTGGAGGAAACCCACGCAAGCAAAGGGAGAAAATACAAACTCCACACAGTTATCTATCTATCTATCTATCTAATATGTATCTATCTATCTCATATCTATCTAGCTAGCTAATATCTATCTATCGATCGATCGATCGATCGATCGATCGATCGATCTATCTATCTATCTATCTATCTATCTATCTATCTATCTATCTATCTATCTATCTATCTATCTATCTATCTATCTATCCAAAATGTAAAACATTCAATGTATTTTGTGCTAGACCTAGACTTTTAGAAATCTCCAAATGTTGATAAAAGTTCACCAAACTTGCAGAAATTGAATGTACCTCATGGTCAGCTTTGGTCTATTACTACAAGTTGTAGAGATGGAGGGTGAAGGAAAGAGGCTGCCTGTGTCTCACATAGAGATGTGCAGGTTCAGGGCCTGATTCAGAGCTGCTCGCCACTGGCGAACGCTCGCTCTGAATCAGGGCGTTTTTTTTCACTCCTTCAGCCCGCTCGCAAAACAGTTTGTGTGAGCGGCCTGGAGATGGTGTCAATTGTCACGACCATCGGGCATGCGACGAGACCCTGGACGAGACCCTGTGGTAGAGTCTCATCTCCCACAAGTCCGAGTGGACCTCCTGCTCCCACAAACACCAGGCGTTCCCAAGGGAACGCCTGCGTTTGCCTAACCCCCCCCCTCCCTGCCTACAAAACAGGGCGAGCTGTCACTCACCATCAACAGCCGCCCCGTCTTGCAGCGAGCCCCGGAGCGACTGAACTTCAGTCGCTCGCTGGGGCTCGCGCATGCGTATGCCGGAGGAGGAGCATGCGCAGGGGGCAAACATCGACACACTTGCGAGCGCTGTGAACTTGCGAGCGGATCTGAATCAGGCCCTCAGTTCCCAGAGAACCGACAACAACCAAATTTTGGTGTTCCAAATCTAACCAAGTTCAGAATCACTTTGGGGTACCAAGTCCCCGTTCAGATCTTGCCGGATTGCATATTAACTAGGGGTGTGCACCAGCCACTTTTCGTGTTTTGTGTTTTGGTTTTGGATCTGGATCTTTCTTCCGTGTTTTGGGTTCTGGGTTTTGTGTTTTGGATCTGTATTTTATTGAAAAAAAGCATAAAAATAGCTAAAATCACAGAATTTGTGGGTTTTTCTGCTCCTATGCTATTATTAACCTCAATAACCTTCATTTCCACTCATTTCCAGTCTATTCTGAACACCTCACACCTCACAATATTGTTTTTATGGCCAAAAGATTGCACCGAGGTAGCTGGATGACTATGCTAAGCGACACGAGTGGGCGGCACAAACATGTGGCCCATCTAGGAGTGACACTGCAGTGGCAGACAGGATGGCAGTTTGAAAAACTAGGCCCCAAACTATACATAATGCAAAGAAAAAAAAAGAGGTGCAAGATGGAATTGTCCTTGGGCCCTCCCACCCACCCTTATGTTGTATAAATAGGACATGCACACTTTAACAAACCAATCATTTCAGTGCCAGGGTCTGCCACATGACTGTGCTACTGCGCACACAATTCACAAACACAAAAAATATTTTTTTATTTGGTTTAGAGTGTACTTTGGGGGTTACAGCACCCTTTAACGGACAAGCCAGCCGGCCCTTTACTAATGGGACACAGGCGCACGCTTGGCGCTGCTCCTTTGTTGATGCACGTGCAGCCACAGTGCACACAATTCACAAACACAGAAAAAATATTTTTTTTTTGCACTCTGGGGGAGCACCCCTGATGGACAGAGCAACCCCTGGACAACACTACAGCACCCCTTTAGGACTGGGACACTGCACAGGACTTTGGAGTGGACACAGCCCCTATGGACAACTGACTGCACAACACAGTCCAGCCAGCCCCTATGGACTTTGAAGTAGTGGACACAGCCCCTATGGACAACAGCAGCACAGCGCAGCACAGCGCAGCACAGCATAGCACAACACTACACTGCACTACACTACACTACACTACAACACTACACTACACTACACAGCCCTAACTCCCACCCTCCCTCTTCACTGTCCACAGCCGAGTGAGAAAATGGCGCCAACACAGGTACCTTATATAGGATCTAAAACCCGCGAGACCCGGAAGGTGGGATGATGACGTTTTGCCTCGATTTCAGATCCGAGTCAGGCGGGAAAAGTCGAGCCTGACTCGGATTGGCCTCAGATCGGGGGGGCTCGGGGGGGTTCGGATTTCAGAAATCCGAACCCGCTCACCCCTAATATTAACAGGTCAAAATTAGCTCATTTTTAAAATACGGACCTAAAACCAAAACCAGAACACAAAGATGAATCCGGATCCAAAACCAAACACGGAAGTCGGCGCACATCTCTAGTCTCAGGTAAGCAGTGAGTCTTCCATGCTCCCCATTCTCTACATACAGGTAGTATAATTCAGAATACTTACCCCCACCTAAAACGACCTCTTCAATTAACGCCACCACCTCCTCCCTGCATCCCCGGGGGCTTTGCACATGTGTCACCTCAGGTCACACATGTGCAGTTGCCGGTTGCAGGGACAGGTAAGTGACGCTACTACTTCTGTAGCAGTGACACTAATCGCGGGGACAGCTGCTTTTCAGAGCAGCTGTCCCCATACAGGAGCAATGATGAATTGCTCCAGTGTTAAGTATCCGCTGCAATGAGGTGAATACGGCCCCCGATGAATAGGCCCCCTTGTGTTTTGTTTTTTTTCCTATGTTTCTGTTTTGCTTGCCACTTATTACTTGTATTTTATTATGTTTATGTTGGTGATTGGATGAGGCTGCAGAACTTGTAGCCGCTTAGAAATAAATGGTGATTGAGAAGATGTTAGAGCTGTATCGACCGTGTCGTCTTTAACCAATCAGTTTGCACCTTGTGCAATCAGGTGGGCGTGGGTGCAGCTGGTATGCACAAACTGGCATATCAGTGGGTGAAAATCCGCATTACAATAGGGATTTTTGGTTTCCTTTTCATCCTACACATAAAATGGTTACTGCCAGTTGTCACAGAGGGCTTGATTCAGAGGCGCTCGTAAAAAGCGAGCGCTCGCTCTGAATCAGGGGCGGCGACATGTTTTTTTTTTGTTCGGCCTCCAGGTTGCTCGCTAAGCTGTAGGTGACCACCCACAGCTTTAGCGAGAAGCCAGATGATGGTCGCGACCATTGGGCTTGCGACGAGACCCTTGTGGTAGGGTCTCGTCCGTCGCAAGCCCCAGTGAGCTTCCGGCTCTAATACAGCCGGAAGCTCACCACTGACATCACTCGTGATGTCAGTGGGGGCGCTCCCAAACGGCAGGTGTTCCTTCGGGAATGCCTCCGTTTGGCCAGCCCCTCCCCCCTCCCGGCCCGCCTTTTGGAATGCGAGCGCCGGAGCGAGTGATTTCTCACTCGCTCCGGGGCTCACACGTGCGCACTGCCCGCCCATCGACCCACTTGCGAGTGCATAGCATTTGTGAGCAGGTCTGAATCAGGCCCAGAGTCAGCACCTTACTGAGCAGGCATTGCCGCAACACTTGTACTAATGTAACACCTGTTTTATCATCACAACTAAACTAATATGCAACTACAGTAAATGACATACAATGACACAAAACAGAAGATAAGGACATCCCTGCCCCAATGACCTTACAATCTAAGAGACGTTGGTAAGTAACAACTGATACATACTGTAAGGCAGCGGGAATAACAATTGTAGCAGGTGGTGGTAACACTGCGGCTACTGTAAGACAACCACCATCAATACAGCAGCCACCTGCGACTGGCATTTCTGTGCAGACACTGGTGGGGTGGTACGTTTAGAATGAGGAGAGACGGGAAGGTTGAGACATAAAAGATGAATCAGTAGCCATAGAAGTGTCAAGCGGGTCCGCTGCTGCCAAGCGTGACTGCCCTTCACCAATTATCTGAGCTGTGCCAGCTTCCACATCATGTTCTAGAGACATTCACCCCTGTGATGCTGGGTCGGCGGTGTTGGCATCACTGAGACAGGACAGTTGTTCCCCATGTTTACAGAATGTGCAATTCGGCAAAAACATATCAACCTCATAGTCGTGATCAGCAGGGCCATCTTAATGTACGGGCTCGCTGGGCAGCTGCCCAGGGCTCCATGATTCTAGGGGCCGTCTGAGCAGGTGAACGTCTAGTCTCAGTCAGCTGCATGGGGTAGCCGGCTGAGAGTCAAGCAGAGAAAGGAGCTCCCCGACGGCTCTAATTGTGATTTATACACAATCAGAGCGGCCAGGCAGCATTCTTTACCTGTCTCCCAGCCAGCAGCCGCAGAGCCGGATTAAGGGAAGTGGGACATGACCCCTCCTCTCTCAGGGGCCTCCCCCATACTTTAATCACAGCTGCAGTGCAGGGCAGGAACTGCACTGCGAGCTGGAGAAGAGAAGAGGGAGATGGAGCCTGTAATCCTCACTTTACATGTTTTTTTTTTCATGTTTAAACATTGACTCTTTTGAAAGTACCAATAAATCTAAAGGTTTAATTTTATTGAGCGTTTACATTTTTATTCCCATACATTGCTTTGCTCAGGGCCTACAATGCTGTTGAGACAGCCCTGGCAATTAGGGCTGTCTGGATAAATAAGTCCCATTATTTTAATAAAACAGGAAAAATTTGGAATCCAGTCTCCCCAATTGTAATCCACCTCCACCCCCTTCCTTTACATTTTTTTGTCATTAACAAACAGAAAGATGTTTTAAAGTGATTTTTGCCTAGCACCCCCCGATTCCCCACCGGCACGTCGCGCACATTTCACTCTGAACACAACGAAACATAATTGTTTGGGTGATTATTTGTCATGCAGAAAAGATTGTTTCATCTGCATTTTAATATTCTTGTGCTGTCAAATGCAGCATTAGGAGCACATCTGTGACAGCAGCTATAAGGATCAATTATTCTTTATCTATATGCACGCACGCACTGCCCATCTATCATCAGGAGCAAATGGTTTGAGAACTTGAGTGGCCTGACACATTTACTTTAAACACTGTTACATTATTATAATTGTAATCATGATTTTTGCTTCTCATATGTACTGGAGCCAGCAGGTGGACGAGGAATTTGTCAAATGAAACTACTCAGAAACCTAAAGACTTCAGAGCATTAATGTTTAAATAATAGTTCTAGAAGACATGAACTATCAAAGCAAGTTTCCGCGGCATTAAACAGGCATTAAGGAGAGGATTAGCAATATTTAGATATTCCTGGTTTAATTTAAATGACAATAGGCTTATGGAACAAAACAAGAAAAATGCATTATGTGACTCTCCTCATATTCTGTTTAGTGCCCCTTGTGCCATCCCCTCTCTCTTCCTTTCCCTTCAGATATGCCCCCCGCCACTCCGCCCCCCTGCATCGGCAGTTGGCTCAACCCACCGTGTCACGGCGGTCATCTTGGGAAGCCGGACCCTCTCCCTCTCTCTGCTTCAGGAGCAGGGGGGCCACAGTTGCAAACATCCGCCTTCCTAATCCTATTTAGTCCCCCTAGTGTAGTTCTTACTTGGGTGTCCTCAGACTCCACGGGTTCCAGTGCCCCCCCATTATGCCCACTAGTGCTTCACCTACAACCCTAGGGGATTATTACTCCCCCATGCCGGATGGGGGTTTAACAGCTCAGCTGGGTGCCTGCATTGCACAGGTGGTTCCCAGTCACCCCCCTTAATGCAGCAATGATGGTCCCCTTATTTTCCTGCCACTGGACAACAGCACCCCTTCCATTTGCAGCTTCCTACAGGGCCACTCCAACGCTGTACCAGCAAGCCTCCTTTATGGCACCTGTGCAGTACATGATGCCTGCAGCATTCCCCGTGTCAGACCCCCTATCGCAGGGGTAGCAGGTTATCAGACGTACAGAGTGCCCCCCCTCCAGCAGTAACTTATACTCAGGCCCCCTGTGTGTTTCTTGTTCCACTTCCCTTCATCCCCCTTTGCCACCTCCGCCTGCACCCCCTCTTCCACCTGTGGCATCCTCTCCTGCTCCACCTCCGGTTGCCATCTAGTCCAATCCACCTATCTCGCATGTTCCTATCATCAAGTCCTCAGGTCTACGTGTCTGAAGCTTCCAAGGTCAAGCAAGTGGTTTGCTCTGATCTGGCATCGAGTTAAGTTGCGGTGTCTGCACAGGGAGGGACAGGATGTAGGCACGCAGGAGTTTGAGGCTGGTCTGTCATCTTCTGGATGCAGTGAGCATGTTGTTCCCCCCTTGTGTTCTGCCAGCAGACCACAGTACAGTTTTGAAAAAAAAAACTTTTTTTTTCTAAAAACTTTATTGTGTTCTGCTGGGACAACACGTGTTAGAACAGCAGACGGAGCCAGAGGATGGAACAGAGCGCCAGAGGGAGACGCCGACGGACCTGCACACGCTGACACAGGTAAGTGTTACCTGCTATTCGCCACCTTACAGTGGCGAATAGTAACTCCATCAAATTCCGAAAATACATCATTTTCGGAATTTGATGAATACCATAATTTCCATATCCCCATGCTAATGTACGGGGAGTGTGGAAATTAACGGAGACTGACTTAACGAGGAGATATTAGTCATATCTCCTGCATTAAGTCTTTTAATGAATACTACCCTTACTTAAATATGTAAAATATTAGCTAAAGAACACAAAGCTTTAGGGTTTATGAATAGGCCCCACAGTCTTATGTTGTGTCTTGAGCGCCATGCCTGCTGCTGGGAGAGGTTTTTCATCCCAGAAGAGATGAAGACATTGTTTTAACTTCCCAACGGACACAGATTTGAAGAGATGTAAATAACTACTGACAGGAAAAAGAGGCAGTTTGGAGGCCCTTACACAAAACTGCCTTTGCTTTACTTGAGCTGCCCACCTTCCAGTGTGTACTCAGGAAAAGTTTTCAGCACAACCGGGAACCTTGTCAGTCGAATCAGTATGTTATACCGCCGGGTGCATGGTTCAAATCCCAACAGCGGAAGCCTGGCAGGGGTGAAGATCCCGAAACTAAAAATGGTAAGTACAACTAACCCTATTCTACACCCTAACCCTCCTTTAGGGGTGCCTAACCCTAACCTCCCCCCTAAGTGCCTAACACTAACCCCAACTAAGTGACTAAACCTAACCCCCTCTTCCCCACAGCCTAAGTTTCCCTAACCTCCCCTGGGGGTGCCTAAACCTAACCCCCCCTTCCTCTAGCCTAACCCTAACCCACCTGGGGGGGGCTGCCTCCAAAGTCCCCTCCAGGAGCCCCTAACCTAACCTTCCCCCCCGCGGCTGTCCGCACCCGGCTTACTTTCGATCTGTATCATTAAACCTGCATCGGGATTAAGACGCCTGTCATTAGTACCTTGCCGGGGTTTGACAGTCGGGAAGCCAGCGGTCGGCATTGCGACCGTCAGCTTCCTGATTGCATCCCTTGTCAGTGATCGGCCTGAGACTACTGCCCCAAAATGTGGAAAAGATGATGCCCATCAAACTGAACTACAAATTCTATGAGAAAAACGTTTACCATGAATTACCTGCAAACATTACAGAGGCACCTGTAATGGTGGATTCCAGCGAGGACAAATTAATATTGTGTGAAGAAGATGATGTATACATCACCCCAGATTATACCATCACCCAAGCCTATATCGTCATCCCATCCTGTGTTGTGTATAAATTACAGCTGCGCTCCCTGTTAGATTGGGGATTCATTGTCCACTTTAGTGGATGTGAGCTCCATTCTCATCCATATCACCACCACACCTTCTGACCTGGGCTACAGGAGGAGAAGCTACACTCTGGAATATGGTTGCATGGAGTTGCCCCTCTGACTCACTGAAATGCAGGTAGAGGGGCCATGGGTAGGTTCACTATAATCAGAGAACGCAGTTTTAGCTGCTTTATTCCATTTTCTAAACCATATCCTCTAATTACACCTTTGAAAATGTTTATGCAAATCTCAGCAGAGGCGTTTTGTGATGCCATGGCTAACGCGTGCACAAACACACACACACATACACCCACAAAAAAAAAACAGATTGATTTCATAAAATTTGGGGGGGCACTTGAGAGGGAGAGCACCCAAACGAGGCACCAGCCTCTTGATAAATGACACAGGCAGCACAGCACCCCTGCGCACCTATGTTGCTGATAAGTGTGGCTAACACGCACACACACACACATACACAGAAAAAATAGTTTTTATTTTTTTCACACTGGGGGTGAAGAGCACCCCTTATGGACAGAACACCCCCTGGACAACACAGCAGAATAGTCAGCCAGCCCCTATGGACTACAGCCAGCCAGCCCCTATGGACAGGGCAAAAGCCAGCCCCTATATGGATTATGGACAACAGACAGTCAGTCCTTATGGACAGGACAACCTCAGTCACAACAACAGCCAGCCCCTAAATGGATAACAGCTATCCCCTATGGACATTAAGCAACACAACTGTAGCCAGCCCCTATGCACAGCAGCGCAGCACAGCTCCCAGCTCCCTCCCTCTTTATTCTCCACAGCCAGAATGAAAAATGGCGGCGATCGCGGGACCTTTTATACAATCCAAAACCCGCAAGAATCCAACAGCGGGATGATGACGTTTTGCCTCGTTTTCAGATCCGAGTCAGGCGGGAAAACCGGAGTCGATTCGGATCTGACTCGGATCCCCAAAGTTCGGGTGGGTTCAGTTCTCAGGGAACCGAACCCGCTCATCTCTACTTTAAGTATATGGGTTTTAATGTCATAGAGTTCTATTACATAGACAAGTGTCTGCCGATGGTGTGTTCGATTTTGTGCACCTTCTTTGTATGCTTTAGTTCATTTTCTCAATGGTGTGTTCAAGCGGATAGGGGGCACGTAGGTGTGACCCCATTACCTGAATGATTTATTGTTAGTTGGGGCCAACAGATAGCAAGGTTTCCGGGGACTGACTTTCTTCTTTGCAGATGCTCTTTTCTGTTACAAGTAGCCCAGTTGCGTGGGAAAAATAGGAGGGGCCCGTGACCCGTTTGTCATATCTGGGTATCGAGATCG
The DNA here is from genome assembly GCA_031769625.1 of Taudactylus pleione. NCBI lineage: Eukaryota > Metazoa > Chordata > Amphibia > Anura > Myobatrachidae > Taudactylus > Taudactylus pleione. Next base: position 446,624 of record JAUIMM010000513.1, on the reverse strand, counting down.
ATACCTTGCTGGGGCTCTGCCGCTTGCCACTGAAGAAAGTGCGTAATTTGGGGGAGTTGTTAGAATCTTTTGTTTTGGCAAAGAAGGTTTCACTAAAGCAATTACAGTCATTAGGCCTCCTAAATTTTGTTTGTAGAGTTATCCCTATGGGATGGCTCTTTTATTGTAGGTTGGAACGAGCCACGCTGGGGGTTAGGAAGCTGTACCATCTTATTCGCTTATCACAGGATCTAAGAGAGGACCTGCACATTTGGACAGATATATCCAGACCCCATGAATTCAATGGGGTCTGGATATGTCTGCCGACACCGGTAGCCAATTCCAAGCTTCAGTTATTTACAGATGCCACCGGTTATTTGGGTTTCGGAGCATTTCTAGTAGGGGAATGGTGCACAGAATCTTGCCCGGATTCTTGTAGGGTGCAGGGATTAACATGCTACTTGTAGCGGTTGAGCTGCGGGCTTGCAGGCTTAGAGATCAGCTGATAGTGTTCTGGTGAGATAACCTGGGTGTCATGCATGCTATCAACAATCAAAGGGCGGAATCAGCTCTAGCTTTGTGATTGTTGAGGCATTTGACCCTTCTTTGTTTGCAAGGGAATATAGAGTTTCGGGCAAGATATGTTCCGGGGGTAAAGAACGAGATAGCTGATGCTTTATCTCATTTTCAGTGGGACAGGTTTTGGGTGCTTGCGCCTTGTGCGAGTTTACATGGTTTATCTTGTCCTCTTCACGTCTGGCAGATCATAGCGCCAGCATTGAAGGGCTCGCATTGATGCCCCTGGCCCAGAGTATGCGTAAGATTTATTTGGCGGCTTGGAATGATTGGCAGGGCTTCTTAGCATCCAAGAGAGCAGGTGGCAAGTCAGTTCATGACTTTATGTTAAAGCTCGTTTGGAATTGACATGAGCTGGGTCATTCCAGGTTGGCAATGACAGCAGCTTTGTCCGGCATTTCATTTTTTTCTCGGTTGCATGGTTTGGCTGACCCAACCAAATCATTCATATTATCTAATGTGCTGAAGGGTTGGACAAAGGAGAGCCCCAAGCCAGGGGATTCATGTAGGCTATTGATCCTACCCTCTTAAAGGAGCTGATCGTCGCTGTATCGAGTGCGCCATTAGGCGATAACCAAGCATTGGTCCTGTGGCTCACCCAACTCCTGTTTCCATTCCCTTGGCTAGGTTGTTTTGTGTTTTTACCAATATTGACTAGGGATGAGCAGTTTGGATCCGCTCCGAACAGCGGGGATCTGAGTCCATCTGCACCGCTGCTCGGGTGTTTCCACCTGACTCAGATCCCACTGCAAGGCCAATCATCATCATCCTGATGTGGGATTCTCCCAAGAGTTTGCCTCTACATAAGGCACCGCGTTTGGGACTCGGCGCCATTTCACTCCCACACTGCGTACTGCTCTACTGAAAATGTACAGAGATTCACAAGTGGCTGTGCTGGTAAAGTGACTGTATAGGGGACACACTGCATGCTGATGTATCTGCACTATACTCTGCTGATTAACTGGCTGTGTCCAGACTCACTAGTGGCTGTGCTGGCAAAGTGACTGTGTATAAGGGGCACACTGCACACTGATATATCTGCTCTGTACTCTGCTGATTAAAGTGGCTGTGTCGAGAGTTGAGACTCACAAGTGGCTGTGTGTACAAAAAAAAGTTTAACAAAGTACAAAAAACTTTCAAGAAAGTTAAAAGTAAAAAAAACAATACAAAAACTATTATATAAATATTATGGTGCATACAGGCACCATGACTTCTTGGGCTGTACTCCACTGTGTATACAAGTACTGTGACTCCTTGGGCCGTAGCCCACTGTGTATACAAGTACTGTGATTCTGTTGGCCATAGCCCTCTGTGTATACAAGCACTGTGACTCCTTGGGCTGTAGCCCACTGTGTATACAACCACAGTAACACCTTGGGCCTTAGCCCACTGTGTATACAAGAACCATGACCCCTTGGGCCTTAGCCCTCTGTGTATACAAGCACTGTGACTCCTTGGGCCTTAGCCCTCTGTGTATACTAGCACCATAGTTCCTTGGTCCTTAGCCCTCTGTGTATACTAGCACCATAGTTCATTGGTCCTTAGCCCTCTGTTTATACACATATACAAGCACTATGACTCCTTGGGCCTTATCCCTCTGTGTATACAAGCACTGTGATTTTGCAGGCCATAGCCTACTGTGTATACAAGCACTGTGACTCCTTGGGCAGTAGCCCACTGTGTATACAAGTACTGTGATTCTGCAGGCCTTAGCCCTCTGTGTATACAAGCACTGTGATTCCTTGGGCTGTAGCCCTCTGAGTATAAAAGCACCATAACTCCTTGGGCCTCAGCCCTTTGTGTATACAAGCACCGTGACTCCTTGGGTCTTAGCCCTCTGCATATACAAGTACTGTGACTCTGCAGGCCATAGCCCACTGTGCATATAACCACTGTGAATCCTTGGGCCATAGCCCTCTGTGTATCCAAGCACCGTGACTCCTTGGGTCTTAGCCCTCTGCATATACAAGTACTGTGACTCTGCAGGCCATAGCCCACTGTGCATATAACCACTGTGAATCCTTGGGCCATAGCCCTCTGTGTATTCAAGCACTGTGACCCCTTGGGTCTTAGCCCTTTGTGTATACAAGCACCGTGACTCCTTGGGCCTTAGCCCTCTGTGTATACAAGCACTGTGACTCCTTGGGCCATAGCCCACTGTTTATACAAGCACTGTGAATCCTTGGGCCATAGCCCATTGTGTATACAAGCACTGTGAATCCTTGGGCCATGGCCCACTGCATGTTCATAGCACACAAGTACTGTGACAAGTTAACGCAAAAAAGTTAAAAAAAGTTAAAAAGTTAATAAAAGTTAAAGAAAATTTTTTATTTGTGCTGTACCCCACTGTGTACTGTATACAAGTACTGTGACTCTGCAGGCCATAGCCCACTGTGTATACAAGTACCAAGACTCCTTGAGCCATAGCCCTCTGTGTAAACAAGCACAGTGACTCCTTGGACCTTAGCCCTCTGGCCCTGATTCAGAGCCGGACGCTCTGACAGAGCGCTCGCTCTGAATCAGGGCCGGTCTTTTTTTTTTAGAACGGCCTCCTGGCCACTGGCATAGCTGTGGGTGACCACCCACAGCTATAGCGAGTGGCCAGGAAAATGTTCGCGATGGTCAAGACCATTGCGACCATCGGGCTTGCGACGAGACCCTTGTGGTAGGGTCTCGTTGCCGCAAGCCCCAGAGAGATTTTGGCTAAAACAGAAATCTCTCCCACTGACATCACCCGTGATGTCAGTGGGGCCGCCCCCAAACGGAGGCGTTCACATGGGAACGCCTCCGTTTGGGCAGCAACTTCCCCGTCCTGCCCACCAAAGGGGGCGTGCTGTCACTCAACATCGACAGCATGCCCCCTTTGGTACGAGACCCGGAGCGACGGATTGCCCGTCGCTATCCGGGTCTCGCGCATGCGCACGACAGAGTCGGCTCCATCATGCGCATGCGCACTGGCCCACCATCGACCCGGTTGCGAGCGCACAGCGCTTGCGACCGGGTCAGAATCAGGCCCTCTGTGTGTCCATAACACACAAGTACTGTGACAGTAGTGAGTGGAAATGTTTCATAGATGTGCTTTAAACTGTGGTGTCTGTGCCACTGCTCTGTAGCTTAGTAACCAGCCAGCTCACTGCAGCCTTTGGCCAATAATGGTGAAAACAATATTATGAGCTATGAGGTGGTCTAAAAAAAAAAAGCCCAAATTATGTGACTTTAGCTTTTTTTGCCAATTTTTGTAAAAAATCCAAATCCAAATCCAAAACCAGCCACCACGGTTTGGTAAATCCAAATCCAAAGCCGCATGACGATCAGAGCCAAATCCAAATCCAGCAATAATGGTTCGGCACACATCCCTAATACTGACGTGAATTAACTTTCTTTACAGGGAAGTACGGGAAAGTTAACTGTCAGGTGTGGTCTGTGGGGCACTCCTACATATATTCTGCTAGCCAACACCCTTTAGCTTTACAGGCCTCTGCTTACTGGGTACTAATAGTGTGTGCTGGTTCGGGTTTCTGGGAATCGGTTGGAAAGGCCTGCTAGATGCTTTGTTGGTGGCAGAGGCGAGATTATGGGCCCCTGGTTCCGTAGTTATTCATTTAAGTTGTATTTGCAAGGGCAATGAACTAATACACATGCTTAGGCATGACTTGCAAGTGCTCGTGCAGCACTGGCTGGAGGTAGGTCTGGTGTGGTCGGAGATCAAACCACAGCGTTTTTGGAGGGGCACAGTTTTAGATCGGGTGCATAAGAAGGTGACTCCTGCCATATCCAAACTGGTCAGGGCACTTCATACAGCATCCTCAGTTGCACTTCGAGGAGGAGAGTATCTCCATACCCACACCTCGCAGGCGTGGGGATGGAGTTCTGCATTAAGGACCTTTGCAGGTTTCTTTGAGGTTTAAGGGGTCATGGTGTGGTGGCGGGCCAGGTTCCTTAAACTGGGCTATGGTGGGAACCAGTGCTCCTGCATGGCCTATTATGGCGCAAGAGTGCCTGGGTAGCATTTTCCCTTTGATAGTGGCAAGTTGGTCACTACCTTAGGGGGCACCTGGTCTCCATCTAGGGGAGGGGCCAAGGCTGTGCCTATTAAGGGAGGATGGTACTGCCTCAGGTCAGTTTGCATCGGGAGGGGATCCGCGCCCATTATTCAGACAGACAGTATTTATTGGGCTGTGGCTCTGCTTTCTTCCTGCCACCAATTCATCCTAATTCGATCAATAAATTGCGGCTGTGACCTCTTTTATTTCCATATCTGTGTCCGGGTGTTTATTTCTTTAGATAAGTTATGGTTACAATGTAGGAGTAAAACAAATTGGTGACTTAAGAGTGTAAATAGTTTTGACATGAGAACTGCAAAAACAACAAGATTGCCACTTGCAACCCACAGACACAGCCTTCTGCAACTACATCGGTGAATGACTCCTCGCCACTGTGTGTTTTGTTATACAACTTTGTGTAAATGTGACACTATCAATCAATCCAGAAATTCAAACATGTCCCTTCAGACAGATTTGCTTAGGAAGTTGATTGCGCAAAGGAAACTGTTTCGATGTATCCAGTAACCAACGCAGAATGCCGTCCACAGCTTAGAAAATTCACTATTCCCTAAAAAAAAGTTGCAAAGCTCATAAATCATCTCATAAGAGATGACCGTCACACAAAAGACCTGGCTACAAACGTCATCACACTTCTTGAAACACAATGGAAAGCCGACTTGTCTAGCCATGCCCTTGGTACATTGTGGAACAAAGTAGACGAGATCACTCTGACAAAAGATATTGTAATGTGCAAAAAATAATGCCGGAATAATGCTACATTTTTATTTCCTCCTTAGATGAGTTTCATTTGTCCAAACTATTGAAAAAAACTGATTTATAGCTAGAGGAACAGGCTGTCTTTAGAAGGTATTTAGCAAAGTTTATCTCATTGATGAAGGTCCCCGGAAGGAAAGACTGTGAATGTAAACTGAAGTGGATGATTTACACACAAGGAATTAGAAGGATACTAAGAGGTATGTGTACAACACAATACACTTAAACTGAAGGAAAAGTATGAGATATATATATATATATATATATATCCAAGGTTCAGAACGCACACACTTTTAAATATATATTTGTGGGTGCCAGGTAATCATAAGTCCAGCAACAGAACCAAAAAGTTTACCCTTCAGGATAAACCAAGGAACCCGCACACCACCATGTATGTATCAAACAAGCATATTTAATAGAAAAAACTTGATAAAAAAGCCATCATCAAAAAATTTGTCTTAAAGTACTCATCCATAACTGGAAGCTGCAGTTAGAGTATAAAGCGATGAGGATCAGCCATCCCAACGGGCCGTTTCGGCACATATAGCCTTTTTCAAGGGTCAGCCATAATAAAGTACTGCATAATGAGGCTTGATATAGCATGAGAAATCAACACACATCGTACTCACCTGTCCATGCGCGCGCGATCATCAAGCACTAACACCTGGAGACGTCACCCACCGGGAACCAATGTGCACACCATTGTTTCCGGAGGATTCACTAAAGGTTCCGCCAACCCGGAAGTGACGCGACGCGAACGCCGTTTGTCAACATCCGGTCAGGCGGAACCCCGTGTTACCGACAACAGAAACAAGGGGAGTGTCCAGGCTCACTCAGGGGGGAGCCAACAGGTCATCAAGACGACAGCACGTACACAAACAGACAACATATAACACGAAAAAACGCATGAGGTATACGTTCCCAACGGCGTTCGCGTCGCGTCACTTCCGGGTTGGCGGAACCTTTAGTGAATCCTCCGGAAACAATGGTGTGCACATTGGTTCCCGGTGGGTGACGTCTCCAGGTGTTAGTGCTTGACGATCGCGCGCGCATGGACAGGTGAGTACGATGTGTGTTGATACATGGTGGTGTGCTGGTTCCTTGGTTTATCCTGAAGGGTAAACTTTTTGGTTCTGTTGCTATATATATATATACATATATATATATATATACATATATATATGGGGGTGCCAGAACCGGCCGTGGTTTGATGGCGAGTTCTATTCCAAAAATACTGTATTTTTTAAAGGTCATTTTGATCTTCTAAATAGAACCCTCCATAGTTCTTCAGTGGTTTCTAAACCACTATCCCGTCGCGATCACACCGCAATCCTACCATTGTTTATATACCATCAAAAACAGAAAAAAATCCAAGAATTAAACAAAAATAACTGTGTGGGGATCCCTTCTGTCTCATAACCAGCCCTGGGTTATATAGGCTGGTAGTGGAAAATATGAGGGGGGGTGGATTGTGTTGGGTTCCCCCGATATTTCACTTAACAGGACTAGGCTGAAACAGCCAGGGCTGGTGACACTATAGATAGGGAGACAAACAGCATGGGTCCCCCCTGCCATAATGTCAGTGAGCCCTATACTGCCAAGCAGTGCCAGATTAGGGTCCTCATGGGCCTGGAGCTGAAATTAGTGAAGGGCCTATTGTGTGTGGCCACAGGGGGTGTGACCAGCTCCATGGGGGTGTGACTAGCGATGTGGGAGGTGTGACCAGTGCTGTGGGTGTGCAGACAGATTGGCTAGCACCACGGAAGGCATAGCTAATACATAAGTATATACACACATCTAGACATTGTAGTCAGAGGTCATTCACACTCAACAGGCTGCTTAGTCAAAAACCTAAACATCCAGATAAACACTGACTCAGATTCCAGAGTGACACACCAAGTAGTAAATATAAAAAAGGCATTTATTGCAAAATCTCAAATGATGGTATATTTATATTCATTATAAACCAAGTGACAAGGCAATGAAATCATTAGCCTGTCGACCGTTTCGGTGGTATATCCTCCACTTTCCTTAAGGGCTCATAATGTTAGCATAAAACATCTGGCTAAAAATATAGGGAACCCAAAACCAATTAAAAGCTACAAAACGCCCCTGGCCGGTAATGTCTTATCCATGACTGGACTGCTGGAAACACAGTCGGCTCCACTGTTCAAAAGGAAGGAAAAATACTTCTGGAGTACTGGCACTTGACAAAGCACATGACCAAAGTCGGATTGGGTATTTAAAGTGGCCCTGGAGAATATTCCAAAAGTGTCCTCATGGTAGGTGTGGTCAAATTGTCATGGGGCCAAATCAATACTAGGCAGGTCACAGGTATGGGTGCCGCCTTGGAGACCATTGTGGGAGTAACCAGCACACTGGATGTAGCTATTGATTTAGACTGCATTAGGCCATCCTCCAACCATTTCCCCCTCAAGCACCAGGAACGTGCAGTCAGGGTAGGCAGGGGCGGCAGTGCCTCCCTTGTCATACTCCCTCCCCTATAATGCTCCCTGTCATGCTCCAGAGTTTTGAAATAAAAACAGTTTTTTCATACATGTGCCTCCCCAGCCGCTGGCCCCAACGCACGTCACTGTCAAGCACATACAGTAGGCTATTCCGTACACACCACTGTAAGGTGCTTGCAGCTCGCTATTAAATCACTCAAGTTGGGGCATATTTATAATTTTTGGGGTTTTATAGCTGATAATTATAATTTCCTATGATGGCATTAAGAATTAAGCACAGCCGGCAGGGGCGTTCCGTATGTATAATGGGTGCAGGATATGCGGTGAACATGGGCCCCTGGGTCCAGGAGGGCCCCTCACTGCGCGCCCTGCACCCATAATATTAGTTACCTCTCCGGAGTCCGGCGCTGTAAAACGACTGGAAAATGGCCGCGGCGGCCATTTTCCCGTCGTTTGGGCTTGCGCAGTACAGGAAAATGGCCACCGCGGCCATTTTCCCGGTGACCTGTGCATTCATTATAGACTCTGGGCACACTCTAGTGCCCAGAGTTTATAACTCCGGTGCTGGCGGCGCACAGCTCAGTGCGCTCCCGGCCACCGGGCGGAGAGGAGGGGGCCACGTGTTGGAAACTGCACATGGGCCCCCTCCTCTCTAGAAACGCCCCTGACAGCCGGGGTGCTAATAATCACATACAGGGACAGGGGCTCCGATAGTTGCCTATCACTGCGATGTGTTATAAATGAAGCGATTGCTAAAATGATCCCTTCACTTCTCCTTGGGGATCTTGCTGTGCTACGGCACATGTGCGGTCTGCTGACCACGAACGTGCAAGCGGCCATTGCCGGGGAGGGATCCTAAGGATCAGGGCCGGCTACAGGGGGAGCCGCGCCCTGTGCAGAACAGGACTCAGGCGCCTGTTACCTGCACGCAGCTTAGCCGCGCACAACCAAAAATGGAGCTGTCACCTAATTATCATACGCCACACCCCTTAAATGACATTATTTGGGGTCGTAGCTGGGCTTCCCCCAGCCCTCTTCATGCACTGAATGGATGCCACGTGTACGCGACCTGCATCCACTCTATTCTCCGGGTTCCGGCACAGCTGTGGTGGTGGAGGTGCCCAACCTCCTGACCGCCCGTGGGTGGAACAGCAGGGCAGTGCCCGAAAAACAGGAATCGGGAATGGTTGGGGAGGGGTGTGCCCTCTATGGGGTGGCACCCCTATTCGACCGCACTGGTCGAACGTGCCTCGAGCCGGCCCTGCTAAGGATCCCTCACCCTGTAAATGTTGCGAAGTGTAGCCCATAGGCCCCACTGTGACTAATGCCATCTGAGGAGGACGTTAGCTACCAGGGCCAAGCTCCAGAATGCACTTGGTAAATTCGGCAACTAAGCAACCACCATAGAAACCCCGGCACTGGAGCTGTACATTAACCATCGGGTTTGTCTGCCTCTCTGAATCAGGCCCATAGCAGAGTGTAAAACATGTAAACACATGAAAATGCAAAAAAAGGGCTCTGGACATACAGTAAGTGGAATCTTCTTAATTGTTACACAATATTTCTTTGCTAGATGATGGGCTGAGAGGAGTTGTTAAGGCACCAGAAATCGCATATTAACATGCCCAGCTATGATATAACATGACATTCAGCTGCTGTGCCAGAATATATACGTAACCTTTCTTCATGTGTCAATTTGAGAAGTGATAATAAATGTTCATTAGATTTCCCTGACTACAGATGTGACGGGGACAAAATCTAAGAGACTATCCTTCCCATCAGGGGCAGAAGTATGGGAGACAATGGAGGCACCTGCCGCCGGGCGCCAGCATTGAAGGGGCACCTACCTCCATCACCCACAATATATTCACCCCATTTAGGGCTGTAAATATAGGGAATAGGGGGGCACTAAATGATAACTTGCCTCCGGGCGTCTGGGATGAACTTACACCACTGCTTCCCATAGAGAACACCAGATAGCTATTGTCTATAAAACGTCCCAGGTGTCATACAATGAATAGGTACAGTGTCTGCACCTATTAGAGAGGAACTCGCTGAGGCTCAGGCTGAAGCAGGACACACTGATCAGCGCCAGGTAATGAGGAGCCCTACAGTGTGGCATAATATGATTATTAAGCTTTATGCCACACAGTATAGACCCCCCTTACCTATCTGCCACCCCATAGTGGACTGGACATCATGTCCGGCCACTCACCAGGGGCTAAAGCTTTTGCCTGCCTACCATAGGGCATATTAAGTGACCTGGCCCTCTGCCTGCCTAACATGACCCACGGGCCTGAGGCCTGATTGCACCCACGGGCCTAATGTCCGACACCTGGTGGTCTAGGGATGAGGGGTAAATTAGCAGTGTCCGGGGCCGCCTACCCGTAAGCTGGGCGGCTGATATAAGACGGCGAGAGCAGGCAGAGCTATGACGCGGCGAGCCGTGATTGGCTTGTCATGTCTGCTTCTCAATGGCTGCTGGCTCGTGACCAGCTTCAAATTTAAACTGATGCTGCCACCCGCTTGCCCACTGCCCCCCTTTGGTGCCACCTTCTTGCCCGCTGCCGCCGTTTGCTGCCGCCAGCTTCGGCTTGCTGCCACCACCTAACCAGCAAGCCCTTCAGAGTCTGGCTCTTTGCGAAACCGGGATAATTGGGCGTCCTGAAGAATATCTTCAGGACGCCTGGACAGAGGGTTCCATTACGTTCCCGGGAAAACGCCTCCTGCATGCATTACTTATCCGAGCTGTGGCATCAGGTAATCTGCGATCCCAGCGGCTGGCTGAGTGACGCATGGGTCACGCAAGTCGGCCACCGCAGATGCAACAAAAAGGCCAGGAAATCTCTGTCTGCCGACCAAGACCCTGGACGCTTCCCTCCCCCCCAATGGCGGCAACACGCCTTTGGTTTGGGAAACGGATGCTGTCGCCGCCCCCTCCCTGCCAACTAATGGCAGCAGACTGTCAACCACAGTCAGTCTGCTGCCGATCTGAGTGTGATCACGCAGGACCCGTTTTGCATATGCGCAGAATAGGTCCTGCACACATGCAGATTCCTGACTATTGGGAATCTGCGTGCGGGCAAATATCTGTCCTCTGCTGAATCACCCCCATTGATTGTCTTCGATACTCTATTCCAGAGTGTGGTTTCTCTGCAGTTTTGAAGTGTTTTTTAGCTTAGTAAATCTACGAGATGCAGTCCTGCCAATAAACCACCACAAAAATGACAGTATTTGAAACCCACCACTTAGTACATTTACCCCTAAATCTTAAATTCTGAACTGCATATATACAAAGAGAAACTTAGTGCATCATTATTATTTGTTTCACTAAAAGTGTACGAAAAAATAAAGAAAAATACTGCAAATCTTTGACATAAAGTCCTTTTTTTATTCTTTTGTCACAATTAGCTCACAAACTAGGTCAAATACAAGTTGTAGTCAGTGAGTGTGATTTATGTGCTAGCTGTATACTTGACAAAAGTGTAATAATCTCTGTATAAAAAACATAAAGCACAACAAATATCAGAGAGAGCGAATATCACCTTTAAAGACATCCAGCTAATAGATGAGAGGCAGCCGCTGTCTGTGGGAGTTTTCTCTCTGAAACGAAAAGTCAGGAATCCAATATTGTGTCCGACACGTTCGTGAATTTCTCTCCAGGTATATCTATTATAAGCTATATATTCCTAACGTGATGGTTTTGAATGCCTTGAAATAAAGTTAAGTGCATTCACATAGATCCCTTGGAGTGTGCCAGTAATGTATCCTGTCTGCGTTGCTACCTTCATTATATCACTTGTGATAACAGTAGGATCTTTCATGGTATCGGCTCTCTCTGTAGCCTCATCTGTGAGGAAGTTTTAACAAGTAGATCTCAGTCAGTCTTCAGAATGTTCATATAAAAAAAAAATAGAGAAGCAGAAGAACTTTCCTAATAAAATGGAAGAAAAAAAAGTTTAAGAAATTCTGCCGTCAAGTCACAAGTTTCCATATGGAATAAAACTTAAATACAAGTTATACAAGTAGCAGTCAAAAATATATAGTTGGGGACATTTAAAAATGTGGTCACGTTGTGTATAGCCAATAGGAAGTCAACTGCTAAAGATAAAATGCTCCCCAACCAGCCCCCTCTTCCCCTTGCTCCCCTCATCCCTCAAATGCTCAGTCTCTACCTCTTAAACTGTTTTAAATATTGTCAGCGACACAAACATTTTGGTTTCGTACATGGGCACAATACGAGGCGTATCACTGCCCCTAGCACTTGTGTCTATTGACTGCTGTGCTGGCTCCCCACGGTGAGAGGGGACACACCTGCCAACTTCATGTGAGTTGGGTCAAATATGCAGAACGCAGGATGGCCAGACAATTCGCTCAAATGGGGCCTGTCATGACCAAATTGGGAAAGGTGTGAGGTACGATATAGGGACTCAGTTACCGTAATGAAGAGGTCAGTTATGTACATGGAACCAGTTAAATGTGAGAAGGAGGTACCCGATATAATTCCATGCTGTGAATCTTCTTCACTCTAAACTGTACCCACAGAACTCCAACTAAAGAGAACAGGTGGTGAAGTTGCCCATAGCAATCAAACAGCTACCAGCTATAAATTTGTAGACTGTACTTGATAAATGATAGCTAAAAGCTGATTGGTTGGTATGCTTTGTGAGAATATCTTTGCTGGCAACGCCATGTCTCATTTTTGCCTCCTACCACTTTGAAGGGAGCTCAGCTGGGACTAATTGCACAGCTCCTTCCCTTACATCTGGGACAAAATGGTTTCACCTGGATGTGGCCAAGTTTGTGACGGAGCATCTGCAGGAAGGGAGTTATGCCAGACTAGTGGAAACCAAAGACTATCCACAAATTGATCAGGGCTAAGAACATGATGGTGTCTATTCCAGGGCTTCTTGCTGTAACAGCAAAACATTTTTGGGAGAATGTGGCATCCAACAGGCTCACAAATGGACACAAAGACTTGGCATGGATGGCCATCCAAGAGGAGGCCTACCAGCTGTTCACTGGGGAAAAACCCTATGGCATAATGTGTAGGTGTGGTGGACTTGGGTCTCTTTCTCCCCAATAAACCAACACACTGGTGCACATTTTTTGTACTTTATTAAAAGGGTAGGAAGAGGTTTTATTTATGACCATGCCAATTCAAAGGTCAAATATTTCCTTCCTGACTAATAAACATTTAATTGAAATGGTTCTAGATAAAAAGTACATCTGGATCTTCACTACCCATATTAATTCACAAAAGAGAGCATCTCCCCCTGTATTAACTCTTCCAAGAATACTCCTTAGCCTAATTATGCCATTTTAAAATTCCTTTTTTTCTATATTATAGATAACTATAAAACCTTAATACTAAAATCCAGACCTTAATCATCTACACACACACACACAATCTAGTATTACTACTTAAATTGTATACTTTGAGCAATATTAAGTCCACAATGATGTTACTAATTTGTGGTCATAGATATGTTGGTACACTTGCAGAATATTTCGTTGACTCTGGGACTGGTTGTTAAGAGAGGATTTGGAGAGGTCTATTGGCAGCTTCTATGATATGCTGACTCTCCTACTGCAATGTTAGCCTGGTAAAACCACTAAGCCCCACAGTTTTATACTTAAATACCTAAAATAAAAATCTATGCAGAATCTATGCAACCAATGATCGCAATGTTTGCTCATTTGACCAAGCTGTTAAAGCTGAACCCAGCATGTGCATACCCTAAACCATTGGAGAAGTTCCCTAACCATCAGGTTAGTGTGTAACTCTGAATCTGGTCCTGAGACCACTGTGAGCATCTGAAGATGCTGAAATATTGATAGATGCATCTTTAGGCACCACTATCGGTACTGTACCATCAGCCCTTTGGCAGTTCTTTGACTTAAAGTTTTTTTTGTTTAAACTATTCACTTTTTTATTTGCAGATCACACAGCTTAGAAGGAGCAGTGATTTTGGTATGAATGGGCTACACTGGATATCAACACATACAGCAAGTCATGTAACCAGACCTTAGAGCTGTAATGCTGTTAATATTTCCCCATATTAATTAATTTAAGCTTCTTATTTTTACTTGGTTTAGTCCTATTTATGTATTGAATTATTCAAGATGTGCCACTTTTTGTGTCCTATAACAACTCCCTTTTCTGTAACTACTATTGTTCACTGGCACTCGGCTGCCTACAGGACCTAAACTCTAAGAAGTGAGGTTGCGCATGCGCACAGCCAAAGGTCATGCTGTGCAGCACCAGAGGGATCCACTTGGATCCATCTTTACAACCCTGGACCTCCTGAAGATGGCGTTGGTTCTTGCAAGCAAACTTTATGTTTTCAGAGTTTGCTGAATACTAGGCAGCCTTATCGGGCCCATAACAGTGAATGGGCCCATTATTTAAAACTCACAGGAAATAGCATTTCCATATGTGTAATGGGCCCTTAAGTGATAATGATTAGGCCCCTATTTATGCCAACTAAATAGGAATAACTAGATAATCCTAAAATTCTATACAGAAAACAGCTAACCAAATCTTCAGCATAGCTCTGGTAATTACACTGAAGAATATGCTAGCAGGATCTCTGAATAGCACAGATAACTGAACTGTAGACAAATGCTGGACAGTTGTTTCTGTATAGCACAAATAGTTTGCACAGTGGAGAAATGCTAATAGGTCACACGTTTTCGGCAAAGCACAGATAATTGCACTGTAGGGAAATGCTGGCTAGCTCTTCCAAATAGAACAGGTAATTTAAACAGATCTTCTGAACAGCCCACATAAGTTGAACTGTAGAGACATACTGGCAAGGCTCTGGACTCCTAAATAGCGCACATGATTAAACTGTAGAGAGACACTGGGAAGATCTTCTGAATAACCCAAATTGATTGCTCTGAGAGATGCTGGTAATTAAACTATAAGAGATGCTGAGCAGATCTTCATAATAATAAAAAAAATCACCTGGGTGCATTACTAGGCGCAGTCATTCCTGTATTAATCTTTCCTCTCCCCCCCCAAATGCCACTATGTTGTGCCACAAATAAACATTTTAACCATTTTAACAGGTGCGGCCAATAAAAAATAGGTCTGTGACATCACCAAAAAGCATTTGAACATGTGTCGGGAAAGAGCTCTGCAACTCCTGTCTGCTGATGCCACTGCTTGTTTGTATGGGGACATTGTAACCGATGAGCTCCATTCCTGTACCAAATTACATGTGTTTGCTACCCCTGGGGAAAGAAGGCAACTCTCCCACATTCTACCCACATCACCAGTGTAGAGGGTGGGGTTGTGATGATTCTCTGAAATTGCGTGTGAAATATCTCCTCATAATACAGCCCCATGCAATTTAAGTTTGTTACTCTCATAATATATCTCTGTGGGCACAGCAGCAATAACATGATTTGTGGTACCACACCCTGGACGTCCCAACTGGACCCCCCTGAATCTCCTGCAGCACAGAAGGAATAAGTATGACACATCCTGATAAACATGCATTGTAATTCAAAAATATATTTTAAAAAAAAATAATTGTGGGGTATTTTTGGGGGCAACCTGCAAATTCTAAGAGGATATCCTGAAAGTCGGTTAAGCCCCCCCCCCCCAAAAAAAACAATGTTCGATTGCAAGGCAGCCACCAGGTTTCTATGCAGGATGCAACCTTGCCACAATTACCAAGCTCCGGAAACTTTCTGGGAGAGGAATCCATAAGGACCCCCCCAAGCAATGGCCGTTGCGTGATCTGATGAGAACACATGCACACTCCCCAGCCCAGAAATAAAGTAACTTGTGTTACATTTGTGCTCTCACTGTGGCAGCCAGTCGGCTGTTACTATAAAGATCACAGATTTAACAAAACACGAGATACCGTACTGCAGTCCAGCTTCTAATAATCACTGTTTTATTAACACTGATTGTCTCCCCAGTAATTAATTGGAATTAAGAAACGCTGTTGATAAAACAGAGCTGATGTGTTTAAGGGGTTTCCTAGTTTAACGAAAATATTTCTGCACCAAACAAACTGCAGCATCGTAGCTTATATATAACGCTGTATTCAACTTTATGGGCTAATTACATTTGGTTATTTAATGAAACGTTATCAATACTTTAGAGCAGAAATGAAAACGCCGGTTTGCACATAATAACATTGTGTAAAGTACAAAGCACCTCATATGCTTTTAGTTAAATTATATATCAGTGCGCTTACAATATTTAAATCATCAGTTATTTCCTATATTCTGGTCTGTGCATCCTATCGCCTCTTGCTAGCGTTTCCTAAACTACAAATACAAAATGCAGAAAGTCACTTTACGCTTTGAAATATATTAATCACAACGAGCTGTAGTCAGGCACTTTCTCGTGTATTTAATAAATGTCTTTGTGTTACCTAAATGTAAGAGAATTATAAACGTGTGTCTATCATCACGTGTCCGCTTGTCACATGTATCCGATGAGGTGTACTGTTGTTTTCTAAATTAAAATTCTTTAGCCGATTCTGATTCGGACACTGGGCCTGATCCAAAGACAGACGCTAATGCGATCGCAGCTGGGATTCTGGGCCTGATTCAGAGCCGGACGCTCTTTCAGAGCACTCGCTCTGAATCAGTGCCCACCTATTGTATTTTTAGAACGACCTCCTGGCCACTCGCATAGCTGTGGGTGACCACCCACAGCTAGTGCGAGCGGCCAGTCAAGACCATCGCGACCATCAGGCTTGCGACGAGTCCCTTGTGGTAGGGTCTCGTTGCCGCAAGCCCTGGAGTGCTTTTGGCTCTATCAGAGCCGAAAGCACTCCCACTGACATCACTTGCGATGTCAGTGGGGCCGGACCCAGACGGTAGGCGTTAACATGGGAACGCCTCCGTCTGGGCAGTAACGCCCCTGGCACGCCCACCAAAGGCCTGTTGCTATCCGGGTCTCACGCATGCGCACGACGGAGCCGGCTCCCTCGTGTGCATGCGCACTGGGCCAACATCGACCCGCTTGCGAGCGCTCAGCGCTCGTGAGCGGGTCTGAATCAGGCCCACTGTACGCAACGCAGCTGCGAAAATGCGCTAATAGTTACGAAGCTTACCCCAGCATAAGGATGCCCACCGCTGCCTTCTCATATGCGTACGGTGTCACCTACCTGCGTAAATGTCTGTAACATCGACGCACATGGAGCGGCCATCTTGCCCTTGCGGCAAGTCTGACCAGCCGCAGACTCGCCAGCTCTCCTGACACGCAGAGGGCTCTCATGCCACATAGGAGATCGCAATGGCTAATTTATCCACGCCCATGTAATGGCGATTAAACTGACAGACACGCCTGCGTTTTATTTACCACCCGCCGTTACTACTCCCAAACGCTGACAACCTGTCACTCACTTAGCAATGGATTCCTCTGTACGCCGCTAGTGTATCCATCTCTAAATCAGGCCCACTGCGCGCCCGCGTCTGACCTTTTCCAGATGCAGGTCTGTGAATTTATGTATAAGCCGCTACATAGACCTTCCCTGGTGTAAATCCGGGCGTCCAAATGTGCAAGAGCTGAGACGCTCGCTGTCAGTGTCTGTAGGTGCTGATATAGAGCTCGGTTGTACCGTCAAAACTTGCACCAGCAAGTGAGTGGGTCTGGTCTATGAATGCGGCGACGATCAAAGACACGCAAAAAAAGGGTACGTGGAATGGCGCTAGATACACATTACAACATTGAAACAATGTAATCATAAATCATTTTATAAAATGTAAAAATTCAATATCGATAGTACTAATACAGCAAGAAATGATGTAGCATTAAAACATGTACAAGTAAAACAGTATCTTTGCCACAATGGCCCTGATTCAGACCCACTCGCGAGCGGCTGTCCGCTCGCAAGTGGGTCGATGGTCTGCACAGAGCATGCGCACGATGGAGGGAGCTCCGTCGTGCGCATGCGCCAGACGCGACGAGCGAAGGAATGTCCTTCGCTCGTTGTGTCTGATCAAAGGGGGCGTGCTGTCGATGTTGATTGACAGCACGCCCCCTTTGGTGGGCGTGCCGGGGGCATGCCTCCCTGACGGGGGCGTTCCCACGGGAACGCCTCCCGTCAGAAGCCGGCCCACTGACATCACTAGTGATGTCAGTAGGAGTGATTTTGGCTCTGATAGAGCCAAAATCACTCCGGGGCTTGCGGTTGAAAACCTCAACCGCAGGCTCCGGCTCGCAGTTTCGATGGTCGCGATGGTCAAGACCATAGCGGCCATCAAACTGCACGCTCGTATAGGCTGTGGGTGGTGACCCACAGCTATACGAGCGTCCAGGAGGACGCTCCATTTTTATGGAGGGCGGCCCTCATTCAGAGCGTGCGCTCTGCTCAGAGCGTACGGCTCTGAATGAGGGCCAATAAACGGATGAATACATAAAGGAAAGTAATATCCTGTAACAACTGCAACAATAGTAATAAAGATTATAGATGTGGCTGTATATATTTCCGTACAAGGAGAGAATAAGCCTCCAGAGGTAAATAGGTGTTAATACCGGTAAACAGCCATATCATCAAAGACACACCCGCGATATTCCCACCGGACACATCATCTCTGTTCATCTGTTTAGCCACACACTCACGTTACCTACCGGTCACCGCCCACGATCGCCCCTTACAACATTTTCTGCAGCAGTGCGTCTAAATTTGTTCTGCGACTCTGTATGAATAAATTCGGCACGCATGCGAGGTGCGACTCTCACACATGCACAGGCAAAAACAACATGGCTCCATTGCGTCTGATTTAGAATCACGCCCACAGTTCTCAGGGGCAGCTCTCCAGTGGCTATCGGGGAGAAAAGACTTACCGATTAGCCGACAGCCCCAGAGCCCCCTGCACATACGGAACTTGGGCTTTGGCTTCCAGTAGCAAAAAAATAAAAAATTGTTAAGAAAAGTAATAAACTTTTAAAATACCAGCACAAAAATAGTAAGAAGTAAAATACCAAAAATGATTTAGTTTAATAAGAATTTGTTTTCCTGTGCATCATTTCAGCTATCGCCTTCCTGAGCCTGTGATAAATATAGGACAGCTGGCAGTACATGTACATCCCGTTATCCACATTAAATAGCTTTCCCCGTGCAGAGGATAGCGAAGCCTATCTCTGGGGCCAGTGTCGGCTCAAGTGGCGGGCTAGCAAGGCTATAGCGCGGGGCACTGCGGCCTAAAGGTGCCAACACAGTCACCCCTCTAGCACCATCGCTGTCATATCTCTGACTGCCAGCAAACAGTCGCAAGTTACTAGGACCTACCAGCTCTCCACAGAGGCGCAGTTGTGCAACTTCTGTCAAGGCTCACTGCTGCATCTTTCCTCCATGCCGCGCCTCTGAGGAAGGGGAGCATGCAGGCTGTCCATGAAGAAAGTTAGTTGAAGGGGCCCAGGGAGAGGGTTGGCTCTTGAGAGGACACAGGAGGCTGGAGTGACATGGAGCAGAAAGCTGGAGAGACATGCGGCAGGAGGCTGGACAGACATGAGTTAGGAGCACAGGAGGCTCCAAAAGTGGGGCTGCAGTGCAGTCCAAAATTCAAATAGGGCAGCCACAACAATTGCTGTCCAATTTTGGACTGCCACCTCTGGAGCTGCCACTGGTTAGGAGGCTGGAGAGACAAGGGTTAGGCAGCTGGAGAAACATAAGGCAGGAGGCTGGAGAGACAGAGGGAAGGAGGCTGGAGAGACCGAGGGCAGGAGGCTGGAGTGTACATGAGGCACAGGGCAAGAAGCTGGAGTGACACGGGGCACGAGGCTGGAAAAACACAGGGCAGGAGGCTGGAGTGGACATGAGGCTGGAAAGACACAGGGCAGGAGGCTGGAGTGGACATGAGGCTGGAAGACACAGGGCAGGAGGCTTGAGTGGACATGAGGCTGGAAAGACACAGGGCAGGAGGCTGGAGTGGACAAGAGGCTGGAAAGACACAGGGCAGGAGGCTGGAGTGGACAATAGGCTGGCAAGACACAGAGCAGGAGGCTGGAGTGGACATGACGCTGGAAAGACACAGGGCAGGAGGCTGGAGTGGACATGAGGCTGGAAAGACACAGGGCAGGAGGCTGGAGTGGACATGAGGCTGGAAAGACACAGGGCAGGAGGCTGGAGTGGACATGAGTCTGGAAAGACACAGGGCAGGAGGCTGGAGTGGACAAGAGGCTGGAAAGACACAGGGCAGGAGGCTGGAGTGGACAAGAGGCTGGAAAGACACAGGGCAGGAGGCTGGAGTGGACATGAGGCTGGAAAGACACTGGGCAGGAGGCTGGAGTGGACATGAGGCTGGAAAGACACAGGACAGGAGGCTGGAGTGGACAAGAGGCTGGAAAGACACAGGGCAGGAGGCTGGAGTGGACATGAGGCTGGAAAGACACAGGACAGGAGGTTGGAGTGGACATGAGGCTGGAAAGACACAGGGCAGGAGGCTGGAGTGGACATGAGTCTGGAAAGACACAGGGCAGGAGGCTGGAGTGGACATGAGTCTGGAAAGACACAGGGCAGGAGGCTGGAGTGGACATGAGGCTGAAAAGACACAGGGCAGGAGGCTGGAGTGGACAAGAGGCTGGAAAGACACAGGGCAGGAGGCTGGAGTGGACATGAGTCTGGAAAGACACAGGGCAGGAGGCTGGAGTGGACAAGAGGCTGGAAAGACACAGGGCAGGAGGCTGGAGTGGACAAGAGGCTGGAAAGACACAGGGCAGGAGGCTGGAGTGGACAAGAGGCTGGAAAGACACAGGGCAGGAGGCTGGAGTGGACATGAGTCTGGAAAGACACAGGGCAGGAGGCTGGAGTGGACAAGAGGCTGGAAAGACACAGGGCAGGAGGCTGGAGTGGACATGAGGCTGGATAAACATCTGTTGTCTTATGATAACATTGGTTACAGGCATCTTCCGGACCATGTGATCTCCTACATGAATAGTGAGCACCTACTGAAGTCACCGTCTGCCCACGGAGGATCAGTTTCTTCAGAGGTTCTCCGTTGCAGAGAAACCACCATATAGGTAAGGTGTATTTTTATTTTTATTATGTAGGCAGAGACTTTCTCTCCTGCAAGTCTTTACTCATTAGTGCTCTTCTCCCTATATTAAACAGACCCCACATATTAACTTGGAGGAAAATAAGGTCTCATTTATCCAAATCTGAGAAACAGATCACAATACGTACACAGTATGTAAACCATAGTTGCCGACATTCAGCTCCCTCCTTCCGGGAGGGAGCTGAACGCCTGCACACAGCGGGGGGCGTGGCCGGGCACTGACTCCGAATGGGGATGGGGCCAGGGGCGTGTCCAGATGATCGCACCATCGTGGCCCCGCCCTCTCTTCACAATGCCACAAATAAAGGCACGATGAAGAATCAGCGCAAATCGCGTCATCGGGCCCCCCACTGCGGTGGTGTTTCTAGTTGTATTCGGGGGGGATCAGGCGGCAGCTGCGAGGCTTGCCTGCCTTTCCGGGGGGTCAGGAGTGGCACCCGATATTTGGGAGGCTCCTGACCAAGGGTAGGCAAGCCTGATGTAAACTAAAGTGAAAATGTGTAACTACTGTAAACTGGGGAGAAAAAAGTGGAATATCAGGGGATTTAAATGGGAGTTTGAACGTTCTTCAAAAATTATTATAATCTAAGTACCTTGGATGATATTTAGGGGTATATTTACCAAAGTGAGAGTTTTTAGAAATGGTGACGTTGCCCATAGCAACCAATCAGATTCTACTTTACATTTAACTAGCACCGAAGATAATAGCTAGAACCTGATTGGTTGCTATGGGCAACATCTCCACTTTTAAAAACTCTCACTTTAGTAAATATACCTCATTTTCTTTCAACATTCATTTGCCTGCCTCTTCTCTCATGCAGGGGGAGCTTATCGGCAGTAATAAATCAGGTGCCCTTTTCCAAACACTACGGACAAATGTGTCTAGCAGAGGTTCCCAAACTCGGGGCCTGATTCAGCAAGGATCGCAAGTGCAAAAACACACGCCCCCGCTCGGTTGTTTTGCATTCTGCGCATGCATCGCAGTCCATGTGCACGAACCAGCAGCTAGAGCTCAAGCTGCGTATGCCGACGCTGTGGATAATTTATGCACGCCCCTGTAATGGCGTTCAAACGCACTGGCACGTTTGCGTTCGTCCGACCACTCCCCCATCACCACTCCCAAATGGTACTTTCTGTCAATCACTCTGCGATGGATTTGTGTAGTCACTGCGATCGCAGTCCCAACCGTTACAGGGGCATGCATAAATCATCCACAGCGCCGGCATACGCAGCTTGAGCTCTCGCTGCATACAGGAAGTCTAGCAATTTCTGGGTAAGGTCTGACCTGCCTTAATTGTGTGTGATGCTCCGATGGTACTCATTGGTACCGATGTTTTTGCAGACTTGCACGGTATTACGGATGTGAGTAAAGGGAAGTGGGCGTCTGTATGTTGTGCTGCGGAAGCTCTGTGATCGCAGTCAGTTGCATAATTTCCCAGCAGAACTGCCTTGCTGAATTAGGCTCTTGCGGTCCTCAAGGCACCTTAACAGACCAGGGGCCTCATTCAGACCCGGTCGCAAGTGCTGAGCGCTCACAACCGGGTCGATGTTTGCCCACTGGGCATGTGCACGTCGGAGCCGGCTCCGACGTGCGCATGCGCGAGACCCGGCTGGCGACGGGCGCTCCGTCGCTACAGGTCTCGCACCAAAGGAGGCGAGCTGTCGATGGTGATTGACAGCTCGCCCCATTTGGGAGACGGGCAGGGGGGGTGGCCGGCCAAACGGAGGCGTTCCCGACGGAACGCTTGCCGTTTGGGGGTGGCCCCACTGACATCAGCAGTGATGTCAGTGGGGAGCTTCCTGCTCGATCAGAGCAGGAACCTCCCTGGGGCTTGTGCTTGCCAAGACCCAACCATAGGGTCTCGTCACAAGCCCCGATGATCGCGATGGTCTTGACCATCGTGACCATCAACCTGGTCGCTCGCTAGAGCTGTGGGTGGCACGCCTGCATTTCACCGACCATCCCCCCCATCACCACCCCCAGATGGCACCTGTCAATCACTCTGCGATGGGTCTTCGTAGTCGCTGCGATCGCAGTCCCGATCACAGTGGCTGGTTTTCACACTGCAATGCCTACGAATGGTCAGAACGCAACAATCAGCCAATTGCGTGCGTTATCACAGTTGCAATCCTTGCTGAATCAGGCCCTAAGTCACTTGTGCTTAAGTATGGATATACTGAAAACCTGGACTGTTAGGGTGCCTTAAGGACCTGATTCAGCTTTGAACGCAGTTGCTTATACGCACGTAATCGGCTGATTGCATTCATATGCATCGCAGTGTGCATACGTGAAAAAGTCATTGCGATCGGGACTGCGATCGCAGTGAGAACGCAGATCCATCGCACAGTGATTGACAGGAAGTGCTGTGTGTGGGTGGTGAGTGGGGGTGGTTGGCCAAACGCAGCAACACCAGTGCATTTCAACGGCGTTGCATGGGCATGCATAAATTATCCACTGCGATACCATATGCAGCCTGAGGCCTCATAGCGTCTGCTGAAGTTCGCAATTGAGGTGCATATGGGTCCGATGGTACTAGATTGTACCAATGTTTTCGCAGTCTTGCTAACCATTATGAATGTGCGTGTAGGTGAAGTGGGCGTCCTTATGTAGTGTGACGGCATTGCGTTCGCTATGGATTAACATACTAACGCAGTTGATATGCCGGCAGTGAATCAGGCGCCAAGTTTGTGAACCATGGTGTATAGTAATGTAAAATAGAACATGCACCATTGGATTCCCCCTGCTCTCAACAAAAACCACTAACAACAATATTATACAAGTTTTATACTGGAAAATAACTCTGACAAAGAATCATCTAAATTGCATATTATGATTTATATATCATTTTATCAATTACAACAGTCATTTACCTGATCATACACAAACTATGGAAATGTTAAAACGAATTAAAAAACAGTGGGGTACCCTTTTAATATATTGTCAGTAATATGTGAATAGGATCCTCCTAAGAACAAAAGTAATCAATCAATCTTACCCGCGATACGTAGGTTACATTTGGGTTCCATAGGCTCAGTTGACGTAAAACTACCTCTGACTGTAATCACTATAATGCAAGTTCTGGCTACAAAGAAACTTTTTGTGCAAGATGTATGAGTTGTCTCCTGCCCACAGCCGAACCCTAATGGAACATTCTGACAATGTTGACATTTCACCTGTCGACAGTTTGAGAATGTTGACATGCAGGGCTGCCATCAGATATGGTGGGACCCAGTACTGACAAAATAGGCAGGGACCCCCTTTCCCCTTTTTGAACAGCAGCAATTGTGTGTGGGTATTAGTATTTTCAATGGGGTTTTTAATAATTATATATGCCCTTGATAATTGAGATAATCTGTCTATCACTGAAGTGACACCAGACAGTGCAGTTTTTTCACTTCCTTTTGACACCTCTAGCCCCCATCTGTCTCTCCAGCCCAGCCCTGCTGTCCTACAGACTGACAGCCTCTGCCCCAGCCAGCCAGACCCAGACAGCCTGCCCCTGCCCCAGACAGCCTGCCCCAGACAGCCAGCCCCAGTCAGTCACCCCCAGACAGCCAACCCATGCCTCAGACAGCCAACACCTGCCCCAGACAGCCAGCACCTGCCCCAGCCAGACAGCCCCAGACAGCCAGCCCCAGACAGCCAGCCCCTGCCTCAGACAGCCAGCTTCTGTGTTCCATACCACCAGCCCCTGCCCCAGACAGCCAACCTCTGCCCCAGATGGCCAGCTCCAGCCAGACAGCCCCTGCCCCAGACAGCCTGCACCTGCCCCAGACAGCCAGCACCTGCCCCAGCCAGACAGCCCCAGATAGCCAGCCCCAGACAGCCAGCCCCTGCCTCAGACAGCCAGCCCCTGCCCCCGACAGCCAGCTTCTGTGTTCCATACCACCAGCCCCTGCCCCAGACAGCCAACCTCTGCCCCAGATAGCCAGCTCCAGCCTCAGCCCCAGCCCCAGACAGTCGGCTCCACACTTACCTGCTACTTCCTGTTGCTCCCCAGTCCTCAAAACAAGCAGCAGCTCCTCTGTCCTCTCTCTCTCTATCAGCCTGCCGCCGGGGTCTCACTCTCCAAATGAAAAAACAAAATTCCTCTGACACGTTCTCTGTCAACATTTTAACAATGTTGCCAGCATAACTGTGGACATTGTGGTGTTGACATCATGAATGTCATTATTGTCATTGTCAACCTTTTGGCTAAGCTGCTGCACATTGCCGAGATTTTCCCTTCCAAGCTGGTGGTTTTACTATCTAGCAGTTTGGAGGATCTAAAAAGACCCCACAGCAGAATTTTGGTGACGTGGCAGCTTCCAAGGGGTCTATGTAGTATGTAGTAAGCCTAGGAGAGAGATAAACTGGATGGAGAAAAAAAATCAGATCCTAAATGTCATTTTTCAAACACAGGCCCGTATTCAATTTGAAGCGAAAAGCCGTTTTTGCGTGTTTTGGGCGGAAACTTTTCGCCGATGATGTCATTTTCGCCTGTCTTGATTTTACTCCGTATTCAATTTGGAAGACTTTTTGCCTGGGCGGAAAGTCAATGCAATGTAATAGGCGGAAAAGTTTTGCCTATGAATGGGAGGCAGAAAAAAGTGCAGAATTGGGGTTTTGGGGTGCAACGTTGCGGGAACCTCCGTGCACCCTTCAGACAGTCCCCCAAAGGTAAACTGTGTCAAAAATGTTTTAAAAAACACTTAAGAACACCCCATAAAATTACTTTCAATTTGGGGGTGTAAAAAAAACAAATGTTGGGGGACAAAGTTAAAAACTAGTGAACTTGACTCTGGGGGGTCCCCAAGTACGCCCCAGGTGTTTTTTTGGTTGCAGGTGCTTGTGGCAGGTGGATTTTTCACGATTTTTTCAACTTAACTTTAGCAACTTTTAAATATGCTGATCCCCATTTTCAAGTTCCCCAAATTTGCTGGGATAAGTTATTTTCTGCAAAAAACCCTCCTGAATACTATTCTGCATCACTTGTACAAAAACGCTATTTAGCAGCTATTGAGCCCGTTTAAAAACACCAAATTCCTTCAGCACGCCAAATCGGGAGGTACCATAGGGAACCCCCATGTCAGAGCATCTTGTGGGGGGTGTCAGGCTGATTTCCCCAAATCTGCCAGTACTTTCCGCCTGTTCAAGTTTCGCCGGGTCCCGTTTTCGCGTACTTTCAAATTGAATATGGGGTAAGGCGGGCACGCGCACAATACTTTTCCGCCTACAAAACACGCGATGTAGGCTAAAAGTCTGGGAGGCGGAAAAGTATCACAGGTCCGCTGTAATTGAATACGGCTCACAGCCTGTAACATGGTGATTGGAACTTTTTGGTTGGTATTTGGGGCCAATGTATCAAGCTGGATTTCGCATAAAAAAAAATTGATTAAATTAGTTATGGCATGATAAATTGGATAATGTAGTATCAGTCATATGTGTTAAGCAGGAAATGAAAGGTTTATCATGTAAAATGATTGCGATAACATTCTATTTCTTGAAGACCGCATAACCTCTGTCTGCAAATAGCAGAAATGCGATATTATCAAATGTATCATTCAAACTTTGCAAATATTTATCAGTTTATCGCTTGCCTCAGATGGCATAGAAATAGCTTTATCATAAGAAGAAGGTTTAGGATAGGGGGGGTCTAAAAGCCCACCCATGTATAATAAAACCTCCCATGTAAGAGAGCCCACCCACGTATGTGAAGACCTCCCATGTAAGAGAGCCCACCCATGTATGAGAGTACAACCATATATGAGAAGACCTCCCATGTAAGAAAGCCCACCCATGTATGAGAAGACCTCCCATGTAAGAGAGCCCACCCATGTATGAGAAGACCTCCCAAGTAAGAGAGCACACCCATGTATGAGAAGACCTCCCATGTATGAGAAGACCTCCCATGTATAAGAGCCCACCCATGTATGAGAAGACCTCCCATGTATGAGAGCCTCCCATGTATGAGAAGACCTCCCATGTAAGAGAGCCCATCCATGTATGAGAAGACATCCCATGTACGAGAGCCCAACCATGTATGAGAGCCCAACCATGTATGAGAGCACCTCCCTGTATAATACCTCCCATGTAGGAGAAGACCTCCCATGTATGAGAGCCCACCATGTATGAGAAGACCTCTCTGTATGAGAAGACCTCCCATGTTTGAGAGCCCAACCATGTATGAGAAGACCTCCCTGTATAAGACCTCCCATGTATGAGAAGACTTCCCATATATGAGAAGACCTCCCATGTTTTCAGCTTCTCCTTTTCCTTGGCCTACTTGTTACTAGTAAGTAGGAGCCTTCCTCACAGAGCACTTCAGTTGAACCTTTAATTATAATTATTTGACACGTGTAAGTAAATGGATCCACAATATATGATATAAATTAAGCTTCTCTTCCTCCTCCACGGAGTGATGGCATGAGGTAGTCGTTTGCGGTTTTGATGAATGCGCTTGCTCCACTTCTTTCCTGGCCCGTGCGCAGTGCTTAAGATTCCAGGGTGTTGGACAGCAAATTGCTGATAAGTATAAATAAATTATATCGCATCTCGAAAAAAGTTTCGCAACACACAATGGTTTGCACAAACCGATATAAATTGTGTATGCATTGCGAAACTCCGCCAAAATAGGAAGATTTTTTAAGGTAAATATTAGTTTGTTTTTTTTGTGATCAAGCAGCTTCATTATAGGGGGCACTACTACTGGGGGCAATACTCAGAGGGCATTACTATTGGGACATTACTTAGGGCGCACTACTACTGGGAGCATTACTATTGGGGGCATTACTACTGGGGCATAACTATTGGGAGCACTACCACAGGGGGCATGACTACTGGGGGCATTGAATAGGGGGCACTGCATAAGGGGCACCACTCCTGGGGGCACTGCATAAAGGGCACCACTACTGTGGGTTCTGCAAAAGGGGCACTACCACTGTGGGCACTGTCACTACTGGGGGCACTACCACTACTGGGGGCACCACTATTGGGGGTATTGTATAAGGGGCACCACTACTGGCAGCACTGCATAAGGGGCACTATCACTACTGGGGCACTGCATGAGGGGCACTACCACTACTGGGGGCACTGCATAAGTTGCACTACTGCTGTGGGCATTGTTTAAGAGGCACTACTACTGTGGGCATTGTGTTTATTAGGGGCACTACTGTGGGTATTGTGTATAAGGGGCACTACTGTGGGCATTGTGTAAAAGGTGCACTACTATGTGTCATAACATGAATAAGAGGCACTAGTACTATGTGGTATAATGTGAATCATGGGCACTATGGCCCTGATTCAGACCCTCTCGATGCCACAGGCAGCTCGCAGGGTCTGTGGGCGAGTTTTTTTTTCTATTTGTCTGGCCGCTCGCAAAGCTATGGGAGACCTCCCACAGCTTGTGCGAGTGGCCAGGAGGCCGTCGCGATAATCGCGACCATCGGCCTTGTGACGAGACCCTGTGGTAGGGTCTCGTCTACCTGCTAATAGAGCTGGAAGTCCACTACTGACATCAGTAGTGATGTTAGTAGGGCCTCCCACAAACGCCAGGCGTTCCTAAGGGAACGCCTGCGTTTGTGCAGCCACCCCCCTCCCCGCCTACAAAACGGGTCGAGCTGTCACTCTCCATCGACAGCCGCCCCATCTTGTAGCGAGCCCCGTAGCGACTGAGCTGCAGTTGCTGGACGGGGCTCACGCATGCGCACACCGGACATGGCGCATGCGCAGTGGGGTAACATCGAGCTGCTTGCGAGGATGTGAATAAG
Source organism: Taudactylus pleione (assembly GCA_031769625.1). Lineage (NCBI taxonomy): Eukaryota > Metazoa > Chordata > Amphibia > Anura > Myobatrachidae > Taudactylus > Taudactylus pleione. The sequence goes on along the minus strand of JAUIMM010000513.1, from coordinate 418,006 downwards.
ATTGTGCAACTGGTGAGTAATATTCCATGTGGGTGCCTATATGTGTGTTTTTTCCTGTGGGTGTGTATTGTGTGTTTTTTCCTATGGGTGTATATTGTGTGTTTTTTTCTTGTGTGTGCTTGAAGTTTGATTTCTCTGGGGAGACAGCGCTAAAGGGGTTAGGTCACTCGCTAAATGTCCTCCTTTCAGTATTTAACAAACAGCGCTAAGCTTAGCTTATCATACCCAGGGCGGAATGTATCAAACCTTATCGTTGCGGGCAGCTCTGGAATCCCATTGCGCTTTGTTATCGTAAATGTATCAACAAAGTTTCAGGAAATTTTTTTTTAAATGATAGCGTCTTTGTAATCTCGCAGTACTTCCCTGACTTTTGGCGCCCCATATGCTTGTGACGGCATTACTGCGTTTGCAGATGTATCAAACAGTGCGGCGGTGTTTTAAGTAGATGAACAGCTCTAATAATACCACTATCGAATTTAATAGAAGTTCAGATTGCTTTCTATAGTCAAGGCCTTTTTGTGCAAGGTAATATTTTTATATGTGTCTAGTGTGTAATAAAATAAAATTGTCCATTTTCTTGTGTGTTTTTTTGTAAATAGTACCTACACATATGTCTGTATTGTATGTGTGCGTATATATATATATATATATATATTATATATACATATATATATATATATATATATATATATATATATTAGGGGTGAGCGGGTTCGGATTTCTGAAATCCGAACCCCCCCGAGCCCCCCCGATCCGAGTCCGATCCGAGTCAGGCTCGACTTTTCCCGCCTGACTCGGATTCTGAAATCGAGGCAAAACGTCATCTTCCCGCCTTCCGAGTCTCGCGGGTTTTGGATCCTATATAAGGTACCCACGTCGGCGCCATTTTCTCACTCGGCTGTGGACAGTGAAGAGGGAGGGTGGGAGTTAGGGCTGTGTAGTGTAGTGTAGTGTAGTGCTGCTGTTGTCCACTACTTCAAAGTCCATAGGGGCTGGCTGTGTTGTGCTGTGCTGCTGTTGTTAATAGGGGCTGTGTCCACTACTTCAAAGTCCATAGGGGCTGGCTGGACTGTGTTGTGCAGTCAGTTCTCCATAGGGGCTGTGTCCACTCCAAAGTCCTGTGCAGTGTCCCAGTCCTAAAGAGGTGCTGTAGTGTTGTCCAGGGGGTGCTCTGTCCATCAGGGGTGCTCCCCCCAAGTGCTAAAAATATAATATATTTTCTGTGTTTGTGAATTGTGTGCGCAGTAGCCGCACGTGCATCAACAAAGTAGTGCCAAGCGTGCGCCTGTGTCATAAGTAAAGGGCCGGCTGGCTTGACCGTTAAAGGGTGCTGTAACCCCCGAAAGTACACTCCAATCCAAACCAAAAAAAAATTATTTTCTGTGTTTGTGAATTGTGTGCGCAGTAGCCGCACGTGCATCAACAAAGTAGTGCCAAGCGTGCGCCTGTGTCATAAGTAAAGGGCCGACTGGCTTGACCGTTAAGGGTGCTGTAACCCCCGAAAGTACACTCCAGTCCAAACCAAAAAAAAAATTATTTTCTGTGTTTGTGAATTGTGTGCGCAGTAGCCGCACGTGCATCAACAAAGTAGTGCCAAGCGTGCGCCTGTGTCATAAGTAAAGGGCCGGCTGGCTTGACCGTTAAGGGTGCTGTAACCCCCGAAAGTACACTCCAGTCCAAACCAAAAAAAAAATTATTTTCTGTGTTTGTGAATTGTGTGCGCAGTAGCCGCACGTGCATCAACAAAGTAGTGCCAAGCGTGCGCCTGTGTCATAAGTAAAGGGCCGGCTGGCTTGACCGTTAAGGGTGCTGTAACCCCCGAAAGTACACTCCAGTCCAAACCAAAAAAAAAATTATTTTCTGTGTTTGTGAATTGTGTGCGCAGTAGCCGCACGTGCATCAACAAAGTAGTGCCAAGCGTGCGCCTGTGTCATAAGTAAAGGGCCGGCTGGCTTGACCGTTAAGGGTGCTGTAACCCCCGAAAGTACACTCCAGTCCAAACCAAAAAAAAAAATATTTTCTGTGTTTGTGAATTGTGTGCGCAGTAGCCGCACGTGCATCAACAAAGTAGTGCCAAGCGTGCGCCTGTGTCATAAGTAAAGGGCCGGCTGGCTTGACCGTTAAAGGGTGCTGTAACCCCCAAAGTACACTCCAGTCCAAACCAAAAAAAAAATAATTTTCTGTGTTTGTGAATTGTGTGCGCAGTAGCCGCATGTGCATCAACAAAGTAGTGCCAAGCGTGCGCCTGTGTCATAAGTAAAGGGCCAGCTGGCTTGACCGTTAAAGGGTGCTGTAACCCCCAAAGTACACTCCAGTCCAAACCAAAAAAAAATTTATTTTCTGTGTTTGTGAATTGTGTGCGCAGTAGCCGCACGTGCATCAACAAAGTAGTGCCAAGCGTGCGCCTGTGTCATAAGTAAAGGGCCGGCTGGCTTGACCGTTAAAGGGTGCTGTAACCCCCGAAAGTACACTCCAGTCCAAACCAAAAAAAAATTTATTTTCTGTGTTTGTGAATTGTGTGCGCAGTAGCCGCACGTGCATCAACAAAGTAGTGCCAAGCGTGCGCCTGTGTCATAAGTAAAGGGCCAGCTGGCTTGACCGTTAAAGGGTGCTGTAACCCCCAAAGTACACTCCAGTCCAAACCGAAAAAAAATTATTTTCTGTGTTTGTGAATTGTGTGCGCAGTAGCCGCACGTGCATCAACAAAGTAGTGCCAAGTGTGCGCCTGTGTCATAAGTAAAGGGCCGGCTGGCTTGACCGTTAAAGGGTGCTGTAACCCCCGAAAGTACACTCCAGTCCAAACCAAAAAAAAAATTATTTTCTGTGTTTGTGAATTGTGTGCGCAGTAGCCGCACGTGCATCAACAAAGTAGTGCCAAGCGTGCGCCTGTGTCATAAGTAAAGGGCCGGCTGGCTTGACCGTTAAAGGGTTCTGTAACCCCCAAAGTACACTCCAAACCAAAAAAATATATATTTTCTGTGTTTGTGACTTGTGTGCACTGTGGCTGCACGTGCATCAACAAAGGAGCAGCGCCAAGCGTGCGCCTGTGTCCCATAAGTAAAGAGCCGGCTGGCTCATTTCTTAAAGGTGGTGTAACCCACAAAGTGCACTACTCTCCAGCAAAAATAAAAAAATATTTTCTGTGTTTGTGTGCGCTTTAGCCGCACGTATATATATCAATATAACATAAATGGAGGACCAAACTTTCTCTGATAAAAATAAAATAGGGAAAGATCAAGAACCACTTCCTACTAGTGCTGTTGCTGCTGCTGGGAGTTGTTCATCATCCCAGAGAGGAAGTAGGAACATCACTACTTTTACTAAACAATTGACCCTCCAACAGTCCCTAGCGATGAGGATGAAGTACGACAGCAGTCATCCTGAAGCAAAACGTATAACTAAGGCCTTGACTGCTATGTTGGTGTTAGACGTGCGTCCGGTATCCGACATTAGTGCAGTGGGATTTAGACAATTGATGGAGGTAGTGTGTCCTCGGTTCCAAATCCCGTCTAGATTCCACCTGCATTCTCAAAGCAGCAGCGACAAGCGTGCGTCTGTCTGTTAAAGGGTGGTGACACCCTCAAAGTGTGCTACACAAACAATTAAAATATTGTTCTTTTTTTTCTGTCTTTGTGAAATGTGTGGGCTGTAGCCGCACCTGCATCCTTAAAGCAGCAGCGACAAGCGTGCGTCTGTCTGTTAAAGGGTGGTGACACCCTCAAAGTGTGCTACACAAACAATTAAAATATTGTTCTTTTTTTTTCTGTCTTTGTGAATTGTGTGGGCTGTAGCCGCACTTGCATCCTCAAAGCAGCAGCGACAAGCGTGCGTCTGTCTGTTAAAGGGTGTTGTAACTCTCAAAGTGCTCCAAAAAAAATCAAAATTTTTTTTTTAATGTGTTTGTGACTTGTGTGAGATGTAGCCACACTTGCATCCTCAAAGCAGCAGCGACAAGCGTGCGTCTGTCTGTTAAAGGGTGGTGACACCCTCAAAGTGTGCTACACAAACAATAAAAATATTCTTCTTCTTTTTTCTGTCTTTGTGAATTGTGTGGGCTGTAGCCGCACCTGCATCCTTAAAGCAGCAGCGACAAGCGTGCGTCTGTCTGTTAAAGGGTGGTGTAACTCACGAAGTGCTCCAAAAAATAAAAAACTATTTTTTTAATGTGTTTGTGACTTGTGTGCGATGTAGCCGCACTTGCATCCTCAAAGCAGCAGCGACAAGCGTGCGTCTGTCTGTTAAAGGGTGGTGACACCCTCAAAGTGTGCTACACAAACAATAAAAATATTCTTCTTTTTTCTGTCTTTGTGAATTGTGTGGGCTGTAGCCGCACCTGCATCCTTAAAGCAGCAGCGACAAGCGTGCGTCTGTCTGTTAAAGGGTGGTGACACCCTCAAAGTGTGCTACACAAACAATTAAAATATTGTTCTTTTTTCTGTCTTTGTGAATTGTGTGGGCTGTAGCCGCACCTGCATCCTTAAAGCAGCTGCGACAAGCGTGCGTTGTCTGTTAAAGGGTGGTGACACCCTCAAAGTGTGCTACACAAACAATTAAAATATTGTTCTTTTTTTTTCGGTCTTTGTGAATTGTGTGGGCTGTAGCCGCACTTGCATCCTCAAAGCAGCAGCGACAAGCGTGCGTCTGTCTGTTAGAGGGTGGTGTAACCCTCAAAGTGTGCTCCACAAACAATAAAAATATTCTTTTTTTTTTTCTGTCTTTGTGAATTGTGTGGGCTGTAGCCGCACTTGAATCCTCAAAGCAGCAGCGACAAGCGTGCGTCTGTCTGTTAAAGGATTACATCGGTGACAGCATCCAAGTAGGCATGTCAGACAGTCCGTACCTGTACTGGCAGGAAAAAGAAGCAATTTGGAGGTCCCTGTACAAACTGGCTCTATTTTACCTGAGTTGCCCCCCCTCCAGTGTGTACTCCGAAAGAGTGTTTAGTGCAGCCGGGAACCTTGTTAGCGAAAGGCGTAGGAGGTTGCTTCCACAAAATGTGGAGAAGATGATGTTCATAAAATGAATGTTCAACTCTTCCAGGGAGACCAGCCTCCAGAACGTACAGAGGGACCTGTGGTTCCAGCAGGGACGAATTAATACTCTGTGAGGATGAGGATGTACATAACACTGAAGAGGGTGAGGAATCTGTGGATGAGGAGGATGAGGACGACTTCTTGCCTCCGTAGAGCCAGTTTGTGCAGGGACAGATTAATTGCCAGCTTGTTTTGTGGGGGCCCAAACGAACCAATCATTTCAGCCACAGTTGTGTGGCAGACCCTGGCGCTGAAATGATTGGTTTGTTAAAGTGTGCATGTCCTGTTTATACAACATAAGGGTGGGTGGGAGGGCCCAAGGACAATTCCATCTTGCACCTCTTTTTTTTCTTTGCATTATGTACAGTTTGGGGCCTAGTTTTTCAATGCCATCCTGTCTGCCACTGCAGTTTCACGCCTAGATGGGTCACGTGTTTGTGCCGCCCACTCGTGTCGCTTAGCATAGTCATCCAGCTACCTCGGTGCAACCTTTTGGACATAAAAACACTATTGTGAGGTGTGAGGTATTCAGAATAGACTGGAAATGAGTGGAAATTAAGGTTATTGAGGTTAATAATAGCATAGGAGCAGAAAAACCTACAAATTCTGTGATTTTAGCTGTTTTTATGCTTTTTTTCAAAAAAATACAGATCCAAAACACAAAACCCAGAACCCAAAACACGGAAGGGTGGTTTTGGCAAAACCAATCCAGATCCAAAACACGAAGAAAGATCCAGATCCAAAACCAAAACACAAAACACGAAAAGTGGCCGGTGCACACCCCTAATATATATATGTATATACACACACACACACACAGCAGTTGCAGCTGGAACTCCTTAGGGCTGGAGTAAATGTCTGGTACCTTCCTTTAATTACCCATCCCAAAGGTGGGAAGGAAATCATAAATTTATTGTATCCTGAGGAAACAACTAATACAAGAGTTTTGAAACGTTGATATTATTAATACGAGTACTGTCCTCTGTGATGTCGTCGTGAATGTCGCCCACTGTTGCATATAGATTATATATATATATGTACCATATTTTGGTGCATGGAGATGAGAGTCACACGACCACAGGGATTCAGATGACCAGATAGCCGGTTCCAGAATCCCGTCGCTGTCATCCCACAACCAGCGTCACCTAAATTAAATAGCAGGTTCTGGTTGTTGGTCTCAGTGTTATACAATAGGGGGATGGTTAGTATTAGGTCCAAATACAAATAATGCCCACTGCCGCTCATGCGCTGTCAAGTGAGCTGTGGGTAAGCCGAAGTATATCGTCTTCATTACATGTGACCGCAATGGATGACCTCACTTCCTTTTATTAATACATACCACGATAAGCACTGCGGTAATTACAGTAATCAAGGACAATACGGATACGAAGGTAATGTGGTACTATCACCCAAGTTATGCGAAATTTTATACATCCCGCCCCAACCCCTAATAATATATTGTAATTCAGCGTGTGTAGAAACAGCTGATGGTGTATAAAAGGTTTAATACAGAAAACACAGGAATGCAGGTTTATGAGAAGCCCCTGCAGGCAGGACAGTACACAAATAAATACTAGAGAGATGTGTGCGGACCCCCGTGTATTGCCTTTAATTTTGGTTCTAAATCGTCGTCGTGTTTTGATTACGGTTTCGGCAAAACCACCCTCAAGTGTTTTGGTTTTCTATAAAAATTTATAAAAACAGCTAAATCATGTCACTTGGATCTGTTTTTATTCCTATAATATTATTACCATCAATAACATTACTTTTCCATCATTTCCAGACAATTTTGACCACCTCACAGCACCTGAAACCATGAGGTAGGGAGTTAAATGCAATCCCAAATGTGCGAGATCCGGTTTTTAGATCCAAGTTATGAACTTGGCGAGAAGAACAGTCAGGACTCGGTGCTACTTGGTACCCAAATGTGATCCGAGCTGGGACTCAGGTAGACTCATAGCCCTGAAGTTCGGTTGTGTTCAAACAAATGCACTTAAGCTCTGCTCGCAGGTCTTACCTTCGCATAAACTAGAAACCCGAAACTGCTCCAAATCTTTCCATGCTTTGGAATAGAAATACCTGATCTATGGTCATAGATCAACAAATTGCGCTCAGAACCTATAACCGGATAGTGTGTATTAATTGTAGGTATGTGGAATACTGATATTTTTGGAACTAGATTTGTTGTTATAAGACTTTTTATTGGGGTAGAGGTAGAAGCTAATAAACTAAAAGGATGATAGTTCATTTGACTGAATATTGACAGTCAATTTGCGAGATATATGCCGTATAGATGGCAGTGTTCAGTCTCTGAAGAAAAAAAGGGGGGTTGATTAAAACAAGAAAAAACAAAATCAATCAATAATTGATGTGGTGAAGCAGGAACCGGAGACCATAAAGTTCACATTCGATTGTGTGATTAAATTGAATGTTGGTGCGACGTCCCGCACTTGTAAATAAATAAATAAATGAATAGGGCTGCTGATAGATAATCCATGGCTGGTTGTTATTAATTGGGTCTTCCCGGGGTAAGTAGTAAGGACCCTAGTCCGAGTGTGTGGAGGTGTGTATCCAAACCTATGTATGGCCGCAGAGCACGCCCGCAGCCTGCCCGTCAGTGCTAGGCAGTCTGCGATGTGTCCCGCCGGTCCGCAATCAGGTATACAGCAGGGGGGGGGAGAGACGGCTGTGGTACTGGAAACCAGACACCGTCTCCCCTGCCTCCACTGTGGACTCACCTCCCAGGGACTCGGCAGAGTCCGCTCTTCCCCTTTGCCGGCGTGTTGTAGTCGCGTCCTTCTCTTCTCCGGTGTCTCTCGGCGGAATCAGCTGCTTGTTGGGATACTCGCCAGGCGATGTCTGGTCGCGTGTGGTGTCCGTGTGGTGTCCGGTTCCTTGCTTCCTTGATTCTTTGAGATTGTGTGGCCAACGCGTTTCGACCCACGTAGGGTCTTCCTCTGGGCGGGATTGATGGTGTGTCTGGGTCCTTGGTTTGTTTAAATGCACAACTTCCGGGTACGCCTTCTTTCTAATTGGTTATCAGGAGGTGAGGTATTTCTTAGGAAAAATTTATGAATCTCAAGTGTCCATGGATTAAGTGGACTGCCAGTTTGTCAGGTCCCTATCCTAAAGTGATAGCAGCGTCTCTCTGCCGGCCTCGATCTCCTTAACTAATGGTGTTGGTATCAATTAAAGTACTGAATACTACACATGTATGTTATAATTTATAAGCAAGTATCTAGTTATCCTTGCATTATTTATATTAGTAATAGAACGTGTTTAACTGTTAGTATGGCACTCGCAGTCTATGTATAATTTACCGAAGTTTGTTCTCTTCAGTGGGCATAAAAGGCTGTGTTTTATTAAGAGGAAAAGGAAAAAGCAAAACAAAAACAAAAACATTAGGGCTAGTAGTGGACAGCATTGCTAATGGTGATATAGAGTCAGATGTTTGATGGATGTAGGTTAGAGATCACTGTTCTAGGGCAATGTATACCTGATGGCTAAAGGTATCAGTTTCTGATCCTGGAATTATTTGTAATAATAGCGGAAAATTAAAGATTAATCAGTTGTTGCCACTGTGCATTTAGATACTGACACTGACTGTAATTAGTCACATAGAAGATGTTTGCGTGTTGGTACTGACTGATTTAGTCACATACAATGGACTTGATTTCGTTATCCAAATTGAGTCCCTTTGGGTATAGGGTACCCATCTGAATCATGGTTTTAAGTTCCCTCTGTTGATACGCTTGATAAAGTCCCCTCCCCGCCAGTTGTGCCTTACTAGCTTTAATGCGCAGAATTTCAAATTTGCTGGATCTGACTGATGGAATATTTTAAAATGTGCTGAGAGGGGGTGGTTGTCGTTGCCCTTTGTTATATTATAAATGTGTTCCTGTAATCTAGTTTTTAGCGGGCGAATGGTTCTGCCAATATATTGTTTTTTATGTGAACATTGTAATAAATATATAACCCCCTTACTGTTGCATGTCATATTGTCTTTAATTTTCCACAATGTATTGTTGCTTGTTGATCTCACAGTTAATTTTGGTTTAGTGCTTCTTTGCTTAGTTAAGGTGCATGCTTTGCATTTACCACAATAGAAAAAGCCTCTTGATCCCCCTGGTTGTTTTTGATGCCAAGTGTTTGTCAGTGTATTTCTTGTGGAATCTGTGTTCTTTGGGGGTATATGGTTATTGGTAATTTGCATCTTAATGTCAGATGATTTACGGAATATTACCTTGGGTTTCGATGGCAAAGCCTTGCTCAAAATCTCATCGCCTAGTAAGATAGGCCAATGTTTGAGTACTAGCTTTTTAATGTGGTTAGCTTGGTTGCTATACTCAGTTATAAAATAAATGTCTTTGTCTCCATTTGTATCTGGCTTCGGTTTATATGTTAAAAGAGGATCTCGGTCGCTCTCCAGTACCGTCTGGAAAGCTGACTCTACTTTGTTCATATCATATTTCTTCTCTAGAAGTTGTGATTTCAGTTGTTCACTTTGTGTTGTGAAATCTTCTGGTCTGGAGCAATTTCGTCTGAGTCTTTTGAATTGGCTTGTCGGTATACTATCGAGCCAGATAGGATTATGGTTGCTTGTGGCTAAGATAAAGCTGTTAACATCGACTTTTTTATGATGCGTGCTAGTATGAATGTCATTGTTCTCTATAAAGATATTCAGATCTAAAAATTCAATCTTAGTTTTACTGTAATTAGTTGTGAATTGTAAGTTGTGGTTATTAGTATTGATATATTGGGTAAATTATATAAGTGACTTTTCATTCCTTTGCCAGATGAAGATCACATCATCAATGTAGCGAGCCCAGAGGACGAGGTTTGCGCCAAAGTCACTGTTGGACCAAATGTATTGGTCCTCCCAGTGACTCATGAAAAGGTTGGCATAACTTGGCGCAAACCTCGTCCCCGTTTTTTCTTGTTTTAATCAACCCCCCTTTTTTTCTTCAGAGACTGAACACTGCCATCTATACGGCATATATCTCTGCAAATTGACTGTCAATATTCAGTCAAATGAACTATCATCCTTTTAGTTTATTAGCTTCTACCTCTACCCCAATAAAGTCTTATAACAACAAATCTAGTTCCAAAAATATCAATATTCCACATACCTACAATTAATACACACTATCCGGTTATAGGTTCTGAGCGCAATTTGTTGATCTATGACCATAGATCAGGTATTTGTATTTAACACAGGAGGGCAGACACCCGTCCCAAAAAGTGCAGCTCACCTCTAACGATCATTTCTGATTCCAGTGCGCAATATCCTTTTACATTTTATGCTTTGGAATAGGCCCGTCTCGTGGACGACGCCAACGCCATGGCAGCTAATCCTTCTAACCCGTCTCGATAATCTGCCAGACAGAGTAAGGGCATTTTAAACCTTGGAGATTCGCCTTGGAAGCGAGCGATCTGAATTTCAACCACTGGAAACGTGAAAGTGCGTCGGCGATGCAATTGTCTACTCCCGGGACATGTTTCGCCTGAAAAAAGACATTTGCCTCCAAACACTTAAGCACTACATGTCGTAAAAGACGCAACGCCAAAGGTGATTCAGCTCTCTGATTATTTATAGCTTGTACCACCCCTAAATTATCGCACCAGAACACAATGTTCCAGTTGCGAAGTTGCTGCGCCCATAATTCAACTGCAACAACTATTGGAAAAAGCTCCAATAGCAGTAGATTTGCGGTCAAACCGGAAGTATGCCAAGCTTGCGGCCACTGCTCCGCGCACCATTCCCCATCTAGGTAAGCACCGAAACCTACCGAAACTGAAGCATCTGTAAACAGTTGCAAGCAGGGGCTGTCTGTCGGCCCACTCAACCAAATCCTAACCCCATTAAAGTCCCTTAAGAATGACAACCACATGGTCAGATCATCCTTTATTTCCCTAGATAATCTAATTTTATGATGCGGAGAAGTGAGCCTGGCTGTAGCCCTTTCAAGCTTCCTACAGAAAACCTTTCCAACCGGTATTACCCTGCGTGCAAAATGCATTAAACCTAAAAGGGATTGAACTTCCTTGAGTTCAATCTTGTTACCTGATAAAGAACTGCTTATCTGTTCCGTTAATCGCCGTACCTTGTCTAATGGTAAATGGCAGCATCCCATTACTGTATCAATTTCGATACCTAAGTAAGACAAACAGGGTGTAGGACCCTCCGTCTTATCCTGAGCAATAGGTACTCCCAAAACCTTAAACAGCGCCTGTATTGAAAACAATGTTTTCTTACATGCCTCACTATCCGAGATCCGACCACCAGAAAATCGTCCAAATAATGTGCGACCCCAGTGTGACCTGTACCCGCTTGCACACACCATTGCAAAAAGGTACTAAACCTTTCAAAAAAAGCACATGATATTGCGCAACCCATAGGTAAACAACGATCATTGTAATATTGTCCTTTAAACCTGAAACCCATCAACCTGAAGGATTCCGGATGTAAAGGCAACAGGCGAAAAGCCGATTCAATGTCGATTTTAGCTAACATAGCCCCTGGACCAAAACTTCTAATTAATGCCAAAGCTTCCTCAAAGGGACTGATACTTTACGTTGGCAATCTGAGGATCATTTACTGAAGTACCTGCTGGGTAAGAAAGATGTTGAATTAAACAAAATTTTCCTTCCGTCTTTTTAGGTACAACACCCAAGGGTGAGATGCACAATTTTTGTATAGGCGGGCTGATAAACGGCCCAACCATCCTACCTAATTTTAGCTCAAAATCTAGCCTGCACCTCCTCAGGAAAATCCCTGGCGGAACGAAGGTTGCGCAAAGCAGTGGCAACCACCGGTCTGCAAACAGGAATTCTAAAACCCACAGTAAAACCTTCCCTAAGAAATTCAGCATCGAACTTGTTTGGATACCACCCCAACCATTTTGACAATTGTGATAATTGCACTGGGGTAGGGGCTCTATTTAACTCATTTACGAGATTCTGTTGCCGAGGGAGTTGTTGCTGCCGTTCCTCTCTGGCATTCCTTTGCAGAATGCCCTCCCCCACAATTGGAACAAAGGTGTCGAAAACGACAGCTCGCCCCCCCGATCGCATTGGCCTCCATTGAAAGCAAAACATTTCCCTTTTTGAAAGTGTTTTGCTTCGCTCTAGCTGCCCCAAACTGTTTTTTACTAACCGTTACCTCCGGTCCCCCTTTCTTCTGGTGAGTGACTTCTAACCATACCTCTACGTCTTTAAATCCAAAAGACATAATGGTATGCCAGTCCTGTTTCTTACGAAACTCTTCGTCGTAAGATCGCCAAATATTGCCCCTAGATTTTACATACATACCATGTATCAAATGTATGTATTTTAGAATGTTCAAATACTCCGTGGGCCTAGATTCCGCATAGCATGCCCCAAAAACAAGCATACCATTCAGCCAGTTATTGTAGCATCTATAGGCCTCCTCCCCTATGCCACCTGATGACTTTGCTGCTGACAAACCCTTTCTTCCTTCCTCCGTAATTTTTAACATATCCACAAAACGTCCTTTAACTATCCTTTCTTTTACGCTTCTGCGCAAACCCCTTGTGATTGCCGTATTCGCGCAATGCACTAAATCTTCACCACTGCTAGAATGGCTAACTGTCTGCGCAGAATGCTTGCTGGAATCGCTCTTATGCGTTCCCTTAAAATGTTTTTCTAAAATTTTCATAATTTTCTTTGGCCTCTTAGGTGAGCCCGAAGAAGAACTACTATCGCTAGTGTAAGAGCTAGTGTGATCTGATGTCTGTGTAATAGCACCATACTCACCGGCACTCGATGTACCAGCCACTGGCTCCACTGCTTGTGAGACGCTCTTCTCCCTCGCCTTCTCCACACCTGCTTCGGATGTCGCCATTGACACTGATGATCCAGCGTCCACCGCCGCAATTGAGGTTGTAACTGGAGGAGCGGCTGTTGGTAATATAACAGGAGAAGGGGTTGGTGTGACTTGCGCCTATAATGCTAAAGTTTGCTCCCGAACTTCACTCAGGGTAGGAGCCGCATTAGCGTTAGCTATTCAAGCATTCAATTGCGATTGCGCGGGCCAATTAAATGGAGAAAAAACCCAGGTTTACGGAGACCAATATGGGAAAAAACCCATGCCAGCTGGATTAAATCCACTTGCTGACGACTGCATATTTTGAGGGGAAAATGGCCAAAAAGGAAAGGTGGGGTTGGTAATAATAGATACTTGAGCATTAAAACCGTGTGCAAATGGAAAAGCGGAATAAAAAGGGGGGGAACAACTGACCCACTTAAGCCAAGGTGCGCCTGGGGGGCTGGAGCAGAAGATGACGCCGTTGACCTGGAAAAAAGCAGCGGCGATGTAGGGGGAGGAGCAGAATGTATAGGCTCAGCTACAACAGACAAACAATCATCCTCCTCACTAGGTGTGCTGGAGCCACTGGCAGACTCCAAGTGCAACTCAGGCAGGATAGGCTGCACTATATCTTGGGATAAAGGTGGGACCTGCTGCAGAACTGCTTGTGTGCTGGAACAGGGGATGGACATGCTGCAGAAATCTATGCCCTGCTGAACCTGCACTGCATGGGGGGTTATGGCAGTGAGGCTGCCTGCAGGGATGATGGATGATGATGTGGCAGTAGGTGGGGCTAAAGGGGCCAAGTCTCTGTCAGCACTGGCTGACTCATGAGAGACTTGGCCAAGAGGGGAACCTAAAATGGCCGTGGGGGGGCGTGGCCAAAACGGCTGTGTCCCCGGCCGGAGCCCACCAGGGCCGGGGTTATAGAAGTAGAGCTGTGTGGGAGAATGAGAACAGGCGCGCTACTCGCGGCGGGAGCCGGCGGAGCGTGCGTGGCGGGAGTCACAATACCTCCCGCCGGGAGAGCCGCAGGCGCCATAAGCGGGGAAAATGGCGCTGGCTGCAAGCCCGCGCCGGCTGGACCTGTGACCAGTTCAGCCACGGTGGATGCCGCCAGCGCGCCCTCGGCAGCGCGAGAAGGCATAGCCGCCGGGGGAATGAAAGTGGGGGCGGCGGTGCATGCCTCTTGGAAGCACGCCACGCAGGAGGCTGCTGGGCTCCAGCGAAGGGCTGGGGGAGCTGCCCAGCAGGGGATAGGTGCCTGCGGACCGCAGATCTGGATGATAGGGGGTGTGAGAACTCAGCCAAACGGCTGGCGGGGGGAGCAGTGCGCTGCTGCCTGGACATGGCAAAAGAAAAATAGAAAGGAAAATAAAACTAAATAAAATTAATGGGAGAACTGAAAATAAAATTATACTGCAGATAAAACAAAGACAGAAGGAAAAAGTGAAATAAAAGATAAGAATTCTTTATATAATATGCCACAATGGACAGGACCAAGTTGTGGCACAGAACACTTAGCCTTCCGGAATCCTGGGAATCCTGGAGCAAAGAGTAAGTCCTCAGCTTCCACTTAAACCTTTATAAATTCTAAAGACCCACCCTACCTACGCTCTGATAGGATAAAGAAACACAGGTCCTACTGACCTGTCAATCAACAACTATGTAACCTGGTTTCTTTATTACTATCGGCTCCAAGCCTTAGGCTGAAGGCTGCAGCCTTCAGCTACCTTAATATGGTAATAATAGTTATTTCATGATCTTTTCTGAGTGAATTCAGCCCAGTATGACTACACATACAACAATTTAATAACATCTTTACTTCTTTTTTTAGCTTGTAATATTGATTACTTTTGCTGCTAAATTATTATGAGTATTTATGTATAGTAAAGAAGTTTTGTTGTTTTAATTGGTTTTTAAGCTAACTTTGCAGTGTGTACATGTGATCAGATAATTGATTGCTTTAATAAATTGGTAGATCGTCAGAAGTTGCTATAATCATGGTGTACACATTATATGCTTCACTGGCACATTCATTAATATAAAACGTGGAAGGGTTCCTTTGAAGTATTGGATTATTAAAGAGTAATGTGAGTCTAGTCCTGATTTTCGGTTTGGTTTAGCATCTACGATACACATTCAGCCTATTCCAGTTCATTATTATTTTACATTTGATCACAGACGAGATAAACATGAGCATCTGCTAAGGGCACCTCATTCTCCCAATCACCTGCCCGGGTCACAGTGTACAATGGAAACTCATTACAGTTATTTTTTTAAATATATGTGTACAGACTTCCCCTCCCCAAGCTGAGTATGAGGCGTTGCAGCGAGTGTGCACTGTAGTGCAAAGTGGCATTTAAAAGGGTTTGATACGGGATCACGGTGGTCAGAATCCCGATGCCTATTGGTGTATCCTAACCTAACCTCTTACCCTCCCCCTAACCCTAACCCATCTTTCCCGTAGCCTAACCCTAACCCTCCCCTCCGTCAGCCAAACCAAACCCCCCCTCAGCCTAAGCCTAACACTCCCCCTAGTGCCTAAGCCTAACCCTCCCACTAACCCACCTTTCCCGCAGCCTAAGCCTAATCCTCACCTCTGGTAACCTTACCCTACACCTCCCCTCCGGCAGCCTAAGCCTAACCCTCCCCTCCGGCAGCCTAAGGCTCCCCCTAGTGCCTAACCCTAATCCTCCCCCTAACCCTAACACTTACCATCTGGATGCCGGTGGTCGGGATTCTGGTGCTGGAATTCCGACTGCTGTTAGGATTCCAGTGCTGGTATTCCGAGCACCGGCATCCCAACCACCGGTATAGTGACCACATCCTATTTAAAACAGAGCTGCAGAAGCTTCAATGCGTTTTCAGATATGGGTGTATTTTTAACATTCGCAACCAATCAGATGCAGTCATCATCATCAGTCTGCCACTTACACCAGGGTTATAGCACCTGCCACCCAGGCCATTCTAGGCCACTGCCACCCCTGCCACCCATGCCCTTCTAGGCCACTGCCACCCAGGCCATTCTAGGCCACTGCCACCCAGGCCATTCTAGGCCACTGCCACCCAGGCCATTCTAGGCCACTGTTCCCTGCCCATTTAGTCACATGCCCATGCCACACCATTAGTGTAATTACTGTACTTTGGCAACGTCTACTGTACGTACCCATCCAGGCTCGGCCCCAGCCCCTCAGTTGTATGCATTCACAGGTCGGACATACGCATTAAAAATTTTACCTGTGGCATATGGGTGCTGCGTGCATTCAAGGTTATTAGCCTTCGCCAGCTACGCATTTTTATGCAGTGGCGCAAAACTATCTCCACAGCAAGGAGTGCAACTGCTAGGGGCAACAGAAGTGAGGAAGGCCAAGCAATGCCAGCCCATGATGCCAATCCACCCTACTAATGCCCACGCACTGCACTGATGGCCTTGGGAGATTGGCCTGGCATTGGGAGATTGGCCCAAATCCCCAATTTTGTCATGGGGCCCAGTGGTGCTGTGTCCTGCATTTAGCTGAAGCTTAAACTCATAGGGCCTGATTCAGACCTGGTCGCAAGCGCTGAGCGCTCGCAACCAGGTCAATGGTGGCCCAGAGCGCATGCGCACGACGGAGCTGGCTCCACTGGGCGCATGCGCGAGACACGGATAGCGACGGGCACTCCGTCGCTCCTGGTCTTGCAACAAAGGGGGCGAGCTGTCGATGTTGAGTGACAGCTCGCCCCCTTTGGTGGGCGGGCCGGGAGGTGGCTGCCCAAACGGAAGCGTTCCCATAAGAACGCCTGTCATTTGCGGGCGGCCCCACTGACATCACAAGTGATGTCAGTGAAGAGCTTCCGGCTCTGTTAAAGCCGAAAGCTCTCTGGGGCTTTTTTGGAGTTTGGTCACGATAGCTAATAATAATAATAATAATAATAATAATAATAATAATAGCTCTTTTGATAGTGATTGTCTTTGTAGCCTATAGGTCAGAGAACCTGAACTGTTGGGGAGCCTTGAGGATCGCGTTTGGGAACCTCTGACCTAAAGGTTACAGTATCGCATTTTCCTCGCTCAGAGGGGTCTTCTGATCCCTTTGCGGCAGCCTAGACTTGTGCTATCGTTTAACTTTTTTACTCCTCGCCTGAACTCTTATTGAGGCCACTTTCCCAGCAAAGGAAATTTGTAACAAATTGGGCAAAAACATCATTTCTTATTGCTGCAACATTAACTGGGAACATTTGGTATCATTCATTAGTGTTTGCCACTATCGCTCCACTTGGAACTGGCCATTTGCATAAAAGCATCCAGCAGCGCCCGGCACAGTGCTGTACCCGCTGGCTCTGCCAAGCAGCAGATGTTTTGTAAGTAGAGCTGTTTGCGTTTTCTTTTTTTTTTAAGTATCATGTAATGCCGCAAAATATGACATTTTTGGTTTTGGGCAGAATTCCTTAATTTCCGTCGACGAATGTGACCTCAGACAGGGAAGAAGTTGTGAAACGTGGAAACGCATCTCTAATTATCAGTACATTAGTGGATTCCTTGACATCCAAGGGAGAACATTTTGCTTGCCAAATTCGTGTTCCAGGAAGCGTTAATGGCTCTCCCAGCGATGTTTTCCAGCCTGTTATAGACACAACAGTTGATGTATTCTTAGTCAATCTTTCTCAGGATCAGTAAGACAAAGGAGTGACATCACGGATCATTCCCCCACCCTTTGGCTCAGGAACCATAAAACCAACGCGCCACTCAACGTTAAGTTCCTTCAAATTAATACAACTTGATATTTCCAATGAAACCATTGCCAGGCGGACAACACGAAATCAGTAGCCAAACGGCAGCAACTTCTGTATAAGTTATAAGCATTACACAGGGCTAGGAGCGAGCTTCTCCTGGAGCTGATGAAAGTGTAGGAAGTAGAAGTCCTTTGTAAACAAAGAAACAGGAAAATCCGAAGAGGAAATTATCTGCGTCACAGGACTGAGAGTCCCAGAGCCAACTTGTATCGCCCGTCTCAGCAGCACCCGAGCACGGATCGGCCACCTCAAATGAAACTTTTCTATTTCATAGGTAAGAATTACTGGGACCGATATGCTTGGAACTGACGCTAAGCAATGCTGAAAACTTTGCCTTTTAATTATTTGTATTTTTTTAGTTGTTTTGAACGTTTCATTTTTAACTGAGAATCCAAATGTTATACTTTTGCCGAAAGGGACCCTGTCATTTACATGTTGAGCATTATGGAGCTGATTCTTAGTTGGGAGCAAATCCAAAAATATAAAAGCAAGTAACGTTTGACCTGGAACTAACCAGGTTGCAATACTAGGGGGTGCAAATACATTTTATTATTTTGCATGCAGGGAAAATTGTATACTGGCTGCTTTTGCATGTAGCCCACAAACGCTGGACAGTTTTATGTTTACGCTGCGATTTAGGTTTAAGTTAGGATACGCCCCTGCCTAATCTAAAGCTAGGAACACAATGTCCAAATTTATTGATCGGGCCGACAAATGGGGGGATTTTTTTTTCAGCAAATCGAAAGCCCCAATATCTATGCAAAACTTTATGCAATTTGTTTATTAGAGGTTACAGATTTTTGGCCGTACCACACTGATTTTACATATGTCCGTACGCGAGGAGGACGACGTAGTGATGGGAAAAAGTAGAAAATATCAGCAGATTATCGCGAATGCGAGCTCACTGCTCGATATAGGGAGATTGAGGCCAAGATTTTCTGTCTCGTCCGACCGATCGGATAATCGAAGTGGACATTTTTTACCTGTTTTATCACAACCTACACACTATACAATAAATCGGGTCGATCACCCGATTATTGGCAAATTAGTCCAATAATAATAATATAGTGTGTACCTACAGTATCTTATCTCTTCCCCACCTGCAGTGCAACATGGTTTTACCAAGGTGCAGAGTTACTGCCTGCCTCTGTCTTTGCTCCCCACTCAGAATAAGCCCATAGGTTCGCACATACTTTATTGTGATTTGAACACTTTATATATGAAACGTTTTGTTATACTGTGTGCTACATATGTTAGAAGTGTGGATGATATTTGGATAATGGGCCTGATTCAGACCCGGTCGCTAAGCTGCTGACGCAAGCTATGGGCGATTAACACACATTTGCGCTTGCGTATGCGCCAAAGTACAAATGCGCGAACCAGTCACTGCGTCCGGGAATCGTGCGCTCATAGTACACAGACTGGACACTATTTTGACAGCGCCGTTTGTGGGTGGTAACATGAGAAGGTGCTTGTAAACGGGGCAGTGGTGGTGGGAACGCAGGCGTGTCTGGGCGTCAAAATGGCGTCTTATGGGTGTGCATAGTTAGCAAACTAGCGTCATTGTACACATCACTTGGTTGTATTTCAGCCTGCAGTGATCGCAGTGCTTGCAGCAGGGTAAGGTCTACCTCAAGCGCTGCGTGCAGCTCCGATGACTCTCGATGGTTCCGATTATTCATACACTTCCTGGAGATGACGTGTGCTAACACAGAAAAGTGGGCATCTTTATACCGGCGTGCATTCGCTCTGCCGTCGCTCTCTAAGACATAGAGGGCGTCCTTACACCAGACAGTGCGATCGAATAATTTGCATACCCGGCCCCTATTAGCTGTGAGAGAGCGCAGCTTAGCGTCCGGGTCTGAATCAGGCCCAATGTGCAATACAATAGGCTTTGAGTTCACTTATTAGAATTTACAAACCAGATTACCCGTACTGTACCTTTAAGATTAGGGTCTGTGCACCTTGTATGAATGAAGTACCCTGGGGGATGGTTATAATGAAGTCTTAAAGGCAGTTACTGTAATAAGCACCATTATGTCCTTGGTAGGGTAAATAATGTTTTATAGTAATTCAAACATGACTCATACTAGATGGATATACTGTATGTCAACATGTAGAGGTCAATTGACAAATAATGAGCACAGACTGGATGGCTCTCTTTGTGCTGTGGTTATAATAATTGGATAACCATATGTACTGTACATACAGCAGTAGGGAATTCTCAGAATAATACATTTGGATATGTCACACATTTTGTACTCCTACATATTGCTGAGAATTTATTACAGAATGGGGGCCTGATTCAGAGCCGCTCGTAAGCGGCCGCTCGTTCGTTCCGACCGATGTTCGCACAGCTTTGCATGCGTACGGATTTTAATACGCATGCGCGAACCATCGGTGTGCTCGCTAAATAGCGAATGCCTGCTATTTTGAGTGACAGATTGAGGCGTTTGTGGGTGGTAACAGGGGAAGGTGCTTGAAAACGGGAGTGGAGATCCGAACGCAGGCGTGCCAAACGGTCAAAACGGGCGTTTTAAGGGTGTGCATAATTACTAAAGCAGCGTCATCGACCACGTCACTTGGTTGTTTTATAGTCTGAACTGCTCGCATGATTGTGGTAGGAAAAACCAACCACAAGAATAGCGAGCAGTTCATACGCCGTCCGATGTACTCGATTAATCTAATAAATAGCCGACATGACGTATGATGCGAGCGGCCAGGGGGCGTTTTTTTCAAAATTCCGTTCGCATGTTTTGTTCGCTCGTTCAGACATAGAGGGGTGAATACACCGCAAAGAGCGAACGGTTAATTTAAATAGCCAGCCCCTTTTTCTGGACGAGTGAGCGCTAATAGCGTCCGGCTCTGAATCAGGCCCTGAGGCCGCTCTGGACCATACGCAGTACATATAAGCTTCCATCTAGCGTTTTATTCATCCCCTCTTAGCCGACCCATCACATCTCCTTATATGATGTTTTGCAGTGTGCGCGTTTATACTGCTGGGCGAGGGTCAGCTCTGTCCGCGGAAGTGCCATGAAGATGCTGAGTGTAAGGTGGAGAAGGAGATACTCGGCTGTTACTGCGCCAGCGGATACACGGGAGATGGAATTCATTTCTGTGAAGGTACAAAAAAAAAATATATATTTTATTTTGAATGTGTTTCCGCTATCAGAGGATCGGAAAGGAGAATGGAGAATGCTGCAATGAGTCTTTTTTTGTTCCCCCGGTGCACTGGGGTCAACTTATTAAGTTTGTTTAGTCGTGTGTAACGTTGCGGCTCTGGATTTCGCCAGTGGACGGATCTATTAGTGTCAGTAACCGCACATGGACTCGTTAAGGCTCCTCATTTCTACATTTCACCTGTTTATAATATTAGGAAAGACCCTACAGACACCACTTGTTTCGGGATACAGGTGGTTATTAAAAAGTACAGTAGATTGAGACATATAAAAATAATTTCTATTGTACTGGAGGTTGCAGAATATAATTTACCGGGAGAGTTAGATGTCTACTTTAAGGGCACAGAATCCCTATTAGCTGTAAAAGTACTTTTGATAAAAATGAAAGAATTGATATTTACACATTGCTAAGACCCAGTGGGCCTGATTCAGAGGCGCTCGCAAAAAGCGAGCGCTCGCTCTGAATCAGGGCGGATGCTTTTTTTTAAAAACCCGGCCTCCTGGCCGCTCGATAAGCTATGGGTGACAATCCACAGCTTTTGCGAGCGGCAAGGTGATGGTCGCGACCATCGGGCTTGCGACGAGACCCTTGCGGTAGGGTCTCGTTCCCACACGCCCCAGTGAGCTTCCTGCTCTAATAGAGCAGGAAGCTCACTACTGACATCACGAGTGATGTCAGTAGGGCCGCCCACAAACGGCAGGCGTTCCTTCAGGAACGCCTCCGTTTGACCAGCCACCCTCCCTCCCCGCCTACAAAACGGGGTGAGCAGTCGATCAGCATCGACAGCCACCCCGTTTGTAGCGAGCCCCGGAGCGAGTGAATTTCTCACTCACTTCGGGGCTCGCGCACACGATTTGCGCACGCCGCTTGTGCGCAGTGCCCCACCATTGACCCTCTTGCGAGCGGGTCTGAATCAGGCCATGTGTTCTGAAAATTGGACTGAAATGGTTTGAATCCTTGCCCTACACCACAGGTTCTCAAACTCGGTCCTCAGGACCCCAAACAGTGCATGTTTTCCAGGTCTCCTCACAGAATCACAATCTGAATAATTAGCTCCACCTGTGGATCTTTTAAAATGTGTCAGTGAGTAATGACTACACCTGTGCACCTGCTGGGTGACCTGGAAACCGTGACCTATGTGGGGTCCTGAGGACAGAGTTTGAGAACTACTGCTCTACACTAATACCCATTATTTAGGTGGTCCAAGGTAACACATTTTACACTGAACGGTTGTGTGAATCTACGTTTTCTGCATTGCTTTAAATGGGGGTTATATTACACTGCAACAGTCTCTTAATAGAACTGATATTCAGTCTTGGGGTATATTTACTAAAGTGACCATAGCAACCAATCAGAATCTACCTTACATTTATCTAGCACCTTATAGAAGATAATAGCTAGAATCTGATTGGTTGCTGTGGGCAACATCTACACTTTTAAAAACTCTCACTTTAAGCATCACCCCCCTCCCCATATTTTAGTTCTTTTACATACTTTTTTTTTTTTTAAATATATTAATATTATTACATGTAGCACTTTATTGTCTTAGTGGCCTCTTGTCTAGTAAGTCACAGGATGCCGGTTTTCTGATGTTTACAGAGTAGAAGTCTAAAGTTTATAGTTACATATCTGTATCAAGCAACATATATTCTGTACACAATATTGTATGTATCTGCCAAGAGCTAGTTGTACCCTGGCTGTGCTCCCCTGTAGCCGTATTGTTGGGATGTGGGTATGGGGGTTCGGTTTGCAATGAAGCTGGTCAGACATGCGGCCTTTCCTGGGAATGCAGCAATTTACCCTGATTGCAGGATGGCAGGATGTGAACCTAATTAGTCACATATGTTATAGCCGAGATGGAACAGACCTGAAGGAATCTGACCCCATGTTCATAATAGTCAATAGTCCCATCAGTTCAATGCTATGTAACGGGTCTGGTTTTGATAGACATTTGCCAATCGGGGGTGTTTGATGACATGTTTTTATCTGGTTTTAGTTCCATAAGAATCTATCTTCCCATTGCTGATAATGTATAGTGGCTGGGCCTAACCAAGCTGTAATGTACATAACTGCTGGGTAGAGAGGCTAAAAATACAAACCGGTTCAAAATTCAATAGAATTTCACCAGTTTGACGGCCCTGAGCATGTTCCAGAATCAATCGCTAAATTGTGATTTGAAATTTGCAGCTCACATTCGAGGTTTGATGTTTGCATTTCAGGTGAAAGTGTCAAATCAAATTTATTTTGAAACATTATTTGAATAAAGTAGTTAAATAAAAAAATATTTTCTTTTTTTTTTTTTATTGGAACTGCAAACAGAACTGCATTAGACGGTCACCATTCTTGTTTGCCATGAATATTCCAGGTTTCACTATTCTCCAATAAAGACAATAGAATGTATGGATTTAAGGGATTTATGTCCTAAGGCCTGGAGAGAGATAAAGGCCCGTATTCAATTTTAGCCGAGCCACGATACTTTTCCGCCTCCCAGACTTTTCGCCTGTTTAGCAGACGGAAAAGTATTGCGCGCGTGCCCTCGTATAGCCGTATTCAATTTGAAAGTAGACGAAAACGGGACCCGGCGAAACTTAAACAAGCGGAAAGTCATGTCAGATTTGGGGAAATCAGCCTGACACCCCCCAAAAGATGCTCTGACATGGGGGTTAGCTATGGTTACCCCAGATTTGGCGTGCTGAAGGTATTTGGTGTTTTTAAATGGGCTCAATAGCTGGTAAATAGCGTTTTTGTATAAGTGATGCAGAATAGTATTCAGGAGGTTTTTTCCAGAAAATAACTTATCCCAGCAAATTTGGGGTTGCTAAGGTGAAGTTGAAAAAATCAGAGTCAAGTTCGCTAGTTTTTAACTTTGTCCCCCAACTTTTTTTTATTTCGCACCCAAATTCAAAGTGATTTTTTGGGGTGTTCTTAAGTGGGTTTTTTTTTTTTTAAATTGACACAGTTTACCTTTGGGGTACTGTCTGAAGGCTGCACGGGGGTGCCCGCAACGTTGCACCCCAAAATCAAATTTTTTACGCCTATTACATTGCATTGACTTTCCGCCTAGGCAGAAAGTCTTTCAAATTGAATACGGCGATACCTTTCTGCCTGGTGAAATGACGTCATCAGCGAAAAGTTTTCACCCAAAACACGCGAAAACGGCTTTTCACTCCAAATTGAATACTGGCCAAAGTGGATGAAAATCCAGCACCAACCAATCAGTTCCTAACTGCCATGTTTGAAAAATGACAGCTAGGAGCTGATTGATCTCTCTCCAAAGCTTAGTACATAGACCCCTGAGTTCAGCGCTGACACATGTAAAACCATGGTTGAAATGACTGGAGCATATTCATGTCTGGTTAACTTTCTCCAATTTAATTTTTTTTTTTTAACTGTTCGATAGTTTGAGAAATTCAGGTGAAAATTCTAATGTTTTTGTATCGAGAAGTCAAAAAATGAAACCATTGTTACTATATAAAACAGGAAAACAACATATTTTCAGTAATAATTGTTAATACTGACTTACGGTAACTAGGGGGAGTATAAAAAAATCATGAAAAGAAGGGACAAAGGGGCTGATTCAGAGCCGCTCGTAAGCGGCAGTACGCTCGTTCTGAGCGATGTTCGCCCATCTGCGCATGCGTACGGTTTTTAGTACGCATGCGCAAACCAGTAAGTGCGGCCAAAAATCGTTAGTTCGCTATACAGCGAATGCCTGCTATTTTGAGTGACAGGAGGAGGCGTATGTGGGTGGTAACAGGGGAAGGTGCTTGTAAACGGGGTTTGGAGATCAGAACGCAGGCATGCTTAAAGGTCAAAACGGGCGTTTTAAGGGTGTGCATAATTATTATAGCAGATTCATTGACCACATCACTTGCTTTTTTTATAGTCAGAACTGCTCGCAAAATAGTGGTTGAAAAAACCAGCCACAAGAATAGCGAGCAGTTCATACGCTGTTCGATGTACTCAATTAATGTAATAAATAGCGGACATGACGTATGAGCGGCCAGGGGGCGTTATTAACAAAATTTCGACCGCAGGTTTTGCTCGCTCGTTCAGACTTAAAGGCGTGAACGAACGGGTCATTTGAATAGCCACCCCTTTTTTTTTTAACGAACGACCGCAAATAGCGAGCGGCTCTGATTCAGGCCCAAAGTCAGAACTTTATTACTTACACTAATAATGACTTTTATTATGTCATTTGTATATCACCATATACAAATATATTAATTTAATTATCTGGAAATGAACAAACCACGCATGCATATATTTTTTTTGGATCAATTATTTATTGAAACAATGGGTGATACATTAATCAAAATAAATAATACATAATTAGACACAATAGAAATATTGAAGCAAGGGCCCTGATAGGTACATATTAAGAATGAAGCTGCATACACACACAACAATTTTTTGAACGATTATCGTTAAACGATAATCATTTGAAAAATCGTTCACTTTCTGAGTCAAACGATGAGCGATTATCGTTCATGCGCGTTCACGTTTGTAGTTCAGTCAGACTTGTCAACCCAACGATTTTCATTAAGGAATATGCAAAAATCGTTTGTGGTTCAAAAAAATCGTTCATTACACTTTAAAACATCTGACAGATAATCTGACAGAAAATCGTTCATAAAATAATTCATAAAATCGTTGGTAACAAAATCGTTGTGTGTGTATGTAGCCGTATCTAAAATGGGTCAAGGGTGCCATCTCCCCTACATTTTGCGCATTCGCAGTGGGAAAATCGACGGGTAAATGGAGGGCGTGACATTTTCCCGGTCACCTGCGCATGCGCAGTCGACTCTAGGCACAGATTAGTACCCAGAGTCTACTGCTGCGGTCAGTGCGCTGCCAGCCGCCGGGGAGAGAGGAGGGGGCCCCGGACGGAGAATGCACATGGGCCCCCTCCTCTCTTGATACGTCTCTGCATTAGACATAATAGTATATCTACACAAACAGTCTGTAGTGTATCCAAAGCATGAAAAAGACAATTAGCAAAAACAGAAAATACATTGTGTGCAAAAGATACATTACAGGAAACAATGTCGGCCCCAGAATATTTACAGGATAATGACTTATAAACACATATACAGTACATTATAACGAAACACGCTCGTCCCCCACCCCCAGGGTCGCCGTGCACCACTCTCACAATATAACAGGAAGTAGTACACAGCTAATATAACTCTGACATTGTTTTTGGCTGCAGAGTTGATATATAACTTTCCCACATTTCCAAGAACTTTTCAGTTTTGTTCTTGCTCTCCATTGTAACTTCCATCCATTCCATACGGAATAGATAGACTAACTTTGCTCTGAAAATGGGGGTTCAGGGTGTAACCATACTTGTAGGATACATTTACGAGCCGCCGCGCTATCCACTAATAAAAGCCACCTGACGCCCCTGGAGACCCTAAGTTCCTCCCCCCCCGATAGGTAGAATGGTCTAGGGCAGAGGTTCCCAAACTTGGTCCTCAAGGCACCCTAACGATCCAGGTTTTAAGGATAACCATGTTTGGGCACAATTAGTATCTCAGCCTTTTGACTTAACATATGTACTAAACCATGGATATCCTTAAAACCTGGACTGTTAGGGTGCCTTGAAGTATGAGTTTGATAACCCCTGGTCTAGGGAAAGTGTTTATAAGCCAGGGAAATCACCCTGCAATTATTAGTATTTGCGTTTGTCTCACTACCATGGATGACTGATTTCAGGAAATGTAACAATAAAGTAACAAACTTTTGCCTGTCAGAAAAAAATAAGCAAAATATAAAAGTACTAAGGGGCCTATTTATCAATGAATATTGCAGGACATCCCCCAAAAACACTATATTTTAGGGGGTACCTGCACATATTACGTATTTGGATGGTATTTTTCATACGGGACGGAACCTAATTTCTTATTGCCGCAAATATAGGCAAATAAGAAATTATTATCAGGGCTAAGACCGATTAATTAATAAATATGCCCCTTATTGTCACAGACTATTCTCCATACCAACTAGCCTTGGTGTAGTGGGGTTATGATTAGAGATGTGCGCCGACCCTCGTGTTTTGGTTTTGGATCTGGATCTGGTTTTGGATTTTTTTCCTTGGTGTTTTGTTTTCGTGTTTCGGTTTTGGATCTGGATTTTTTTCTTAAAAAAAACATAAAAACAGCTAAAATCCCATAAAACGGGCCTGTTTTTCTTCCTACAGTATAATTAACCTCAATAACATTTATTTCCAGTAATTTCCAATCAATTTTCACCACCTCACAATATTATTTGCTTCATGTGGCAGTTCAGCTTCTAATTTCCAACACAGTGTGTTATACAGTGTGGGCTGGATACACCAATAGTGCACTTACTGTGACAGCTGTGTCGACTGAGTGGGGTTGCTGATGGTGTCCTCAGTACATGGAATGGCAGTGCTGCGGTGCTGGCAGTGTCCTCAGTGAAGGGTACCGGTGATGTTGGCAGTGCAGGGGTGCCAGCGGTGTCTTTAGTGCAGGTTTGCTGGCTGTGTCGGCAGTGCGGGGGTTGCTGGCAGTGTCCTCAGTACATGGAATGGCAGTGCACGGGTGCCAGCGGTGTCTTTAGTGCAGGTTTACTGGCTGTGTCGGCAGAGCGGGGTGTCTGCGGTATCCTCAGTGCAGGTTTGCTGGCTGTGTCGGCAGTACGGGGGTGCCAGCGGTGTCATAGTGCAGGTTTGCTGGCTGCGTCGGCAGTGCGGGGGTTGCTGGCGGTGTCCTCAGTACATGGAATGGCAGTACAGGGGTGCCAGCGGTGTCTTTAGTGCAGGTTTGCTGACTGTGTCGGCAGCGCAGGGGTGTTGTCTATACAGGGTGTTGGCAGAGCAGGGGTGCCAGCGGTGTCTTCAGTGCATGTGTGCTGGCAGTGTGGTCAGTGTGGGAGTCGCTGACGGTGTCCTCAGTACGTGGGGCAGCTGTGCAGGAGTGTTGGCAGCTGTGGTGTCGGCAGTGGGGGATGCTGCCAGTGGGGGTGCCAGCGGTGTTGGCCGCGGGGGGTGCCGGCAGTGTCAGGCGACGGGGGATGTCGGGCGCCATCTTTTTCTCTCTCCTAGTGCATTTTCAATGGGCTTAATGCTGATTGGCTGAGAGCCGTGACAGACGGCTCTCTCAGCCAATCAGCGTTAAGCCCGCTCAAAACAAAACCTTGCGACCCGACCGTGGGGTGAGGGATCCGGGGCAGGCAGGGAGATCCGAGCTGCGCTTGGATCCCCGAAATTCGGGTGGGTTCGGATCTCTGAGATCCGAACCCGCTCATCTCTAGTTATGATTCCCTCTTTCTCAGCCCCTGAAATTTATATAGTTCTGTTAAACATACATTGCTTATATTACATATATTAATGATCCATACAGAAATTCTGTTTTATCCCGCTGAGTACAGAGGACACCAAGCCAACCCTTCGGACGGGAAGAGTATTTAACCTCTGGCTGCAAAAAGGGTTCTTTACTGTAAAAAGACCAATATACTCACATATTAACTGTTACCAGCAAACATTGTAGATCAATTTAAAAAAGGGCCAAACATTTTCCTGACAGAACAGAATATACACTGCGACTGGCATTATTAGCACAATAGAATATCTAGATTATGAGAAGTGTTTTATTTGCTATTAGGGTCAGAAAATAGTGTCTCCACCTCTTTAAGATATTGGATTATGGGGTCTAATGATGAAAAGGCTTCTTTTTATTTTTGGCTGTTTATTAATATTACCACCGGCAGTGGCTACCGTCAGTATCGCTGGTGTTAGCCATAACCAGCTATAACATGTGGAAGGAGCAGTAGCTATCACCTAATTATGAAGGACTGGGGTGGTACAAGGGGACAGAGGTATAATAAAGCATTTTTTCCTGTTGGGAAATACTGTAAAAAAAAAAAAATCTTTCTAACTTAACTTTTAATCAAATCTGAAACTGTAAGTCTGAGGACCTCATTCAGAGTCGGTCGTTGCGGCCGCACGGTCGTAAGGGGAAAGGGGCCGGATATGCAAATGATGCACTCGCAAGTTGCGTCCTTAATATCAGATCGGTAGCTGGACGACCAAGGGGAGGATGCTGCCGTAAGACAAAAAAATACGCCCCCTTCTCGTACGCATTACACGTCATCTCCGGGCTTATAAGGATTAATCGAGACCATCGGAACTGGTCGTAGAGCTTAAGGTTGACCATACCCTCTCTTAAGCTCTACGATCATGTCAGTGTATAAACCTCCCATGTCACATGTGCCATGACGCTACTTTGATAATTATGCACTCCCATAAACCGTATGCACTCCCATTAAACACCGTTCGCATGATTAGGCACGCCTGCGTTCGGATCTCCACTCCCCTGTTTTCAAGCACCTTCCCCTGTTACCACCCACAAACGCCTCCATCTGTCACTCAAACTACCGACCTGGCTGTGTTCAAGGAGAGAGAAATTTCTGATCGTAGCGGCTAGTTTGCGCACGCGCATTGCGAACTTTATGCATGCGCAGTTTAGCGAACATCGGTGGCGTACGACCGTGCGGCCGCAACGACCGACTCTGAATGAGGTCCTGAGTCTGGGCGTGTGTCCATTAATGCCGGGTCACATATACTGTATGCATAGTGATACTGTATGCATAGTGATACTGTATACATAGTGATACTGTATGCATAGTGGTACTGTATACATAGTGATACTGTATGCATAGTGATACTGTATACATAGTGATACTGTATGCATAGTGATACTGTATACATAGTGATACTGTATGCATAGTGGTACTGTATACATAGTGATACTGTATGCATAGTGATACTGTATACATAGTGATACTGTATGCATAGTGATACTGTATGCATAGTGGTACTGTATGCATAGTGATACTGTATGCATAGTGGTACTGTATACATAGTGATACTGTATGCATAGTGATACTGTATACATAGTGATACTGTATGCATAGTGATACTGTATGCATAGTGGTACTGTATACATAGTGATACTGTATGCATAGTGATACTGTATACATAGTGATACTGTATGCATAGTGATACTGTATACATAGTGATACTGTATGCATAGTGGTACTGTATACATAGTGATACTGTATGCATAGTGATACTGTATACATAGTGATACTGTATGCATAGTGATACTGTATGCATAGTGGTACTGTATGCATAGTGATACTGTATGCATAGTGGTACTGTATACATAGTGATACTGTATGCATAGTGATACTGTATACATAGTGATACTGTATGCATAGTGATACTGTATGCATAGTGGTACTGTATACATAGTGATACTGTATGCATAGTGATACTGTATGCATAGTGGTACTGTATACATAGTGATACTGTATGCATAGTGGTACTGTATACATAGTGATACTGTATACATAGTGGTACTGTATACATAGTGATACTGTATGCATAGTGATACTGTATACATAGTGATACTGTATGCATAGTGATACTGTATACATAGTGATACTGTATGCATAGTGATACTGCATACATAGTGATACTGTATGCATAGTGGTACTGTATACATAGTGATACTGTATGCATAGTGATACTGTATACATAGTGGTACTGTATACATAGTGATACTGTATGCATAGTGATACTGTATACATAGTGATACTGTATGCATAGTGATACTGTAAACATAGTGATACTGTATGCATAGTGATACTGTATACATAGTGATACTGTATGCATAGTGGTACTGTATACATAGTGATACTGTATGCATAGTGATACTGTATACATAGTGATACTGTATGCATAGTGATACTGTATACATAGTGATACTGTATGCATAGTGGTACTGTATGCATAGTGATACTGTATACATAGTGATACTGTATGCATAGTGATACTGTATACATAGTGATACTGTATGCATAGTGGTACTGTATACATAGTGATACTGTATGCATAGTGATACTGTATGCATAGTGATACTGTATACATAGTGATACTGTATGCATAGTGATACTGTATACATAGTGATACTGTATGCATTGCATAGTGATACTGTATGCATAGTGATACTGTATGCATAGTGGTACTGTATGCATAGTGATACTGTATACATAGTGATACTGTATGCATAGTGATACTGTATACATAGTGATACTGTATGCATTGCATAGTGATACTGTATGCATAGTGGTACTGTATGCATAGTGATACTGTATACATAGTGATACTGTATGCATAGTGATACTGTATACATAGTGATACTGTATGCATAGTGATACTGTATGCATAGTGGTACTGTATACATAGTGATACTGTAATCATAGTGATACTGTATGCATAGTGATACTGTATACATAGTGATACTGTATGCATAGTGATACTGTATGCATAGTGGACCCAGGCTGGTCAGCAAAAGCGGAAAGTCTGGGCCTACCATTGGCAGTCAGTATCACTGGGGAGTGTCGCTCAGTTGCCCTTAGCAACATCGAAAGCTTTAAGAAGCAGCGACAGAAAGCCATCGTTATTGCATCCTATTGATAAATAGGCACCTAAGTTTTATTACAATTTTTTTGTCTTTCTCTGGATCAGTTCTTGTGGAGCAACAGGCTGGATAAATGTATTTTTTTTTTCAACCTCAACAACCGTGTAAAGGTGCGTACACACATTTTTTGAACGATTTAACTATAACGACGTTGTTATCGTTCAATCGTTCAAAACAGTGTAAAACAATAAACGATGAACGATTATCGTTCATGCGCGTTCACGTTTGTCGATTGTAGTTTGTTGTTCAGTCAGACTGGCCAACTGAACGATTTTCAATAGAAGTTGCAACATTTTTCCTTCAACACAGAAAATCGTTTAAACCAACTAATTTGTAAAACGATTTTCGTTCACTTTTTCAAGGGAAAAACTGAACGAAAATCGTTCACTACTAACATCATTGTGTGTGTACGCAACTTCACTACTAAGTCAAAAACCCTCCTATACCAAAGCTGTCAGCCCTAAATAACACAGTACTGATGCGTCACCTAGAATTATAATAAATGTATTCACAGTTTTTACTTTATTTACCAAGAAATGCAGATGATCAAAATGTTTGGATTTATTAGTAAATAAGATGATACCTTTTTCTAAAAGATTTCCTTCACTACAGATTAGTCCTCATACACCTAGCGTCTGTATGTCACGCAGAGTGAGACGCCCGGCGCGGCCGAGCCGCTCTGAGAGTTGAGGGATCTTTTTGTTCCAGTTTTCCATCTTATTCGGATTGCAGATGCAGCAAAACGTCACTCACAGGGCTCGATTCAGCATCTTACGCAATAGCGATTACAGATGCACATCGAGCGCATGCGTACAAGCCACACTGCTAGCGCGCACGATCACATTGTGATTACATACGCACAAAGGAATCCATCGCAAAGTGAGCGACAGGCTGTCATCATTTGTGGGTGGTTACGGGACTGGGACGGGAACGGGTCAGAAAAATGCCGGCTTGTCTATCCGTTTGAACGCCGTGTCGTGGAAGTGCATAAATTAGCCACTAAGAGCATAAGAGCTCTCTGCGTGCGAGGAGATCTGCAATGCCCGCGGCTGGGTCAGACTTGTTGCAAATGCAGCGTGACCGACCGATGTGCGTGGATGGTTTATGCAGAAGAGCGACATTGGACGGATATGAGAAAGCAGCAATGGGCGTCTCTATGCTGGCAGAGCTGTGGCGGGCATCACGCAATTGCGTACACTGCTAAATCAGGCCCACAGTGCACCAGAGACTTCGAGCTGTGACATTGTGAGCGAGAAAGATCCTCGGGGCGGCTAAATGTAGCGCAGAGTGGGGCTGTTTGGGGTGACCCAGTGTATGAGGACACATCTGTAGCATTTATTTATTTTTTTTGTCTCTCGCGTTATCTTATTCCATCGTCCAGCCCTGAAGTCGATTTTTCAGCTGGAAGAGAGATTCGGATAATTATAGCCACAAAAAAAACACCCGTAAGTCTGCTTCATGAGGGTGAGATGGACGGGTGATGGCACCGAGCGCTGACACGGGTGATAGTAAGTAGACATGTCAGCTTGGCCCAGATTGTGACAGCGCTGACAAACATCGTGTCCATAACAGCAATAATACAGAAAGGGCTATAGCAGAATAGAATCTCCCAGACCAAAAGGTACGAGGGAAAGGTGCAAACAAATCATTATACTGTGCACGGGCGGGAAACAGCGAGAAGTGTCAGTCTGTGTCTCTACGCCGGTATAAGGTGTCTTATGTTACACTGGGCTAATGTATTGGAAATAGCAGATGGCGTTCTAAGCCCAGGCAGCACCTGCTCATCTCTCCGTACTGGTAACACTGGTTAGTAGTGACACTATACAGGAATAGATTGGAACTGGCTGCGTTACGCCAGTGATTGTCATGAATGATTAGCGGTGGCTCCGACAGCCTCAGAGGGCGAATGAAGCGGGTACAACACCTACATGGAGAATCTAACAGCTGCCAGTACTTGTTAAACAACAACAATACTAAGGGCCTGTTTCAGACCCGTTGGCTATATGCGTGCGCTCGCAAGCGGCCCAATGTTCTGCGTACACGCATGCGCAAGCTTCGTTCTGTGGGTGCGCGAACTACTCACTGCGATCGCATACCGCTCGCTCGCCCTGCAAAGACAGCCCAGTGTAGTGAGTGACAGGAGAGGCCGTTTGTGGGTGGTAACAGGGGCAGTCCAGTAATAACGGGGGGTTGGCGATGCGAACGCAGGCGTGTTTCAATGCCGTTTCAGAGGCATGCATAATTAACAGGTAGCGTCATAGTACACGTCACTTGGCTTTTTTTTTTTTTTTTACACTGAAATGCTCGCAGAGCATGCGGCAGGGTAAGGCTACCACAAGCACTGCGTTCGCATCCGATGGTCCTCGATGTACCAATGTTTTCATACACTTCCTGGAGATGACGTGTGCCAGTCGGCATCTCTACATACGCTAAGGGGTGTCTGCATACGCAGAGCGATCGCCTGCACAGCCAAAGTGGGTGTGCTTATGCCTTGGCGAGCGATCGCATCCCATGACGTCAATTTGGAAAATGTGCATTCGCTCAGTGCGTGCGTACGCATCTAGCGACCAAGTCTGAATCAGGCCCTGAGAGCAGAAGATCAGTAACAAAAAGTCCAGTGTTTCAACTTTCTTCATTTACAGGTACTGTACATACTGTATGACACCCTATTCTTCCTGCACCAGTATGACTGACACTTACGTCATACTTACCAACTCTCCCTGATTGTAAGGCAGGCTCCCTAAAATAGCAGCCATCTCCTGTCACCCTGAAGAGTCCAGCAATCTCTACCTGATTGCACCTTTCTCCCATTATGAGTATGATATATATATATATATATATATATATATATATATATATATATATATATATAAATATATATAAAAACAGGTATATACATTCAAATGGGATCATTAGTATCATCTACCTGCAATGGTTATAAGGCACAATGATCCCTATTGTTATAAGGCACAATGATCCCTATGGCTACATGTATTTTATGAAAAGTATCAGTGTGTTTTCCTCAACACATAGATCTTAGTAACTGCTTATGGGCTCATTTACATTTGCATGTAAATCAGTTTCATGACACGCCTCTCAGATGTAAATAAAATATATTATATGTCTCGGCAGGCGCCACAATCCCAAATGGATGTAAATGCAAAAATGTATACAAATTTATAAAAATGCATTCACGAACAAATCACACAAACACAGCAAAATACTTCACAAAACAATAAAAATATGCATGAACAATGGAGGACAAGTGTTCTAAGAAGTCCGAAATCTCTCACCCTGTAATGTAATTGTGGTGGGTTTAGGCAACGCAGGTCCTGGGTGAAGCACCTCGGCACCACCCACTATATAACTGTCAGTCTGTGGCTTTATGCTGCCTCCAATCCCCTCCTCACATCATGTCACTGCCCCTATCACATGCAGCCCTGTCCTCACTAACACATCTCTCATCTCCTGATATACTCTGTGCTGCTGGGGACCCTGCTCCTCCCACTTTATAACTCTCAGTCTGTGGCTTCCTGCTGCCTCCATTCCCCTCCTCACATCATGTCACTGCCCCTATCACATGCAGCCCTGTCCTCACTAACACATCACTCATCTCCTGATATACTCTGTGCTGCTGGGGACCCTGCTCCTCCCACTATATAACTCTCAGTCTGTGGCTTCCTGCTGCCTCCATTGCCCTCCTCACATCATGCCACTGCCCCTGTCACATACAGCCCTGTCCTCACTAACGCATCACTCATCTCCTGATATACTCTGTGCTGCTGGGGACCCTGCTCCTCCCACTATATAACTCTCAGTCGGTGGCTTCCTGCTGCCTCCATTCCCCTCCGCACATCATGTCACTGCCCCTGTCACATGTAGCCCTGTCCTCACTAACACATCACTCATCTCCTGATATACTCTGTGCAGATGGGGACCCTGCTCCTCCCACTATATAACTCTCAGTCTGTGGCATCCTGCTGCCTCAATTCCCCTCCTCACATCATGTCACTGCCCCTATCACATGTAGCCCTGTCCTCACTAACACATCACTCATATCCTGATATACTCTGTGCTGCTGGGGACCCTGCTCCCCCCACTATATAACTCTCAGTCTGTGGCTTCCTGCTGCCTCAATTCCCCTCCTCACATCATGTCACTGACCCTGTCACATGTAGCCCTGTCCTCACTAACACATCACTCATCTCCTGATATACTCTGTGCTGCTGGGGACCCTGCTCCTCCCACTTTATAACTCTCAGTCTGTGGCTTCCTGCTGCCTCCATTCCCCTCCTTACATCATGTCACTGCCCCTGCCACATGCAGTCCTGTCCTCACTAACACATCACTCATATCCTGATATACTCTGTGCTGCTGGGCACTCTGCTCCTCCCATTATATAACTCTCAGTCTGTGGCATCCTGCAGCCTCCATTCCCCTCCTCACATCATGTCACTGCCCCTGTCACATGCAGCCCTGTCCTCACTAACACATCACTCATCTCCTGATATACTCTGTGCTGCTGGGGACCCTGCTCCCCCCACTATATAACTCTCAGTCTGTGGCTTCCTGCTGCCTCAATTCCCCTCCTCACATCATGTCACTGACCCTGTCACATGTAGCCCTGTCCTCACTAACACATCACTCATCTCCTGATATACTCTGTGCTGCTGGGGACCCTGCTCCTCCCACTTTATAACTCTCAGTCTGTGGCTTCCTGCTGCCTCCATTCCCCTCCTTACATCATGTCACTGCCCCTGCCACATGCAGTCCTGTCCTCACTAACACATCACTCATATCCTGATATACTCTGTGCTGCTGGGCACTCTGCTCCTCCCATTATATAACTCTCAGTCTGTGGCATCCTGCAGCCTCCATTCCCCTCCTCACATCATGTCACTGCCCCTGTCACATGCAGCCCTGTCCTCACTAACACATCACTCATCTCCTGATATACTCTGTGCTGCTGGGGACCCTGCTCCCCCCACTATATAACTCTCAGTCTGTGGCTTCCTGCTGCCTCAATTCCCCTCCTCACATCATGTCACTGACCCTGTCACATGTAGCCCTGTCCTCACTAACACATCACTCATCTCCTGATATACTCTGTGCTGCTGGGGACCCTGCTCCTCCCACTTTATAACTCTCAGTCTGTGGCTTCCTGCTGCCTCCATTCCCCTCCTCACATCATGTCACTGCCCCTGTCACATGCAGTCCTGTCCTCACTAACACATCACTCATATCCTGATATACTCTGTGCTGCTGGGGACTCTGCTCCTCCCACTATATAACTCTCAGTCTGTGGCATCCTGCAGCCTCCATTCCCCTCCTCACATCATGTCACTGCCCCTGTCACATGCAGCTCTGTCCTCACTAACACATCACTCATCTCCTGATATACTCTGTGCAGCTGGGGACCCTGCTCCTCCCACTATATAACTCTGTCTGTGGCTTCCTGCTGCCTCCATTCCCCTCCGCACATCAAGCCACTGCCCCTGTTACATGCAGCCCTGTCCTCACTGACACATCACATATCTCCTGATATACTCTGTGCTGCTGGGGACCCTGCTCCTCCCACTATATAACTCTCAGTCTGTGGCTTCCTGCTGCCCCCATTCCCCTCCTCACACCATGCCAATGCCCCTGTTACATGCAGCCCTGTCCTCACTGACACATCACTCATCTACTGATATACTCTGTGCTGCTGGGGACCCTGCTCCTCCCACTATATAACTCTCAGTCTGTGGCTTCCGGCTGCCTCAATTCCCCTCCTCACATCATGTCACTGACCCTGTCACATGCAGCCCTGTCCTCACTAACACATCACTCATCTCCTGATATACTCTGTGCTGCTGGGGACCCTGCTCCTCCCACTTTATAACTCTCAGTCTGTGGCTTCCTGCTGCCTCCATTCCCCTCCTCACGTCATGTCACTGCCCCTGTCACATGCAGTCCTGTCCTCACTAACACATCACTCATATCCTGATATACTCTGTGCTGCTGGGGACCCTGCTCCTCCCACTTTATAACTCTCAGTCTGTGGCTACCTGCAGCCTCCATTCCCCTCCTCACATCATGTCACTGCCCCTATCACATACAGCCCTGTCCTCACTGACACATCACTCATCTCCTGATATACTCTGTGCTGCTGGGGACCCTGCTCCTCCCACTATATAACTCTGTCTGTGGCTTCCTGCTGCCTCCATTCCCCTCCTCACATCATGCCACTGCCGCTGTTACATGCAGCCCTGTCCTCACTGACACATCACATATCTCCTGATATACTCTGTGCTGCTGGGGACCCTGCTCCTCCCACTATATAACTCTCAGTCTGTGGCTTCCAGCTGCCTCCATTCCCCTCCTCACATCATGTCACTGCCCCTGTCACATACAGCCCTGTCCTCACTGACACATCACTCATCTCCTGATATACTCTGTGCTGCTGGGGACCCTGCTCCTCCCACTATATAACTCTCAGTCTGTGGCTTCCTGCTGCCTCCATTCCCCTCCTCACATCATGTCACTGCCCCTGTCACATGCAGTCCTATCCTCACTAATACATCACTCATCTCCTGATATACTCTGTGCAGCTGGGGACCCTGCTCCTCCCACTATATAACTCTCAGTCTGTGGCTTCCTGCTGCCTCCATTCCCCTCCTCACATCATGTCACCGCCCCTGTCACATGCAGCCCTGTCCTCACTGACACATCACTCATCTCCTGATATACTCTGTGCTGCTGGGGACCCTGCTCCTCCCACTATATAACTCTCAGTTTGTGGCTTCCTGCTGCCCCCATTCCCCTCCTCACATCATGCAACTGCCCCTGTCACATGCAGTCCTGTCCTCACTAACACATCACTCATCTCCTGATATACTCTGTGCTGCTGGGGACCCTGCTCCTCCCACTATATAACTCTCAGTCTGTGGCTTCCTGCTGCCTCCATTCCCCTCCTCACATCATGTCACTGCCCCTGTCACATGCAGCCCTGTCCTCACTGACACATCACTCATCTCCTGATATACTCTGTGCTGCTGGGGACCCTGCTCCTCCCACTATATAACTCTCAGTTTGTGGCTTCCTGCTGCCCCCATTCCCCTCCTCACATCTTGCCACTGCCCCTGTCACATGCAGCCCTGTCTTCACTGACGGGATGTAGTTATGAGACCAGCGGCCGCATGGCTGCCTGTCTCAATCCCGACAGCGGAATCCCATCAAGGAATTTAACATAGGCGTTGAAATACCTACGACTATTTTAATCCTGACACTGGGACACTGAGGACGCCACCCCGAACAAAGGTAAGTCCGGGACCTTAGCATGAGCCACGGGGGTGGTAGGGTTAGGATTAAGGGTCTAGCGGGGTTAGCTTTAGGTTTGGGGGGAAGATTAGGGCTAGGCACCCCTAGGAGGGAGGGTTATGGTTAGGCACCTCTGGGGGGGAGTTTAGGGTTAGGCACCCCTAAGGGAGGGTTAGTGGGGAGAGGGGAGGGTTAGGTAACTTACCTAAAGCTGTCAGAATTTCATCCTCTCGGGCTGTCGGGATTTGAACCAGCGGGTTAACAGCCTTCACCATTTCAATCCCATTACCTCACTGACACATCACTCATCTCCTGATATACTCTGTGCTGCTGGGGACTCTGCTCCTCCCACTATATAACGCTCAGTCTGTGGCTTCCTGCTGCCTCCATTCCCCTCCTCACATCATGTCACTGCCCCTGTCACATGCAGCCCCATTCTCACTGACACATCACGCATCTCCTGATATACTCTGTGCTGCTGGGGACACTGTTCCTCCCACTATATAACTCTCAGTCGGTGGCTTCCTACTGCCCCTATTCCCCTCCTCACATCCTGTCACTGCCCCTGTCACATGCAGCCCTGTCCTCACTAGCACAACACTCATCTCCTGATATACTCTGTGCTGCTGGGGACTCTGCTCCTCCCACTATATAACGCTCAGTCTGTGTCTTCCTGCTGCCTCCATTCCCCTCCTCACATCATGTCACTGCCCCTGTCATATGCAGCCCTGTCCTCACTACATCACTCATCTCCTGATATACTCTGTGCTGCTGGGGACTCTGCTCCTCCCATTGTATAACTCTCAGTCTGTGACTTCCTGCTGCCTCCATTCCCCTCCTCACATCAGGTCACTGCCCTAGTCACATGCAGCGCCGATGTAGGGTAGGATAAAAGTTAGTTTGTTTGATGTATCTTGCGTGTGTACTAATTTCGCCATCGATTAAATGACTGTCGATGGTGGACCTCGTCGGCTGGAGGTCTGATGGTAGACGACGGATGCAGTCTGCTCAGGAATGATCGTGATCTGCGCACGTGCTAGAGCAAACCATCAATGGGTGTTCCTCCAATGGATAGAAGCCAACAAACATGGATGGTGCCACCGTTGATTGGAAACGATACTCTGCACAGACAGCATAGCGGCATCATAAAGTTATGTGCATAGTATTGCAGGGAACTGAACTGCGAGTCGGGCACCTCTTCAGGGAGGTGGGAACAGTTCCCACCAGGACAGGCTGGTATGACTGAGGGATATAATGAACCCCCTCTGTCTTTCCCCATGGGCAGCAGTCCAGGGAGCAACCGTCACACTGCCCTTGGGGCGGTTACGGAGTTACGATGCCATGGTTCACCAATCAGTCTTCACCCTGTGATCCTCCATGGGCCATTTAAACTTACACCATGAAGAATCATTGGACCCGAGGCTCTGGCAGCAGGGTAAATTTCCCAAATTGTGGATATGGGTTTAATAGGCATTAAAATACTTTAGTAATTCTACTATTATTCTTATTATCATCATCAGTATTATTATTATTATTATCAGTATTATTATTATTATTATTATTATTATTATTTTTTTATTATTATTATTATTATTATTATTATTGTCAGTATTATTATTATTATTATTATTATTATTATTATTATTATTATTTAAAGTAAAAAAACAAAAAATCAAAAGCAGCAGAAAACTGTAACTGAATAAATAATTATTGTATATAAACTTCATGTTAGATGATTTACTCATGGGTTTGTGAAATGACAACGCATATAAAATAGTTAACACTACTACCAATCATCGTATTCATTTACAATACATATAAAATACATGGATTACAGTACATTATTAAAACTACAGTAAATATATAGCTTAAAATAAAATTGTAACTTTATGGTTAATAAAAAACAATAGATTGTAGCGCTGTTTGGCAATAAATGACAATACAGAACAATGTGCTGTAATAGATGACAATACGTACTAACACTCACATGATGGCAAACATTAATGTAGTAATAAATACATATACAAGTGACAGTTCCCTCATACATATTCACGTTATAGCGCTGGGAATGCTGAGACCAGATAATGTGAAGGGATCAGAGGGGGTTCTCAGAGTAAATATATTAAAATATATATCAACCTCTGGCTCTCACCGTAAAGGTAACAGTTTAGCTTAGCCTCTGATAGTGTTACGCTGGTGCCTTATATAACTGTATGGTTCCCTGGTGGTATCAAAACATCATTAGGGACCTAACGTCAGTGGCTTATATCGGAGATTGATGATCTCATATAACTAAGACTTAGACACTTGGTGCCAGAAATTACCACTAAACTGGGCTGTGTCACGGAGTCACTGTGCTGGTTATGTTATTCAGTTTTGCAAGCTAATGTATTATTGTATTTTAAAGGAACAAATCTCTCCCCCCTACACGGACTACTAAAGTCTAGTGAGACCACGGCTGCGGCTTTACCTAAAATCACTTGCGTGCGCATATATATCATAAAGTGATGTTAATCACTTAAGGGCACCCTGGTGGTTGATAGGTCACCCCTACGGTGTGGGACCCTCTCACTGTAGAGAAGAGGACCAGGTTATATCTCCTCTGTACACTAACATGATTAGATCACAGGTGACCAAACCCTAAACCTAATGTTGTCATTTCGTAAAATGATGCTATTTAACTTGTTGACATGTACGTCAAAATTGTGAACATGTCGACATTTTGCAGATGTTGGTATGTTACCTGTCAATATTACACTGTCGACATTATTGCATCACATTACCTGATCCCATTTTTTAGAGCGTTGAGAGGTTCGGCTTTGTAGAAATTAGAAAATACCCTACAGTAACTTGGGGTTTCTGAGTAGAACTGAGTCCCGGCTCGGGTCTTCCCGCCAAGTTGGTTGTGAAAACGAGGAAAATCTTAATTTCTCAGATATCCCGCATGTTTTTCATTGCATATAAGAGTCCCGCCATCGTGATCAGGCACCATGTCATACAGAAGAATGTACGGGGAGGGTGTGGGCTGTAGTTGTGCTTCAATAGATGACATTGGAGGCGCCATTAGAGAGAGTTGTAGGAAGATGGAGTAGGTGGGGAGGTTGTAAAAGACTGCAGCTTTCTTTGTCACCATGTACTTTAAGTCTTTGTCAGACACTAGCTAGCACCTGCAAACCCGTGCAAACTGCAACCAGACTCCTGTCACTGTGTGTTTGCTTGTCAGACACTAGTAGCACCTGCAATACAGTGCAAATAGGCTCTTCTGTATGATTGTTAAAAGTATAATTAAAGTGAACTGCACAATTGTTTTTCTCAAGGATATCTATCTACACTGCTGAGAGGCAGCATATATTACTGTACTTACTGGGTGTGGTCATGGCCCCAGCAACTGCACCCCAAAATAATAAGTGCAAAAAAGCCTTTTTTCTGGTGTAAAAAAATCTCATCTTTACAATTCAAATGAAATCATATTTCAAAAGTTTGTGTTTTTGAGAGGCAGAATATATTACTGTACTTATTGGATGTAGTTGTGA
The DNA here is from genome assembly GCA_031769625.1 of Taudactylus pleione. Classification (NCBI taxonomy): domain Eukaryota; kingdom Metazoa; phylum Chordata; class Amphibia; order Anura; family Myobatrachidae; genus Taudactylus; species Taudactylus pleione. The sequence goes on along the minus strand of JAUIMM010000513.1, from coordinate 375,846 downwards.
CCCCATGAGCTGCACCACAATATAATAAAAGTGAAAAAAAAAACATTTTTCTGGTGTAAAAAAAAATCTCCAGTCTTTTCATGAAACTGCATTGTAAAGATTGCAGTTAAGTTCAACTACAGCAGCTTTACTCCTGTCCTGGTGTAAATCAATCATAAATCAGTCTATAAAAGAACAGGAGCATCCCAGTACCTGTACTAGTGCTGTCTGTCATAGCACTTAATCATCTACTTTTAAAGAAGGTCAAGAAGTAATAAGAAGATTTAAGAAAGGGCACTCCATACCTAAATCAAACATACAATTCCCAACATGCTATACACTACATGCAGTGAGAAGGAAAAGTTCAGACCATAGTCTTCCTTTGCAATGGTGGTCCTGCTACTGCTCTTTTATGAGTGTCTATTGTGAAAGCCAGGGCATTGAGCATCTTCTGTAACCTTGCATGTACCACCTTCTCCCTCTGACTCTAGATATGTCACCTATAAAACAGAAATATCAGGGCACAAAAAGAACAGTAAGGCTGAAGAACAAACTGTGTGGTCACAAATTTCACAGATTCCTGAAGAGAGTCTAAGGGTGTCCACAAGTGCTTTGTGTGAGTCGGACTTTCTGAAACTGTAATCCTAGAGAAGCCTCCTTCCACCATTTCTGGGCTAGCTGCAAATGCGAGGATGAGTAGTAGTAAAAGTAATGATGATGATTATGGTTTAGACATAGTAATTAAGGATTCTACTGTGGAAGTGCAACATGATAGGGGGGAAATTGTGTACCTAACACTACTAAGGAAGTTGATGATGAATGTGTTGGACAAAAAGAAGTTGATAAAATTCAAGAGGAATGTGAGGAAATGAAACATGTGATACTTTTTAGCCTTTATGTTTAGCCCCTGTCCATATGCCTGTTGTATCAATTTGTTATCATGATCTAGCCACACAGGAAGTAACCATGATAGCAAGGTAACATCTCATTGGAAAAACACCTTATGGGTTAAATTCCACCTCCGTAGGGGACACTCAGGACTTTAACCAATTACCCTGTCATTGTTCCTTGTATATACTTTCTTTTGTTCCTCTATGGACATATTATCTATTTCTGTGCGCAGTGAAAAATAAACCATCACTTTGGTTTCATCTGCTCTGTGTCTGGGTGATTAAACAAACCCCATATCCTCACTTCATGCCAGTGACATGAAGCGCATTGTCACCTCTTCTTTACCCAAATCCTGAATACATTTATCAAGGCATCTGTACCATATGTAGTGCCAAAATGAGCAGAGATAAGAATGTTACCCATCTAGGCACCTCCTCCCTGTTACGTCATTTGCAGCACGTTCATTCAAGATCTGGAAAATCATATAAATAATAACAAGCAATCTAGCATCACTTACCAGCAGCATTAATTGATCCCAGCACATGGAATATCCACCACCAACACCTCCACCATCAACCTCCTCATTAATGATCTGAGATTGTCCTGCATCCAATTTGCAAAGGCTAACTGACTCCTCCCATAACCAGAATTCCATAGAAGAATCCTTGCGCGCTAGGGCTGCTGCTGGTGGTGAATCTTCATCACTTGAGGGGACCAAGAAGAAGACTAGTAGTTTCACATACAGTACAATTGTCTATGATTGTCTGTGAAACAATAATTTCCAAGACAAGTATGATAGATGATAGAAACCATGACGGCTATGCTAGCGTTAGATCTGCGTTCAATATCCACTATCAATGCATCTGCTTTTAGACAATTAGTTGAGGTCCTTTGTCCCCACTACCAAATTCCATCCTAATTCTATTTTACCAGAACAGCAATTCCTCACCTGTGTCTCGGGATGTTAGACAAAAAGTTACTCTTGGTGCTGGTTAAAATAAAGATCACAAGACTGTGCAAGCCCACTGTGTAGGTGTATCACCTTCAGCAGCAGCAGCGCCACATCTAACACATAAAGCCAGCACGCTCACAGGCAGGATATTTTCTGTATCACCGGCTTCACTAAGAGGCATACCGATGCCAATCTGTTGAAAAAATTCAGTAATGTAATAGCAACATGGCTTAAGGGTTTGTCATTTCCGATAACGTAAATAACATTGGGCCTGATTCAGACCCGCTCGCAAGCGCATAGCTCTCACAAGCGGGTTGATAGCCGGGCAGTGCGCACGCGCGGTCTGCGCACTGCGCGAGCCCCGGAGCGAGTGAGAGCTTCACTTGCTCGGGGCTCACTGCAAAATGGGGTGGTTGTCGATGTTGATCGACATCTCGCCCCATTTTGTAGGTGGGTCGGGGGGGTGGCTGGCCAAACGGAGGCGTTCCCCAAGGAACGCCTGCCGTTTGGGTGGCGGCCCTTAGTGAACTTCTATTAGAACTTCTATTAGAGCAGGAAGTTCACTGGGGTTTGCGGTGGATGAGACCCTACCACAAGAGTCTCGTCGCAAGCCCGATGGTCACGACCATCGCCAGGCTGCCCGCTAAAGCTGTGGGTGGTCACCCACAGCTTAGCGAGTGGCCTGGAGGCAGGTAAAAAAAAAAAAACCTGGCCCGCCCTGATTCAGAGAAAGCGCTCACAAAGTGCGCCCGGCTCTGAATCAGGGCCATTATACGAGCATTACAACTGGGTGAATTTCAACACGTCCCATGTTTTTCCGGTCTTCCGGACACACGGACATGATAAACTTGGTGGTTCAAAATGTCTTCTGGACATTTTTGGCATACAGCAACTTCATATAGAAGATTGCAGCGGCTGCAACAACAGTATAACAACAGTATAATTTGCCATGCCACCAACTGCAGCAAGAGGTTGCACATTTGAACACACGGCCTTACACAAGGGAAGGACTTTGTATCGTCACTTGAATAAAGTCACAGACGTGCGACCGTCTGGAGACGCTGCTGTGTGAGCCTCTGCGTTCATGTCTGAATCACACCCAAAGTATTATATGTAGTTTATTTTTCCATCAGGAAAACTACGGAGCCAGGTTCTTTGCATAAAGTTTTTAATGAAGGCTTTGGCATTTTCCACATCAGCTCTCCAAATTACCTAACCTTTCTTGGCAAGACTCTTGTGCAAAGGATTGATGCTCTCTGTTGTGACATGAAAACTTCACTTAACAAACCCAAACTGCTCCTTAAGTGCTCTGAAACTCTGAAGCTTCTGGGCAGCAGATCATTTAATTAAACAAATTAAAATTCCCCACAGACTACTGAGGATGACAACATTTGCAATGCTCTTACAAGCTGGCAGGAAATAATATTAGATTGAATCAATAGGCTGCAGAGTACGTCTATCTTGATAATCAGCCAAAGCTCTAGACAATTCCGATTCCAGCCTTCTGATGCCTCAGATATTACCGTGCATATGAATGGGCGGAGGATGTCTGTCTGTTTACAAAACAGGGAGCGAAGCCACAGTTCTACCCGCACCCCACTGACACCTTATCTGAGAGACACCATGGATGTAATACTGGCATTTGATACAAAACATACAGTAATACAAAATGACCACATTCACAATATTTTGGATGTGAGACAAGTAGAAGTTAGTTCAAAAATAACAATTGTCTAGAAATCATTTATTAAGATCTGCCAAGGAACAAAGAAACGGTTTTATAGTTCAATCGCTAAATTAAAACATGAGTTAAAGAAAGAAATAATGACACCTCTAAACGCCAGCTGCAACTCATACGAGTATCAAGAGCCAGATCATCCATTAAGCAAACGAAACGGGTGCTTAAGGCCGTGTGGGCACTGATGCACCCGGATTACACAAACACTTGTAGTCCGATTTGGCCGCAAATCACAACACGTGTGTGAGCAAAGCAACTGCCTGTCCCAATTAACATCTGATAATCAACATTCAAATAATGATTGGGCTAAAGGTGGATGCAACTGGCGATTACCCCAATCTTGCTATGTGTTCAGACACCATCTGACTATGTTAGTCATGCGCCAACAGTTCTGGGCTTCCAGCTTGCATGCTGAACATCTGATTTGGAGGCATTAATGACATACATGGTGTCAGGTTGTGGCCTAGGATTGGCCGTTACTCACCGCGGCGCCAGCTTCCCCTGAACCCTCGGGGGGTCAGACGCCAGGTGTTCGGTGGCATGTGACGAACTGAGTATTATACCTAGAGCCATGTGGACATCCATGTGCTGCGCTGTGCCTTGGTTGCTATGGTAGCCGTCATGGACACAGCCATGACAGTTTCACATCACCTGACTGCCCTTGACCCTATGGTAGCATGGTGTTGGTCAGCTGATGCTGTCCACCATTAACCTGCTACCTTAGGGTATAAAGCCAGTCTTCGGACAGAAGGAAGTTGCCTGTGCAACGTTGTCGCTACCCTGTATATTGCTGATACCTCGTTCCAGGTTCCCTACGTGATCTCCTCGAGAATCAAGTGCCAACTCCTTGTGCAACAGTGCGTCCTAACATCTTGTCTGTGTGCATTGTTCTACCACCTGCTGACACAATTGTGCGTCTTTCACCACTCCTCCAGTGCAAGCTGCTAGTGCCATACTGTCACCAACAGTACCTCAATCACTCACCCCTTACTCATATGAGTACTAGTTCTCTGTACGTCTTGTAGAAGTATACCTTCAGGGCCACCGGTTATTTGTCTCCATTCCCACAGTATCAGACACCTGTCCAAAGGGCCGAGACCTGCCAGCTGGGTGCAGCATAAATACCCATATCCCTCTTGTAGGGGTCACTGGTGAACATCCTCTCAGTAGGGGATTCCACTCCCCGAACGTGACACATGGTGTTGAGGTTAAGCATCTGCCCATGTGTGAGCACCTTAGGGGTATCCTTTACAGTCCATGCATGTTATACAGAAGATGCCATCTGCACACATTGGGCCTCACAATTATCCAGACAAAGCTCAGTGTGTAAGGTAATCAGTCCTCCATGGCTACCCACAAATACAGACACTTTACATGTGAATCAGTCAGGAAACATGACAAAGGGAGGTTGGAGAAGCCGGGAAATCAATGACTTTGACCAGGGTGGCCATCCTGTCATGTTTGCTGTACAATCAGCTATAGACCCATTTATGGGGACAATACTTCATGCAGTTGTCTGTATACAGGTCACAGTTTGAATCTGAGGTTCTGCTCCTGCCTTTCAAACTTGTGATCCAAATTACAACATGTGCCCCACGTTTGCCTTCAAGGCTGAACTTTGACGTTGGAAGTTCACCACTCGCAACTTAACCAATATTTAAGGTCAACATTTTGGAGCATGTGAACTTTGACGTTGGAAGTTCACCACTCGCAACTTAACCAATATTTAAGGTCAACATTTTGGAGCATGTGCAACTCGAAAACGGTGAAATAGGCTCAAACATGGCTGGTGAACGTCTTTCACTTCTTCAACTTACTTTATCTGGTTCTAAAAATCTGAGAAATTCAGATGAATTTTAGAACTGATTTGCAAAATCAGTTTGATCATCGAACCGAGGGACTGATTCAGACCCGCTCGCTAGGAAGCGTTTGCACGCAGTCAGCCAATGTTTGCATTGTGCATATGCATACGCATAACAGTGCGCATGCGCGAACCAGTGCAAGCGATCGGGAAGCGTACGCTCACCGCGCTTAGACTGCCCTGTACAATGAGTGACAGGAGAAGCCGTTTGTGGGTGGTGACAGGGGCAGGCCACCAGAAACGGGGGAGTGGAGGTGCGAACGCAGGCGTGCCTGAGCGTCTTAATGCTGTTTCCGACTGATGTGCTCGCAGTGCTTGCGGTAGGGTATAGTCAACCACAAGCGCTGTGTTCGCTACCGATGGTACTCGATGAACCGATGGTTGCATGCACATCCTGGAGATGACGTGCGCAAGTGGGCGTCTTAAGACAGGCTGTTGCATGTCTGCATACACAGAGCGATCGTACGCCAAGACATAGTGGGCGTGCTAATGCCTTGGCGTGCCATTGCTTGCCGTTACAAAATTTGCATGCACATCTAGCGTGCGAACGCATCTAGCGAGTGGGTCTGAATCGAGCCCTGTGACCGGTTTCAGCGTCTCTACGTAATGTTTCTTCTGGAGATACTAGATGGACAGACACAGATGATAGATATAACAGTCAACAGATAGATAGGAAAGAGATAGATAGATATGACAGAGATTGATTGAATGATTGATTGATATGGGATAGATAGATAGATAGATAGATAGATAGATAGATAGATAGATAGATAGATAGATATGAGATAGATAGATAGATATTAGATAGATAGCTATGAGATAGACAGATAGATAGATATTAGATAGATAGATAGATAGATAGATAGATAGATAGATAGATAGATAGATATTAGATACATAGATATTAGATAGATAGATATGAAATAGACAGATAGATAGATATTAGATAGATAGATATGATAGATAGATAGATAGATAGATATGAAATAGCCAGACAGATAGATAGATATGAGATAGATAGATATAAATGAGATAGATAGATATTAGATAGATAGATAGATAGATAGATAGATAGATAGATAGATAGATAGATATGAGATAGATAGATAGATAGATAGATAGATATGAGATAGATAGATATACATGAGATAGATATGAGATAGATAGATAGATAGATAGATAGATAGATAGATAGATAGATAGATAGATAGATAGATATGAGATAGATAGCTAGATATGAGATAGATAGATATGAGATAGATAGATAGAAAGATAGATAGATAGATATGAGATAGATATGAGATAGATAGATATGAGATAGACATAAGATAGATATTAGATAGATAGATAGATAGATAGATAGATAGATAGATAGATAGATAGATAGATAGATAGATAGATAGATATGAGATAGATAGATAGATATGAAATAGACAGATAGATAGATAGATAGATAGATAGATAGATAGATAGATAGATAGATAGATAGATAGATAGATATGAGATAGATAGATAGACATGAGATAGATAGATAGATAGATAGATAGATATGAGATAGATAGATAGATAGATATGAGATAGATAGATATGAGATAGATAGATTGCAGTTGCAATCGGTAATGAATCAGACCTTATAACATGTAACAATCTACTCTAAGAACCTATACATAATATAAGCTGTACCAAGATGAAACAATGGGTAATAGTGTTCCGTCTTCTGAGCCATAGGGAGCCAGCGGGTACAATAACTTGGTAGCGCTAGTCTCTTTCGCATTTGTCTATTATAATTTATTAATGTCCCACACCAGGCCTCATGTACAGGTCACTTGTTATAATTCTTCTTTATAATATATGTGCATTTATCATGAATTTAGCATGAATTTTATTACCCAGCACCCCCACCCCTGGCTGAGATATTCTACTTTTACATATATTTATTTATTTATCATATATAATATATAGGTTTTAATGGCTAGTTAGGAATGACAGATTCACAGAGGGTGCGTCGGTTTCCTTTTAATTAGAAGTTGCTGAATATTTTTTAACATGAAGTTTCATATTGAATCTAGGTTCACTTTATCACCAGAGGTCCCCTTACCCCAGTCACATGTGATTTATCTCCCCACGCTTGTACCATTTATCACTGACACATCTACAGTACATAGTAGCGATATTTTATTCATCTTCTTATACCGCTGTGCAAACAAGATATGTAAAGTGAGAAGCGATTATATTGCAGTAACCCGTGTAACTACACTTCTATATACAGCACAGGAAATGTTTATTTCACCATTTAGAAAGATACAAAAGAAGAGAACAAAATGCCAAACATAAAATCTAATAAATCAATGTACTGTCCTATATTGTTGTTGTTCTTTGTTTATAAAAAAAATCATTTTAAGCGACCAATTATTTTTAGATTCTCTGGACATAGAAAATAACTAAATTAGGGGATCTCCTATCAATTTCACAAAAACACTGACACTATTTTAAGGGTTAGTCATCCTCCGTATGGGCCTGATTCAGCTTGGATCGCTATTGGGATCGCAACTGCGATTGCGCACGCAGTCCAACTGCGATAGTATGCTAATTCATTGCGATCGTAATGCAATCTCAGCACAACATAGGGACACCCAGTTTACCTTACACACAACAGTAATGCTTAGCAGAATAGCTAAACCATCGGTACAATGGAGTAACCATCACCACCCACAAATGGTGCTTCTCTGTCAGTCATTCTGCGAGGGGTCTGCATAGCCTCTGCGATCGCAGTCCGGATCGCTGTGGCTAGTTCGCTCACAGTTCGCATGAGCAGAATGCAACAATCGGCCGATTGCGTGCTCATTAGCAATTGCGATCCTTGCTGAATCAGGCCCTTAGTTTAAAAAAAACCTCAAGCGTCATTTTGCGCCATTCTTGGTAGTTTATGAATCCATGGTGTGCGAATACCACTGTTACAGATATATAATATTATTACCCCTTCTTGACCGAAGACAACTACTGTGCATTTCCCCAAGTGACACTGGAAATAAGTAGAATTTGCCTTATAATGCGCTTAATTCTATATTAAAAACAGTTTTCAGATTTAACATACAGGCAAGTGGGCATTTAGGGAATGGTGATCATAACACTAGGTCAGCCTTTGGCTTGTGCTTTAGTACATCCTTCAGTAAATACACTACGACAACTATGAATTTTACACAAGTCAGTTTTGAATAGATTTTAAGGGCCAGATTCAGAGATTTGCGCAGAAGCACCCGCGGCTACAGTACGTCTATTGGCGTCACCTGTCTGCGACTTGCAGAAACTCTCAGGAACAAAATCCTTCCCCGGTGTACATCCGTGTGTCTGACTGCGCAATACGTCCACTGGTAGCATCCATACACGCAGTGATATGGATTGGTGCGTCATTAGACGATATCACTAGTAGCGCCATCGGAACTTGCTTCTGTAAATACTCCCTGTAAAGCCCTATGTAATATGTAGGGGCATAAAATAAAATAGATGAAAATATATAAATAATTAACAGACTTTTATCCCAACCAGTAGCCAATGAGAACGTTAGGACAGTCCAGCCCATAGCCAATTAGAGCAGCACAAAATGCATATCCTCTTCCAAACTGGAGCCAATCAATGAACGTTCATAGAACCAGACCAATCCTTAAGCAACTTTAGGATTAAGACTCTCGCAGAGATAGGTCAATATGTAGCCAATAAGAGCACTGTACCCACTCCCCACCCCTCCCGGTGCCCCTGGTTGCACATGTAGCCAGTCTTAGCGTTAGAATGTTCACAGCATAAGCGAACAGATCAAACACCACAATATAACCGGCAGCAACAGGTCTGCACGCAACCAGCCTCCACATGAATCCCAATTCACACTGCGCTCACTGCTCTACACTAAGGCAGAAGCAACATAACAATTTAGCTTATGCATTTGTTAACCAAACAATCATCTGTTCGACATGTAAATGTTCTACATCCCAATCGTAGCTGCGGTAATATGTATTATCTTCCATCTGTAATGAGGAAATGAACATCTAAATCAATCAAATTAATCAGCCGTGGCTAAAAAAACGGAGATAGGCCGCTCAATATGAGTGACAGCAAATTATTTTCTCTGGAATTTATAATGTAAGAAATATGTTAATAAGGGAGAGTTACTGACGGGGGAGATGATCAAACAGGTTCTCACGTATGTGACATGTAGTGCACGGGTATCGCGCAGTCACAAGTATCATTCCAAGGCATCTGGGGACTGTCAGGCTGATGCAATAGAGTGCCACAGTGTTAGTAACTCTTAGATACAGTATATGAATTGTTTCAGAAGGAAAGGGAAACTGTTCCCCGTGAAGAGGTGATAGCAGTACAAAGCAATATTTCCATGTCAGCTATATTGTCACCAGATGCATAATTCATTAATGTTATCTGTATCTGTGATTTGTGTAATATCCAGGAATACTGAAAATTCATTATTACATTACCTTATTGTATCTACTGCAAGTTGTGTCCATTTTATTGGTATCATTCAACTCCCCCCTCCACCTCCTTTGGTTCAGATGTGACCTACTGGTATACTGCTACAATTAGATACATTATATTATACTATAACTTGGCTATGTTCTTTTGTTTTTTAAACATTGTCACTGTTAATTCTTTTTTTTTATGCATATTCATTTAATTGTATGTTTTTATTTTGTTCACCTGCAGTTTTGCATTCCAGCACCTTTTATTTCTGAGCATAGTACCAGCACCTTTTATTTCTGAGCATAGTACCAGCACTTTTTATTTCTGAGCATAGTACCAGCACCTTTTATTTCTGAGCATAGTACCAGCACCTTTTATTTCTGAGCATAGTACCAGCACCTTTTATTTCTGAGCATAGTACCAGCACCTTTTATTTCTGAGCATAGTACCAGCACCTTTTATTTCTGAGCATAGTACCAGCACCTTTTATTTAGAGTATTATTCTATATGCACCTTTTTCCTGAGTATAACACCAGCACCTTTTTTTTCTGAATACAGTGCCGGCTCCTTTTTTTCTGAGTACTGCAACGACACCTTTTTTCTTTCTGAATACAGCGGCGGAACCTTTTTTTCTGAATACTATACCGGCACCTTTTTTTCTTAGTACTGTACCGCCACATTTTATTTTTGAGTACTGTACTGGCACCTTTTTTCTGTGTACAGTGTAACCACCTATTTTTCTGAGTATAGTACAGACACCTTTATTTCTGACTAGAGTGCCAACGGAATCGGTATGATTTACCCCTGGCCGGCGGTTCAAATCCTGACAGCGGCAGCCCAGAACAGGATGAAAATCCCGATCGTCCCCAGGTAAGTATTCACTAACCTATTCCCCCCCTAACCCTAACCCTCCCTTAGGGGTGCCTAACCCTAACCTTCCCCCCAAGTGCCTAACCCTAATCCCCCTTCCCCTGCCGCCTAAACCTAAGTCCCCCGGGGGGTGCCTAACCCTAAAATTCAACCGGGGGTGCCTAACCCTAACCCCCCCTTGCCCTAGCCTAATCCTAACCTCCCGGGGGGTGCCTAACCCTAAGTCTCCCCCGGGAGCAATAAACCTAACCCTTCCCCCCCACCCCATCACTTCGATCGGGATGCCGGGCGCCGGTCTCCCGGCGTCGGTAAAATGACAGGCGTCTAGATGTAGACGCCGGTCATTTAACCCTCGCCGGGATATGACAGTCGGCAAGCCGGTTGTCGGGATTAGGTCCACCGGCTTCCCGACTGCATACTGTACCACCAACACCTTTTTTTCTGAGTACTGTACCGACACCTTTTTTTTCTGGGCACTGTACTGCACCAGAACCTTTTTTGAGTATAGTACTAGCACCTTTTTTTCCTGAGTAATGTACTGGCACCTTTTTTCTGAGTATATTGCCAGCACCTTTTTTTCTGAGTACAGTGCTGGCACCTTTTTTTCTGAGTACTGTACCGACACCTTTTTTTCTGGGCACTGTATCGGCACATTTTTTTCTGAGTACTGCACCAGAACCTTTTTTGAGTGTAGTACCAGCACCTTTTTTTCCTGAGTAATGTACTGGCACCTTTTTTCTGAGTATATTGCCAGCACCTTTTTTTTTGAGTACTGTACCAGCATAATTTTTTTCTTAGTACAGTGCTGGCACCTTTCTTTCTGAGTACTGCACCAGAACCTTTTTTGAGTGTAGTACCAGCACCTTTTTTTCCTGAGTAATGTACTGGCACCTTTTTTCTGAGTATATTGCCAGCACCTTTTTTTTTGAGTACTGTACCAGCATAATTTTTTTCTTAGTACAGTGCTGGCACCTTTCTTTCTGAGTACTGTACCGACACCTTTGTTTCTGAGTATAGTACCAGTACCTTTTATCTGAATACTATACCAGCACCTTTTTGTCTGAGTACTGTACCGCCACATTTTTTTTTCAGTACTGTACTGTACTTTAGTATAATACCAGCACCTTTTTTATTTGACTACTGTACCAGCACCTTTTTTATCTCAATACTGTACCAGCACCTTTTTTATCTCAATACTGTACTGGCACATTTTTTCTGAGTACTGTACCGACACCTTTTTTTTCTGGGCACTGTACTGCACCAGAACCTTTTTTGAGTATAGTACTAGCACCTTTTTTTCCTGAGTAATGTACTGGCACCTTTTTTCTGAGTATATTGCCAGCACCTTTTTTTCTGAGTACAGTGCTGGCACCTTTTTTTCTGAGTACTGTACCGACACCTTTTTTTCTGGGCACTGTATCGGCACATTTTTTTCTGAGTACTGCACCAGAACCTTTTTTGAGTGTAGTACCAGCACCTTTTTTTCCTGAGTAATGTACTGGCACCTTTTTTCTGAGTATATTGCCAGCACCTTTTTTTTTGAGTACTGTACCAGCATAATATTTTTCTTAGTACAGTGCTGGCACCTTTCTTTCTGAGTACTGTACCGACACCTTTGTTTCTGAGTATAGTACCAGTACCTTTTATCTGAATACTATACCAGCACCTTTTTGTCTGAGTACTGTACCGCCACATTTTTTTTTCAGTACTGTACTGTACTTTAGTATAATACCAGCACCTTTTTTATTTGACTACTGTACCAGCACCTTTTTTATCTCAATACTGTACCAGCACCTTTTTTATCTCAATACTGTACTGGCACATTTTTTCTGAGTACTGTACCAGCACCATTTTTTTCTGAGTACTGTACCAGCACCTTTTTTTTCTGGGCACTGTACTGCACCAGAACCTTTTTTGAGTATAGTACTAGCACCTTTTTTTCCTGAGTAATGTACTGGCACCTTTTTTCTGAGTACTGTACCGACACCTTTGTTTCTGAGTATAGTACCAGTACCTTTTATCTGAATACTATACCAGCACCTTTTTGTCTGAGTACTGTACCACCACATTTTTTTTTCAGTACTGTACTGGCTCCTTTAGTATAATACCAGCACCTTTTTTATCTCAGTACTGTACCAGCACCTTTTTTATCTCAGTACTGTACCAGCACCTTTTTTATCTCAGTACTGTACTGGCACCTTTTTTTCTGAGTACTCTATCTGAACTTTTTTTTCTTTTGTACTGTACCAGCTCCTTTTTTTCAAAGAGCTTTTTCATCTGTATCTGCTTAAAGTTCTGTAAGATACTTTTTTTTCTTTTTGTGATTTTTTTAAACTGTCAACATAATGTTCATTTAAGGTGTAGGTTACAAAATACCTTACTTTTCCATATTGTAGAGTTCCGAAAAGAAACAGAATATAGGCCCTCATTCAGAGCCGCTCGTTAGCGGCAGTACGCTCGTTCCGAGCGATGTTTGCACATCTGCGCATGCGTACGCTTTTTAGTACGCATGCGCGAACCAGTCAGTGCGGCCGAAAATCCTTTGTACGCTATATAGCGAGTGCCTGCTATTTTGAGTGACAGAATGAGGCGTATGTGGGTGGTAACAGGGGAAGGTGCTTGAAAATGGGGAGTGGAGATCCGAACGCAGGCGTGCTTAAAAGTCAAAACGGGCGTTTTATGGGTGTGTATATTTAAAACAGCAGCGTCATTGACCACGTCACTGGGTTATTTTATAGCCAGAACTGCTCGCAAATTTGTGGTAGCAAACACCAACCACAAGAATAGCGAGCAGTTCATACGCTGGTCGATGTACTCGATTAATCTAATAAATAGCGGACATGACGTAGGATGCGTGCGGCCAGGGGGCGTTTTTAACAAATAAACGAGCGTATGTTTTGCTCGTTCGTTCAGACTTAGAGGTGTGAACAGACTGCAATGTGCGTACGGATCATTTGAATAGCCACCCCTTGTTTTTAAACGAACGACCGCAAATAGCGAACGGCTCTGAATGAGGGCCATAATCCTCATTTCCTATACTTCCCACGTATGACAAAGAGATCAGATTTGGGATATCACAGAGTGAGAGTCAGCTCAGAAATCAACTCACAGGTATTCTAAGACATACCGTACTGTACATCTTACTGTGTGTTCTGGATGGGGAGCAGGATTTCACATATTTAGGTCACATATTTTATTGCAAAACGTTGGGAAAAAAAACGCTTGGGAGAGGTATGCAAAAATAATGCTGTCACAAAAAGAACATAAACCCCACACAAGTCATAGTTTTCCTAAGCGTGAATTGTACAATAGTAAGCAGCATATGCATCACATCAATAGTCAATTCCATATTAACTCTATGAAATAATTACAGGAAGATTAATAAATATAGACTGAGGGGAATATTTATTAGAATCTGCATTTTTAGAGCGGATATGATATATTTTTAATGTCTAATTCGCAAAGTGAAAATTTCACTCAAATTTAGCAACAAGCTCTTTCCGGGAACACGCTCCAATAAGCCCCCGGGGGCTTCTTTACTGTCAGGACCGCGGGAGATATTGGAGATCTCTGCTGTGCTCCCTCCATGTTAAATCCCTGGGATGCTTCATATTTGTGGGTACACCCTAAAAACACCCACAAATATTGTTTCATAAATATGCCCCCGAGTATAGAAAAAACTATATACATTCCTATTGTTGTGTGATCCCAAGGTAGGGATGCAGTCAGGAAGCCGACTGTCGAAATGTCGACCATCGGCTTCCTGTCTGTGAAATCTCAGCAGGGCACAAATGACAGGCGTCAAAATCTCGACGCCTGACATTATACCTACACCGGGAGCCCGATGCCCAGCATACTGATCAAATGTAAGCCGGGTGGCGGCTGCGGACAGCCGCAGGAGGTGGGTTAGGTTAGGGGCTCCCGGGGGGGAACTTAGGGTTAGGCACCTCCCCCCGGGAGGGTGAGGCTTAGGCTAGGTGAAAGGTTGGTTAGGGTTAGGCACCCTTGGGGGGAGGTTAGAGTTAGGCTTCCCCCGGGAGACTTAGGTTTAGGCTGTGGGGAAGGGGGGGTTAGGTTTAGGTACTTAGGGGGGTTAGGGTTAGGCACTAGGGGGGAGGTTAGGGTTAGGCACCCCTAAGGGAGGGTTAGGGGGGGGTAGGGTTAGTGAAACTTACCTAAAGCTCCTGTTGCGATTCCCACTGCTGCCGGTCTGCCGGCGTCGGGATTTGCAGCCGGCAGTCATTCATACTGACTCCTCGAGGTAAAGGACCAATATAGTCCAAAATAAGAAATATTAAAATGAGCAAATAGGAAGCATGAATGTAAAATCCATTGTTTCATTTTACCTTGACATCCTATTATAGCTATGTTAAAAAGCAAGGTTTAGTAGAGTATTATTTTCCAGTTTTCCTATTCATGGAGGGCAAAAAGCTGAGATTTCAAAGCAAAGCATGTCAGTTAAACTGCTGCCCCAGTCCTGCTGTGTATGATTCCAGTAATGCACAGTGAATTTTTTTAATCTAGCTAGTCTGCCAATCACACTCTGCTGACAAAAGATGATGTATGATAGAGAAGCACCTCCCATAGAACAGAACCTGACGGGAAGGGACGATGATCGGTATATTGCAGTGGGATCATTTCAGTTATTTCAGTGGAGCGCACAGCACTGGCTATAACATGTAAAACATTGGCCTCATATTAAGCAACAATATTTTGTGTCTCTAGTGCATAATTAGGCCACCCTCCAGCTATTGCGGAACTATGCTGGGACTTGTAGTTCTGGAATAGCTGGAAAGCCGCAGGTTACCTGCCCCTGCAATAAAAGAACTACAGTATTTACTTTCTTTGCTAAATAAGAGAGGTTCTCAAGGTGATTTGTGACTGGAGAGTCTGCAGAACCATTCGGGAAAGTTGTAAACAAATTATTTTCCTTCTCTGTGCTTTGCGCAGATACATGCAGGCACTTAATTTGTGCCTCTGGACCAGATGTAAACACCGTGCGCAATTTCAGTCCAAATGGAATAATTAGAAGACAAGAATGTTTCATAATGTGACAAAGAGCCCAGCAGAAACATTTCTCCCTGGCGCTGCGCACATTTCCTCTGCACTGTACTTACTACTGGTAAATTGGGATTTTCTTCCCTTCATGCTCTGTCTGTTTCTGCTTGGACTCCATTAGAGCAAAACAGCACAAACTCGCTCTGGAACTCTCATCTCAGTCAATTAATGTACAGGAGACCAATACTGAAACATTAGCGGAATCATTCCTGGATTGTATAATTGTATACGCTGTATGGTAGCTGAATCAGCATCCAGGGCAAATCTGTAGACAGGCAGAATATGTTAATCACAAGCATACTTGCCAACTCTCCCTGATTGTCAGGGAGACTCCCTGAAATAGCAGCAATCGCCCTGACTCCCTGAAGGGTCTAGCAATCTCCCTGATTGCACCTTACCACCATTATGTAGCTGTTATATACATGGAAAAAAAGAAATCAGAGATATATACTGTACATTCAAATGGTATAATCAGTGCCATTTCCCTGCATTGGTTATAAAGCACAACGATCAGGGGCATTTCTAGAGAGGAGGGGGCCCGTGTGCAGTCTCCGACACGGGCCCCCTCCTCTCCGCCTGGAGGTCGGTAGCGCACTGAGCCATGCACAGCCAGCGCTGGAGTTATAGACTCTGGGCACTAGAGTGTGCCCAGAGTCTATAATGAATGCACAGGTCACCGAGAAAATGGCTGCGGCGGCCATTTTCCCTGTACGGCGCATATGACGGGAAAATGGCCGCAGCTGCCATTTTCCCATCACTTTACAGCGCCGGACCCACGCGCCGACGTGGGACTCCGGAGAGGTAAGTAATATTATGGGTGAAGGGTGTGCGGTGCGGGGCCCGTGTTCCCCGCACACCCTGCCCCTGACAACGATCCCTATGGCTACATGCATTTTCAAATCTTATTTGGAATCACTATAACTGCTTCGGGGCTCATTTACATTTGGATGTAAGTCAGTATTATGACACAACCCTCAGATGTAGCAGTACATGCCCATCAAATGTATGACACGCCCCTCAGATGTAGCAGTACACGCCCATCACATGTATGACACGCCCCTCAGATGTAGCAGTACACTCCCATCACATGTATGACACACCCCTCAGATGTAGCAGTACACGCCCATCACATGTATGACACGCCCCTCAGATGTAGCAGTACACGCCCATCAAATGTATGACACACCCCTCAGATGTAGCAGTACACGCCCATCACATGTATGACACGCCCCTCAGATGTAGCAGTACACGCCCATCGCATGTATGACACGCCCCTCAGATGTAGCAGTAAATGCCCACTTTACCGCCGCGCTCATAGGTGCTGCTCTCACAATCTCCCTGAACTGCTTTTTCAAAAGTTGGTACGTATTATTAAAAGTATGACAAATATAAGTGCTAGGACACTTTAGGCCACGCTCTCTTAACCGACCAGGACATGCTGACACCAGAGCCGTAACAGGACTTTAGTGTGCCGTGTGCCGGCCACGCCCCCATAGCTCATGACATCATGCCGAAGGGGCGAGGCTACCAGCGCTGGGAATTACAGCACTGCCCGGGGCATTCTCAGGACGCTCCAGGTGGTTGTACATTCTGCAGTGTGCATGTTTGGAGCATGCAAAAGACGGTCCAGGAGGCATTGCAGCAGCAATTCTGGCTGAACGGTATCTTACTAGCCAGGTGCAGGGGCCATGGGGCAACAATGGTGCCACCCACAGGGCTCTGTGCGGTGGCACCGCGCGCACACCCCTAGTTACAGGCTTACAGCCCTGCCTGATACATGCCTCACAGACCTTACCGCTCACAGGCTGCCCCGACTTTTGTGGCGTTAAAAAATTTTTTGCAGAAAAACGTAGTGGTTTGTATTATCGCCTCACAGCGCTGAGGTCATCAGTTAAATTCTTGACCAATACAATGTGGAGTTTTTATGTTCTCCCCATTTTTGCATGGCTTTCCTCTGGGAGCTCACGTTTCCTCCCACAATCCAAAAACTTACCCGTAGGTTCATTGGCTTCTGACAAAATATGAACCCTAGTACAGTATGTATGTGTGTTACGCTGATCATTGCTACACACACCACACGCTGATCACTGCTACACACACCACACGCTGATCACTGCTACACACACCACACGCTGATCACTGCTACACACACCACCCGCTGATCACTGCTACACACACCACACGCTGATCACTGCTACACAGACCACACGCTGATCACTGCTACACACACCACACGCTGATCTCTGCTACACACACACCACACGCTGATCACTGCTACACACACCACACGCTGATC
This sequence comes from Taudactylus pleione, assembly GCA_031769625.1. Lineage (NCBI taxonomy): Eukaryota > Metazoa > Chordata > Amphibia > Anura > Myobatrachidae > Taudactylus > Taudactylus pleione. Next base: position 357,734 of record JAUIMM010000513.1, on the reverse strand, counting down.
TCTTCTACACACACACCACACGCTGATCACTGCTACACAGACCACACACTGATCTCTGCTACACACACCACACACTGATCACTGCTACACACACCACACGCTGATCACTGCTACACACACCACACGCTGATCTCTGCTACACACACACCACACGCTGATCATTGCTACACACACCACACGCTGATCACTGCTACACACACCACACTATATATAGCCACAGCCGTAATGAAAAATCAGCTGGAGAGTTCAATATGTAAACAGCCAATTAGAGGTTGCTAAATAGTCCTACTAGTGCCATCATCACCACCACAGCGTCTTTAGACATAATTAGGTGGCATCTCAAGGTGCCATGGTTCACTTATTATCCTCAACATATGTTTGCCATCTCCAGAGGTAAGGGGATTATCCATTGTTGATCACTTTGCCCATAACTAGGGAGAAGTGACTGAGCTTTTCCAACCTCGCCTCACATAGTTTAGGCCTAGAGCATATATAAACATAAGAGTGTAACGTGTTGGATCTAGATTGTTATAGAGGGCTCTATTTGCTATAATCCGCATTGGTAATGCAGATTGTAGTGTGGTATTATCGACTGAATTCGCATTACGAATAGGGATGTGCGCCGGACCATTTTTGCCGGATTTGGATTTGGTTCTAATTCGTCGTCCGGCTTTGGATTTGGATTTGGATTTGCCAAACTGCGGTGACTGGCTTTGGATTTGGATTTGGATTTGGATTTGGATTTTTTTACAAAAATTGACAAAAAAAGCTAAAATCACATAAATTGGTCTTTTTTTTCTTCCTAGAGTATTATTAACCTCAATAACATTAATTTCCAGTCAATTTAAACCATATCACAGCTTATAATATTGTTTTCAACATTATTGGCCAAAGGTTGCAGTGAGCTGACTGGTTACTAAGCGACAAAGCAGTGGCACAACGACACCACAGTATAAAGCACATCTATGACACATTGCCACACAGCAGTGGCAGAAATGAAAAGTAGTGCACCCACCCAGTGGGGTACGGCCAGCAGAGTCACAGTACTTGTTTACAAAGTGGGCTACGGCCCTAGGAGTCACAGTGCACAATCTTATTAGCATTACACCGCACATAGGGCCTGATTCACATTACACCATAAAGTAGTGTCTCTTATTTATGTTACGACACACAGTAGTGCCCCTTTTACACAATGCCCACAGTAGTGACCCTTTTACACAATGCCCACAGTAGCGGTGTCCCTTACACAATGTCCCCCAGCAGTGGTGCCCCCTATGCAGTCCCCTTAGTAGTAGGGTCCACTATGCAGTGCCCCCAGTAGAATGCCCCCCAGTAGTATGCCCCCCATTAGCAGGCCCCCCCAGTAGTATGCCCCCCATTAGCAGCCCCCCCCAGTAGTATGCCCCCCATTAGCATGCCACCCAGTAGTATGCCCCCCCAGTAGTATGGCTCCCCCAGTAGTAGGCTGCCCCAGTAGCAGGCCCCCCCAGTAGTAGGCTGCCCAGTAGTAGCCCCCCTGTAGTATGGGCCCCCCCTGTAGTATGGCCCCCCCTGTAGTAGGCTGCCCCAGTAGCAGCCCCCCCAGTAGTAGTAAGCCCCCCCAGTAGCAGGCCCCTCAGTAGTATGGCCCCCCCAGTAGCAGACCCCCCCAGTAGTATAGCCCCCCCCAGTAGCAGGTCCCTCTGTAGTATAGCCCCCCCAGTAGTATAGCCCCGCCTAGTAGCAGACCCCCCCAGTAGTGCAGACCCCCCCCAGTAGTATAGCCCCCCCAGTAGCAGGCCCCTCTGTAGTATGGCCCCCCCAGTAGTATAGCCCCCCCCCAGTAGCAGACCCCCCCAGTAGTGCAGACCCCCCCCCCCAGTAGCGCCCCCGGACCTTTGACAAGTAAAAAAATAAAAAAAATAAAACTTACCTGTATCCCCGCTCCCGCGCCGTCCGCTCTGTCACACGCTGAGGAGGGAGCCGGAAGACGGAGCTCATGTGTGAGCTCCAGCCGGCTCCCTCCGTGCAGCAGCCAATGAGAGTCTGTGTGACTCTCATTGGCTGCTGTAACAAACACACAGCTGCCGCTGGCGGCTGTGTGTCTGTGTCTGTGTAGGGCAGAGCGCTATCACTGCGCTCTGCCTTACACGCGAGGAGACCTGATGTCGGATTCTCTAGTGAGAATCCGACATCAGGCGGCCGCCGTTCGGCCCCGAACGGGGATCCGAGTCAGGCGGTGAACACCCGAACAGGGTTCGGGTGGACTCGGATCCCCAATGTTCGGAGCGGTTCGGATTCCACAGAATCCGAACCGCTCATCTCTAATGTGTGTGTGTCGATTTTGATACAGAATACAGAGTGTAAGCTCCACTGGGGCAGGGGATGATGTGAATGACTGAAATATTCTCAATACATCGCTGCGGCATATGTGTGCGCCATATAATAAAACAGGACAGTTGTTTGATAGGTCACCGTACAAAATAGATTGTGGGGCTGTGAGATGTTTCTTTTTCCGTTCTGTATCTTTGTGTGTGCGAGCGGATATTTTAGCGATGATGCCGGTACTGTAAGTGCTGCCGTGTCATTACCAAAGTGGATCTGTGTTGTATGCACATAGTTTTATAGAAGTTGGCTTGGGTTTGCGTGGCAGAATGCCACCCAGTGCAGAGAGCACAAATCTATTGTGGGGTGATAAGCAGATCTGGGCAGATGGTTTGTGTTCCTGGCCGCGGAGGGATAAGAATCATGATGTGCCAGATTATGTGCAAACAAGAATTTGTTTTGCAAAACAATATAATTAAATGATGAGGAAGGGGTGCAGGAGGCACATACTGTACTTAAAGACGTAAATAAAAGTGCAGGACTTATTTAGTCACATCAATGTACCTGCTGGGGCGCCCACCACCTCGGACACGGCGGCGATCAGGACTTTTTCAAAGAATTATTTCACATAAAACGCTTGATCCGTTAGAAACAAAAATGCCCATAATGCAAAACTAACACAAAGCAACTTACTGACAAATAAAACAATGAAAGACGTCTACTGCAATCCTTTAGGTAAAGGAACCCTGGATGTCCTTGTACTTTTAGGAATTAAATTAAAATGAATAGGGGTTAAATGACAAGTTTATTAGGAAAAAATTGGAAAACTTTAAATGAATGATGTGGAAAGCCGAGTGTGGTAGCAGGCCATTCCGGGGGGCAGTGGTGTGTTCATCTATGCAAGACTTGTGCTACAGTCCCATTTTCGGGTCGGGTATGGGACAATTGTTGAATAAGCGCTAATAATCAATTCTAGAGTTAATGTGTGGAATGAATAGTGTAATGTTTGGGAGAGAAAAAAAGTAAAAATCGAAGTAAGAACAGAGGGCCTGATTCTGACTCGCGAGCGAGCGCTGAGCGCTCGCAAGTGGGTCGATGGTGCCCCTCGTGCGCATGCACGAGACCCGAATAACGACGGCCAAGCCATCGTTAAAGGTCTTGCACCAAAGGGGGCGTGCTGTCGATGGTGATTGACCCCTTTGGTGGGCGTGCCGGGGGCGTGGCTGCCCAGACGGAGGTGTTCCTATGGGAATGCCTACCGTCTGGGGCCGGCCCCACTGAGTGGGAGTGATTTTTGCTCTGATAGAGCCAAAAGCACTCCTGGGCTTGCGGAAGCAAGACCCTACCGCAGGGTCTCGTCGCAAGCCCGATGGTCGCGATGGTCTTGACCATCGCGACCATCATTTTGTCCGCTCGCTGTAGCTGTGGGTGGTCACCCACAGCTATGCAAGCGGCCAGGAGGCCGCTCCAAAATGAAGGAGGGACGGCCCTGATTCAGAGCGAGCGCTCTGTCGGAGCGTCCGGCTCTGAATCAGGGCCTGAGATAAGAATAAGAATAAAATAACAATAAAATAAAATTGAAATATAATTGTCAAATATTATATAAATAAACTCGAATGAAATAAAAATAGGAATAAAATAACTCGAATGATATAGAATTGAGTATGGGATCCCGGTGGTCAGAATCCCAATGCCTGGGCATAAGTAGCCTAAATCTCACCCTCCTCTCCTGCAGTATAACTCTAACCCCCCCCGCAGCTTAACCATAACCCTCCCCCTACTGCCTAACCCTAACCCCTAACCCTCCCTGTCCCTAACCTTCCTCTCCAGCAGCCTAACCCTTTCCCCCGCAACCTAACTCTAACACCCCCCTGCAGCATAACCCTCCCCTAGTGCCTAACCCTACCCCCCTCAGCAGCCTAACCATAATCCTCCCCTCCTAGTGCCTATCCTCTATCTCCCCCACTCCCTGCAGCATCAGGATGCCAGCGGTTGGGATTCTGGAGTCGGGTTTCTGACTACTGTCGGAATTCCCTGCGCAGGTATTCTGAGCGCCAGCATTCCGACCGCCTGGATAGTGACTACTTCCCCCATCTTTACGCCAACTGTTGTGCATAATAGCAGGCAATTGGGCCGAGACCTTGCTAAAGGTAGACCTGCATGTGTTTCTGTTATGGCAGATGCCTACAAGTGAATAGCGGATGAGGGCACACGTTGATTCCTAACTAGAGTAGGTTTTATTGAAGAGAACAGGATACAGGGGATAGGAAATAAACAGCAGTCAGTATCAATATCTCTTGGGCTAAGTGCTTCACAGCTGTACAGCACTGAGACCCTCCAATAACACAGTGACAGCCTCAGTCACATGCAGACCTGTCTATACAGCCAAGTAAACAAGTCTTACACCTGCAGTCTAATCAGCCTGACCTATAAGTCTGGTGACTCAGGTACAGGGCCGCAACTGGGTGGGTGGGGGTGGCATGTGACCCGGGTGCCGGACTTGAGGTGGTGCCGGGAAGATGATGCCAGGAGGCTAGTTTGCTGCTCTTGTGGGTTTGGAGCCGCATCCCGGCCTTGAGAGGCACAGAGACACCGTCAGTCTAATGTGGTGCTGGTCGCAAGCCAATCAGCAGAGGCTGCCGGTCCATTAGCTCCAATTGGTTCGCGAGTGGTGCCACATTATAATGATGATAGTACTGACAGTTCTCCAGCATGTGGCAGCCCCGTCACGTCCCGCACCACCACGAGCTCACCCACTGCATGGTGGATAGACTGGACCCTTAGTATAGAGCTGTAAACTAAATAACTATGCAATCTACTGTATTTCATTCTGTGCAGGCTTTTCTGGTAGGGTCTAGCACTCTAGCACTACAGTACCTCCAGGCAGAATTTGGCTGAATCAGATCGGAGCCCCCAGTGTCAGTAGGTGCAGCTCACTAAGTGCCATTGTGATGCGGGGCTTTTATTACGACCCTTCAAAAGCTTTCTTCACTAGGCTGTGCTCTATAAATAGTCTGTCACATTGTGTGAGATTAGGGTGGGGGTACTCAGTAACTGTACTGTGTAACGCCATGCTCAGGGCAGTGTCTCCTGGGGTAGATGATAGGACCTGTTAGCAGTCGCCCATATTTAGACCATGATGACTAGTGAAAAGGCCCATATGAGCTAACACACATATGAAGGAATAATGGAGATTACATTATACGGTGCGATGTGTTACTCCCATACTGGTATAACGAGCAATCACTTATCCCTACAAACAATTGCTAATGCCGGAATTCCCTTATCTGCCTTTTGAGAAAGCACAAAACAGCAAAACACCCCGACGCCGCCGTGACAAAGCAAATATTGTGGTGTTGATGTAACGCTACATAAATGTTACTTGTTGTGACACCTCTCACTCAGTATTTACAAACAAACACAATTGTGGAATTTTGTTTCCGAGTCTTTGCTCCAGACAATTTAATATGACATAGTACAGTATATTTTATGTTTGCATAGCTCTAGGGAATGACTCACAGTATGACACCTTTTTCCACCCCGAACATATTCATAAAAATTAGATAGCAAAACTGCGGTCTTACTTATGCATTTTAAAGTGATGGGTACGGGCTACTGGGGCTCGGGATCTCGGTGGTCAGACTCCCGACGGCTGTAAGTATACTAACCTAACCCCTAAGCCTGCCCCTAACCCTTACACTCCTTTCCCAGTGCCTAAACTGCTACACACACCACACGCTGATCACTGCTACACACACCACACGCTGATCACTGCTACACACACCGCACGCTGATACACTGCAAAAAAAAAACTCACTTACCTGACTCCAGGGACCGGTGGTCGGGGCTCCGGTGATGACTCCCCTCCGGTCAGCTGGTCTCCCATGCTGCACTGCGGCCCGGTCATCAGGCAATCGGGTCCCAGTGCAGTATGGGATATCAGCTGACCGGAGGCATGGAAGACATCACCGGAGCACCGATGACTGCAGGTAAGTGCTATTAAGGGAGGGGGGGATCGCGGAGGGGGGTTGCGGGGGGGTCCGTGATTGCGGGGGCAGGGCTTGGCGCCAGGTGGGAGGGGGGTAGCAGCGGTGGCCGATCGGCGCATGCACCAGGCACTAGTCACGGTATGTTTTTGCAAAAATACCGTGACTAGTGTGCGGAGGGGATTCGCAGGGATAGAGCTTTCTCGCAAGCTCTGTCCCTGCAAGGGATTTGTAGTAAATCCCTGTGATATTGCCTGAATTCGTAATTAGAGATGAGCGGTTCGGATTCTGTGGAATCCGAACCGCTCCGAACATTGGGGATCCGAGTCCACCCGAACCCTGTTCGGGTGTTCACCGCCTGACTCGGATCCCCGTTCGGGGCCGAACGGCGGCCGCCTGATGTCGGATTCTCACTAGAGAATCCGACATCAGGTCTCCTCGCGTGTAGGGCAGAGCGCAGTGATAGCGCTCTGCCCTACACAGACACAGACACACAGCCGCCAGCGGCAGCTGTGTGTTTGTTACAGCAGCCAATGAGAGTCACACAGACTCTCATTGGCTGCTGCACGGAGGGAGCCGGCTGGAGCTCACGCATGAGCTCCGTCTTCCGGATCCCTCCTCAGCGTGTGACAGAGCGGACGGCGCGGGAGCGGGGAATCAGGTAAGTTTTATTTTTTTTATTTTTTTACTTGTCAAAGGTCCGGGGGCGCTACTGGGGGGGGGGGGGTCTGCACTACTGGGGGGGTCTGCTACTGGGGGGGGCTATACTACTGGCGGGGCCATACTACAGAGGGGCCTGCTACTGGGGGGGGGGCTATACTACTGGGGGTGGGTCTGCACTACTGGGGGGGGGTCTGCTACTGGGGGGGGCAATACTACTGGGGGGGCCATACTACAGAGGGGCCTGCTACTGGGGGGGGCTATACTACTGGGGGGGGTCTGCTACTGGGGGGGCCATACTACTGGGGGGGATCTGCACTATTGGGGGGCCATACTACAGAGGGGCCTGCTACTGGGGGGGGCTATACTACTGGGGGGGTCTGCACTACTGGGGGGGTCTGCTACTGGGCGGGGCTATACTACTGGGGGGGCCATACTACAGAGGGGCCTGCTACTGGGGGGGGCTATACTACTGGGGGGGGTCTGCTACTGGGGGGGCCATACTACTGAGGGGCCTGCTACTGGGGGGGCCATACTACTGGGGGGGCTTACTACTACTGGGGGGGGCTGCTACTGGGGCAGCCTACTGCAGGGGGGGCCATACTACAGGGGGGGCCCATACTACAGGGGGGGCTACTACTGGGGCAGCCTACTACTGGGGGGGCCTGCTACTGGGGCAGCCTACTACTGGGGGAGCCATACTACTGGGGGGGCATACTACTGGGTGGCATGCTAATGGGGGGCATACTACTGGGGGGGGCCTGCTAATGGGGGGCATACTACTGGGGGGGGCCTGCTAATGGGGGGCATACTACTGGGGGGCATTCTACTGGGGGCACTGCATAGTGGACCCTACTACTAAGGGGACTGCATAGGGGGCACCACTGCTGGGGGACATTGTGTAAGGGACACCGCTACTGTGGGCATTGTGTAAAAGGTTCACTACTGTGGGCATTGTGTAAAAGGGGCACTACTGTGTGTCGTAACATAAATAAGAGACACTACTTTATGGTGTAATGTGAATCAGGCCCTATGTGCGGTGTAATGCTAATAAGATTGTGCACTGTGACTCCTAGGGCCGTAGCCCACTTTGTAAACAAGTACTGTGACTCTGCTGGCCGTACCCCACTGGGTGGGTGCACTACTTTTCATTTCTGCCACTGCTGTGTGGCAATGTGTCATAGATGTGCTTTATACTGTGGTGTCTGTGTCGTTGTGCCGCTGCTTTGTCGCTTAGTAACCAGTCAGCTCACTGCAACCTTTGGCCAATAATGTTGAAAACAATATTATAAGCTGTGATATGGTCTAAATTGACTGGAAATTAATGTTATTGAGGTTAATAATACTCTAGGAAGAAAAAAAAGACCAATTTATGTGATTTTAGCTTTTTTTGTCAATTTTTGTAAAAAAATCCAAATCCAAATCCAAATCCAAATCCAAAGCCAGTCACCGCAGTTTGGCAAATCCAAATCCAAATCCAAAGCCGGACGACGAATTAGAACCAAATCCAAATCCAAATCCGGCAAAAATGGTCCGGCGCACATCCCTATTCGTAATGCGAATTCAGTCGATAATACCACACTACAATCTGCATTACCAATGCGGATTATAGCAAATAGAGCCCTCTATAACAATCTAGATCCAACACGTTACACTCTTATGTTTATATATGCTCTAGGCCTAAACTATGTGAGGCGAGGTTGGAAAAGCTCAGTCACTTCTCCCTAGTTATGGGCAAAGTGATCAACAATGGATAATCCCCTTACCTCTGGAGATGGCAAACATATGTTGAGGATAATAAGTGAACCATGGCACCTTGAGATGCCACCTAATTATGTCTAAAGACGCTGTGGTGGTGATGATGGCACTAGTAGGACTATTTAGCAACCTCTAATTGGCTGTTTACATATTGAACTCTCCAGCTGATTTTTCATTATGGCTGTGGCTATATATAGTGTGGTGTGTGTGTAGCAGTGATCAGCGTGTGGTGTGTGTAGCAATGATCAGCGTGTGGTGTGTGTGTAGCAGAGATCAGCGTGTGGTGTGTGTAGCAGTGATCAGCGTGTGGTGTGTGTAGCAATGATCAGCGTGTGGCCTGTGTAGCAGTGATCAGCGTGTGGTGTGTGTAGCAGTGATCAGCGTGTGGTGTGTGTAGCAGTGATCAGCATGCGGTGTGTGTAGCAGTGATCAGCGTGTGGTGTGTGTAGCAGTGATCAGTGTGTGGTGTGTGTAGCAGAGATCAGTGTGTGGTCTGTGTAGCAGTGATCAGCGTGTGGTGTGTGTGTAGCAGAGATCAGCGTGTGGTGTGTGTAGCAGTGATCAGCGTGTGGTGTGTGTGTAGCAGAGATCAGCGTGTGGTGTGTGTAGCAGTGATCAGCGTGTGGTCTGTGTAGCAGTGATCAGCGTGTGGTGTGTGTAGCAGTGATCAGCGGGTGGTGTGTGTAGCAGTGATCAGCGTGTGGTGTGTGTAGCAGTGATCAGCGTGTGGTGTGTGTAGCAGTGATCAGCGTGTGGTCTGTGTAGCAGTGATCAGCGTGTGGTCTGTGTAGCAATGATCAGCGTGTGGCCTGTGTAGCAGTGATCAGCGTGTGGTGTGTGAAGCAGTGATCAGCGTGTGGTCTGTGTAGCAGTGATCAGGGTGTGGTCTGTGTAGCAGTGATCAGCGTGTGGTGTGTGTAGCAGTGATCAGCGTGTGGTGTGTGTAGCAATGATCAGCGTGTGGCCTGTGTAGCAGTGATCAGCGTGTGGTGTGTGAAGCAGTGATCAGCGTGTGGTGTGTGTAGCAGTGATCAGCGTGTGGTCTGTGTAGCAGTGATCAGCGTGTGGTGTGTGTAGCAGTGATCAGCGTGTGGTCTGTGTAGCAGTGATCAGCGTGTGGTGTGTGTAGCAGTGATCAGCGTGTGGTCTGTGTAGCAGTGATCAGCGTGTGGTGTGTGTAGCAGTGATCAGTGTGTGGTGTGTGTAGCAGAGATCAGTGTGTGGTCTGTGTAGCAGTGATCAGCGTGTGGTGTGTGTGTAGCAGAGATCAGCGTGTGGTGTGTGTAGCAGTGATCAGCATGTGGTCTGTGTAGCAGTGATCAGCGTGTGGTGTGTGTAGCAGTGATCAGCGTGTGGTGTGTGTAGCAGTGATCAGCGTGTGGTGTGTGTAGCAGTGATCAGCGTGTGGTGTGTGTAGCAGTGATCAGCGTGTGGTGTGTGTAGCAGTGATCAGCGTGTGGTCTGTGTAGCAGTGATCAGGGTGTGGTCTGTGTAGCAGTGATCAGCGTGTGGTGTGTGTAGCAGTGATCAGCGTGTGGTGTGTGTAGCAGTGATCAGCGTGTGGTGTGTGAAGCAGTGATCAGCGTGTGGTGTGTGTAGCAGTGATCAGCGTGTGGTCTGTGTAGCAGTGATCAGCGTGTGGTGTGTGTAGCAGTGATCAGCGTGTGGTCTGTGTAGCAGTGATCAGCGTGTGGTGTGTGAAGCAGTGATCAGCGTGTGGTGTGTGTAGCAGTGATCAGTGTGTGGTGTGTGTAGCAGTGGTCAGCGTGTGGTGTGTGTAGCAGTGATCAGCGTGTGGTGTGTGTAGCAGTGATCAGCGTGTGGTCTGTGTAGCAGTGATCAGTGTGTGGTGTGTGTAGCAGTGATCAGTGTGTGGTCTGTGTAGCAGTGATCAGCGTGTGGTCTGTTTAGACCACACAGCTGATCACTGGGGCCGGCTCCCGGCTCTGCTCTGCCTTTTAGAGCAGAGTAAGAGTCCGGTAACCGGGGGAGACCCTAGATAACGCCACCTCCAGGTGGCGTTATTATCACAGAGCTTTCCCCCGGTATTTTTTCACATTTTATTTTTAGTAACTCTGGTCGGATCACATTTCTTATTACAGTTATGGAAATGTGATCTGATTACTAAAAATAAGTGATAATTAGGGGTTGGAGTAGAATTTTACGAATTCTACTCCAATTTGCTGTAATAACTATAGGTGATACTAAAATTATGTGAAAAGGGTGTGAAAACACAAAACAGCCTTTATCACTTTATTTTAGAAAAATAATGTTAATAAATAGAGCCCAGAGTCTTTCAGAATCGGTATATAAAGCCGGCTGCCGACATGCCTCCTGTCAAACTACCGACAGTGGCATCCCGATGGTTGGTATCCCGACCGGAGTCGGGTAAGTATACTTACCCTCCCCCCTTTTCCCACTCTACCCCTCCCTTCTTGTAGCCTAACTCTAACCCTCCCCACCCCGCTCCCTAACCCTCCCTGTTAGTGCCTGAACCAAAATCTCCCCCCTTCGTGCCTAAACCTAACCCTCCCCATAGTGCCTAACCCTAACCCCCCCAAAACTTAACACTAAGGACCTCATTCAGAGCCGCTTGCAAACAGCGATCGCTCGCCCTGAATGAGGGCGGCCGCTTTTTTTAAAAAAAGCCGGCCTCCTGGCCGCTTGCTAACCTGTGGGTGACCACCCACAGCTTTTGCGAGCAGCCAGGTGATGGTCGCGATGGTCGCGACCATCGGGCTTGCGACAAGACCCTTGTAATAGAGCCGGAAGCTCACTACTGACATCACTGGTGATGTCAATAGGGCCGCCCACAAACGGCAGGCGTTCCTTCAGGAACGCCTCCGTTTGTCCAGCCGCCCCCCCACCCCGCCTACAAAACGGGGCGAGCTATCGATCAACATCGACAGCCGCCCCATTTGTAGCGAGCGTTGGAGCGAGTGAATTTCTCACTCGCTACGGGGTTTGCGCACGCCATGCGTGTGCAATGCACAACCATCGACCCGCTCGCGAGCGGGTCTGAATGAGACCCTAAGCCCGCTATGCTACCTAAACTTAACCCTCCCCCCCGCGGCTAACAGCTAAGATGCCCCGGACTACCTGGTTCAGGCTGGCGTCTGTCTGTGTTCCGGCATCGGGATTAAGATAGGCGTCGGTATTTCAATGCCTATCTTAACTCCCGTGTCGGACTTCCAGCGTCGGGATTCAGACCGACGGCATCGCGTCCTCCGGTCTGCTAACTACATCCCAGTCTTTCAGCTAACTACTGTAGATATGACTTTATATGATATAATTTTTTGCAAATATGGAGGTTTTTTACTTTTTACATACATTGTTCAATAAATTGTTTGTTTAATTAATATTGGAATTTACTAGTTTATTAATATTTTTCAGTTTGAAAAGGAGAATTGGCGCTGCCGTTTTTTTCTTTGTACATCAATCCCATAAAAATAGATTTATTGAAAGATAGATTTTCACTTTCCCTGTGAAGGATTCTTGACGATTGTATGCAGAATTTCATATCATTAATCATCGCTGATTACTTTCTTGCTCACAGAGCGCGAGGACGGACTCCCTTTCAGATGCACCATAAAATGTCTCCGATTGAGATTACAATAATTTGCCTGTGTCATCTAGGTCTAGATTTTCTAAGCAGAGGCTTTTGCAAACCTTTGATGCTGAGGTTTTGTCCCCAACATTTTAAATTGGTAATAATACAATATGTAAAACACGCATGGGGTCAAAACTGCTGAGTTTGGCGGCTTTCAAAATCCACCACTTAGTAAATCTAGCCTACTAATGGCGCTAATAAAGAACAGAACGCAATTGCGTTTTGTGGTGCGTTATAATGAGCATCTAAAATGTGTTTGAGACAAAAAAGATAAATGAGGCAGTACTGCGATATTCAGCTATGTAGCAAATTCATCACGCACACGCGTGTACAAATAATACTAACAGTAACAGTCACAGAGAGCATTGACATTTTGTAAGTATGATCCAGGAGTGACGAGTGTCATGGGGGGGTGTAAGCTCCTTTTATAAGGCTATAGACATGTGATACTTGCCGATTGGTTCCTTTATGTTTCATGCACTGCGATTGGCCTGATTCACTGTTTCATTCGCCATTGCTGATGACTGACTTATTTGAGGACTGGATCGGTGCAATAGTCATCTTATTACCATACTGCTGACACCACAGTTGGCATTTGCATTTCATTTGCATATCATTGTATATCAATAGTACTCTGAGCATTTTAACTGATAGCGGTGCCGGGAATCACTGTGAAGTATTCAGAAATCAGTAGTAGTAATAATAATAATACAACAATTGAGATGACAATTCACCAGGAAAGTTCTGACAAGTTATGGAGAAGTGTTTGGAGCTGCTAGAGATTGTTTTTCTGAGAACATCTGGCCTTCTTAGTAGAAAGTTTCCCACAAGGATGCAACGACTGAAGACTAAACTTAGAAAACACGTTAACAGGGGCGCTACCATCAGCCGGGTACTTGATGCCACTCGCGACATCTCAAATTTTCACTGACAGCAAACTTTTCCTGAAGTTCAACGTCTTTTTTAAGTAATACTGGCTGCTACTGTGCTTTTCCCGAATTCCATCTCAATCTGCTGAACTAATTAAAATGTCACCACTCATAGATTTGACGGAGTGAGATCCTCCAGAGTTTCTCTTAAAAAATGGGTAGAAAAAAAAAACTTTTTGTTTCTAAAACACCGCTGAGGATCATTTTTAGCTCTAACACTATTATAGCAACACTGTCTCCAAAATTGTGTGACTTGAACTTGTGTTAATAATAAACCTTTGCAAATGTAAAATGTGCAGTTGCTTAGGGGAAAATTTACTAAAGTGTGGGTTTTTAGAAGAGGAGTTGTTGCCCAATAGCAGCCAATCAGATTCTACCTATTATTTATCTAGCAACTTCTAGAAAATAATAGCTGGAATCTGATTGGTTGCTATGGGCAACAACTCTATTTCTAAAATCCCTTAGCATAAGAATTCTATAGTATACTGTAGCTATTGAGTGTGGATGCCCCCAAAATACTTAAAAAACAAATTGTTATGGATTCAGATGTTATTTAATCTCTCCCTGAATCTTAACAGCTTGTTCCACCCAAAGCGATATTTATCATTTTGATTTAAATAAGTGAGCTAAAATTAAATACAAAGATTCACTTACAGTACTGGTGCTGGGAGGATCTGGCAAATTGGTGAGTCTGCCGATGTTTCTAACGGCCTGAACAGTAGATCTCCATTCTCATCTGGTGGCTACTGTAAAAGCAAATGTTTAGTCCGATGGCTAGTGGATGGTAGATCTCTTCTCTGGTGGCCAGTGTGCTGTAGACCTCTACTCATCTGGTGGTCAATGTATAGCGCAGACCAATCTAGTGGTCAATGTATTAATCAGATCTGTAATCTGGTGGCTAGTGTAATGGAAATCCGCTAATATGAGGGCTAATATATAACAGACATATGATTATGGTAACGAGCATGAAAACCTCTGGTGGCCACTGTATCAGACTCCTACTCTAGTGGCTAGTCTATACCAGACCTTAAATGTGGTGACAAGTGACTAAATAAACCCCTTACACCTAATGATGTGTTCACCAGTCACCGTGGCCTGGATCATTGGATCCTGACACTTATTTGTCACTCAAGATAAGAGAAACTGGAAGCTCCCTGTGCTTCCAATTACATTAATAGTATCAAGCGGTTGAAGCTTCTCATAGAGTGGACTCCAACAACCAAGGGGAGTCAGCCAATATTGACTAATTAGATCTACCAGGATCTATCCATTAGACGTTGGTGGTAGCTCCCAGGGGCTCTTCTTTCAGCAGCAAACAGCCGTGTCCTATACTGATGGCACCCTTGAATCCACCAAATGTTTCTTTTTATTTTAAGTTTTTTTTTTTTTAATAGATATTTCCAAGGATTTGTTATACAAATGCCAAGGCGCCTTCTTTAACCAATTTTGCCAATTTGATGTAGGAATGGACATTGGTCTTCAATTTCTACCAAAAAAGTGGTGGTTTACTTCCAATGGACAATGTATTTCCAACAATGTTAGAGTTCCGATGTTTTCACGCCACTGATGGCTTAATTTAGATGAAGACATAGCGACGGGTTTCCCCCCTGTCATATCTCACTCAACCTACTCACCTGACTGGCATCCCTTAGCTTGCCCTCTGCCTCTAGGTAGCCTGCCGTGGTCACATGGCTGCGCTTGTGCCAGACACAGATAGGTCGAACCATCAATGGTTTTCCGTCAATGTTTCCTGGCATCGATGGAAGGCACCGACAGTGCCGTCGATGGAGACCATTGATGGTGAACCATTCAATGTCCATTTGATGGGATGCTTTTCAAGGCGTTGATATGGTGTACAGTGTGATAATGAATGGTCACAACAGAAATTTTGAACCCTGATGCAGTATTTAGAGACCCGGTCATGCCACATTGGGGCCTGTCTGCATTTCTGCAGCCAACCCCTGCCCATTTACAGTACAAATAAAACCCTGCATTGTTGCTTGCACCAATTGGCAGGTTTGCTGTGTCCGCTCTGCAATGCTGCATGCCAGTGAGTTGGGTCATACCTTCTGGCACTAACACATGATAAAGGCATGTATAAGTCACGCTACTTTGTATCACCAACCCTCTCCATGCCTCTGTACTAAATATATTTTTAATACACGTTCAAAGACGGGGACACATTTATATTTCCCAGTAGAAAACCACTTGAAAGTGTTACATTTAGCCTGTGAACCTTTATTGTGGTCTGTAGTCAATTTAGAAAGTTAAAGAATATGAGCACATAGAGCTTCTCATTGATGATCTTGACAAATCCCTTAACATTTAGTAATGACAGTTTTCATTGTTTATCATAGCGTTCACCAGCAATGCCTTTGTTTTGTGTCACTTCGACAGGTTCTGCGGGACACAGAAAATAAGTATACAGGAATGTAGCATGTAAGTGTCATGGACTAAATATCTAGTATTATGTACAACACAATAACAGGTCAATTAGTCAGTAGAAACAGCATTCAAACATTGTTACCTTTACAATATGCTTCTAATGCTCTTTGTGTTAATGTCCTTTAGGGAGGACAAGTGGTGCTCAGTTATCACAGAGAAACTATTTTCTTTAGTTCTCAAACATTTTAAAGTTTGATGGCTTGTAAACTAGCGCACGGGTGAAGCAAGTCTGCATGGCTGTATCTGCACTGTGTATGATCTGTTACCAAGCGCAAGCAACAGCGAGCAACGCAAACTCCTATCAATTGCACCTCTACCTGTAAGGGAAGGGAAATAACTGGGCTGTAAGAGGGTATTCTCAGGTAGTTCACAGAGGGCAGGTTGACGCAACTGCCGTGCAAATACGCGCACAAGTGCAAATATGCTCGTTCAATATTCTGCACCAGTGATTGTGCTGGAGCAGGGGAGCACTGATGATGGCGGATATGACACCAAGCGCGTGGATAGGGACATACAGCTCTGCATGGCGGATATGACACCAAGCACGTGGGATAGAGACATACAGCTCTGCATGGCGGATATGACACCAAGCACGTGGATAGGGACATACAGCTCTGCATTGCGGATATGACACCAAGCACGTGGGATAGAGACAAACAGCTCTGCATGGCGGATAGGACACCAAGCACATGGATAGAGACGTACAGCGCTGCATGGCGGATAGGACACCAAGCACGTGGTATAGAGACATACTGCTCTGCATGGCGGATAAGACACCAAGCACGTGGGATAGAGACGTACAGCTCTGCATGGCGGATATGACACCAACCACGTGGGATAGAGACATACAGCTCTGCATGGCGGATATGATACCAAGCACGTGGTTAGACACATACAGCTCTGCATGGTGGATATGACACCAAGCACGTGGTATAGAGACATACAGCTCTGCATGGCGGATATGACACCAAGCACGTGGGATAGAGACGTACAGCTCTGCATGGCGGATATGACACCAAGCACGTGGGAAAGAGACGTACAGCACTGCATGGCGGATATGACACCAAGCACGTGGGAAAGAGACGGACAGCTCTGCATGGCGGACATGACACCAAGCACGTGGGATAGAGACATACAGCTCTGCATGGCGGATATGACATCAAGCACGTGGATAGAGAAATACAGCTCTGCATGGCGGATATGACAGCAAGCACGTGGGATAGAGACATACAGCTCTGCATGGCGGATATGACACCAAGCACGTGGGATAGAGACGTACAGCTCTCCATGGCGGATATAACACCAAGCATGTGGGATAGAGACATACAGCTCTGCATGTCGGATATGACACCAAGCACGTGGGATAGAGACGTACAGCTCTGCATGGCGGATATGACACCAAGCACGTGGGATAGAGACGTACAGCTCTGCATGGCGGATATGACACCAAGCACGTGGGATAGAGACGTACAGCTCTGCATGGCGGATATGACACCAAGCACGTGGATAGAGACGTACAGCTCTGCATGGCGGATATGACACCAAGCACGTAGGATAGAGACATACAGCTCTGCATGGCGGATATGACACCAAGCACTTGGATAGAGACATACAGCTCTGCATGGTGGATATGACACCAAGCACGTGGATAGAGACATACAGCTCTGCATGGCGGAGATGACACCAAGCACGTGGGATAGAGACATACAGCTCTGCATGGCGGATATGACACCAAGCACGTGGGATAGAGACGTACAGCTCTGCATGGCGGATATGACACCAAGCACGTGGGATAGAGACGTACAGCTCTGCATGGTGGATATGACACCAAGCACGTGGGATAGAGACGTACAGCTCTGCATGGCGGATATGACACCAAGCACGTGGGATAGAGACGTACAGCTCTGCATGGCGGATATGACACCAAGCACGTGGGATAGAAACGTACAGCTCTGCATGGCGGATATGACACCAAGCACGTGGATAGAGACATACAGCTCTGCATGGCGGATATGACACCAAGCATGTGGGTTAGAGATGTACAGCTCTGCATGGCGGATATGACACCAAGCACGTGGATAGAGATGTACAGCTCTGCATGGTGGATATGACACCAAGCACGCGGGATAGAGACGTACAGCTCTGCATGGCGGATATGACACCAAGCACGTGGGATAGAGACGTACAGCTCTGCATGGCGGATATGACACCAAGCACGTGGGTTAGAGACGTACAGCTCTGCATGGCGGATATGACACCAAGCACGTGGGATAGAGACGTACAGCTCTGCATGGCGGATATGACACCAAGCACGTGGATAGAGACATACAGCTCTGCATGGTGGATATGACACCAAGCACGTGGGATAGAGACGTACAGCTCTGCATGGCGGATATGACACCAAGCACATGGATAGAGACGTACAGCTCTGCATGGCGGATATGACACCAAGCACGTGGATAGAGACATACAGCTCTGTATGGCGGATATGACACCATGCACTTGGGATAGAGACGTACAGCTCTGCATGGCGGATATGACACCAAGCACGTGGATAGAGACATACAGCTCTGCATGGCGGATATGACACCAAACACGTGGGATAGAGATGTACAGCTCTCCATGGCGGATATGACACCAAGCACGTGGATAGAGACGTACAGCTCTGTATGGCGGATATATGACACCAAGCACGTGGGATAGAGACATACAGCTCTGCATGGCGGATATGACACCAAGCACGTGGGATAGAGACGTACAGCTCTGCATGGCGGATATGACACCAAGCACGTGGGATAGAGACGTACAGTTCTGCATGGCGGATATGACACCAAGCACGTGGGATAGAGACATACAGCTCTGCATGGCGGATATGACACCAAGCACGTGGATAGAGACATACAGCTCTGCATGGCGGAGATGACACCAAGCACGTGGGATAGAGACATACAGCTCTGCATGGCGCATATGACACCAAGCACGTGGGATAGAGACGTACAGCTCTGCATGGCGGATATGACACCAAGCACGTGGGATAGAGACGTACAGCTCTGCATGGTGGATATGACACCAAGCACGTGGGATAGAGACATACAGCTCTGCATGGCGGATATGATACCAAGCACGTGGTTAGACACATACAGCTCTGCATGGTGGATATGACACCAAGCACGTGGTATAGAGACATACAGCTCTGCATGGCGGATATGACACCAAGCACGTGGGATAGAGACGTACAGCTCTGCATGGCGGATATGACACCAAGCACGTGGGAAAGAGACGTACAGCACTGCATGGCGGATATGACACCAAGCACGTGGGAAAGAGACGTACAGCTCTGCATGGCGGATATGACACCAAGCACGTGGGATAGAGACATACAGCTCTGCATGGCGGATATGACATCAAGCACGTGGATAGAGAAATACAGCTCTGCATGGCGGATATAACACCAAGCATGTGGGATAGAGACATACAGCTCTGCATGTCGGATATGACACCAAGCACGTGGGATAGAGACGTACAGCTCTGCATGGCGGATATGACACCAAGCACGTGGGATAGAGACGTACAGCTCTGCATGGCGGATATGACACCAAGCACGTGGGATAGAGACGTACAGCTCTGCATGGCGGATATGACACCAAGCACGTGGATAGAGACGTACAGCTCTGCATGGCGGATATGACACCAAGCACGTGGGATAGAGACATACAGCTCTGCATGGCGGATATGACACCAAGCACGTGGATAGAGACATACAGCTCTGCATGGTGGATATGACACCAAGCACGTGGATAGAGACATACAGCTCTGCATGGCGGAGATGACACCAAGCACGTGGGATAGAGACATACAGCTCTGCATGGCGGATATGACACCAAGCACGTGGGATAGAGACGTACAGCTCTGCATGGCGGATATGACACCAAGCACGTGGGATAGAGACGTACAGCTCTGCATGGTGGATATGACACCAAGCACGTGGGATAGAGACGTACAGCTCTGCATGGCGGATATGACACCAAGCACGTGGGATAGAGACGTACAGCTCTGCATGGCGGATATGACACCAAGCACGTGGGATAGAAACGTACAGCTCTGCATGGCGGATATGACACCAAGCACGTGGATAGAGACATACAGCTCTGCATGGCGGATATGACATCAAGCACGTGGATAGAGAAATACAGCTCTGCATGGCGGATATGACAGCAAGCACGTGGGATAGAGACATACAGCTCTGCATGGCGGATATGACACCAAGCACGTGGGATAGAAACGTACAGCTCTGCATGGCGGATATGACACCAAGCACGTGGGTTAGAGATATACAGCTCTGCATGGCGGATATGACACCAAGCATGTGGGTTAGAGATGTACAGCTCTGCATGGCGGATATGACACCAAGCACGTGGATAGAGACGTACAGCTCTGCATGGTGGATATGACACCAAGCACGCGGGATAGAGACGTACAGCTCTGCATGGCGGATATGCCACCAAGCACGTGGGATAGAGACGTACACCTCTGCATGGCGGATATGACACCAAGCACGTGGGTTAGAGACGTACAGCTCTGCATGGCGGATATGACACCAAGCACGTGGGATAGAGACATACAGCTCTGCATGGCGGATATGACACCAAGCACGTGGATAGAGACATACAGCTCTGCATGGTGGATATGACACCAAGCACGTGGATAGAGACATACAGCTCTGCATGGCGGAGATGACACCAAGCACGTGGGATAGAGACATACAGCTCTGCATGGCGGATATGACACCAAGCACGTGGGATAGAGACGTACAGCTCTGCATGGCGGATATGACACCAAGCACGTAGGATAGAGACGTACAGCTCTGCATGGTGGATATGACACCAAGCACGTGGGATAGAGACGTACAGCTCTGCATGGCGGATATGACACCAAGCACGTGGGATAGAGACGTACAGCTCTGCATGGCGGATATGACACCAAGCACGTGGGATAGAAACGTACAGCTCTGCATGGCGGATATGACACCAAGCACATGGATAGAGACATACAGCTCTGCATGGCGGATATGACACCAAGCATGTGGGTTAGAGATGTACAGCTCTGCATGGCGGATATGACACCAAGCACGTGGATAGAGACGTACAGCTCTGCATGGTGGATATGACACCAAGCACGCGGGATAGAGACGTACAGCTCTGCATGGCGGATATGACACCAAGCACGTGGGATAGAGACGTACAGCTCTGCATGGCGGATATGACACCAAGCACGTGGGTTAGAGACGTACAGCTCTGCATGGCGGATATGACACCAAGCACGTGGGATAGAGACGTACAGCTCTGCATGGCGGATATGACACCAAGCACGTGGATAGAGACATACAGCTCTGCATGGTGGATTTGACACCAAGCACGTGGGATAGAGACGTACAGCTCTGCATGGCGGATATGACACCAAGCACGTGGGATAGAGACGTACAGCTCTGCATGGCGGATATGACACCAAGCACGTGGGATAGAGACGTACAGCTCTGCTTGGCGGATATGACACCAAGCGCGTGGATAGAGACGTACAGCTCTGGTTTAGAGGTGGACACAGGAACGCATCAGATGCTGCTGTAAAGTCCTTCCCTTGTGCACATCTATGCGCAAGAACTGAGAACCCCACTGCCAGTGTCCGGATACGCAGGTTCTACCAATTGGTGCGTCTTTAGATGCCACCATCGGTTGCACCATCGAAACTTGTTCCAGCCCTATGGGCGAGTGTCAGTGTACACAAACAGTTTCACTGACACGCAACTGCGAATCTGTATGGCCACAATCGGGACTCGTGCGCTGTGCGGTTTAGATGAATATCAAGCAGCATACAAAGTTTTTCCACTGCGTCCAACATCGGCAATGCGACCATCATGCCCTCAGTGTGGGATCAATTACAGCCGGCGGGTGTTCAGCTCCTGCTCCTAGTTCTTGATCCATAATAAAATCTATTTAAGCTAAATTTTTTATTTCTTTTATTTTGCTAGGAAACATTAAAATGAAATAGATATTTGAAAGCTT
The DNA here is from genome assembly GCA_031769625.1 of Taudactylus pleione. Lineage (NCBI taxonomy): Eukaryota > Metazoa > Chordata > Amphibia > Anura > Myobatrachidae > Taudactylus > Taudactylus pleione. Next base: position 335,983 of record JAUIMM010000513.1, on the reverse strand, counting down.
TGCCTGGAAAAAAGATCTAATTTCTGTTCCGATTAGAATCTACAATCCTAGCCGCCTATTACCTTCCCCATACAGAAGAGAAGAGCGTCTGCAGCACAAAACTAAGGGACCGAGGAATTGGTTTCTTACCTGAATTATTATTTTTATTTTTTAACCTGGTTTCCTTCCTGATTTAATCTGAAGATCGTAATTTCAGAATAAAATTTACAGTTTGTGCGCTGACGGCGAAAAGAAATGGGTTCTGGGCTCATTAATTGAAATATCTGGCAATGTATCTAGCTGGGTGTAAATTGCGGCGCGGTCTTTTAAAGCAATGTTTTTCTTTCCCGGCAAATCGTTGCTGTAATCAATTTGCTTCTGAGCGGAGGAACAACACTTCGTCCGCAGCACAGGAAGTGTGAGTAATCTCTCTTCCTTATGTAATGATGGAATGCGTTCTCGCACCACAATTAAAAACTCATTACCACTGTCAGGATTTCAGAACGCCGTCTCCTAATGCACTAGTTAAGGAAACCTGTCACTTTTTTTTTTTTTTTACTTTTTAAAGCGCTCCTTGTATTTGAAAAATGTATAATTTGCCACGACGATGGCAACTATTACTCACAAACTACTCTGCGTTATTTAGAAAGAGCAATAAGCACGAAACAACAGCATATTTCTCACGGGATCCATTATTGATCATTTGCTGGTATGGTATTAAAATGTTCTTTTTGTTTTATTTGAGTTGTAGACTAGATATGACCCCTTTACACGCTGTTCTTGACGTCTGATAACGCAGTAGGAATTTAGGTCGAATGCAATTCAAACTTTTCGTTGTTAAGCAGAGTTCCCTCAGGGTTTAGCGTTCATGGATGTCCACAAGGGCTGAGTGAATTGGTTGAGCAGGTTCCGACATGTGGATAGACCCAAACTGCAAGCTGGTAACGATATTTAAATCATTACTAGATGTAACACTGCCAGTCTTTAGTTGCCTGGAAGTTCTTAATTTTACCATTTACGAAATAAAGCATTTTGTTAACTCTATGGACGGAATTCAATTGATTATTCCCCCCTTCGCACCCGACGGAGCTATTCTATTGTTGCTCCTGTCGGGTGCGATCAGCTGCTAGCGCTCAATTTCAGCTCACAGCCCCAGAGGGGTGAGGGCTGAAATCGGCGAAAAGTGTCCTGTTTGGGCGCCCAAACTGCACTTTTCGCAATCGCGCCCAGCACTTTGGTTGGGGTTAGCCGTTTTACGCAGCTAAACCCGACCACTTTGGGTGCGATCAGCGTGAAACGCTGGCACAATTGAATAGCAGCCCGCGATCTCCTGTCACTTTAGACGGGAGATGCGGGCCGCAAAGTCAATTGAATTCCGCCCTATAAGGTAATTTACTAAAGTGCAGGTGTTTATAAGTGAAGTTGTTGCCCATAGCAACCAGTCAGATTCTACTTATCATTTATCTAGCACCTTGTAGAAGATAATAGCTAAATTCTGATTGGTTGCTGAGGGCAACATCTCCACTTCTAAAAGCCCGCACTTTAGTAAATATACCCCCATGTGATTATTGGTTTTACCATGTTTGAGCCGATTCAACCACGTTGATACCTGTTAGCCGGTGTTCAGACCGTTTCCCAAACATTTGGTTCATACACGTTCGAGGTAAATTTTATCCAATTTTTTTCTTTATTTTTTTCCCATTGCGAACGGTCTCCTTGAAAGCAGACAAAAAACCTTGGAGACAAACAGCGAAACTCATGTTGCGGAATTCAATCACGAAAGGGTCTGCAGTACAATTAAATAAAATTTTTAAAATACTTTATAATACTTTGAAAATATTTTTTTTAAATAGTTTGAAAACTTTTCGTTTAACCACAGATGCTGATCCTCAAATGTGAACTATGACTAAATATAGAAAGTCCTGTTTCTCACTTTAAAAAATTAGATGATAGAAATGAACATTAACATCGGAAACGGCCAACACGGGCTAGTCGTAGTCCATAATTTCATGTTTTTGACTCTTATCTGCAAACCACTTACATTTCCTTTTCTGCAAGCAAGTCATCAGTCTCTAGAACCAGCTGACAGTTACTACAATAAACTTGATAGTATCGTTCTTCCCCAGGGGCAAACGCAGGATTTATTCTGTAGGTTTTTTCCAAAGGCTTGACTTCCAAACAAAGCGAGAAAAAAATATTTTTGCAATAATCCAAAAACAGACACTTTTTTTTTTTTTTTGTAAAATAACTTTATGCAAGTAAAAAGTACAACTGAGTCCCAAAGTGTTGTTTATCTGCACAGTGGGCATGATTGAGGGGTGGACGAAGTTGCAGTAGCGGCAAAACTAGATCATGTCGCTTCCTTCAAACTTTTGTCGTGCAAGTTTACCTCCTAACAGGAAACCGAGGAAATCCTTTCAATTGCTGTGTGATTTTTGCCCACGTAAATGCCAGGGAGGAAGGTGCGAGCTGCTGGACCTTTATATATGTAGAGTTACAAAGTCTGTTGTTGTTTTTCTTTTAAACACAGCATAATTGTTTCCCTGTCTCTGTACATTAACGCCAGAAATAGATGCAAACACACTTATACGTACTCGACGTGAAAAATAATATTAAAAAAAAAACATCTGGAGGGAACAGACAAAACCTTTACAAATATTTCAGTCTTCAACCTACGTGTCTTGCTCAAACATATTCATATACAGTACATACACATAATGAACATAATGAAGGCATTTCAATGTAAAAGCTTTGAAATCACACGCCGTTCTTTTAACATTTATATTCAAGAGTCTTTAAGTGTTTTGTTTTTCTCTCCGCTAAATTGTATTTTTTTATTTGTCTTTTGTTTATTTTAATTTTTTTTTAGAAACTGTTTGTTTTTCATAAATATTTATATTGTCGACCGATGGTCACCCACAAGTTGTCCTAAGTAGATCATTTGATTGCATAATTGCTCATGCACTTCAGCATACGGCTGTTAGCGTGTACCGTAGCTAAACTGGACGTAACTTTTATGGTGGGAGCCTACTCCTAGCGTTAGGATGCTGCAACCACCCATTTTGTCTCATTTCTTCTATGGCGTAACGATTCCACTCAGGGTAATCCCTCGTAGTGCGCAAAGACGGCTGCCTCATCTGGTACCTTTCGTGGGTGGAAAATATATATGTCTGTAAAGCGACTTTGAGTCCTATGGGAGAAAAGCACTATATAAATAAAATTATTATTATTATTATTATTATTATTATTATTATTATTATTATAATACGGCACAGTTGTTGGTCTTGCCAGATTGTAACGGACCCTTTTTTTTAGAGATGAGCGGGTTCGGATTTCAGAGATCCGAGCCCACCCGAATTTAGCAGCTCCGAGTCGGATCCAAGCCGGCTCGGATGTTCCCGCCTTACTCTGATCTCTTAAATCGAGGCAAAACCATAGAGACAAAATCTCGTGGTTCGCGAGCTTTCATCTCTATGATCAATCTAGTATATAACATACTTTGCGACAATCAGCTCCAGCCTTCCGGGAGGGAGCTGATTGTCGGCTAACAGCGGGGGGGGCGGGGGCGGTCATTGGGGGCGGAGCCGGGGCGGGCCAGACAGAAGGTGTTATATTGGGGGTGGAGCCAGGGGCGGAGCCGCACGATCGCGTCATCGTGCCTCCGCCCCTCTTCACAATGCCGTTATTTTCGGCAGTGTGAAGCAGGGGGCGGGGCCGCGATGACGCGATTCAGCGCGAATCGCGTCACCGGCTCCCCCGCTGCAGGGGTTTCTAAACTTTTCAGGGGGGAGGACGGGAGGGTCGGAGGCTTCCGGGAGGCTTGCCTGCCTTTCCGGGGGGCCGGGAGCGGCACCCGAAAATCGGGAGGCTCCTGGCCAAATCGGGAGGGTAGGCAAGCCTGGTATATAAGGGACGGACACCATTTCACTCCGGCTGTGGAGACTGAACAGGGAGGGTGGGTAGTGTAGGGCTGGGAGAGGTGCTGGTGCTGTCTGCTATGTCCTGGGCTGGTGACTGCTGATCCATTCTGCAGGGCCGAAACTAGGATTTTTGTCACCAGGGGCAAGACAGTAATTTGGCGCCCCCCATGTAATTCCCCCTGCAGTAGTGCCCATATTGTAATGCCCCCATAGTAATGCCCATATGTTAATACCCCCATAGTAATGTCCCTGTAGTGCCCACCATACAGTAATGCCCCTGTAGTGCCCATGCTCCCATATTAATGCCCCTGTAGTGCCCATGCTTTCATAGTAATGCCCCTGTAGTGCCCATGCTCTCATAGTAATGCCCCTGTATTGTCCATGCCCCCATAGTAATATCCCTGTAGTGCCCTTACAGTAATGCCCCTGTAGTGCTCATGCCCCCACAGTAATGCCCCTGTGGTAATGCCCCTGTAGTGCCCATGCCCCAATAGTAATGCCCCTGTAGTGCTCATGCCCCATTAGTAATGCCCCTTATTGCCTATGCCCCCATAGTAATGCCCCTGTGGTAATGCCCCTGCCCCCATAATAATGCCCCTGTAGTGCAGCTTATTAAAAAAAAAAATACTTACCTTGAACCCCGCTCCTGCATCCAGCGTCGCGTCCGGTCCGCCGGCTGCTCCTTGGAACTATGGGGGAGATGTCATGACGTCTCCCCCATAGTGCCCGTGGGGAGAGCCGGAAGCTGGAGTTCGGGAGAGAACTCCAGCCTCCGGCTCCGGCTACACCGCGTCGCTGCAGAGAAGGAGCCGGGCGCCCGCTGGTAATAAATATTACCAGCGGACGTCCGGCTTGGAGCCTCTCTGCAGCGCCGGGCTGGAGGTCACTGGCACCAGGTACAGCGGCTCACCCGGTGCACGTGCACCTCCAGCCCCCCCCTAGTTGCGGCCCTGCATTCTGGACTGGTGCTGTCACTGTGCTGTCAGCTGTGTCCATCTGGGCTGTCTGTGCTGTCCGCTGTGTCCATCTGGGCTGTCTGTGCTGTCTGCTGTGTCCTGGGCTGGTGCTGCTGATCCATTCTGGGCTGGGGCTTTGCTATCTGCAGTGTCCATCTGGGCTGGTGCAGAACTGCAGATACATCTGGGCTGGTGCTGTGTCCATCTGGGCAAAAGTTCTGGACTCACAAAAAAAAAAAAATTATAGTCAAAATTAAAATCAGTCAAAGTGTCTTTGTGTAATAATTGTCTGTGTGTCTGTGCGTGTTAGGCTTAGCCACACAAGATCTAGCAAGTCGGCAAAGCAACCTAGTGCTGACTGACTCCAGTCATCATCAATTTGTGCTCTGGGCCCAAGTTCTGGACCTGAAAAAAAAAAAAAAAAATAGTGTATTTTGTCTATTTATTTTCTGTGTGTGTGTGTGTGTGTGTGTGTGTGTGTGTGTGTGTGTGTGTGTGTTAGGCTTAGGTAAACAAGATACAGCAACGCAATCTAGTGCTGCCCAACTCCAGTCGTCACCAATCTGTGCTCTGGGCCCAAGTTCTGGACCCCCCCAAAAAATATAGTGTATTTTGAATATTTTTTTTCTGTGTGCGCACTACTGCACGTGTGTGAATTTTGTAACCGCACCTTGGCTACACTATTGGTGCTTGTGACACTGCTTCAAGACCGCAGAAAATATGGAGGACAGTCACATGACAGGAGAGCAAGGCCAAGAGCCACATGTTGTAGCTGCCGCCAGCAGTCATCATGATAATGCAAGGCCGTCAACTTCCTTGTCCTCTATGAAGGCCCAGGCCTTCAATCCTCAAGGGTATCCCAACCATCATCTTTGCACAGACCTCAACTCTATTAATAATTATATCAATCAGTTTGAGCCAGCAAGCTGGATGCAACCTTTTGGCCCTTTAACTAGATGAAAAAAAATCAATATTGTGAGCTGTGTGGTAACCAAAATTGCCTGGAAACGAGTGAAAATAAATGTTGTTGAGGTTATTAATACTGTAGGAACATAAAAAAGGCCCATTTTATGTGATTTTATCTGTTTTTTTTTATTTTTTAAGAAAAAAATCCAGATCCAAAACCAAAACAAGAAAACAAAACACAAATGAAAAAAGTCCAAAACAAGATTCAGATCTTAAATCAGGAGAGATCCAGATCCAAAACCAAAACAGGAGGGTCGGTGCACATCTCTACTTTTTTTTACGGATGATTGGCTCTACCACTTCAAATGATGGGGCATTGAGGAACCTGGGGTTGCTTGATGTGATGAAATCCAGCCCAATAGGTTCAACAAATTATTGATCATGGTGATTTTTGTTAGACTCTACTGTACCACGTCATGATATAGGGGTTGGTGAATTTGATAAAACCGACCAAACCAAAATCATTGTCTGGGCACTGGTGGGTAAGAACTGCAGACATTCAGCATGAAAGAGTTCAAAATAAGTTCTGCTTGCTGGTAATCTTGGTTTGTAAGAATGATACGTAGGGGAGTAAATGTCTATAAGCAAGGTTGTCTTAACAGCAGTGTGGGCCCTGGGCAAAGCAATGCACTGGGGCCCCTACCCACCCATTCAAGGGGAAAATTTTTTAAATGGTCAATAAAATTAAACCCTCCTGCATGCCCATCAGACCTCCCACACATGCAGAGAGACTCTGTCTGACTGGTCTGAAGCCCGCGGATGAAGTGAAACTGGGCCTGAGGTGGGTACTCGTCACCGGGGGGATGGGGTGGGTGAGGTTAGATCAGAATACGCTGCACCGGCGGCCGGCTTATAAAAATACCACAAATTTACCAACTGGTCGCGGCTGCAGTGGGGTGGGTTGGCGGGCCCCTACAAGCTTCGGCCCCTGGGCAACTGTCCAACAAGCCCAATGGAGGAGATGGCCCTGTCTATAAGTTTAATGAATAAAGAATAAACTTTATAGAAATGGGGGGAGGGGTCATCAAGATGGCGCATCTGCAGGGCATTGAAGTTTTTCTATGGTCTGATGATAGTGGTTGGCCTGTTAGGTCTATTACTAACTGAACTTGGGTTTGGCGCATTTGTACATCTGGTGGTATTGAGCGGTCATGGAAAATATTGAAATGAGATTTAAAGGATAAAGAATTTACAGGTGCAGGGTCTCAATCTGCCTTTGGCCTCTGAGGCTGCGGGGATGCGTTAGGGAAGGGAGCCACTATCACTGACACACCTACGACGCTCCCATGACACGCCCATGAGACTGACTTTATTTGCATTTACTTCTGGCCACCTCCCATATCTGATACCGTCTGTCCCGATAGCAACAGGATCTATGTGCGTACACATTGTGTAACGTCTGCGCCGTAGGGTTTTTCTGTTTTTTTTTTCACACAAACAAAGATGAAAAGAACCACTCAACATGCAAGAACATCGGCATTGAGCGCAAACTGCGTGCGCCCCTGAATAAAGCCCCGTGTTCCCTCATTATTATTACTTAGGACATAAATGAGACTGGAACAAACAGTATTTTAGGGGAAATCCAAAAGTAGAGGCTGGACTTTACACAATGCGCGGAATCAGATGGAGCCGAGATCCCTCACGTTTTTCTGAAAATCGGAATGTAAGTGTGTAACTGCGTCTGCGCAAGATGGGTGAATAGGCGCTACGCGGCTCTTTCCCATGAATAGGGGAGCACAGGTTCTGCGCTGGTGTAACTGGGTACTGTAGACTTGTATTAGTTATTCACTTGTCTATAGATTTATAAAATGTCCCTGTTATGCTTACATCATACTTTCATACTCTCCTGAAAACGATTTCTCAGGTAACTTCCCGCACTTCTCCAGCTTCCCACCCCCTTCCTAGTTTTGTGGGCAGAATGGGAAGAATTGACCACAGGATCTGCAGTCCATGAGTAGGGGGCTAGGCCTAATAATAATAATACAATTCTATGAGAATTGCGTAATTTTTCCCCATCCCTTATTTAAATGCTGGATCCGCAGCATTTCATCATTAGGGGCAGGGCCTAATGATGATGGTAGTCTGGCCCTGCCCTTATCACCGCCCACCTGCATCTGCTCTCCTGCTTTGTCCCAGAGAGGAAATATGTTCATCTGCATTTGACTAGCAATGTCTCTGTATCAGGATACTACAGCCTTAATGATACCAAGAAGACTGCAAGCCAATCATACACGCTCCGAGTGCAATACAGAGAGGGTCCAACCTCCCATGCTATTGTTTTTAAATGTCCGCATGCACCATTGAGATTGTACCGATGGTTTTTGATAGATCGATAGATATAAACAGCTGCATTAATTCAGGTGTACATTTTAGTTAAGATAGACATGACCTTTGCTATAGGATAGAGGGCCTCATTCAGCTTGCATCGCAGTTGCTAATACACACGCAATCGGCTGATTGTTGCATTTTGCGCATGAGTACAGGCCACTGCGACCGGGACTACGTTCGCAGTGACTACGCAGACCCATCGCAGAGTGATTGACAGGAAGTGCCGTTTGTGGGTGGTGGCCGAAACGCAGGTGCGCCAGTGCATTTGAACGCCATTGCAGGGGCGTGCATAAATTAGCCACTGCGATGCCCTACGCAGACTAAGGGCCTGATTCAGAGCCGGTCGCTATTTGCGCTCGCTCGTCCAGAAAATAGGGGTGGCTATTCAAATGAACCGTTCGCTGTTTGCGGTCTGTTCACGCCTCTAGGTCTGAACGAGCGAACAAAACTTGCGGTCGTTTTTTGGGAAACTACGCCCCCTGGCCGCTCGCATCCTACGTCATGTCCGCTATTTATTAGATTAATCGAGTACATCGAACAGGGTATGAGCTGCTCGCTATTCTTGTGGTTGGTTTTTCCTACCACAATCTTGCGAGCAGTTCTAACTATAAAATAACCCAGTGACGTGGTCAATGATGCTGCTGTTTTAAATATGCACACCCATAAAACGCCCGTTTTGACCTTTAAGCACGCCTGCGATCGGATCTCCACTCCCCGTTTTCAAGCACCTTCCCCTGTTACCACCCACATACGCCTCTTTCTGTCACTCAAATTAGCAGGCATTCGCTATTTTGCGAGCACATGAATTTCGGCCGCACTGACTGGTTCGCGCATGCGTATAATGATCCGTACGCATGCGCAGTTTGGCAAACATCGCTCGGAGCGAACGAGCTGCCGCTTACGAGTGGCTCTGAATCAGGCCCTAAGGCCTGATAGCGTGCGTGGAAGTTAGCAATTTCAGAGTAAGGTCAGAACTTGTGGAAGTGAGCGTGAGGCTGCGATGGTGCTCGATTGTACCGATGGTTTCGCAGTCTTGCTAAACATTACGGATGTGTGTAAGGTACGGTGGGCGTCCTTATGTTGTGCTGCGACGGCATAGCGATCGCAATGAATTAGCATACTATCTCAGTTGAACTACGTGCGTAATCGCTATGGCATTTACAGTTGTGATCATCAGGCCCAGTCTGATAGTAGTTACATTTCCACCCATCATAGAGATCCTCCTGTTCACAGAGAGATCCGAGTTACACCAAACCTGATATGAGTAGCAATAACTGCCAGGCTCAAAGCGCTGTGTGATCTCAGGCAGGAACTAAACGAAAGGAAATCAATGATACTGATGATGTATAAACGTTTCTCCTTTCTCAGCTTTTAAATAACACCTTTGAAACAAATTTCACATTTCATTCAATATTTGCTGGGATAATTTAGAAAGTTCAGCGTACAAATGTATCTTGGAGAGAACTTTTTATTTGTATCTCAGCTGAAACTGTAAAGTGCAGTATACTGTCTGCATATTTAATAAAATGTCTGTAATGTTCAATCCATCTGCATATAACTAAGGCACCCAAAAAGTGAATGTCTCTAGGAAAAACCCTTGGGTGCTCACTTTTCGTCAGTGCATTCTTTAAACGGGATGTAGTCGGCATCCTGGCGTGCGGAATGCCGATGGTCTGAATACCACCGCCGAAATCCCGACAGGCCGGGATCCTGGCACCACTATCCCAAACGCCGACATCCTGAAGGTAGGTATCGGGGTGTTTGGGGAGGTTAGGGTGTAGGGTTATGGTTAGGCACTAGGGGGAGGTTTAGGCACCAGGGAGGGAGAGTTAGGATTAGAGGGTGTGGGGAGGGGGAGGTTAGATTTAGGCACTAGGGGAGAAGTTAAATTTAGGCACCAGGTAGGGAGTTTTAGGATTAGGGTGTGGAAGGGGGAGGTTAGGCTTAGACACTAGGGGAGAAGTTAAGGTTAGGGACCGGGGAGGGAGAGTTAGTTAGGGTAAGGGTTCGTTAAATTATTACCTGTCTTCCCATTTGGTATCCAGATTCTGGCTGTCAGGATGCAGCTGTTGGGAGCTGCTGGTCAGAATACAGACAGCCGGGATTTCATACCCAACCCATTTAAATACCTTTTCTAAAGCTGAGCAATATAATAACGATTATAGAGCCTTAATCAAAGTCGCACGCTGCTGCAATCGCTTAAGCGTTTAGCTGGTATCAGCCCTACCCTGGTGTACAAGCGTGCATCTGACTGTGCCATGACTGAGACACCTACTTTGAGACGCAGAAGTACCGTTCGGTTGCACCATGGAAACTTCCACCTGCCCACGTTAGGTCCAGAGTCTTCATCAGAGAAAGGGGTCCGATGTAAGCGTCCTGAGTTAGCAAACATTTCTGCCACGTGCCCGCAACACTCTCATACAGATATGTCTTTGCTCATCTTTGCCGCCAATGTGGCAAATGAGCGCACGCATCGCCACAGTATGCAAGGCCGCCTCAACATTCACGCCATGCAATCCTATGGATCGCGGGAGTGAAAAAGTTGCATTTGCCCATTTGTGGGCATTTGTGCCACAGCATGTCGCAGTGGTGCAACGATGAGGCAGGACACATCTGTAACACACCCCATATGACAGGGTGTTTCCGTGCATCTGATTAGCCACCTACGCACATCTCCATAACATTTTTGAGACCATGCATCTCAATGGGTCCTGCAACTTTTTAGAGACTTTGGCCCTCATTCAGAGGTGGTCGCAAGAAGCGATCGCTCTCTTTGAATGAGGGCGGCCGCTTCATTTTTGAAGTGCGGCCTCCTGGTCGTTAGTTAAGCTGTGAGTTACCACCCACAGCTTAACGACCGACCAGGTTGATGGTCGCGATGGTGATCACCATCGCGACCATCGGGGCTTGAGACGAGACCCTAAGGTTGGGTCTCGGCAACTGCAAGCCCCAAGCCCCAGGAAGCTTTCTGCTCTGATGGAGCAGGAAGCTCCCCACTAACATCACTGATGATGTCAGTGCGGCCGCCCACAAAACGGTAGGCGTTCCTTAAGGAACGCCTCCGTTTCGGAAACCACCACCCCCCCGGTCCGCCTACAATGCGGGGCGAGCTGTCGATCAACATCAGCAGCCGCCCCTTTTGTAGCGAGCTCCGGAGCAGGAGAGTTTCTCTCTCGCTCCTTGGCTTGCACACGTGCAGTGCAGCCGCTGCGCGTGTGCAGGGCTACCCATCGACCCGGTTGTGAGCACATCGGTGCTTGCGACCGGGTCTGAATGAAGCCCTTACAGGAGATGCGTGCACAGTTGAAAAACATCGACCATTTGCCCGAATATCGGCATTGCGGCCAATTCAAAATCAGGTCCTTGGTGTCTCCCTAATTATTCATTCACCTAATTTAGTAACTTATTTTGGAACAAAACATATTAATCAGAAATGGTGATTAAATCACTATAAATAAAGAGCTATTAATAGCATTCTAATATTATATAAATATACATAAAAGTTTCAAGAGCTTTATCAGAAATGAGGACACTTGGAATTAAATTGTATTTAGAGATGAGAATAATTTTCAAAAGTTTCGGAAATTATTCACCAGATTCCACAACTGGCCATGAAATGTGAAATTAAATTTAAAATTTCTCCGTTGAAATGTGATTTTGCAAAGACTGCACATTGCAGAATGACATCCCACAGAGCTTTGCACCAGGGCGAATCGCCCCATTCCTAGCAAAGCTGGATTTGTGCTAAATGTTGCCATTACTATTACTCATTTCTGGCTGTGGGTCTGTAGGAAGATCGTAGCTAATATCATTCTTTATGTGTTGCACATTGTAGCACAAAGCTGCTGAGTTCCTTGTTATTCATATGTACAAAAGCAGCAGAAAGATTTACCCTCCTAACACAAGTTTCCTATAAATACCTCATTCATTATTCATAACTTCCTCCCATTGTGATCTTTGTGCAAACTCATCGAGCTCAGACAAAAGTCTCATAAAACAGTAGGTTCGATAATAAATACAGTGGCAGACAGACCTGCTATTCAATAAATCACAGGAGCGCCAGATATTAAAACTCCATATCTATTTTAAAAATAATTTATATCCCCTTTTAAAGCAAATTAATTTGATGTCTTAGTAAGGATGTTGTGTGTGAGGCGTTTGTACTATGGAACAGATTATCGCAGGGCTCCAAAAAGGCCTCTAGTAAGAAGACTGCAACAATTGAGGCCTATTAACCCTCCAGTTGTGTGGAAGGAATTGGAGGCACCCAGGGGACATACAAATTGTACACAGATAGTGTTGGTCAGGGATTGAACTCATAGCCAGAGTGCTGTGAGGTAGCAGCACAGATGGTGTAATGGTTAGCATTACTGCCTCACAGCACTGAGGTCGTGGGTTTGATTCCCACCACGGCCCTGTGTGGAGTTTGTATATACTCCCTGTGCTTGTGTGGGTTTCCTGTGGGTGCTCCGGTTTCCTCCCACACTCCAAAAAATATACTGGTAGGTTAATTGACTCCCAACAAAAATTAATCCTAGTGTGTTTGTGTGTGAGCATTTTGTAGGGAATATAGAGTGTAAGCTCCACTGGGGCAGGGGCTGATGTGAATGGCCAAGTATTCTCTGTAAAGCGCTGCCGAATATGTGTGCGCTATATAAATAACAGGTAATAATAGTGATGCTAACCACTGAGCAAACTGTGCAGTCAGTAACGGCGTGAGAACCATACACGTAGAATGGTATACAGAATAACATGCGGGATGAGGCCAGGGTACAGTGACTGGGGGTAGCCCAGACGTGATCTCAGGCGGTACATGGTGGTTAGGTATATTAGTCACGGACAATAAGCAACCAACAAAATGTAGCTGGTAGCACCTGCTGAAATGTGGACTGGATATGAGCACCAGCCCGTTACAGGCCTCCTCTGAGCATGTGCTAACTAGCAGAGCAGAGGGGACCCGGAAGGCAACAGTACCATAGTCGGGCTCCTCAGCAAAGTTTGGGTCCGTCGGTGAATGTATCCAGCAGTTTACATACAGCCAACGACATTTATTATCTCTACCTCTATTATTTCATTTCCTGCTACAGGTTGTCTAATATTCCCCACATCCCACTCTCTCCTTACAGGGGTTAATCTGCAAATCAAGTGTCTATTTATCAAGCAGTGAAAAGCATGGAGAAGAGGACCATAGCAACCAATCAGCTCATACCTATTATTTTATAGACTGTACTTGATAAATGCAACCTCAAAGCTGATTGGTTGCTATGAGCAACTTCTCCACTGGTCCACTTCTCCACACTTTTCAGTGCTTGATAAATAGACCCTCTGTAACCAGTTCTGTACAGTATAGAGCAGATGATGTCAGTTAGATGTGATATCTCCTCATACTTTATAAATCACTACCAAAATATTGTTTGCTTTTATAATCAGATTAGAGTTTATGAGGTGTCAGAATTATAGTCATTAATTTACATGTGGCGTTTATGGAACATCACAGAAGGAAACATTTCCTGGAGGGTAATGACGGTCTGTGCGGTATCACTTTATTGCACGCCAAGTCAAAAGCCCATATTAAGCGGCCCATACATGCAGCAATTCCGATGCTAAAGTGATCGTATTAGTCATAAACCACTTCATGTCTACAGGAACATCTCATTGGGGGCGAAGGAGAGCGGGGGGGGAGGGGGGATGTACACTACTGTATGTAGACAAAAGTGATTGGTCACCTCTGCGCAGGCGATATGGATACCATGCATACCATTGCACATGAGTTTCAAATGGCCACCAGTGTGTTCCCAGGGCGGCGCTGGACTGGAATACAGAACATTCGGTAACCCAAATGGACTGGGCCAGCTCACAGTCCAGATCTTAACCCCACTGAGAACCTCTGGGATGAATTGGAGCGATGGGGGCGTTCTAGGCCGACTCAACCTTCCTCAGTGTCACAATTGGTCACTGTACTTAAGGCGGAATGACAGAACATAGCGCCTGCTGCTGTCCAGGACAGTTTGCTAAGAAAGGTGTCTGCAGTAATCACTGCACGTGGAGGACCTACAAAGTACTGACGTCAATAAAATCTCATTGATCTATTTGCTGTCAGTGTCCAATCACTTTGTCTACATAGTGTCCAAGCCTAGAATAAAATGGAGAAGTTGTCCAGAGCCACTAATCAGCTTCAAACTCTCCTGGATAAATGACAAATAGAAGCTGATTGGCAACTTCTCAACTGTATCACTCTCCAAGAATTCATAAATCCCACCCAAGGCCACTGGAGCAAAAATCTAAATTCATCTTTCAGGCTACGTGACAGGATCCACCCCAGTATTTGCAGCTTAATGAGAAAATGATGGTATACTGTAGCAATGCTTCACACTATGATAGGCAGGAGGTAGTTGGTGCACGTTTGCTTAAATAAAAAAGAAACAATAAGTGACAATGATGGAACATGGTAACAGTGATGCTGCTTTACCTCATCCAACGTTCCAATCTTTATTAAAACGTGGTGCTGGGCTAAACATTCACCAAAAAAAACAAAAAAACTATTGAACTCGCTCCAATAGAAATACAGTGACTGAAAAATACTGTCCTTAGGAATCCTTGTATGTCTGGACAACTTAGAGAGCAGCTGCACCTCATCAGGAGACATTGGGGTAAATATTAAATCTGAATAGGATAATGACAAGGGCAGTGCATAACGGTGGGTTTCGTTCTGATCGAAATGAATAGTTACACACATGACCATTTGAGTACAAATGAACACTCTTTATTTACAAGTAACAAACAAACAATTAACATACAAAGTATACAGTATACTCAACTTTGGTCTGTGTATACAGATGACACCGGTAATTCATCATCTTCAACATAAGATGTACTTCATCTTCATCTGTGGAGCCCTCATTTCACAGTGCCCAGGTATACATTGCAGGCAACATGTACTGCAGTCTCAGGTCCATGCACGAGCCAAAGAACCTTTTTGTCTAGCTCTTGATTTATATATCCTAGTATGGGATATTGGCATTCCAGATATTAAGCCCATATAAGTTACATACTGGGTATCAAGCACTGATTGGTACAACGTAGCATGAACCATACTTCTCTCTTGCACATGCTCTGTTAGCACTAAGATATACTAAAACAAATAAATACAGTAATGACGTGTCCTAATATCTGGAAATAAACTCTTCCAAAGCCCCTTTGTATAGAATAACCCATAATGCTTAGCATCTCTACACATCTTACAATGGTCACTCTATTGAAATGTGGCTCACTGTCTACTGATAACACCATATAAGCTATGGATGGCTCATACATCTACTAATGATGACAGGTACAAGTTAGGGTCCCTCAATTTATATCTTGTTTGACCTCAAGGTGAATCTGATCATTCTGAAAATAGACTGCAACTATATGAATACAATATCCTTTTCAAACCTCAATGGGGTCCTGCAAGGTTATATGTATTACAACTTAAAAACATACAGTATGTAAAAATTAATTATTTAACCCACTGGTTACATTCCACCCTGATTTCTACATCAACTATAAGGAACATGATCCTCATTGCATAATCAAAACCTCCATTGTACTTTCATTACTTGTCCTTACACACAATCTAACAACATGTAATATAACAAGGTTAATACTATGATTACATATAACAAATAACATAAAATCCCACTAAAGCAACATTTCCATTCAGGACTTTACCACTCTGGCTATATTGCAGAATCTGTCAATATGCATCACTGAACTCTTATTTAATTTCTAACTCTCTACATTATATTCCTTTATATCATGTGAATACTCTAATAAAACAGTGAATAATACATATGATTATATCAAATATATCAGTTACATAAGATAATTAATATCAGTAAAGTAAAATAAAGTTCAGTTCAGTTCAATGAAATCTTGAAAAAGTCTTGAGAATATTGGTGAGTGTGGATCCAACCAATATAAGGCACAAGTTCAGTTATGCAGAATGCACATAGATGTATGTAATGATTGTGCTGTCAGATCTTATAACTCTGTTGTCCTCCTGGACTCTCTCCTGCATAAGAAATCACTCTCTGGCCATCGTCATCTCAGGCACATCTCCAGCGATGTTCTCTCACCTCCTGATCCATCCAGCAACCTGTTGGCTTAAACAAATAAACAGTGTGAGATAAACCATAACAACAACACAAAATAAGCATTTACCCATCCTGCTGCAATTATCTATTACACCTGTTTCTATTCTCTTCCTACTAAACATTTCATAACAACCTTATCATAAGTGTTTGTGTCTGTGCACCAGATATCTTACTTAAAAAGTTTCACCTTTTACCACCCTCCGGTTAACAAAATATATGTACTGTATACAGCCTGCTCTAAAAACCCAACATTGTACTGTATATATATAAACATTCCTGTTTCCTAAACAACACATCCATTCATTCAATCATACTGATGTCAGTTTTGTGAATGGTATGAAGCTCAGAAAACCCAATATACTCCATGTTTCTGTAAAATGGGTGTCTTTGTCTGCTTGAATCCTTTCGGACTTCCCATAATATCAACAAGTCAGTGTGTGTCACATCTTCAGGAAAGTCTCTCATCTTGTATCACTCTGCATGAGACAACTTCACTCCTGAATGACAGTGTTCTGTAGCTGTTCAGTACAGCACTCGTCCTCCATCTTCTTGGTGGCAAATGATGAATTCAAATTGCCAGACTTGTGCAGTTATTTTATAGTATTTGAGGCCTTCAGTAGCAAGCAAGGTAGGCCACAGTTCCAGCTGTTGGCAAATGTAATAAGTTATTGCAAAGTCTCTGTCCTTGGTTTGGATGTACGGAATCCATTTGATTTGAGCCTGCTCGCATGCAGTGTCAGCTCCGTCATGGCATAACAGTTCTAGCACCATCAGTGCTGTCTTTGCGGTGAATTGCACACCATGTTCTGTGCTCAGTTCACTTGTGCAGATACCATTGAAGCTGTAGGTGTGTGTATCAGCATGTCCCACGTCGATCTTCCAGCTTTGGACAGCAGCGCATATAGACTTTGTGTCAAATGTCCATTTCTCAGTGTGAAGACTTTCAGGGCATCCAGTCTTGTCAGTGACTTGGAAAACAGTCATAGATTCCACAAGTTCGCTAACCCCTTCTTCTGACTGTCGGCTGTCAGCTTGTAAAGATAGCTGCTTTGCTCCAACAAAGCTCCACAAAAATCCTGTATAGGTGCAGGCAGCACCATAGTTCATGAACCAATAATGCTCTCTGTCTTGGAAATCTTCCCACCATCGTGGAGCTGTGATCATAAAGAAATTCAGTATGGACAGTTCAAACATTGGTTTAAATATCACTCGGCAGCAAGTATCACTTTGAACTCATCAATCAGCATCAGAGTTTCTGCCATTGTCGTTAACAACTGTGTGTCTTTCAGCTGCTTCAAAAGTTTTGGCTGGTAAGGCTTTGTAAGGAAATACACTGGGATGTGAATTTCATTACCAAACACAAAATCTGCACCTTTGTCACAAAATATTCCCACAATCAGTGTGTCTGTACTGCATGTAAGTCCCTTGTGGTTAGTCAGTGTGTCTGTACTGCATGTATGCCCCTTGTGGTTAGTCAGTGTGTCTGTACTGCATGTAAGTCCCTTGTGGTTAGTCAGTGTGTCTGTAATGCATGTAAGTCCCTTGTGGTTAGTCAGTGTGTCTCTAATGCATGTAAGTCCCTTGTGGTTAGTCAGTGTGTCTGTAATGCATGTAAGTCCCTTGTGGTTAGTCAGTGTGTCTGTAATGCATGTATGCACCTTGTGGTTAGTCAGTGTGTCTGTAATGCATGTAAGTCCCTTGTGGTTAGTCAGCGTGTCTGTAATGCATGTATGCACCTTGTGGTTAGTCAGTGTGTCTGTAATGCATGTAAGTCCCTTGTGGTTAGTCAGTGTGTCTGTAATGCATGTATCCACCTTGTGGTTAGTCAGTGTGTCTGTAATGCATGTATGCACCTTGTGGTTAGTCAGTGTGTCTGTAATGCATGTAAGTCCCTTGTGGTTAGTCAGAGTGTCTGTAATGCATGTAAGTCCCTTGTGGTTAGTCAGTGTGTCTGTAATGCATGTATGCACCTTGTGGTTAGTCAGTGTGTCTGTAATGCATGTATGCACCTTGTGGTTAGTCAGTGTGTCTGTAGTGCATGTATGCCCCTTGTGGTTAGTCAGTGTGTCTGTAATGCATGTATGCCCCTTGTGGTTAGTCAGTGTGTCTGTAATGCATGTATGCCCCTTGTGGTTAGTCAGTGTGTCTGTACTGCATGTAAGTCCCTTGTGGTTAGTCAGTGTGTCTGTAATGCATGTATGCCCCTTGTGGTTAGTCAGTGTGTCTGTAATGCATGTATGCCCCTTGTGGTTAGTCAGTGTGTCTGTACTGCATGTAAGTCCCTTGTGGTTAGTCAGTGTGTCTGTAATGCATGTATGCCCCTTGTGGTTAGTCAGTGTGTCTGTACTGAATGTATGTCCCTTGTGGTTAGTCAGTGTGTCTGTGATGCATGTATGTCCCTTGTGGTTAGTCAGTGTGTCTGTACTGCATGTATGCACCTTGTGGTTAGTCAGTGTGTCTGTACTGCATGTATGCACCTTGTGGTTAGTCAGTGTGTCTGTAATGCATGTATGCACCTTGTGGTTAGTCAGTGTGTCTGTACTGCATGTAAGTCCCTTGTGGTTAGTCAGTGTGTCTGTACTGCATGTATGCACCTTATGGTTAGTCAGTGTGTCTGTAATGCATGTATGCCCCTTGCGGTTAGTCAGTGTGTCTGTACTGAATGTATGCCCCTTGTGGTTAGTCAGTGTGTCTGTAATGCATGTATGCACCTTGTGGTTAGTCAGTGTGTCTGTGATGCATGTAAGTCCCTTGTGGTTAGTCAGTGTGTCTGTGATGCATGTATGCCCCTTGCGGTTAGTCAGTGTGTCTGTACTGAATGTATGTCCCTTGTGGTTAGTCAGTGTGTCTGTACTGCATGTAAGTTCCTTGTGGTTAGTCAGTGTGTCTGTACTGCATGTATGCCCCTTGTGGTTAGACAGTGTGTCTGTGATGCATGTATGCACCTTGTGGTTAGTCAGTGTGTCTGTACTGCATGTAAGTCCCTTGTGGTTACTCAGTGTGTCTGTAATACATGTATGTCCCTTGTGGTTAGTCAGTGTGTCTGTACTGCATGTATGCCCCTTGTGGTTAGTCAGTGTGCCTGTACTGCATGTATGCCCCTTGTGGTTAGTCAGTGTGTCTGTGATGCATGTATGCCCCTTGTGGTTAGTCAGTGTGTCTGTAATACATGTAAGTCCCTTGTGGTCAGTCAGTGTGTCTGTAATGCATGTATTTCCCTTGTGGTTAGTCAGTGTGTCTGTAATGCATGTATGTCCCTTGTGGTTAGTCAGTGTGTCTGTAATGCATGTATGCCCTTGTGGTTAGTCAGTGTGTCTGTACTGCATGTATGCCCCTTGTGGTTAGTCAGTGTGTCTGTACTGCATGTATGCCCCTTGTGGTTAGTCAGTGTGTCTGTACTGCATGTATGCCCCTTGTGGTTAGTCAGTGTGTCTGTACTGCATGTATGCACCTTGTGGTTAGTCAGTGTGTCTGTAATGCATGTATGCACCTTGTGGTTAGTCAGTGTGTCTGTACTGCATGTAAGTCCCTTGTGGTTAGTCAGTGTGTCTGTACTGCATGTATGCACCTTGTGGATAGTCAGTGTGTCTGTAATGCATGTATGCACCTTGTGGTTAGTCAGTGTGTCTGTACTGCATGTAAGTCCCTTGTGGTTAGTCAGTGTGTCTGAAATGCATGTATGCACCTTGTGGTTAGTCAGTGTGTCTGTGATGCATGTATGCCCCTTGTGGTTAGTCAGTGTGTCTTTACTGCATATATGCCCCTTGTGGTTAGTCAGTGTGTCTGTACTGCATGTATGCCCCTTGTGGTTAGACAGTGTGTCTGTACTGCATGTATGCACCTTGTGGTTAGTCAGTGTGTCTGTAATGCATGTATGCACCTTGTGGTTAGTCAGTGTGTCTGTACTGCATGTATGCCCCTTGTGGTTAGTCAGTGTGTCTGTAATGCATGTATGCACCTTGTGGTTAGTCAGTGTGTCTGTACTGCATGTAAGTCCCTTGTGGTTAGTCAGTGTGTCTGTAATGCATGTATGCACCTTGTGGTTAGTCAGTTTGTCTGTGATGCATGTATGCACCTTGTGGTTAGTCAGTGTGTCTGTACTGCATGTAAGTCCCTTGTGGTTGGTCAGTGTGTCTGTAATGCATGTATGCCCCCTGTGGTTAGTCAGTGTGTCTGTACTGCATGTATGCACCTTGTGGTTAGTCAGTGTGTCTGTAATGCATGTATGCACCTTGTGGTTAGTCAGTGTGTCTGTGATGCATGTATGCCCCTTGTGGTTAGTCAGTGTGTCTGTGATGCATGTATGCCCCTTGTGGTTAGTTAGTGTGTCTGTACTGCATGTATGCACCTTGTGGTTAGTCAGTGTGTCTGTACTGCATGTATGCCCCTTGTGGTTAGTCAGTGTGCCTGTATTGCATGTATGCCCCTTGTGGTTAGTCAGTGTGTCTGTACTGCATGTAAGTCCCTTGTGGTTAGTCAGTGTGTCTGTAATGCATGTAAGCCCCTTGTGGTTAGTCAGTGTGTCTGTACTGCATGTATGCCCCTTGTGGTTAGTCAGTGTGTCTGTACTGCATGTATGCCCCTTGTGGTTAGTCAGTGTGTCTTTACTGCATGTATGCCCCTTGTGGTTAGTCAGTGTGTCTGTACTGCATGTATGCCCCTTGTGGTTAGACAGTTTGTCTGTACTGCATGTATGCACATTGTGGTTAGTCAGTGTGTCTGTAATGCATGTATGCACCTTGTGGTTAGTCAGTGTGTCTGTACTGCATGTAAGTCCCTTGTGGTTAGTCAGTGTGTCTGTAATGCATGTATGCACCTTGTGTTTAGTCAGTGTGTCTGTGATGCATGTATGCACCTTGTGGTTAGTCAGTGTGTCTGTACTGCATGTAAGTCCCTTGTGGTTACTCAGTGTGTCTGTAATGCATGTATGTCCCTTGTGGTTAGTCAGTGTGTCTGTACTGCATGTATGCCCCTTGTGGTTAGTCAGTGTGCCTGTACTGCATGTATGCCCCTTGTGGTTAGTCAGTGTGTCTGTGATGCATGTATGCCCCTTGTGGTTAGTCAGTGTGTCTATAATACATGTAAGTCCCTTGTGGTCAGTCAGTGTGTCTGTAATGCATGTATTTCCCTTGTGGTTAGTCAGTGTGTCTGTAATGCATGTATGCCCTTGTGGTTAGTCAGTGTGTCTGTACTGCATGTATGCCCCTTGTGGTTAGTCAGTGTGTCTGTACTGCATGTATGCCCCTTGTGGTTAGTCAGTGTGTCTGTACTGCATGTATGCCCCTTGTGGTTAGTCAGTGTGTCTGTACTGCATGTATGCACCTTGTGGTTAGTCAGTGTGTCTGTAATGCATGTATGCACCTTGTGGTTAGTCAGTGTGTCTGTACTGCATGTAAGTCCCTTGTGGTTAGTCAGTGTGTCTGTACTGCATGTATGCACCTTGTGGATAGTCAGTGTGTCTGTAATGCATGTATGCACCTTGTGGTTAGTCAGTGTGTCTGTACTGCATGTAAGTCCCTTGTGGTTAGTCAGTGTGTCTGAAATGCATGTATGCACCTTGTGGTTAGTCAGTGTGTCTGTGATGCATGTATGCCCCTTGTGGTTAGTCAGTGTGTCTTTACTGCATATATGCCCCTTGTGGTTAGTCAGTGTGTCTGTAATGCATGTATGCCCCTTGCGGTTAGTCAGTGTGTCTGTACTGAATGTATGTCCCTTGTGGTTAGTCAGTGTGTCTGTACTGCATGTAAGTCCCTTGTGGTTAGTCAGTGTGTCTGTAATGCATGTATGCCCCTTGTGGTTAGTCAGTGTGTCTGTAATGCATGTATGCACCTTGTGGTTAGTCAGTGTGTCTGTGATGCATGTAAGTCCCTTGTGGTTAGTCAGTGTGTCTGTGATGCATGTATGTCCCTTGTGGTTAGTCAGTGTGTCTGTACTGCATGTATGCCCCTTGTGGTTAGTCAGTGTGTCTGTAATGCATGTATGCACCTTGTGGTTAGTCAGTGTGTCTGTGATGCATGTAAGTCCCTTGTGGTTAGTCAGTGTGTTTGTGATGCATGTATGTCCCTTGTGGTTAGTCAGTGTGTCTGTACTGCATGTATGCCCCTTGTGGTTAGTCAGTGTGTCTGTAATGCATGTATGCCCCTTGTGGTTAGTCAGTGTGTCTGTAATGCATGTATGCCCCTTGTGGTTAGTCAGTGTGTCTGTACTGCATGTAAGTCCCTTGTGGTTAGTCAGTGTGTCTGTAATGCATGTATGCCCCTTGTGGTTAGTCAGTGTGTCTGTAATGCATGTATGCCCCTTGTGGTTAGTCAGTGTGTCTGTACTGCATGTAAGTCCCTTGTGGTTAGTCAGTGTGTCTGTACTGCATGTATGCCCCTTGTGGTTAGACAGTGTGTCTGTGATGCATGTATGCACCTTGTGGTTAGTCAGTGTGTCTGTACTGCATGTAAGTCCCTTGTGGTTACTCAGTGTGTCTGTAATGCATGTATGTCCCTTGTGGTTAGTCAGTGTGTCTGTACTGCATGTATGCCCCTTGTGGTTAGTCAGTGTGCCTGTACTGCATGTATGCCCCTTGTGGTTAGTCAGTGTGTCTGTGATGCATGTATGCCCCTTGTGGTTAGTCAGTGTGTCTGTAATACATGTAAGTCCCTTGTGGTCAGTCAGTGTGTCTGTAATGCATGTATTTCCCTTGTGGTTAGTCAGTGTGTCTGTAATGCATGTATGTCCCTTGTGGTTAGTCAGTGTGTCTGTAATGCATGTATGCCCTTGTGGTTAGTCAGTGTGTCTGTACTGCATGTATGCCCCTTGTGGTTAGTCAGTGTGTCTGTACTGCATGTATGCCCCTTGTGGTTAGTCAGTGTGTCTGTACTGCATGTATGCCCCTTGTGGTTAGTCAGTGTGTCTGTACTGCATGTATGCACCTTGTGGTTAGTCAGTGTGTCTGTAATGCATGTATGCACCTTGTGGTTAGTCAGTGTGTCTGTACTGCATGTAAGTCCCTTGTGGTTAGTCAGTGTGTCTGTACTGCATGTATGCACCTTGTGGATAGTCAGTGTGTCTGTAATGCATGTATGCACCTTGTGGTTAGTCAGTGTGTCTGTACTGCATGTAAGTCCCTTGTGGTTAGTCATTGTGTCTGAAATGCATGTATGCACCTTGTGGTTAGTCAGTGTGTCTGTGATGCATGTATGCCCCTTGTGGTTAGTCAGTGTGTCTTTACTGCATATATGCCCCTTGTGGTTAGTCAGTGTGTCTGTACTGCATGTATGCCCCTTGTGGTTAGACAGTGTGTCTGTACTGCATGTATGCACCTTGTGGTTAGTCAGTGTGTCTGTAATGCATGTATGCACCTTGTGGTTAGTCAGTGTGTCTGTACTGCATGTATGCCCCTTGTGGTTAGTCAGTGTGTCTGTAATGCATGTATGCACCTTGTGGTTAGTCAGTGTGTCTGTACTGCATGTAAGTCCCTTGTGGTTAGTCAGTGTGTCTGTAATGCATGTATGCACCTTGTGGTTAGTCAGTTTGTCTGTGATGCATGTATGCACCTTGTGGTTAGTCAGTGTGTCTGTACTGCATGTAAGTCCCTTGTGGTTGGTCAGTGTGTCTGTAATGCATGTATGCCCCCTGTGGTTAGTCAGTGTGTCTGTACTGCATGTATGCACCTTGTGGTTAGTCAGTGTGTCTGTAATGCATGTATGCACCTTGTGGTTAGTCAGTGTGTCTGTGATGCATGTATGCCCCTTGTGGTTAGTCAGTGTGTCTGTGATGCATGTATGCCCCTTGTGGTTAGTTAGTGTGTCTGTACTGCATGTATGCACCTTGTGGTTAGTCAGTGTGTCTGTACTGCATGTATGCCCCTTGTGGTTAGTCAGTGTGCCTGTATTGCATGTATGCCCCTTGTGGTTAGTCAGTGTGTCTGTGATGCATGTATGCCCCTTGTGGTTAGTCAGTGTGTCTGTAATGCATGTATGCCCCTTGTGGTTAGTCAGTGTGTCTGTACTGCATGTATGCCCCTTGTGGTTAGTCAGTGTGTCTGTACTGCATGTATGCCCCTTGTGGTTAGTCAGTGTGTCTGTACTGCATGTATGCCCCATGTGGTTATTCAGTGTGTCTGTACTGCATGTAAGCCCCTTGTGGTTAGTCAGTGTGTCTGTACTGCATGTAAGTCCCTTGTGGTTAGTCAGTGTGTCTGTAATGCATGTAAGCCCCTATGGTTAGTCAGTGTGTCTGTACTGCATGTATGCCCCTTGTGGTTAGTCAGTGTGTCTGTACTGCATGTAAGCCCCTTGTGGTTAGTCAGTGTGTCTGTACTGCATGCATGCACCTTGTGGTTAGTCAGTGTGTCTGTAATGCATGTATGCACCTTGTGGTTAGTCAGTGTGTCTGTACTGCATGTATGCCACTTGTGGTTAGTCAGTGTGTCTGTAATGCATGTATGCCCCTTGTGGTTAGTCAGTGTGTCTGTACTGCATGTATGCCCCTTGTGGTTAGTCAGTGTGTCTGTACTGCATGTATGCCCCTTGTGGTTAGTCAGTGTGTCTGTACTGCATGTATGCCCCATGTGGTTAGTCAGTGTGTCTGTACTGCATGTAAGCCCCTTGTGGTTAGTCAGTGTGTCTGTACTGCATGTAAGTCCCTTGTGGTTAGTCAGTGTGTCTGTAATGCATGTAAGCCCCTTGTGGTTAGTCAGTGTGTCTGTACTGCATGTATGCCCCTTGTGGTTAGTCAGTGTGTCTGTACTGCATGTATGCCCCTTGTGGTTAGTCAGTGTGTCTTTACTGCATGTATGCCCCTTGTGGTTAGTCAGTGTGTCTGTACTGCATGTATGCCCCTTGTGGTTAGACAGTGTGTCTGTACTGCATGTATGCACATTGTGGTTAGTCAGTGTGTCTGTAATGCATGTATGCACCTTGTGGTTAGTCAGTGTGTCTGTACTGCATGTAAGTCCCTTGTGGTTAGTCAGTGTGTCTGTAATGCATGTATGCACCTTGTGTTTAGTCAGTGTGTCTGTGATGCATGTATGCACCTTGTGGTTAGTCAGTGTGTCTGTACTGCATGTAAGTCCCTTGTGGTTACTCAGTGTGTCTGTAATGCATGTATGTCCCTTGTGGTTAGTCAGTGTGTCTGTACTGCATGTATGCCCCTTGTGGTTAGTCAGTGTGCCTGTACTGCATGTATGCCCCTTGTGGTTAGTCAGTGTGTCTGTGATGCATGTATGCCCCTTGTGGTTAGTCAGTGTGTCTGTAATACATGTAAGTCCCTTGTGGTCAGTCAGTGTGTCTGTAATGCATGTATTTCCCTTGTGGTTAGTCAGTGTGTCTGTAATGCATGTATGTCCCTTGTGGTTAGTCAGTGTGTCTGTAATGCATGTATGCCCTTGTGGTTAGTCAGTGTGTCTGTACTGCATGTATGCCCCTTGTGGTTAGTCAGTGTGTCTGTACTGCATGTATGCCCCTTGTGGTTAGTCAGTGTGTCTGTACTGCATGTATGCCCCTTGTGGTTAGTCAGTGTGTCTGTACTGCATGTATGCACCTTGTGGTTAGTCAGTGTGTCTGTAATGCATGTATGCACCTTGTGGTTAGTCAGTGTGTCTGTACTGCATGTAAGTCCCTTGTGGTTAGTCAGTGTGTCTGTACTGCATGTATGCACCTTGTGGATAGTCAGTGTGTCTGTAATGCATGTATGCACCTTGTGGTTAGTCAGTGTGTCTGTACTGCATGTAAGTCCCTTGTGGTTAGTCAGTGTGTCTGAAATGCATGTATGCACCTTGTGGTTAGTCAGTGTGTCTGTGATGCATGTATGCCCCTTGTGGTTAGTCAGTGTGTCTTTACTGCATATATGCCCCTTGTGGTTAGTCAGTGTGTCTGTACTGCATGTATGCCCCTTGTGGTTAGACAGTGTGTCTGTACTGCATGTATGCACCTTGTGGTTAGTCAGTGTGTCTGTAATGCATGTATGCACCTTGTGGTTAGTCAGTGTGTCTGTACTGCATGTATGCACCTTGTGGTTAGTCAGTGTGTCTGTAATGCATGTATGCACCTTGTGGTTAGTCAGTGTGTCTGTACTGCATGTAAGTCCCTTGTGGTTAGTCAGTGTGTCTGTAATGCATGTATGCACCTTGTGGTTAGTCAGTTTGTCTGTGATGCATGTATGCACCTTGTGGTTAGTCAGTGTGTCTGTACTGCATGTAAGTCCCTTGTGGTTGGTCAGTGTGTCTGTAATGCATGTATGCCCCCTGTGGTTAGTCAGTGTGTCTGTACTGCATGTATGCACCTTGTGGTTAGTCAGTGTGTCTGCAATGCATGTATGCCCCTTGTGGTTAGTCAGTGTGTCTGTGATGCATGTATGCCCCTTGTGGTTAGTCAGTGTGTCTGTGATGCATGTATGCCCCTTGTGGTTAGTTAGTGTGTCTGTACTGCATGTATGCACCTTGTGGTTAGTCAGTGTGCCTGTATTGCATGTATGCCCCTTGTGGTTAGTCAGTGTGTCTGTGATGCATGTATGCCCCTTGTGGTTAGTCAGTGTGTCTGTACTGCATGTATGCCACTTGTGGTTAGTCAGTGTGTCTGTAATGCATGTATGCCCCTTGTGGTTAGTCAGTGTGTCTGTACTGCATGTATGCCCCTTGTGGTTAGTCAGTGTGTCTGTACTGCATGTATGCCCCTTGTGGTTAGTCAGTGTGTCTGTACTGCATGTATGCCCCATGTGGTTAGTCAGTGTGTCTGTACTGCATGTAAGCCCCTTGTGGTTAGTCAGTGTGTCTGTACTGCATGTAAGTCCCTTGTGGTTAGTCAGTGTGTCTGTAATGCATGTAAGCCCCTTGTGGTTAGTCAGTGTGTCTGTACTGCATGTATGCCCCTTGTGGTTAGTCAGTGTGTCTGTACTGCATGTATGCCCCTTGTGGTTAGTCAGTGTGTCTTTACTGCATGTATGCACCTTGTGGTTAGTCAGTGTGTCTGTACTGCATGTATGCCCCTTGTGGTTAGACAGTGTGTCTGTACTGCATGTATGCACATTGTGGTTAGTCAGTGTGTCTGTAATGCATGTATGCACCTTGTGGTTAGTCAGTGTGTCTGTACTGCATGTAAGTCCCTTGTGGTTAGTCAGTGTGTCTGTAATGCATGTATGCACCTTGTGTTTAGTCAGTGTGTCTGTGATGCATGTATGCACCTTGTGGTTAGTCAGTGTGTCTGTACTGCATGTAAGTCCCTTGTGGTTACTCAGTGTGTCTGTAATGCATGTATGTCCCTTTTGGTTAGTCAGTGTGTCTGTACTGCATGTATGCCCCTTGTGGTTAGTCAGTGTGCCTGTACTGCATGTATGCCCCTTGTGGTTAGTCAGTGTGTCTGTGATGCATGTATGCCCCTTGTGGTCAGTCAGTGTGTCTGTAATACATGTAAGTCCCTTGTGGTCAGTCAGTGTGTCTGTAATGCATGTATTTCCCTTGTGGTTAGTCAGTGTGTCTGTAATGCATGTATGTCCCTTGTGGTTAGTCAGTGTGTCTGTAATGCATGTATGCCCTTGTGGTTAGTCAGTGTGTCTGTACTGCATGTATGCCCCTTGTGGTTAGTCATTGTGTCTGTACTGCATGTATGCCCCTTGTGGTTAGTCAGTGTGTCTGTACTGCATGTATGCCCCTTGTGGTTAGTCAGTGTGTCTGTACTGCATGTATGCACCTTGTGGTTAGTCAGTGTGTCTGTAATGCATGTATGCACCTTGTGGTTAGTCAGTGTGTCTGTACTGCATGTAAGTCCCTTGTGGTTAGTCAGTGTGTCTGTACTGCATGTATGCACCTTGTGGATAGTCAGTGTGTCTGTAATGCATGTATGCACCTTGTGGTTAGTCAGTGTGTCTGTACTGCATGTAAGTCCCTTGTGGTTAGTCAGTGTGTCTGAAATGCATGTATGCACCTTGTGGTTAGTCAGTGTGTCTGTGATGCATGTATGCCCCTTGTGGTTAGTCAGTGTGTCTTTACTGCATATATGCCCCTTGTGGTTAGTCAGTGTGTCTGTACTGCATGTATGCCCCTTGTGGTTAGTCAGTGTGTCTGTACTGCATGTAAGTCCCTTGTGGTTAGTCAGTGTGTCTGTAATGCATGTATGCACCTTGTGTTTAGTCAGTGTGTCTGTGATGCATGTATGCACCTTGTGGTTAGTCAGTGTGTCTGTACTGCATGTAAGTCCCTTGTGGTTACTCAGTGTGTCTGTAATGCATGTATGTCCCTTGTGGTTAGTCAGTGTGTCTGTACTGCATGTATGCACCTTGTGGTTAGTCAGTGTGTCTGTAATGCATGTATGCACCTTGTGGTTAGTCAGTGTGTCTGTGATGCATGTATGCCCCTTGTGGTTAGTCAGTGTGTCTGTAATGCATGTATGCCCCTTGTGGTTAGTTAGTGTGTCTGTACTGCATGTATGCACCTTGTGGTTAGTCAGTGTGTCTGTACTGCATGTATGCCCCTTGTGGTTAGTCAGGGTGCCTGTATTGCATGTATGCCCCTTGTGGTTAGTCAGTGTGTCTGTGATGCATGTATGCCCCTTGTGGTTAGTCAGTGTGTCTGTAATACATGTAAGTCCCTTGTGGTCAGTCAGTGTGTCTGTAATGCATGTATTTCCCTTGTGGTTAGTCAGTGTGTCTGTAATGCATGTATGTCCCTTGTGGTTAGTCAGTGTGTCTGTAATGCATGTATGCCCTTGTGGTTAGTCAGTGTGTCTGTACTGCATGTATGCCCCTTTGTGGTTAGTCAGTGTGTCTGTACTGCATGTATGCCCCTTGTGGTTAGTCAGTGTGTCTGACTGCATGTATGCCCCTTGTGGTTAGTCAGTGTGTCTGTACTGCATGTATGCACCTTGTGGTTAGTCAGTGTGTCTGTAATGCATGTATGCACCTTGTGGTTAGTCAGTGTGTCTGTAATGCATGTATGCACCTTGTGGTTAGTCAGTGTGTCTGTACTGCATGTAAGTCCCTTGTGGTTAGTCAGTGTGTCTGTAATGCATGTATGCACCTTGTGGTTAGTCAGTGTGTCTGTGATGCATGTATGCCCCTTGTGGTTAGTCAGTGTGTCTTTACTGCATGTATGCCCCTTGTGGTTAGTCAGTGTGTCTGTACTGCATGTATGCCCCTTGTGGTTAGACAGTGTGTCTGTACTGCATGTATGCACCTTGTGGTTAGTCAGTGTGTCTGTAATGCATGTATGCACCTTGTGGTTAGTCAGTGTGTCTGTACTGCATGTATGCACCTTGTGGTTAGTCAGTGTGTCTGTAATGTGTGTATGCACCTTGTGGTTAGTCAGTGTGTCTGTACTGCATGTAAGTCCCTTGTGGTTAGTCAGTGTGTCTGTAATGCATGTATGCACCTTGTGGTTAGTCAGTTTGTCTGTGATGCATGTACGCACCTTGTGGTTAGTCAGTGTGTCTGTACTGCATGTAAGTCCCTTGTGGTTGGTCAGTGTGTCTGTAATGCATGTATGCCCCCTGTGGTTAGTCAGTGTGTCTGTACTGCATGTATGCACCTTGTGGTTAGTCAGTGTGTCTGTAATGCATGTATGCACCTTGTGGTTAGTCAGTGTGTCTGTGATGCATGTATGCCCCTTGTGGTTAGTCAGTGTGTCTGTGATGCATGTATGCCCCTTGTGGTTAGTCAGTGTGTCTGTACTGCATGTATGCACCTTGTGGTTAGTCAGTGTGCCTGTACTGCATGTAAGTCCCTTGTGGTTAGTCAGTGTGTCTGTACTGCATGTATACCCTTTGTGGTTAGTCAGTGTGTCTGTACTGCATGTATGCACCTTGTGGTTAGTCAGTGTGCCTGTACTGCATGTAAGTCCCTTGTGGTTAGTCAGTGTGCCTGTACTGCATGTTTGCCCCTTGTGGTTAGTCAGTGTGCCTGTACTGCATGTATGCACCTTGTGGTTAGTCAGTGTGTCTGTAATGCATGTATGCACCTTGTGGTTAGTCAGTGTGTCTGTGATGCATGTATGCCCCTTGTGGTTAGTCAGTGTGTCTGTAATGCATGTATGCCCCTTCTGGTTAGTCAGTGTGTCTGTACTGCGTGTATGCCCCTTGTGGTTAGTCAGTGTGTCTGTGATGAATGTATGCCCCTTGTGGTTAGTCAGTGTGTCTGTAATACATGTAAGTCCCTTGTGGTTAGTCAGTGTGTCTGTAATGCTTGTATGTCCCTTGTGGTTAGTCAGTGTGTCTGTACTGCATGTATGCCCCTTGTGGTTAGTCAGTTTGCCTGTACTGCATGTATGCCCCTTTTGGTTAGTCAGTGTGTCTGTGATGCATGTATGCCCCTTGTGGTTAGTCAGTGTGTCTGTAATACATGTAAGTCCCTTGTGGTTAGTCAGTGTGTCTGTAATGCATGTATGTCCCTTGTGGTTAGTCAGTGTGTCTGTAATGCATGTATGTCCCTTGTGGTTAGTCAGTGTGTCTGTAATGCATGTATGCCCCTTGTGGTTAGTCAGTGTGTCTGTACTGCATGTATGCCCCTTGTGGTTAGTCAGTGTGTCTGTACTGCATGTATGCCCCTTGTGGTTAGTCAGTGTGTCTTTACTGCATGTATGACTCTTGTGGTTAGTCAGTGTGTCTGTACTGCATGTATGCCCCTTGTGGTTAGTCAGTGTGTCTGTACTGCATGTATGCACCTTGTGGTTAGTCAGTGTTTCTGTAATGCATGTATGCACCTTGTGGTTAGTCAGTGTGTCTGTACTGCATGTAAGTCCCTTGTGGTTAGTCAGTGTGTCTGTACTGCATGAATGCACCTTGTGGTTAGTCAGTGTGTCTGTAATGCATGTATGCACCTTGTGGTTAGTCAGTGTGTCTGTACTGCATGTAAGTCCCTTGTGGTTAGTCAGTGTGTCTGTAATGCATGTATGCACCTTGTGGTTAGTCAGTGTGTCTGTGATGCATGTATGCACCTTGTGGTTAGTCAGTGTGTCTGTACTGCATGTAAGTCCCTTGTGGTTGGTCAGTGTGTCTGTAATGCATGTATGCCCCCTGTGGTTAGTCAGTGTGTCTGTACTGCATGTATGCACCTTGTGGTTAGTCAGTGTGCCTGTACTGCATGTAAGTCCCTTGTGGTTAGTCAGTGTGTCTGTAATGCATGTAAGCCCCTTGTGGTTAGTCAGTGTGTCTGTACTGCATGTAAGTCCCTTGTGGTTAGTCAGTGTGTCTGTGATGCATGTAAGTCCATTGTGGTTAGTCAGTGTGTCTGTACTGCATGTATGCCCCTTGTGGTTAGTCAGTGTGTCTGTAATGCATGTAAGCCCATTGTGGTTAGTCAGTGTGTCTGTACTGCATGTATACCCCTTGTGGTTAGTCAGAGTGTCTGTACTGTATGTATGCTCCTTTTGGTTAGTCAGCGTGTCTGTAATGCATGTAAGCCCCTTGTGGTTAGTCAGTGTGTCTGTACTGCATGTATGCCCCTTGTGGTTAGTCAGTGTGTCTGTAATGCATGTAAGCCCCTTGTGGTTAGTCAGTGTGTCTGTACTGCATGTAAGCCCCTTGTGGTTAGTCAGTGTGTCTGTAATGCATGTATGCACCTTGTGGTTAGTCCGTGTGTCTGTACTGCATGTAAGTCCCTTGTGGTTAGTCAGTGTGTCTGTAATGCATGTATGCACATTGTGGTTAGTCAGTATGTCTGTGATGCATGTATGCACCTTGTGGTTAGTCAGTGTACCTGTACTGCATGTATGCCCCTTGTGGTTAGTCAGTGTGTCTGTGATGCATGTATGCCCCTTGTGGATAGTCAGTGTGTCTGTACTGCATGTAAGTCCCTTGTGGTTAGTCAGTGTGTCTGTGATGCATGTAAGTCCCTTATGGTTAGTCAGTGTGTCTGTACTGCATGTATGCCCCTTGTGGTTAGTCAGTGTGTCTGTAATGCATGTAAGCCCCTTGTGGTTAGTCAGTGTTTCTGTACTGCATGTAAGTCCCTTGTGGTTAGTCAGTGTGTCTGTGATGCATGTAAGTCCCTTGTGGTTAGTCAGAGTGTCTGTAATGCATGTATGCCCCTTGTGGTTAGTCAGTGTGTCTGTACTGCATGTATGCCCCTTGTGGTTAGTCAGTGTGTCTGTACTGCATGTATGCCCCTTGTGGTTAGTCAGTGTGTCTGTACTGCATGTATGCCCCTTGTGGTTGGTCAGTGTGTCTGTAATGCATGTATGCCCCTTGTGGTTAGTCAGTGTGTCTGTACTTCATGTATGCCCCTTGTGGTTAGTCAGTGTGTCTGTACTGCATGTATGCCCCTTGTGGTTAGTCAGTGTGTCTGTACTGCATGTATGCCCCTTTTGGTTAGTCAGTGTGTCTGTACTGCATGTAAGTCCCTTGTGGTTGGTCAGTGTGTCTGTAATACATGTAAGTCCCTTGTGGTTAGTCAGTGTGTCTGTACTGCATGTATGCCCCTTGTGGTTAGTCAGTGTGTCTGTAATGCGTGTATGCCCCTTCTGGTTAGTCAGTGTGTCTGTACTGCGTGTATGCCCCTTGTTGTTAGTCAGTGTGTCTGTGATGCATGTATGCCCCTTGTGGTTAGTCAGTGTGTCTGTGATGCATGTATGCCCCTTGTGGTTAGTCAGTGTGTCTGTAATACATGTAAGTCCCTTGTGGTTAGTCAGTGTGTCTGTAATGCATGTATGTCCCTTGTGGTTAGTCAGTGTGTCTGTACTGCATGTATGCCCCTTGTGGTTAGTCAGTGTGCCTATACTGCAAGTATGCCCCTTGTGGTTAGTCAGTGTGTCTGTGATGCATGTATGCCCCTTGTGGTTAGTCAGTGTGTCTGTAATACATGTAAGTCCCTTGTGGTTAGTCAGTGTGTCTGTAATGCATGTATGTCCCTTGTGGTTAGTCAGTGTGTCAGTACTGCATGTATGCCCCTTGTGTTTAGTCAGTGTGCCTGTACTGCATGTATGCCCCTTGTGGTTAGTCAGTGTGTCTGTGATGCATGTATGTCCCTTGTGGTTAGTCAGTGTGTCTGTACTGCATGTATGCCCCTTGTGGTTAGTCAGTGTGCCTGTACTGCATGTATGCCCCTTGTGGTTAGTCAGTGTGTCTGTGATGCATGTATGCCTCTTGCGGTTAGTCAGTGTGTCTGTACTGCATGTATGCCACTTGTGGTTAGTCAGTGTGTCTGTACTGCAAGTATGCCCCTTGTGGTTAGTCAGTGTGTCTTTACTGCATGTATGCCCCTTGTGGTTAGTCAGTGTGTCTGTACTGCATGTATGCCCCTTGTGGTTAGTCAGTGTGTCTGTACTGCATGTATGCACCTTGTGGTTAGTCAGTGTGTCTGTAATGCATGTATGCCCCTTGTGGTTAGTCAGTGTGTCTGTACTGCATGTAAGTCCCTTGTGGTTAGTCAGTGTGTCTGTACTGCATGTATGCACCATGTGGTTAGTCAGTGTGTCTGTACTGCATGTAAGTCCCTTGTGGTTAGTCAGTGTGTCTGTAATGCAAGTATGCACCTTGTGGTTAGTCAGTGTGTCTGTGATGCATGTATGCACCTTGTGGTTAGTCAGTGTGTCTGTACTGCATGTAAGTCCCTTGTGGTTGGTCAGTGTGTCTGTAATGCATGTATGCCCCCTGTGGTTAGTCAGTGTGTCTGTACTGCATGTATGCACCATGTGGTTAGTCAGTGTGTCTGTAATGCATGTATGCACCTTGTGGTTAGTCAGTGTGTCTGTGATGCATGTATGCCCCTTGTGGTTAGTCAGTGTGTCTGTAATGCATGTAAGCCCCTTGTGGTTAGTCAGTGTGTCTGTACTGCATGTAAGTCCCTTGTGGTTAGTCAGTGTGTCTGTACTGCATGTATGCCCCTTGTGGTTTGTCAGTGTGTCTGTAATGCATGTAAGCCCCTTGTGGTTAGTCAGTGTGTCTGTACTGCATGTATACCCCTTGTGGTTAGTCAGTGTGTCTGTACTGCATGTATTCCCCTTGTGGTTAGTCAGTGTGTCTGTAATGCATGTAAGCCCCTTGTGGTTAGTCAGTGTGTCTGTACTGCATGTATGCCCCTTGTGGTTAGTCAGTGTGTCTGTAATGCATGTAAGCCCCTTTTGGTTAGTCAGTGTGTCTGTACTGCATGTATGCCCCTTGTGGTTAGTCAGTGTGTCTGTAATGCATGTATGCCCCTTGTGGTTAGTCAGTGTGTCTGTAATGCATGTATGCCCCTTGTGGTTAGTCAGTGTATCTGTAATGCATGTATGCCCCTTGTGGTTAGTCAGTGTGTCTGTAATGCATGTAAGCCCCTTGTGGTTAGTCAGTGTGTCTGTACTGCATGTATGCCCCTTGTGGTTTGTCAGTGTGTCTGTAATGCATGTAAGCCCCTTGTGGTTAGTCAGTGTGTCTGTACTGCATGTATGCCCCTTGTGGTTTGTCAGTGTGTCTGTAATGCATGTAAGCCCCTTGTGGTTAGTCAGTGTGTCTGTACTGCATGTATGCCCCTTGTGGTTAGTCAGTATGTCTGTAATGCATGTATGCCCCTTGTGGTTAGTCAGTGTGTCTGTAATGCATGTATGCCCCTTGTGGTTAGTCAGTATGTCTGTAATGCATGTAAGCCCCTTGTGGTTAGTCAGTGTGTCTGTAATGCATGTAAGCCCCTTGTGGTTAGTCAGTGTGTCTGTGATGCATGTAAGTCCATTGTGGTTAGTCAGTGTGTCTGTACTGCATGTATGCCCCTTGTGGTTAGTCAGTGTATCTGTACTGCATGCATGCCTCTTGTGGTTAGTCAGTGTGTCTGTAATGCATGTAAGCCCCTTGTGGTTAGTCAGTGTGTCTGTAATGCATGTAAGCCCCTTGTGGTTTGTCAGTGTGTCTGTACTGCATGTATGCCCCTTGTGGTTAGTCAGTGTGTCTGTAATGCATGTAAGCCCCTTGTGGTTAGTCAGTGTGTCTGTACTGCATGTATGCACCTTGTGGTTAGTCAGTGTGTCTGTACTGCATGTATGCCCCTTGTGGTTAGTCAGTGTGTCTGTAATGCATGTAAGCCCCTTGTGGTTAGTCAGTGTGTCTGTACTGCATGTATGCCCCTTGTGGTTAGTCAGTGTGTCTGTAATGCATGTATGCCCCTTGTGGTTAGTCAGTGTGTCTGTAATGCATGTATGCCCCTTGTGGTTAGTCAGTGTGTCTGTAATGCATGTATGCCCCTTGTGGTTAGTCAGTGTGTCTGTAATACATGTATGCCCCTTGTGGTTAGTCAGTGTGTCTGTAATGCATGTATGCCCCTTGTGGTTAGTCAGTGTGTACCCACCAACCCCTCCTTCACAATTAGCAAGTAAACCATGAACATAATTTGCAATGGATGTTTCATCAGAAAACACATCTTGTACACTTTTGGCATTTTTAAACGGAACAATGACACGTTGATCATGCCATGTAAAGTCATATGCTCATGGAGGTAGTCTTCAGTCTCAGAGAATGGTCTTTTACTGAAATCCTCCCTATATTCCACCCTTTGGCTTTTTTCTCATTGGGCAAGGCAAAATGCATCATCACCACCTCTTCACTTAGCGACACCCCTTTTAATGGGCACACACATTTCCTGGTTTTCATTCATTTCACAGTGAATTGCAAATGGGACAGTACTGGGCAATTCAAACATACCATCATTCCCCTTAGGTGTACCACAAACCAGTGGCATTTTGTCAGAAACCTCATTTGAATTACATTTTGACTCTAATTTCTGGACATATTCCCTGAATTCATAGGTTTCAACATTTTGTTCACATTTTGTCAAATCATCAGACATTTTCATCCCACAACTATATGAATACAATAGCCTTTTCAAATCTCAATGGGGTCCAGCAAAGTTATATGTGATACATATGTAGAAATTCATTATTTAACCCACTGGTTACAGGCAGTGAATTAATGTTTCCCTCTAATAAGCTTAGGTGTGTGGGATCTGACCGGTACCAAAACATGAAATATCAGTTTATCTGAACCAGTAGATAGAGAACTCTTCCTCCTCCCAGAAAAGCTTAGCGCACGCACAGTGATTGTCTGTCTTATGGGCGTGTTATGGGAATGTCGCGGGTGTACGACTGGAGTGTTTACGTACACAGACATTCAACCACTGACGCAGGTTGCCATACAGGAGGCCATACTCAGATGAACAATCTGTACCAGCCAAAGAGCTGGTGCTAGTTTTGATGATGGCCTCTCAATATATACCAGGCAGTATTACAGTTCTATGGACGCTGGCAGGGGGCGTATCAGTTCTTGCACATTTGGACGCATGGATGTACACAAGGGAAGACAAAGTTGTAGACAGGTAGCTGCCAAAAGACGAAGCCGTGTCTCCATCTGCCTCCACTTAGGGCCTGATTCACGCACGCTAGCAGACGCACGCACCCAGCCGCTGCGAGAATATGCTAATCAATGCCAACGCACGGAGACCGCAGCTCAAGAAGCAGACACCCAGCAAAACCTAAAGCCGCCCACCTATGCCGTGATTGACAGTGTAAACATCAGGAACATTACGTGCCATCGAAGCTGCGTGTAAGCTAAGGGTAGACCTGACCCTGCCGCAGGGCTTGAGAGATTCCTGCACGCAGAGAGGCGCCGCTGAGATGAATTTATGCACGCCCATGTAACTGCGTGTGAACGCATAGGCACGCCTGCGCTCAGCCGACCACCACCCTGTCATCACCCGCAAATTGCACATGGCACTTCATGTCGATCAACGTCAAAGGTCTCTGCGGGCTCCCTGCGTACTCTGAGAGAGCATCAGAAAAGCAAACTCACACAAACTCTGCAAAGTGAGAGCAAACGTCCCAACTGTCACCATTTCAGAAGGACAGTCCTGATTCGCTGACAGGGGAGGGGTCTATGTGTAAGAGGGTGGAGACTATGGGCTCGATTCAGAGATGGACAGTATTGCAGAACCACACAGAATCGGTTGTGTAATACCGTCTGAAGGAATGTTAATGCAGCAGGAGGTGTCTGGAGGAAACAGACCTTCTTGCTGCATGTGAGAGATTCGAGTGCAGCATCCGTAAGCGGTGCCCAGGATCGGTTGCGATGCTTTTCCCTTTGGCCGGGCTGCTTTCCTCAGTCGGGCCGGTACCTGGTCACTTATGAGGCCAGGAAATCTGCATCCACCGACGCAGACCCTGGCCTCGTCCCTCCCATAAAAGGGGGGCAACACACCCCTGTTTCTGGGAACAGTGGCCAGGAATGCCTCGCTCCTGCAATCAGGCTGAGGCTGGGAGACACTGCGGGCGGACTCACAGATGGAGGGCTGCAAATGCGCAGTACACATCCCCGTACATGCGCAGGCCTCTCACCATCGGAGATGTGCGCTCACCATCAGGTCAGCGTACTGTACATCTCAGAATAAGGCCCTATGGCAGAAAGTAGACAGGCCTGATTAGAAAGCCGGCATGATTTGGCAGATAAGGGGGATTTGTTTGAAGCGTGGATGTGGTTGCCGTGGATCGGAGGCGTGGCTTATCAGGAGTTTGTATCGATGTTGAGAGTTACTGTATGAAAATGTATTCCCTGGTTTATGGCTACATTATATTAAGAAGACACATTTTTACATATGTATTTTTCCATAGCCAATTATATTCAGTTGTGCAAAACATTAAGTGATAGAACTGACCATCCTGTAGCCGATCTCATAATAAAACTATGAACAACAGTGCAGAGTATTTCAGATCATGCTTGCCCACACATAGGTCAGTAAATAACACTGCAATGTTAGCCGCACAGAGTAGCAATGTGAGGCTCCTGTCACACAAAGGGCCTGATTCATTACGGATCACAACTGCGAATGCAATAGCGATTACGCACGCAGTTCCACTGCGATAGTATGCTAATCCATTGCGATCGCTATGCCGTCGCAGCACTACACAGGGACGCCCACCTTACCTTACACACATCCGTAATGTTTAGCAAGACTGCAAAACCATCGGTACAATCGAGTACTATCGCAGCCTCACACACACTGGCACAAGCTCTGACCTTACAAAGAAATTGCTAACTTCAGCGCACGCTATGTGTCCTCAGGCTGTGTAGGGCATCGCAGTGGATCATTTATGCACGCCCCTGCAACGGCATTCAAATGCACTGGTGCGCCTGCGTTTCCCCGACCACCCCCCCATTACCACCTACAAACAGCATTTCCTGTCAATCACTCTGCAATGGGTCTGCGTAGTCACGATTGCAGTGGCCGGTTCACGTACTGCGCAACAATCGGCTGATTACGTGCGTATTAGCAACTGCGTTCCTTGCTGGATAAGGCCCAAAGGGCATACATCCAACTCATTTTATATCAGTCGTGTCCAGGTGGATCAAGTACTTACTACCAACAACATCTGCCGAACATGTCAGTGGGTCGTATTCTATTGGAAGTGACATTGTAATAAAGGGTAAAGGGAAAGTTGTTGAATAATCGGGGAAGCATAAAGGATATCAGAAATTGCCTGTAAGTATTAGATGGCCATTCTTCAGATGTTTTACAAAGTGCTGCAACATTGTT
Source organism: Taudactylus pleione (assembly GCA_031769625.1). Taxonomy (NCBI): domain Eukaryota; kingdom Metazoa; phylum Chordata; class Amphibia; order Anura; family Myobatrachidae; genus Taudactylus; species Taudactylus pleione. The sequence goes on along the minus strand of JAUIMM010000513.1, from coordinate 297,238 downwards.
TCAACAAAGTAAAAAAAAAAAAACACACACACTAATGAGCCTCAACAAGAGTGAAAAAAGGCCCTGATGCAGAGCCGGACGCTCTGAAAGAGCGCTCGCTCTGAAAAAGGGCGTTTTTTTTAAATTTTTGGAGCGGCCTCCTGATGATGGTCGCGATGGTCAAGACCATCGCGACCATCGGGCTTGCGACGAGGCCCTTGTGGTAACAGAGCCGGAAGCTCTCCACTGATATCACTTGTGATGTCAGTGGGGCCGCCCCACAAACGGTAGGCGTTCTCATGGGAACGCTTCCGTTTGGGCAGCCACCCCCCCGGCCCGCCTACCAAAAGGGGCGAGCTGTCACTCAACATCGACAGCACGCCCCCTTTGATGCGAGACCCGGAGCGACGGAGTGCCCGTCGCTAGCTGGGTCTCGCGCATGCGCACGACGGAGCCGGCTCCGTCGTGCGCATGCGCTGTGGGCCACCATCGACCCTGTTCCGAGCGCTCAGCGCTTGCGACCGGGTCTGAATCAGGCCCACAGTTCCTTTTGTGCTTTACAATCGCTGAGGGTAAATCATTACCTTAAAGCGCAGCCATGTAAATGGCATCTTCCAGAAATCTATTCTCTTCAATGGGAGAGGCATATTACAAGTAATAAATCTGAAATATTTGTTCACACTGCGAGATTACACACATGGCTCTTTCATGTATAGCCCTCCTACCTGTATATTTCTTTATACGGTCACAGAACAATTTTTTGACTTCTATAATATCCTTATTTGGTACAATTGCACCTCATAACCCCATATGATGCACATTAGTGTGACATTTCTTAGCATATTCCTATTAGTGTGATATTCTGTCCTATTATACACTGTTTGTTTGTCTTCCAATTATACTTAATTAAAGCAGAGATTGCATCTCGTAAAAAGTCGCCATTAAAATAACAAATCAACAAGGTTAATTAGGGAATCCTTGGCAATGTGTGTGGATTAAAACGGATGGTGGACAGAAGTATATATATATCATTATTGCAATTTCTTTCCACGCTTTGTGGGATAATTGATAAGCTCAGTCTTGTCCGGTTCACTGGAGAAAATACTTTGCTCGGCCAAAGTAATAAAGAACAAAACTACATCAGTGTGCAAATGTTTCAGTGACTGAACCCAGCCTAGGAAAGGTGACTGGTACCAGCCAGAACTAATGTCTGCAGTAAAAATCTATCATTACAGCTGTATCAGCCTTTTTTGTTTTATTATAAGGAACGCAGACATTGTTTAGCATTTGTTTCATTGCTTTTTATAAAACACAGCGCCCTGGATTTCAATATATCGTTCCGTTGTTTTAATTATTGTTCTGTTAGAATTCACCATATCATATGAATATTATAATCCCGCTACGACCGTAGAGAGAGGCGCAGTACGGTCGCAGAAGCAATACAATTCTGTTTTATGTCAAGAATGAATTTACAGATATTCCCTATCTACAGAAGTTCCTAAGAAATATGTGTGGGCATCTGGTGACAACAAAAGTGACATATGGTTAATGTAATTTAGTTTTATTACAATAAAATAATATGATTTAAAAGTTATTGGTGCATGCGAGTAAAACATATGTGCCGCAATTAGCGGCAGCGCTCGTTAGAGGACTTTTTATGTGCTTGTTGTGACTTCTTTGTGTCTGCAGGAATCTTTACTCCCCGCAATCCCTGCTTTGCCTTAGGAGAATTTGATTGTCATATTTACGGGGAGATGAGGATAAAAACATGGTGCCTGTATTATGCTGGTATGCACTAAGCCGTCCGCTGAGGCGCCCATCTTGCTTCTTACGTTTCCCCTAAGATATAGATAAGTGAGATTGCTTTTTGCTTTTTCAATTTGTAGTCAAATGCAGAATTAGGGAATAATTATAAGAAGAGTTTTTACAATTTTGCTCATCCAAGGGTTTCAGTGGTGGGCAATAAGCCGTTCTCCAGCTATTGCTGAACTACAAATCCCAGCATACCTTGCAACAGTTTTAGCATGGCCAAATAGCAAAACTGTGGCAGGGCATGCTGGAATGTGTAGTTCTACCACAGTTGGGGGAGGGGTGCTTGTTGCTCACCTTGGAAGCTGCAGAGTTAAGCAAGAAACCAGGGCTGGATTTAGGTGGGGTAGGTTGCAGCCTTGGGGCCCCCACCCCCAGGAAACAGGATTGTACTATGCTATTGCATACTAATATTATGTCCCTGCATTGGCAGTTTCTGGCAGTATCTAGTGGTAACCTGGTCCCACAATTATTTATAGACACAGTATATGCTATATATACTGTACAGGGCTGTAACTAGGGTAGTGCAGCCTGTGCCATGGCACAGGGCACCACAGGGCAGGGGGCACTGTTTGGACCTGTCGATTTTTCTGTTTATTATCATTCTCTCTTGTAGCTTCATCTTCTTTATTCCCCAGCATCTCCTGGCCTCCCCTATCTCTTCCTTGGCCCTTCCCCATGAGGCCATGGCCCTCTCTCAGGTGCACTATATTATGTCCCTATTTATCCCCAGCATCTCCTGGCCACTTCTATCTCTTCCCTGGCCCTTCCCCATGAGGCCATAGCCCTCTCTCAGGTGCACTATATTATGTCCCTAATTATCCCCAGCATCTCCTGGCCTCTCCTATCTCTTCCCTGCCCCTTCCCCATGAGGCCATGGCCCTCTCTCAGGTGCACTATACTATGTCCCTATTTATCCCCAGCATCTCCTGGCCTCCCCTATCTCTTCCCTGGCACTTCCCCATGAGTCCATGGCCCTTTTTCAGGTGCACTATTTTATGTCCCTATTTAAAAAATGGGGGGGGGGGGCGCCAGTGTTCTCTCTGGCACAGGACACCAAAGAGTCTAGGTACAGTATGGCTCTGATACTGTACATATCACCCAAATGAGTAATACCTACAGGTAGGCACTAGGGGGAGTGTTATTGTTAGGGGGAGGGTTTAGGTTGTGGGGGGAGGGTTAGGGGTAGGGTTACTATACTTACCTGCAGGTGTCGGTATCCTAAAGCCGTGTACACACTTTTATGATTGCAGGCTGATCAGGTAAAACTGTCCCTATCAGCCATGCAGTCTGTCCCCGGTGTGACCCCCTGTCAGCCACATACACACTGTGCAGACATAGCAGACATACAGGAGCACAGTGTGTACGGGCTTTTATGGGATTGGGAGGTCGACCCAATAAATATGAAACGGTACATAAGATGCGACCTCCCGATCCCGACCGTTGCAAGAGTGTTAAAAGCCACCACCCATGAACTCCTTAGCCTTACCACTCCTAATGCCAGTGGTCCCATATGCATCAGTCTATACTCCATCAACGTGGGCATTGCGTTCAGTTTGCATTCACCCAGGGGTGGTTTCAGAGAGGAGGGGGCCCATGTGTGCAGGTCCCCTCCTCTCCTGCATTGTGCCATGGGGTACTGTGCGTGCGCCGATCTCTGCGCCCGCGCTTTATTCCCGGAGACTTCTCTATTGAACATGCGCAAATCACCAGGAAAATAACATGGCAGCGCAGGCAGACGTGGCGGGACTCCGGAGAGGTGAGTATAATTATGTGAGTACATAGGGCCTGATTCAGAGCCGGACGCTCTGAATCAGATCGTTTTTTGTTTTTTTTTGGTGCGTCCTCCTGGATGCTCGCATAGCTGTGGGTGACCACCAACAGCTTATGTGAGCATCCATGATGATGGTCGCGATGGTCTTAACCATCGTGACCATCGGGCTTGCGACAAGACCCTGCGGTAGGGTCTCGCTGCCGCAAGCCCAGGAGTGCTTTTGGCTCTATCAGAGCTAAAAGCACTCCCACTGACATCACTTGTGATGTCAGTGGGGCCGGCCCCAGACGGTAGGCGTTCCCATGGGAACGCCTCTGTCTTGGCAGCCACGCCCCGGCATGCCCAGCAAATGGGGCGTGCTGTCACTCACCATCGACAGCACGCCCCCTTTGGTGCGAGACCCCGAGCAACGGCTTCCCCGTCGCTCGCCGGGTCTCGCGCATCCGTATGACGGAGCAGCCTCCGTCGTGCGCATGCGCATTTGGGTACCATCGACCCACTTGCGAGCGTCCTGCACTCGCGAGCGGGTCTGAATGAGACCCATAGTGTGCAGTGTTGGCACCCATTATAGATGCCCCCATTACAGATGCACCCATTATTAATGCACCTTTATAGATACCCTCATTATAGATGTGCCCATTATAAATGCACCATTATAGATGCCCCATTACAGATGCATCCATTATAAATGCACCATTATAGATACCCCCATTACAGATGTGCCATTATAAATGCACCATTATAGATGCCCCCATTATATATGTGCCCATTATAAATGCACCATTATAGATACCCCCATTACAGATGTGCCATTATAAATGCACCATTATAGATGCCCCCATTATATATGTGCCCATTATAAATGCACCATTATAGATACCCCCATTACAGATGTGCCCATTATAAATGCACCATTATAGATACAACCATTACAGATGTGCCATTATAAATGCACCATTATAGATGCCCCCATTATATATGTGCCCATTATAAATGCACCATTATAGATACCCCCATTACAGATGTGCCCATTATAAAAGCACCATTATAGATACCCCCATTACAGATGCGCCCATTATATATGCATCATTATAGATGCCCCATTATAGATGCCCCCATTATATATGCATCATTATAGATGTGCCCATTATAGATGCCCCCATTACAGATGTGCCCATTATAGATGCCCCCATTATAGATGCGCCCATTATAGATGCCCCATTATAGATGCCCCAATTATAGATGCCCCATTATAGATGCCCCCATTATAGATGCCCCATTATAGATGCCCCAATTATAGATGCCCCATTATAGATGCCCCATTATAGATGCTCCCATTATAGATGCCCCATTATAGATGCCCCCATTATAGATGCCCCCATTATAGATGCTCCCATTATAGATGCCCCCATTATAGATGCTCCCATTATAGATGCCCCATTATAGATGCCCCCATTATAGATGCCCCATTATAGATGCCCCCATTATAGATGCCCCCATTATAGATACCCCCTTTATAGATGCCCCATTATAGATGCCCCCATTATAGATGCCCCATTATAGATGCCCCAATTATAGATGCCCCATTATAGATGCCCCATTATAGATGCTCCCATTATAGATGCCCCATTATAGATGCCCCATTATAGATGCCCCCATTATAGATGCTCCCATTATAGATGCCCCCATTATAGATGCCCCATTATAGATGCCCCAATTATAGATGCCCCATTATAGATGCCCCATTATAGATGCCCCCTTTATAGATGCCCCATTATAGATGCCCCCATTATAGATGCCCCATTATAGATGCCCCAATTATAGATGCCCCATTATAGATGCCCCATTATAGATGCTCCCATTATAGATGGCCCATTATAGATGCCCCATTATAGATGCCCCATTATAGATGCCCCCATTATAGATGCCCCATTATAGATGCCCCCATTATAGATGCCCCATTATAGATGCCCCAATTATAGATGCCCCATTATAGATGCCCCATTATAGATGCCCCATTATAGATGCTCCCATTATAGATGCTCCCATTATAGATGCCCCCATTATAGATGCCCCCATTATAGATGTGCCAATGTATCCACTTCTGAATCAGTCCCTTTGAGTAATGCTCTAAAAATCCCTTTGGCTCTATCATTCATATAAAAGTGTATGCAGTTTGGAAGTCACCATTTGAAATGTCAACATTCACCAATGTCGGCAGCAGAAGTTGAACATTGATGATGTCAACATGGTTAAAATGTCGGCATCATTAATGTCTGCTCCTGCAAAATATCGACATTGACATAATATTGACATTGGAAAATTTGACTGTCATAATTTCAACATCTCCATTAGCATTCCGGATAGCGATAGAATTAGGGGTAGAGTCAGAGTTAGCGTTAAGGTTAGTGTAAGGGTTAGCGTTAGGGTTACAGTTAGTGATGGTGTTATAATTAGCATTAGGGTTAGCGCTAGGGTTAGAATTAAAGTTATAGTTAGCATTATGGTAAAAGCACAATGTCAATGTTACATCAGTGTCGACATGATGAATGTACACCAGTAACATGCGGTGAGGTGAATGGCTGGGGAGGCACACATGGATATGGGTCTGAGTGCTGGGAGCCTGTGTCACCCCCTACTCACTGTAACTCTCCCCACACTACACTAAGATTCTGACTGAACTCTGAGCTGTAAACACTGCAGTGCACTGCCTGGTCACATGACACATCCAAGGTGTCCGTCAGTGCTCAAGGCACGCCCACATACTCAGAGGCATGCCTCTATTAGCTATCTTTCTGTGCAGCTTACTACCCCTGTTGTGGCATCCCTAGCTCTGCAAGGAGTATGACTGGGGAGGCTCTGCAACCCCTTACTGCATGTCCCTGATGTAGACAGGGTTTAACGTCGACATTACAAGCTTACTGACATATTTTATCAATATAAATGGCATTTTCCAAATTCTCCTAACTTCTAATCTTTAATTGATTAGAAATACTTGTACACCCTGCTCCCTGCTCAGCGAGGAAGTAACCACAGTTCCCATCTCAGCAGATCTTTACCTTGGAGCCCCAGATGCCTGACATAAACACAATAACATATGACATTGCAGTTATACCCCTTAGAGGTTACAGCATGTTGTACTTACTGTACCTACTAAAATAAAACACGTGGCAACAGGAGTTTGCTAAAAAAAAAAAAAAAGTTGGAAAAATTGTACTTGACATTTAATTAACTTTCTTTCAATTGATCAAAGTTAGTCTGGTGGCGGACAACATAGGACAAGACAGTCACACATTCCAAACTGTGGGCCTGATTCAGCAAGGAGCGCTATTCTACTTATACGCACGTAACGCAGTTGCTAATATCAGCGGTGATATGCAAATAAATGCAGCCTGACATAAGGACTCCCACTTCCCCTTACTCACATCCGTATATAATGGCATTATAGCAAAATAATCGGTAACACCGGACCCATACGCACAGATAAGGTAGGTCAGACCTCACTCAGGAACTGCTAACTTCAGCGCATGCTATGAGACCTCAGGCTGCGTCTGGTATCGCAGTGGCTAATTTATGCACGCCCATGCAACGCCGTTGAATCGCAATGGCACGCCTGCATTTGCCCGACCACCCTCCGTCACCACCCACAAACAGCACTACCTGTCCATCACTTGCGATTGGTCTGCGTGGTCAATGGCTGATCGCAGTATCTGGTTCACGCACTGCAATGCGTATGCATGTGCAGTGCAAAATAATCGTCCGATTGCATGCGTATAAGCAACTGCGATCCTTTCTGAATCAGGCCCTAAGTCCTTGATGTACAACATCGTTTGCATTGACAGACAGACTTGCCGGAATCGCACCTCGGACGCTATTACATATGGCCCCATATGGTTTTGAAGCTCCCAAATACCTGCTAGAGAAACAGTTACTGTATGAATTTGTCTGCACAGAGTCGCAATTCTACTTACCCTACTGTCTTAAACAATCTCAAGGTACCCCAGGTGTATTACAAAGAGTGATTTTTGCCCCTGGTGCCCCTATGTCTTTAAGCAGTGCTGATGATAACCCCTTTCAGTACCTGTGGTTCTATAAGTATCTTTAAACAAACCAGGACACCCCTATGACCTCTTTAAGGGGTCTATGTACTAAGAGAAAAAAAAGTACATGGAGATAAATTACCAACCAATCAGTTCCTAACTGCCAGTTTTCAAACAGCCTGGAACATGACAGTTAGGAGCTGATTGGTTGGTACTTTATCCTCATCCATTTTATCTCTCTTTATGGCGTAGTACATAGACCTCTTAGTCCCATAAACGCACAGCACTTAATTTGCATTCTGAATGCAGAAACACATTCGTATAATAAACCCATTCCCACTAATTGCATTAATGTACATGCATCAACGGCCCGATTCCTAGGAAAATAAACATTCTTAATTAAAAATTTGCCATAGTGTCCCGGAATTAATCTGGAGTTTTAGGTGACTGATCTGTAGCGAGCACCCATCTATCTCCTTTATTTTTATTTACAAAAAAAATTTAAAAATCTACTATTTTGCAGATGACAACGAATGCCAAAATGCCACCTACATCTGCGGAGACCACGCCAACTGCACCAACACAAGGGGCAGCTACTACTGTATGTGTTTACCCGGCTTCGTTTCCAGCGGCCTGGAGAGATTTAGGACCAATGACGGAACTTACTGCAAAGGTAAGCCGCTCTCTATTGTTCTGGCTGAAAGTTCTCCTACACATTTGTTCTCCCTAATCTATATTCCAGATGATCAATTATTAATCCTAATTAATGCTATTATTAATATGATCCAATCCAATTTTATGTTTGAACTGGGAAGGAATGAGCACAGTGGGGGCTATTTATCAAAATCCGCAACACTCAGGACATGCGAGTTACTGTATTGCGCCGTTAAATTGATCCTCGGCCCAGCACTCGTGTTTCTTTTAAACATCCATTGTTTTTTACATCAATGTTAAAATAGGTTTACACATGAAACGATTTAGCAAGTGACACCCCTGCATATTGCCGGGGATTTTAATATTTTACAATTGATGCCTTTGAAGCGAGAATTTGCAGCGCATCTGGCGGACAGATGGTCGTCTTATTACATGATATGTTATATTTTGCTAATGCGCTAAGATCTGTCTCTCTGAGTCTGGGCTCGTCAATTTCATATTAACAGTTTTCACATAAAAAAACTCAAAAAGGCCAACTTACATATTTTTTTTATGAAACAGAGACATTTATATACAATGTAATAACTCTGGAATCTATGTGCCCACCAGATGCCGCAGACATTAGATTATTATTATCTGGTCATTTAATTATTTTTTTTTCACAATATGAAAAAATAAAAACCCTTTGTATGGAAATTTGTTTGGATAGGTCCCAGCAGTATAATGTTTTTTCCTCCCCAATTAGATGGGTGAACACGGTAAAATACCAACAGCCACTTGGTAAATGAATGTATTCACCGAGAGAATTATCATTTGCACTTGTGCAGGATGCCGTCAGAGATACCGTTAGATCTGATTTCACATTACACGAATCTGTGTCCAGGTTTAATCAAAATGCAATATGTTCCTGGGAAACTTGCCTTATGTTCTGGGGCTACTTATAGAAAGGAATTCCTAACATACAGGCCTACGATTCGATTTTGCAATATATGGTAATTGTCGGATATTGCGGCAGCTAATATTTGTGTGACTAAAATTATCCCTAGCATCCTCATATATTTATATATAAAGCTGCATATTATGTTTTGTGCTGAGCGAGGATTTGTGCTGTGTCTAAGTACATCAGCATCTGGCTTCAGGTCTAATCTTGTGTGGCCAAGAGCGGCCTATAACCAACAATATCCCAGTAGAAAGGACCCATTCCTGCACTGTAAATACAGGGTATTGTTGGCTGCTCTCCTGCATTTGATTAATAACTCCGTGATCGGAATAAATGCCACAATTCTCTGCGTCCGTAAAGCAACAAAATTCATGTTTTTAAAATCATGTTCACATTACCGTATAATGCTCTAGGAAATCTTAGCTCATTTTCCTGCACACATGTCTGGCGTGCAAGGAAAACTCATTGAAGGCCCTCGCCCACTTCCAGGCGCCATTCCGTGCACAATAATAATGTAAAATTGCCCCTTACCAGCTTATCAGTGAATGCACCAACTCCTTCCCTCAATCTGTGCAAACATTGTCTCCTTTGCAACCCACATCCCGCTCCGCAAACCAATGCGCAGGAATCTAGATGCACTTGAAGAAACCAAGGCACAGGATTGGTCTATTATTTTTAGATTTTGTTGACAATATCCGCAGTCTGCGCAGAAGTGACGAATACTCACGGAGCGGGCTAATGGTAACCACAGCTCTCATTACAAGTCACAGACAGCATTCCATGTGACAATTTTTTATTGACTTTTTAACATTCCAAGCAGTCTGATTGGATCATCCACCAGTGGGCGTAAACTATTTGTTGACTAATTGTACAGATCTAGACTAGTGTGTGGTTCGGTTTTCCAGAAATCCAAATCCACTAGAATTTCGTGAATCCAGGTAAATCCAAGTCGCGGTTCTGATCTTTTTGCAGTTCGGAATTCGGATTTTAATCCGAATTTAGAGTTTTGGTTTGCATAAATTACATGATTTTAGCTGTTTTTAAAATCTTTATATCTTTATTTTTTTACAAAATCCAGATCCAAAACCAAAACACTTGAGGGTGGTTTTGCAAAACCAAAACACGAAGATGAATCTAGATCCAAAACCAAAAGTGCACATCTCTATTCTAGACCAATTTGTGAAAGATTTTTTGTAAAATCACTAAAGTCAAGGTGTTTGTAAAAATCAGTCACATTGGACAGAGTTTGGGACAGATGCATCTATTTTTTATTAGAATATCCGATTTTTTAAAAATATTTTTATTATACTTGTTAATTTGTGTGTCGTACTGAAATATTGTTGAAGCGCTCGAGAGAAGGGTACAAATTTGAGTTTTACATTTTGTAATCCCTTTTAAATGTCTGTATTATTATTTTTTAACCAGCAGAGAATATACAAGGACCAGGATGTATGAAAGTGCTGTTTACCATGTGCAATTGGAAGCGGTTTGCAAAAACCAAATGTATCATTTATTAATCTGTGGTTTGCGTAAAATCTCATTTTGTATGCGGCGGTTTCTTTAAATATGTAAACAGCACGTGGTTTAGAACATTATGGAGAAAATAAATGTTACTCTGCTGTAAACCTTTAATTGAAATGTATCTGTAAAATATGCATTGTATGGATAATTTAAGCGATAAATTGTAAATTACAGATGTGTCCTCATACCCTATTGCCACAGCCCTTTTTGGAGAACAAGGTCCCGTGTGACTTGGCTTGCGTCAAGGATCTTATTCACGTATTTATTGCCCGAATGTGCATCTTAGTTGCAATGCAATGCAACAAAACTGTTTCACGAGACTGCACTGATTAAATTGATATGCAAAACTTGTATATCTGTGTGCGACTGAGTCTGAATCTGTATACGAAGCGCTACAATGCCGCAACTTTTTTCAACGCCAAGATGCCAAGTTCTGTTGTACAGATTCAGACTCAGTTGCACCCAGATATACTGCGACTAATATGCACATGCAAAAACCGTTACACAGCTCAGTGCTGCTCACTCACGCCGAATGGCGTATTAAGGCTCGGTGTATGAGGATAAGTACCTTTATATAATTGTCACATTGAGAGCGCATGAGATATAATCGCCAGCGAGAGCATCATCTACAAAGAAGGTGCCTTTCTATATGACTTTCTTTCTGTACAGTTTAGCACATCACTGCTTGATACATTGCACCATTTATATATGGATCCCAGGTTGAAAAAAAAAACCCTCTCATTGCGGCTTGCGATCTGCCGGTTTTCAAGAAAAAGCCACTTGACTTGTGTTTTTTATTTTGATAAATTGTAGAGTTTGAAAACTTCACATGTTAAAAGAAAATACAATCTGATGAAAAAAATATACCTCAGTCCGTTCCCTTCCAGCGCTATCAGATTTAACATAAACTAGATATAAAAGTATCCTATAGGACAGCTGATGACATTCAATATTAATTGAAGCGTCAACAGGTTCACAAATAAAAAAACCTTTCAGAAGAGAGTGTCTTATCAGACATCTATCTACAATAAACAGGAGTATTTAATATGAAACGTAAACTTCGCCATCTATGCGTGTCGAAGTTTTTGCCGCACATCGGAGCTTTTGCCGGCGAAAAAGTATCGCCCGCGCCCCCGATTATACCCGTATTCAATATGAAATTGGCGAAAATGGCACCCGGCAAACTTCGCTGATTTTTGGGGAAGTCACCCTAACACCCCCAAAAAGATGCTCTGACATGGGGGATCACTCTGGATACCCCCGATTAGCCCTGCTGAAGGTTTCTGGGGTCTTTAAACAGGCTCAATAGCTGCTATTTTGGGGAATTGGGAAGGTGGTGAATTATAGTATTTAGATGGGTTTTTTTGCAGAAAATAAGTAGTCCCAGCAAAGTTTGGGTACTTGAAAATGGGGGTGAGCATATTTAAAAGTTGCTAAAGTGAAGTTTTAAAAAACGTAAAAAATCCACCAGCCGCAAACACCTGCAATGAAAAAAACCCCTGGGGCATACTTGGGGACCCCCCTAGATTGTAGTTTGCTAGTTTTTAACTTTCAACCCCCCAATATTTTTTTTTGCCCCCAAAATGAAAGTGCTTTTTTTGGGGTCCTCTGAGGTATTTTTAAAAAATTTTTTTGCACAGTTTACCTTTGGGGGACTGTCTGAAGGTTGCAGGGTGGTTTCCAAAATGTTGCACCCCAAAACCCCAATTCTGCATATTTTTTCGTCACCCATTCCTTGGTGATACTTTTTCGCAGGGTCGGATGCAATATACTTTTCACACCGGCGAAAAGTTTTCGAAATGAATACGGTGTGAAAGTAAAAGCGGCGAAAATGACGTTATCCGAGCGAAAACCTCACAGAAACGGCGTTTTCACTACATATTGAATACCCCTGAAAGTGTTGCAATATGCAGGATATTTTTACAGCTTTAAATTATCGTTAGAACTCTCTACTGTCAATTAGAGAATGAAGAGATGGACCCCACACCCCAATCAAGATGTGACAAACTTCTCTAAAGTCTCAGCAATGCTTAAACAGATATAAGTCAAACACATGAACTTATCCAACTTAGAAAATGTTGGTATTTCATTAAGATTATAACAATACTTTCCAGATCCCCTTTATCAAATTGTATCGAAGAGCTTTTGTTATTTACTCTCCGTTATAGATACTGCAGCAGCTCCTAGTTATGATGTAAACAAAGTAGATTGGAAATAAGACTGTAGCAGTGGTGACTATACGCAGTAGTCGGATAATGCGCATGATGAGAAAGAAGTAAATGCTCAGAAGGATGATATGGATGAGCATTAATTTCCATCCCATTGTCCAAGGTGGTTCAATAATGATGAAAACTTACCACCATTACATAATGTTAAATATGATTCCAACAGAAAAGGAAAAATGTGTTCAGACAACATCACACATTGTACAAGAACAGAAGCAATGCCAGAGTCAGTGCCACTGAAGACAACACCACACATTGTACAAGAACAGAAGCAATGCCAGTGTCACTGCCACTGAAGACAACACCACACATTGTACAAGAAAAGAAGCAATGCCAGTGTAAGTGTCACTGAAGACAAAACCACACATTGTACAAGAAATGAAGCAATGCTAGGGTCAGTGTCACTGAAGACAACATCACACGTTGTACAAGAAAAGAAGCAATGCCAGTGTCAGTGTCACTGAAGACAACACCACACATTGTACAGGAAAATAAGCAATGCCAGTGTCAGTGTCACTGAAGACAACACCACACATTGTACAAGAAATGAAGCAATGCCAGTGTCAGTGTCACTGAAGACAACACCACACATTGTACAAGAAATGAAGCAATGCCAGTGTCAGTGTCACTGAAGACAACATCACACATTGTACAAGAAATGAAGCAATGCCAGTGTCAGTGTCACTGAAGACAACACCACACATTGTACAGGAAAAGAACCAATGCCAGTGCCAGTGTCACTAAAGACAACACCACACATTGTACAAGAAAAGAAGCAATGCCAGTGTCAGTGTCACTGAGGACAACACCACACATTGTACAAGAAATGAAGCAATGCCAGTGTCAGTGTCACTGAAGACAACACCACACATTATACAAGAAAAAAAGCAATGCCAGTGTCTGTGTCACTGAAGACAACACCACACATTATACAAGAAAAGAAGCAATGTCAGTGTCAGTGTCACTGAAGACAACACCACACATTGTACAAGAAAAGAAGCAATGCCAGTGTCAGTGTCACTGAAGACAACACCACACATTGTACAAGAAAAGAAGCAATGCCAGCGTCAGTGTCACTGAAGACAACATCAGACATTGTACAAGAAAATAAGCAATGCCAGTGTCACTGAAGACAACACCACACATTGTACAAGAAATGAAGCAATGCCAGTGTCAGTGTCACTGAAGACATCACCACACATTGTAAAAGAAATGAAGCAATGCCAGTGTCACTGAAGACAACACCACACATTGTACAAGAACAGAAGCAATGCCAGTGTCGGTATCACTGAAGACAACACCACACATTCCACAAGAAATGAAGCAATGTCAGTGTCAGTGTCACTGAAGACATCACCACACATTGTACAAGAACAGAAGCAATGCTAGTGTCAGTGTCACTGAAGACATCACCACACATTGTACAAGAACAGAAGCAATGCTAGTGTCAGTGTCACTGAAGACAACACCACACATTGTACAAGAAAAGAAGCAATGCCAGTGTCAGTGTCACTGAAGACAACACCACACATTGTACAAGAACAGAAGCAATGCCAGTGTCAGTGTCACTGAAGACAACACCTCACATTGTACAACAAATGAAACAATGCCAGTGTCAGTGTCACTGAGGACAACATCACACATTGTACAAGAAATGAAGCAATGCCAGTGTCAGTGTCACTGAAGACAACACCACACATTGTACAAGAAAATAAGCAATGCCAGTGTCAGTGTCACTGAAGACAACACCACACATTGTACAAGAAATGAAGCAATGCCAGTGTCAGTGTCACTGAAGACAACACCACACATTGTACAAGAACAGAAGCAATGCCAGTGTCAGTGTCACTGAAGACAACACCTCACATTGTACAAGAAAAGAAGCAATGCCAGTGTCAGTGTCACTGAGGACAACACCACACATTGTACAAGAACAGAAGCAATGCTAGTGTCAGTGTCACTGAAGAAAGCATCACACATTGTTCAAGAAAAGAAGCAATGCCAGTGTCAGTGTCACTGAAGACAACACCACACATTGTACAAGAACAGAAGCAATGCCAGTGTCAGTGTCACTGAGGAAAACACCACACATTGTATAAGAAATGAAGCAATGCCAGTGTCAGTGTCACTGAAGGATGGAGAATGTAACCAGTGAGTTATGTGCATTACAAATCAATCTGTGCTTAGGAGATAGGTGATGAAGCCTCACAAGATGAAATTACATTATATAACCTATTTTATATATGCTTGTCAAGTTGCATCAAGCCTAGGTTATCAGTAGAAACTAGTGACACAATAAGATCCAGCTTCTAATCATCAGGGCCATCATAAGCATGATAAGAGTTATGCCTGCCCCACCATCACGTCTGAGAGACAAAACTCCTCCCATTACGCTGGCCCATGAAGGAAAGTGTAATTTATTATAGGCTAAATCAAACACTGGACAGTGCTATGAGGAAATCTATCACTGACACAGAAAGTTAAATATATACTATATATACAGTATATATATATATATATATATATATATTAAGTAACTAGCCAGTCGCCATTGTTAGCTGCAATTCTTCAGTTTGGAAATATTCAGCTGATGTCACCAGGGATCAAAGCTTGGGACGTTGGCCACGATTTGACTTAGGTGAAGGTCATAGTCTACTTTGGTGAGATACAAGTTGAATATGAAAATAAACAAGTTTAATGAGGACAAAGGAAAACTTGAATCTAGCATTGTTGTCTTTGCTGGTGGTGATGAGGGTGATGACACTGTGGATGGGATGTGATGTATTCCATAGAAA
Organism: Taudactylus pleione; assembly: GCA_031769625.1. NCBI lineage: Eukaryota > Metazoa > Chordata > Amphibia > Anura > Myobatrachidae > Taudactylus > Taudactylus pleione. Next base: position 281,501 of record JAUIMM010000513.1, on the reverse strand, counting down.
AAGGGGGGGTTAACCCCCTATTGCTCCCCTGCACACTGAATTATACCAGCAACAATATATGAAGACTATATGGTAATAAAAATTCAGAGATATTAGTTACATGCATTAGCAAATACATAGGAGGCTGCTAGGCCACGTCACAGCTTCTCTGTCACTAGCAGTCCCTAACACTAATGGGTTCACGTCTGGGGCACAGAGCACCCCAAAAAATGTGAAGCCCAGGACCCGACCCAGGGCATCACAAGAACAATGGAAAAAGAGTGACAGTGCAGTGTAAAGTATAGATGTGTGTGAGTAGTTAATAAGTGTTGAAGAAGGGGTTAAAATATATGTGAAAAAATTACATGAATAAAAAACAAACATAAAAGGTGATGTGAAAAGTAACTATGTGTATTAAGTGGTGATGCCCTGAGGAGGCCCAGCCAGAGCAGCCTCGGGGGCCCTACGCCCAAACGCTCACCCCAAATGTAAAATATACCAATTATAAGGCCTCATGATAAAGGCACATATAAATTTTGTCAAATGTATGGCCTCATGATAAAGGCACATACATAAATGTATCCACATTGAGAGCCAGCTTACCTGGGATTCACCCCTGGGAACTCCAACTAGCACTACTAGAACCAGCATGCCCTGCTAATGCTGACTCATTCATGCATCTCATGACAACAAACAAAAAGTTACAGCTACTCAATCAATCTGGCATGTATGTGATGTTTCCCGCCACCCTTCGAATGCATGCCGGCGTTAGCAACACCGGTATGCATGAAGAAATTCACAAAGGACCGCTCTCTCTGTAAGAGCTGTCCTTTGCAAATGAGGGACTTCCTGGTCTATGACCCAGAAGCCTCTCCGGCATCCTCCTGCGCATGCGAAGAAGAAAATAACCGCCACGGGGGGTGCTGGGAGGGATCTGATTGGATCCCTCTCACAGCACTCTCCGAATATATCTCAAGACTAGAGATGGATAATCCAAATAAGCATCCGGCGTTAAAAAGGGTAAAAAGTTCTAGATTATATGACTATTCATTTTAATGCCGGAGGTATGCTTTTGAGAACTCCAACTGATTTCTTGGAAGTTATATATCTTGTACCTCTGTGCTTAAAAGATCTTTCTGAATTTTTATACAATATATAAATATTATTTTTATTTTTGTGTTTTTTTATTTATGTTATTGGATTGGTTTATGACCTCCCAGTACCATCTGTTTTAATCTGCAAATTATTATTTTCTTCAACTTTATTTAATTTTTTTCTGTCTGATCTGGACTTGTGTTTTATAGGAATAAATGCTTTTTTGGATTATCCATCTCTGATCTTGAGATATATTCACCAGTGTGAATTATACAGAGAATTCAAGGGATATAACACCGCTGATCATAAAAGAAACCTTGATGTGCAGAGTCTGACCTCTGTTAGAGTGAGTTGGCATACGCCATCTTTACATTAAAAGAAACCGTTATAAGTATACACTCTCTTTTGATAAAGTGAGTTATGGTAAGCAGATTGCACAACATACTGGTTTAACATTACACTTGTGAGTGGGGTACGCACCTTTCATATAGGGGTGTTTCATGGTGACACATCCTGTTTCCCTGTCTCTGTTAAACAAATATAGGTGACGGACATATTGGCAATTTTTCCTTTCTCCACACGTTGCAACGTATATAATGAGGAGTGGATACTTTTCAGAACACACAGAATATACTAAAACTCTACAGGAGGAACCACGACACTAAGGGAACGTATATTGATTGTTTATTGGGGTTTTATTTATCATCTGTGTTCTTTGAGTACCGAAGTTTGTACCCCTTTTCTCAATATTTTTTTGTATATATTGTTCAAAAAGACTTGAGGCTGTAATTGCTGCCAAAGGTGCATCAACAAAGTATTGAGCAAAGGCCGTGAATACTTATGTATATGAGATTTCTTAGTTTTTTATTTTTATAATTAAATTTGCAAAAATCTCAAAAAAATTTTTTACACGTTGTCATTATGGGGTATTGTGTGTAGAATTTCGAGGACAAAAATTAATTTATTCCATTTTGGAATAAGGCTGTAACATAACAAAATGTGGAAAAAGTAAAGCGCTGTGAATACTTTCCGGATGCACTGCAATAGCCTTAGAAATTATCTCTTTCAAGTTAGTGGCGTAATTTCAAGAATTTCTGGCTTCTGTAGCACTAAGACGGCAAGAGCCAAGTGACTATTAGTCTTCAAATTAAGGGCCGGATTCAATTAGACGCGAAATCTGTGAAAAAATTTTGCCTATTATCGCTTTGCACTTAGGGGCTGATTCAGAGCCGGACGCAATTAGCGCTCGCTCGCCCAAAAAATAGGGGTGGCTATTCAAATGAACCATTCACTCTTTGCGTTCTGTTCATGCCTCTATGTCTGAACGAGCGAACCAAACTTGCGGTCATTTTTTGGAAAAATACGCCCCCTGGCCGCTCGCATCCTTCGTCATGTCCGCTATTTATTCGATTAATCGAGTACATCGACCAGCGTATGAACTGCTCGCTATTCTTGTGGTTGCTTTTTGCTACCACAATCTTGCGAGCGGTTCTGGCTATAAAATAACCCAGTGACGTGGTCAATGACGCTGCTGTTTTAATTATGCACACCCATAAAACGCCCGTTTTGACCTATAAGCACGCCTGCGTTCTGATCTCCACTCCCCGTTTTCAAGCACCTTCCCCTGTTACTACCCACATATGCCTCATTCTGTCACTCAAAATAGCAGGCATTCGCTATTTAGCGAACAAACGATTTTCGGCCGCACTGACTGGTTTGCGCAGGCGTATTACGATCCGTACGCATGCGCAGTTGGGCAAACATCGCTCGGAACGAGTGTACTGCCGCTTACGAGCGGCTCTGAATCAGGTCCACAGTGAAATAGGCGGAAAAGTTCCTCCAATGAATAGCAGGTGGAAAAAAAGTGCAAAATCTCTATACCGGGGTGCAAATGCGGGGAATTGATTCAGACCCCTTTGGACATCCCCCTAAAGGACAAATCAGCCCAAAAAATTTTAAAAAATTACCTCAGAAAACCCCCAAAAATACATGTCATTTTTGGGGCGAAAATGAAAAAAGTGGGGGGACAAGCTAGCACCCATTTTCAAGTACCCCAAATTGGCTGGACTATTCATTTTAACCAAAAGATACTGTTTTCTGTCATTCTTCACCACTTTTACAAAAACGCTCTAGAAAGCTTTTAGCACAATTTAAGGACACAAAGTACATTTATTAGAGCTAATAGTACACATCTATAATGATTTCCCGTGTCAGTGTGTCTTATTTTGGGGGTACAGACTGATTCCCCCAATCTATTCAGTACTTTCTGCCCGTTCTGCATTCGCCTATTCGCATTTTCGTCTGTTCTGCAATTGAATAGGGCGAAACGCAGGGACACGCGTGCCGCAAATTCGCGTCCCACACAGGCGAATGTGACGGAAAGTACAACAGGCTATTTTGTATCGATTCCTAAATTTTCAGAACATTCTGAAATGTGTCTGAATATCGAAATACTGTACCTAAAGCTTCATACAACCCTGATTATCACTCAGGGCTAATTGTCTACTCCAGTGAACCAGAGAAGGATAAGAACCTACCCCCCAGCCCAATCCTCAATGAGATGTCACTGGGTGATTCCAGCTCTCCCATACAATAGCTTTATCTTGCTGAATTACCCAAATTACCTGTGCTGTCAGTACACTGATGTGACGGAAATGGGGGTGGGACGATTTTCATGCTTTACTGGAGCTGATGAGCTAAAATGCTTCATAAATACAGAGACAGAAAAAAAATATATATATATATTTTTTTAAACGGGAAAAATCATTTAAAATAATTGGGGAGGGTTCTCTATAAGGTCACTGAGGGCACAGTAGAGAAAGCTGCTCTGTCTTGGAACAACGCATCATCCGGTCACATAGCTGTCTGTAATAGGGGATAAGTGAATGGATTGTTGCAGAAATGATCTTTCCTCGGTGCTGTCATGCATTAGGCTACATTATGTCTCTCAAAGCCCAGTGTTACCAGTGTGAAAACAAGACCATCCTTCATCCCGCCATCCCTAAATATCTTCATTAACTTCTGTGGCCTGTCTTCTTTTTATGTGAGTTCAAAGTGACTTCTGTAGTGATTGTAGACTGCACTTCAGCTTCGCAAAGTGAAATCAATATTTCATTGATGTGAGAAACACACAAAGCGATTGATTCTTTCATCGTCATGCAATTTTCCATGGGTAAGATCATGGCACGAGTGGAGTCATTTTACTTATTCCAGAAGCTGCTCTTGATCACAGAATACGCTCCTATTTATGCTCATTATCACCAGTATAGCCACAGAACAAAAATGTACAACACAGTTCTGTTCATGTGTTTAATGCTGAGAAAAAATGACATTACGCAGACTGTTATTTTTGTTACTCTGCTATTTTAATGCAGGATAGCTGGAAAATTTGAATAAATAACTTGTGTTAATGGAGTTTTGCCGGTAAGGCTCAACTCATTGTAATTCTGTGTGACTCACAGTATACAGAGCTTCCTGGCAGAGGAAGTCCCCCAAATTACTGACATTCCTTCAGCTAGACCTAAAAATAATCAGGTTTAAATTTCACAAACAATAACAGAAAATCTGAATTGTTTTTTCCCTAAGTTAGTTATATTACAAATTAAAACTTGTACCTACAGTAAATACTAATAATGTTAAACATATGTTTTTTTTATTTTATCTCTATGTATTTTTTCTTATATATTGGCTACTAGAGGCTTCTTTCATCTTTTGAGTTTACAAGATGAATGGATAGATAGATAGATAGATAGATAGATAGATAGATAGATAGATAGATAGATAGATAGATATGAGATAGGTAGATATGAGATAGATAGATAGATAGATAGATAGATAGATAGATATGAGATAGGTAGATATGAGATAGATAGATATTAGATAGAAAGATAGATAGATAGGTAGATAGATAGATAGATAGATAGATAGATAGATAGATAGATATGAGATAGGTAGATATGAGATAGGTAGATATGAGATAGATAGATATGAGATAGATAGATAGATAGATAGATAGATATGAGATAGATAGATAGATATGAGATAGATAGATAGATCTATCTCATATGAGATAGATAGATATTAGATAGATAGATAGATAGATAGATAGATAGATATGAGATAGATAGATAGATAGATAGGTAGATATGAGATAGATAGATAATAGATAGAAAGATAGATAGGTAGATAGATAGATAGATAGATATGAGATATGTAGATATGAGATAGATAGATATGAGATAGATAGATATGAGATAGATAGATAGATGATAGATATGAGATAGATAGATAGATAGATAGATAGAAAGATAGATAGATAGATAGATATGAGATAGATAGATAGATAGATAGATATGAGATAGATAGATATGAGTTAGGTAGATATGAGATAGATAGATATGAGATAGATAGACAGATAGATAGATAGATAGATAGATAGATAGATATGAGATAGATAGATAGATATGAGATAGATAGATATGAGATAGATAGATAGATAGATAGAAAGATAGATAGATAGATAGATATGAGATAGGTAGATATGAGATAGATAGATAGATAGATATGAGATAGATAGATAGATAGATAGATAGATATGAGATAGATAGATAGATATGATATAGATATATAGATATGAGATAGATAGATATGAGATAGATAGATAGATATGAGATAGATAGAATGTAAGCTCTCACGAGCAGGGCCATCTACCCTCTTGTGCTTCTCCTTACTATAGTGTCATTTACTTCTTACTCACCACTAGGGCACCTAACACTTGGTTGCTTATGCTCTGTTGCTTATCTGGGTGATATGGTCACTAATGTAGCAATATATATTATCCATGTCCTGTATTGTATTGTTCTGTAAGTCACTTGTATACAATTTGTTTTTGTACTTTGTAAGGCGATGCGGAACACTTGTGGCGCCATATAAATAAATGCTAATAATAATAATAATAGATATGAGATAGATAGATATGAGATAGATAGATAGATAGATAGATACATACATAGATATTAGATAGATAGGTAGATATGAGATAGATAGGTAGATATGAGATAGATAGATAGATAGATGGATATGAGATAGATAGATATGAGATATATAGATATGAGATAGATAGATAGATAGATAGATAGATAGATAGATATGAGATAGATATATATAAGATAGATATATATGAGATAGATATGAGATAGATAGATATGAGATATATAGATATGAGATAGATAGATAGATAGATAGATATGAGATAGATATATATGAGATAGATATGAGATAGATAGATATGAGATAGATAGATAGATATGATATAGATAGATAGATAGATAGATAGATATGAGATAGATAGATATGAGATAGATAGATAGATAGATAGATATATAGATAGATAGATAGATAGATAGATAGATAGATAGAATGGTGAAATGAAAAACTTGACATGCCAAACAAATAGTTTTTCTTATATTTTTTTTTTTCATTGGACTACCATTAAAAAAATATACATAGCAGAACCACGGAGTAATACATCTGAAAATATGCCATTACATTGTCAATTATAACATCAGCAATAGCACAGGCTGGCAAACACCACACACACACACACACACACACATACATACAATCACACACACACATACATACAATCACACACACACACATACATACATACAATCACACACACACACACATACATATTACATACATACAATCACACACACAAATACATACAATCACACACATACATACATACAATCACACACACACACACACACACATACATACATACAATCACACACACACACACACACACATACACACATACATAGTACATACATATAATCACACACACACACACATACATACAATCACACACACACACATACATACAATCACACACACACAATCACACACACAGGCGCACATGTGACCACATACACTGCTAACCGGCTCCTGGCTGACTGACCAGCCCACTTGGGAACTGTCAGGAGCCGGAGCCAATCAGTGGCCGCTCTACAGTTAGAGGCCGCTGATTGGCTGCCGGCTCCTGACAGTTCACACGTGTGCTGATCAGTCAAGAGCCAGTTAAATGTGTATGTGGTCACACGCATACATCGCTAATGTAAGTGTATGGTCCGGGTTCTGATTTGTTTTATTGCTAAGACCCGAGGATGCTACAGAGACCGCCACCAGCATGGAGGTGAGTACAGAATCTTTTTTTCCAGGTACTCCCATTGGATTTCTACTTGGAGAAGTGGACCAATCGTCAGGCAGCAGGTAAGTATGTGTGAGTGGGGTAGGTAGGTGTATGTAATAAAGTTATACTTTCTATGGTGTGTGTGTTGTGCGAAAGGGCAGGCATGCTGATACCTGCAGCTCCTAAGTGCTCGGGAGAGGGGGGACCCCTTTATTTTGGGGTCCCCACCAACCCTGAGCTTGGGCTAGCCGGCTTGGGGTGATAATGCTTTGGCTGGGGTCACCCGGTGATAGCGTCCTCTGGCTGTGGCATTACACCCCATCCGGAATTGAGTCCGGTGCTGGTTTTAAATATAGGGGGACCCCTACGCAATTTTTCCCCCCTATTTTTAAAACCAGGACAGGCTCAGCAGCCCAGTGCTGGTAACTAAAATACCTACTCATTTTTTCCCTCATAATTTTAGGAACCAGGACTGGCTGAGCAGCCTGGGGCTGGTTATGATGTTTTGGGGGGGACCCTACATCATCGCAGCTCACAGGCAGGTGAATTGATTTCACAAATTTGGACAGGAGTTTCGTCCTTTCTCGTGAGAGTTTTGAAACTCTCATCTTGGTAAATTCCCGGATCCTATCTTCACTAGTAAAAAGTTACACAAGCTTGGCCGATGGTGAATTGAAGAGAGTTTGCTAACTCTCCAGACTTTTCCTGTAGCAAAGGAGATTTCTCTCCCGAGTTTGACATTAGTAAATTTGCGAGTGGGAAAAAATGGCAAAACTCTCCAGAGATTGCTAACTCGTCCAAACTCTTAGTAAATTTACCCCTAAATTTGTTCACTGTAGAAGACTAATAATTTAGAGGTCCCCTAATTAACATGTAAAAATATATTTGGGGTCAGCGCAGAGATTTGTCCAATTATCTTTTCTGACTAATATGCGCGCAGAGGACGAGGGGGTCATTAGAACAGAAGACGGACTGGCCATGAGAGTAAAGCTGGCCACACACTAGACCAACTTACATCCAACCAGCCAACTTGTTGATTGGTTGGAATGAAAATTTGGTAAGGAATGGGAGTATTGTAAAGAAATAAATGTACCACCGCGCTCTGATGCTTTCAGCGGCTCAATTAGAAATGGCAAGAATAATGAAATAAATACTGAGCGCTATGTGTATGACTAATAGTAATGTGGCACCTGTGAAAAAAAAAAAATTGGTTAAAACAATTTTGTTTATAGCTCCTTTTGGAGAATTTTGGTGGATCTCTTCGTGGAGTGGACTAGCATTTCCGCCCGCAAAAGTGGATATGAACTGGCGGCGTGTGCAGCTGACTGTAGATAAATAGTCCAAGGAAAGTCCACGATCTCCACCTGTTACCTCCACCACTGGTGGATCATATACCATCCTTGATAAAGTGCGCAAGCGCACGAAACGCGGGTGGAAATGCTAGTCCACTCCACGAAGAGATCCACCAAAATTCTCCAAAAGGAGCTATAAACAAAATTGTTTTAACCAATTTTTTATTTTTCACAGGTGCCACATTACTATTAGTCATACACATAGCGCTCAGTATTTATTTCATTATAAGGAATGGGAGTAAATGATGATCAGCAATTTGCTCCTAAATGCCAGAAAACAGATGATAATGGTCGTCAGACATGTTTATTAAATGTTTGATCTAAACTATTTGTTCAAACAACAGTTTTTGTCCATTTTCCAGCATTTAGGAGCAAATTGCTGATTGTCATTTGCTTCCATACCTTACCAGATTTTCATTCCAACCGATCAACTAGTTGGCTGGTTGGACAGATAATCTTTAGATTTGTGGCCAGCTTTAGAAGAGTGGTGGGTCTGGAAATCCTGACCACATTTGGTGGTGACAGCAAATTTACCTACCGAATGAAAATGGTTTGGAGCCTTCTCACAAGAAACGGTATCGACAGCTATGAACAGCAGAGGACATATTGGGGTTGATTGATCCAGAAAAATGTATCTGATTCCCATTCTGGCCACCATGAGGCTGAATTGGCAATTGTCAGGCTGGTGTTTGGTTTTCCTGTACTCAATCACCACAATAATAACTTATGAAGGGCTGAGCTAGGCGGGCGGCTTTGTTATTCAGTCCAATCTACAGTAACTCTGTGTAATACATAATTCAATTTTGTTTGTATTTTTTAAATTTAATCTACTACAATACTCCTGTACAAATGCTAAAATTATTTACAATAGGATTATTATTTAAATACACCGTCTGGAATGTTAATGAACATTTTAATTAGAGCTACGTTTCAAAATTTTGTCGTTTGTTCTGTCAAACTTTCAGCCTCCTGTACACGTTTCCAGCGTTATTAATAAATTGCTTTTACATTGTGATCTGTGTACGCACAGTCATATTAATAATTGAACCTGTTATGTCTAGGTTTTTAATACATAACCATCTAGTTATTTCTAAATTAATTAAGCTTTTATTAAAGAATTCAACTTGCCGACTGTATTGTGCTATGAATTCTGACTGGGTACCGGCTAGGTCGACGCTTTTAACAACTTATTATTATTACTATTTTGTTCTCAGTGCTTCATTGCCAGACACCTATAATACAGAAACAAATGGCAGATAAAGGGAACGGCGGTATATATGTGCTACTACAAACTATGACCTGATTCAGAGACGGACGGATTTGCAGAGCCGCTCACAAGTGCACACAAGCAGCTGTGCAAATCCGTCCATCTCAGTTGCAATTGCAGAAGGAAGTGTCAGACAACACCTTGCTGTGTTTGCGATTCCAGCACTGCGACTGACTTCGCAGACTGGGATCACCATCGTGACCGATGGTTGCTCCTTTTGTTTAGCCTACAGCCTGCCCGGTGCTGGCCATGTAAGAGTTCGCAGACGATGACCCTGGCCTCGTCCCTCCTGGGAAACGGGATGACATGCCCTTGTTTCCGCGGACAGTGACCAGCCAAGCCCATGCTTCATCGGCCAAACGCTGTAGCATGTCAATCATGCTTCGGCTTGGGGAAATCTGCGAGCGTAATCACAGCCTCGTAGGACCCAATCTGTGCAGACTCAGACTTGGAAACATCGGCCCTAAGGGAGGCTCAAATGACAAAACTAAAAACCACGGGCTAGAGAACCTTGGTGTGTGGGGGCGGGGGACATACACTTTAGCAACACTTTGATAGTGAGCTACAGTCATGTGCATTGTTTCTACAGAGCACACAATGATAGTGAGCTACAGTCGTGCATTATTTCTGCAGAGCACACAATGATAGTGAGCTGCAGTAATGTGCATTGTTTCCACAGAGCACACAATGATAGTGAGCATCAGTCATGTGCATTATTTCTACAGATCACACAATGATAGTGAGCTGTAGTCATGTGCGTTATTTATGCAGAGCACACAATGATAGTGAGCGGCAGTCATGTGCATTGTTTCTACAGAGCACACAATGATAGCGAGCTACAGTCATGTGCGTCATTTCTACAGAGCACTCAATGATAGTGAGCTGCAGTCATGTGCATTGTTTCTACAGAGCACACAATGATAGTGAGCTACAGTCAGGCAATATTTTTGCAGAGCACACAATGATAGTGAGCTGCAGTCTTGTGCATTGGTTCTACAGAGCACACAATGTTAGTGAGCTGCAGTCATGTGCGTTATTTCTACAGAGCACACAATGATAGTGAGCTGCAGTCATGTGCATTATCTCTACAGAGCACACAATGATAGTGAGCTGCAGTCATGGGTGTTATTTCTACAGAGCACACAATGATAGTGAGCTGCAGTCATGTGCATTGTTTCTACAGAGCACACAATGATAGTAAGCTGCAGTCATGTGCATTATTTCTGCAGAGCACACAATGATAGTGAGCTGCAGTCATGTGCGTTATTTCTACAGAGCACACAATGATAGTGAGATGCAGTCATGTGCATTGTTTCTAAAGAGCACACAATGATTGTGAGCTACAGTCATGTGCATTATTTCTACAGAGCACACAATGATAGTGAGCTGCAGTCATGTGCTTTATTTCTACAGAGCACACAATGATAGTGAGCTGCAGTCATGTGCATTGTTTCTACAGAGCACACAATGATAGTGAGCTACAGTCATGCATTATTTCTGCAGAGCACACAATGATAGTGAGCTGCAGTAATGTGCATTGTTTCCACAGAGCACACAATGATAGTGAGCTGCAGTCGTGCATTATTTCTACAGAGCACACAATGATAGTGAGCTGCAGTCATGTGCGTTATTTATACAGAGCACACAATGATAGTGAGCTGCAGTCATGTGCATTGTTTCTACAGAGCACACAATGATAGTGAGCTACAGTCATGTGCGTTATTTCTACAGAGCACACAATGATAGTGAGCTGCAGTCATGTGCATTGTTTCTACAGAGCACACAATGATAGTGAGCTACAGTCATGCAATATTTTTGCAGAGCACACAATGATAGTGAGCTGCAGTCTTGTGCATTGGTTCTACAGAGCACACAATGATAGTGAGCTGTAGTCATGTGCGTTATTTCTACAGAGCACACAATGATAGTGAGCTGCAGTCATGTGCATTATTTCTACAGAGCACACAATGAGAGTGAGCTGCAGTCATGGGCGTTATTTCTACAGAGCACACAATGATAGTGAGCTGCAGTCATGTGCATTGTTTCTACAGAGCACACAATGATAGTGAGCTGCAGTCATGTGCATTATTTCTGCAGAGCACACAATGATAGTGAGCTGCAGTCATGTGCGTTATTTCTACAGAGCACACAATGATAGTGAGATGCAGTCATGTGCATTGTTTCTAAAGAGCACACAATGATTGTGAGCTACAGTCATGTGCATTATTTCTGCAGAGCACACAATGATAGTGAGCTGCAGTCATGTGCTTTATTTCTACAGAGCACACAATGATAGTGAGCTGCAGTCATGTGCATTGTTTCTACAGAGCACACAATGATAGTGAGCTACAGTCGTGCATTATTTCTGCAGAGCACACAATGACAGTGAGCTGCAGTAATGTGCATTGTTTCCACAGAGCACACAATGACAGTGAGCTGCAGTCATGTGCGTTATTTCTACAGAGCACACAATGATAGTGAGCTGCACTCTTGTGCGTTATTTCTACAGAGCACACAATGATAGTGATCTGCAGTCATGTGCATTGTTTCTACAGAGCACACAATGATAGTGAGCTACAATCGTGCATTATTTCTGCAGAGCACACAATGATAGTGAGCTGCAGTCATGTGCATTGTTTCTACTGAGCACACAATGATAGTGAGCTGCAGTCATGTGCGTTATTTCTACAGAGCACACAATGATAATGAGCTGCAGTCATGTGCATTATTTCTACAGAGCACACAATGATAGTGAGATTCAGTAATGTGCATTATCTCTACAGAGCACACAATATTAGTGATCTGCAGTTATGTGTGTTATTTCTACAGAGCACACAATGATAGTGAGCTACAGTCATGCATTTCTTCTACAGAGCACACAATGATAGTGATCTGCAGTCATGTGCATTATTTCTACAGAGCACACAATGATAGTGAGCTTCAGTAATGTGTATTATTTCTACAGAGCACACAGTAATAGTGAGCTACAGTCATGCGCATTATTTCTACAGAGCACACAATGATAGTGAGCTGCAGTAATGTGCATTATCTCTACAGAGCACACAATGATAGTGAGCTACAGTAATGTGCATTATTTCTACAGAGCACATAATGATAGTGAGCTGCAGTAATGTGCATTATCTCTACAGAGCACACAATGATAGTGAGCTGCAGTAATGTGCATTATCTCTACAGAGCACACAATATTAGTGATCTGCAGTTATGTGTGTTATTTCTACAGAGCACACAATGATAGTGAGCTACAGTCATGCATTTCTTCTACAGAGCACACAATGATAGTGATCTGCAGTCATGTATGTTATTTCTTCAGAGCACACAATGATAGTGAGCTACAGTAATGTGCATTATTTCTACAGAGCACACAATGATATTGAGCTGCAGTAATGTGCACTATCTCTACAGAGCACACAATATTAGTGATCTGCAGTAATGTGCATTATTTCTACAGAGCACACAATGATAGTGAGCTACAGTCATGCATTTCTTCTACAGAGCACACAGAAAGAATGAGCTACAGTCTTGCATTGCTACTGCAAAGAACAAAGTAATAATGATCTACAGTCATGCAATACTTCTACAGAGCACACAGTAATAGTGAGCTACAGTCGTGCATTACTTCTACAGTGCACACAGTAATAGTGGGCTACAGTTGTGCATTACTTCTACAGAGCACACAATGATAGTGAGCAGCAGTCATGTGCATTGTTTCTACAGAGCACACAATGATAGTGAGCTACAGTCATGCAATATTATTGCAGAGCACACAATGATAGTGAGCTGCAGTCTTGTGCATTGGTTCTACACAGCACACAATGATAGTGAGCTGCAGTCATGTGCGTTATTTCTACAGAGCACACAATGATAGTGAGCTGCAGTCATGTGCATTATTTCTACAGAGCACACAATGATAGTAAGCTGCAGTCATGGGCGTTATTTCTACATAGCACACAATGATAGTGAGCTGCAGTCATGTGCATTGTTTCTACAGAGCACACAATGATAGTGAGCTGCAGTCATGTGCATTATTTCTGCAGAGCACACAATGACAGTGAGTTGCAGTCATGTGCGTTATTTCCACAGAGCACACAATGATAGTGAGCTTCAGTCATGTGCATTGTTTCTACAGAGCACGCAATGATAGTGAGCTACAGTCGTGCATTATTTCTGCAGAGCACACAATGACAGTGAGCTGCAGTAATGTGCATTGTTTCCACAGAGCACACAATGATAGTGAGCTGCAGTCATGTGCGTTATTTCTACAGAGCACACAATGTTAGTGAGCTGCACTCATGTGCGTTATTTCTACAGAGCACACAATGATAGTGAGCTGCAGTCATGTGCATTGTTTCTACAGAGCACACAATGATAGTGAGCTACAATCGTGCATTATTTCTGCAGAGCACACAATGATAGTGAGCTGCAGTCATGTGCATTTTTTCTACAGAGCACACAATGATTGTGAGCTGCAGTCATGTGCATTATTTCTACAGAGCACACAATGATAGTGAGCTGCAGTCGTGTGCGTTATTTCTACAGAGCACACAATGATAGTGAGCTACAGTCATGTGCATTATTTCTACAGAGCACACAATGATAGTGAGCTTCAGTAATGTGCATTATTTCTACAGAGCACACAGTAATAGTGATCTACAGTCATGTGCGTTATTTCTACAGGGCACCCAATGATAGTGAGCTGCAGTCATGTGCGTTATTTCTACAGAGCACACAATGATAGTGAGCTGCAGTCATGGGCATTATTTCTACAGAGCACACAATGATAGTGAGCTGCAGTAATGTGCATTATCTCTACAGAGCACACAATGATATGAGCTAAAGTAAAGTGCATTATTTCTACAGAGCACACAATGATAGTGAGCTGCAGTAATGGCATTATTTCTACTGAGCACACAATGATAGTGAGCTGCAGTTATGTGTGTTATTTCTATAGAGCACACAATGATTGTGAGCTACAGTCATGCATTTCTTCTACAGAGCACACAATGATAGTGAGCTGCAGTCATGTGCATTATTTCTACAGAGCACACAATGATAGTGAGCTTCAGTAATGTGCATTATTTCTACAGTGCACACAGTAATAGTGAGCTACAGTCATGTGCGTTATTTCTACAGGGCACCCAATGATATTGAGCTGCTGTCATGTGCGTTATTTCCACAGAGCACACAATGATAGTGAGCTGCAGTCATGTGCGTTATTTCTACAGAGCACTCAATGATAGTGAGCTGCAGTCATGTGCATTATTTCTACAGAGCACACAATGATAGTGAGCTGCAGTAATGTGCATTATCTCTACAGAGCACACAATGATAGTGAGCTACAGTAATGTGCATTATTTCTACAGAGCACACAATGACAGTGAGCTGCAGTAATGTGCATTATCTCTACAGTGCACACAATGATAGTGAGCTGCAGTAATGTGCATTATCTCTACAGAGCACACAATATTAGTGATCTGCAGTTATGTGTGTTATTTCTACAGAGCACACAATGATAGTGAGCTACAGTCATGCATTTCTTCTACAGAGCACACAATGATATTGAGCTGCAGTAATGTGCATTATCTCTACAGAGCACACAATATTAGTGATCTGCAGTTATGTGTGTTATTTCTGCAGAGCACACAATGATAGTGAGCTGCAGTAATGTGCATTGTTTCCACAGAGCACACAATGATAGTGAGCTGCAGTCGTGCATTATTTCTACAGAGCACACAATGATAGTGAGCTGCAGTCATGTGCGTTATTTATACAGAGCACACAATGATAGTGAGCTGCAGTCATGTGCATTGTTTCTACAGAGCACACAATGATAGTGAGCTACAGTCATGTGCGTTATTTCTACAGAGCACACAATGATAGTGAGCTGCAGTCATGTGTATTGTTTCTACAGAGCACACAATGATAGTGAGCTACAGTCATGCAATATTTTTGCAGAGCACACAATGATAGTGAGCTGCAGTCTTGTGCATTGGTTCTACAGAGCACACAATGATAGTGAGCTGTAGTCATGTGCGTTATTTCTACAGAGCACACAATGATAGTGAGCTGCAGTCATGTGCATTATTTCTACAGAGCACACAATGATAGTGAGCTGCAGTCATGGGCGTTATTTCTACAGAGCACACAATGATAGTGAGCTGCAGTCATGTGCATTGTTTCTACAGAGCACACAATGATAGTGAGCTGCAGTCATGTGCATTATTTCTGCAGAGCACACAATGATAGTGAGCTGCAGTCATGTGCGTTATTTCTACAGAGCACACAATGATAGTGAGATGCAGTCATGTGCATTGTTTCTAAAGAGCACACAATGATTGTGAGCTACAGTCATGTGCATTATTTCTACAGAGCACACAATGATAGTGAGCTGCAGTCATGTGCTTTATTTCTACAGAGCACACAATGATAGTGAGCTGCAGTCATGTGCATTGTTTCTACAGAGCACACAATGATAGTGAGCTACAGTCATGCATTATTTCTGCAGAGCACACAATGACAGTGAGCTGCAGTAATGTGCATTGTTTCCACAGAGCACACAATGACAGTGAGCTGCAGTCATGTGCGTTATTTCTACAGAGCACACAATGATAGTGAGCTGCACTCTTGTGCGTTATTTCTACAGAGCACACAATGATAGTGATCTGCAGTCATGTGCATTGTTTCTACAGAGCACACAATGATAGTGAGCTACAATCGTGCATTATTTCTGCAGAGCACACAATGATAGTGAGCTGCAGTCATGTGCATTGTTTCTACTGAGCACACAATGATAGTGAGCTGCAGTCATGTGCGTTATTTCTACAGAGCACACAATGATAATGAGCTGCAGTCATGTGCATTATTTCTACAGAGCACACAATGATAGTGAGATTCAGTAATGTGCATTATCTCTACAGAGCACACAATATTAGTGATCTGCAGTTATGTGTGTTATTTCTACAGAGCACACAATGATAGTGAGCTACAGTCATGCATTTCTTCTACAGAGCACACAATGATAGTGATCTGCAGTCATGTGCATTATTTCTACAGAGCACACAATGATAGTGAGCTTCAGTAATGTGTATTATTTCTACAGAGCACACAGTAATAGTGAGCTACAGTCATGCGCATTATTTCTACAGAGCACACAATGATAGTGAGCTGCAGTAATGTGCATTATCTCTACAGAGCACACAATGATAGTGAGCTACAGTAATGTGCATTATTTCTACAGAGCACATAATGATAGTGAGCTGCAGTAATGTGCATTATCTCTACAGAGCACACAATGATAGTGAGCTGCAGTAATGTGCATTATCTCTACAGAGCACACAATATTAGTGATCTGCAGTTATGTGTGTTATTTCTACAGAGCACACAATGATAGTGAGCTACAGTCATGCATTTCTTCTACAGAGCACACAATGATAGTGATCTGCAGTCATGTATGTTATTTCTTCAGAGCACACAATGATAGTGAGCTACAGTAATGTGCATTATTTCTACAGAGCACATAATGATAGTGAGCTACAGTAATGTGCATTATTTCTACAGCGCACACAATGATATTGAGCTGCAGTAATGTGCACTATCTCTACAGAGCACACAATATTAGTGATCTGCAGTAATGTGCATTATTTCTACAGAGCACACAATGATAGTGAGCTACAGTCATGCATTTCTTCTACAGAGCACACAGAAAGAATGAGCTACAGTCTTGCATTGCTACTGCAAAGAACAAAGTAATAATGATCTACAGTCATGCAATACTTCTACAGAGCACACAGTAATAGTGAGCTACAGTCGTGCATTACTTCTACAGTGCACACAGTAATAGTGGGCTACAGTTGTGCATTACTTCTACAGAGCACACAATGATAGTGAGCAGCAGTCATGTGCATTGTTTCTACAGAGCACACAATGATAGTGAGCTACAGTCATGCAATATTATTGCAGAGCACACAATGATAGTGAGCTGCAGTCTTGTGCATTGGTTCTATAGAGCACACAATGATAGTGAGCTGCAGTCATGTGCGTTATTTCTACAGAGCACACAATGATAGTGAGCTGCAGTCATGTGCATTATTTCTACAGAGCACACAATGATAGTAAGCTGCAGTCATGGGCGTTATTTCTACATAGCACACAATGATAGTGAGCTGCAGTCATGTGCATTGTTTCTACAGAGCACACAATGATAGTGAGCTGCAGTCATGTGCATTATTTCTGCAGAGCACACAATGACAGTGAGTTGCAGTCATGTGCGTTATTTCCACAGAGCACACAATGATAGTGAGCTTCAGTCATGTGCATTGTTTCTACAGAGCACGCAATGATAGTGAGCTACAGTCGTGCATTATTTCTGCAGAGCACACAATGACAGTGAGCTGCAGTAATGTGCATTGTTTCCACAGAGCACACAATGATAGTGAGCTGCAGTCATGTGCGTTATTTCTACAGAGCACACAATGTTAGTGAGCTGCACTCATGTGCGTTATTTCTACAGAGCACACAATGATAGTGAGCTGCAGTCATGTGCATTGTTTCTACAGAGCACACAATGATAGTGAGCTACAATCGTGCATGATTTCTGCAGAGCACACAATGATAGTGAGCTGCAGTCATGTGCATTTTTTCTACAGAGCACACAATGATTGTGAGCTGCAGTCATGTGCATTATTTCTACAGAGCACACAATGATAGTGAGCTGCAGTCATGTGCGTTATTTCTACAGAGCACACAATGATAGTGAGCTACAGTCATGTGCATTATTTCTACAGAGCACACAATGATAGTGAGCTTCAGT
Organism: Taudactylus pleione; assembly: GCA_031769625.1. Taxonomy (NCBI): domain Eukaryota; kingdom Metazoa; phylum Chordata; class Amphibia; order Anura; family Myobatrachidae; genus Taudactylus; species Taudactylus pleione. The sequence continues at coordinate 262,785 of JAUIMM010000513.1, read as the reverse complement.
AATGTGCATTATTTCTACAGAGCACACAGTAATAGTGAGCTACAGTCATGTGCGTTATTTCTACAGAGCACCCAATGATAGTGAGCTGCAGTCATGTGCGTTATTTCTACAGAGCACACAATGATAGTGAGCTGCAGTCATGTGCATTATTTCTACAGAGCACACAATGATAGTGAGCTGCAGTAATGTGCATTATCTCTACAGAGCACACAATGATATGAGCTAAAGTAAAGTGCATTATTTCTACAGAGCACACAATGATAGTGAGCTGCAGTAATGGCATTATTTCTACTGAGCACACAATGATAGTGAGCTGCAGTAATGTGCATTATCTCTACAGAGCACACAATATTAGTGATCTGCAGTTATGTGTGTTATTTCTATAGAGCACACAATGATTGTGAGCTACAGTCATGCATTTCTTCTACAGAGCACACAATGATAGTGAGCTGCAGTCATGTGCATTATTTCTACAGAGCACACAATGATAGTGAGCTTCAGTAATGTGCATTATTTCTACAGAGCACACAGTAATAGTGAGCTACAGTCATGTGCGTTATTTCTACAGGGCACCCAATGATATTGAGCTGCTGTCATGTGCGTTATTTCCACAGAGCACACAATGATAGTGAGCTGCAGTCATGTGCGTTATTTCTACAGAGCACTCAATGATAGTGAGCTGCAGTCATGTGCATTATTTCTACAGAGCACACAATGATAGTGAGCTGCAGTAATGTGCATTATCTCTACAGAGCACACAATGATAGTGAGCTACAGTAATGTGCATTATTTCTACAGAGCACACAATGACAGTGAGCTGCAGTAATGTGCGTTATTTCTACAGAGCACACAATGATATTGAGCTGCAGTAATGTGCATTATCTCTACAGAGCACACAATATTAGTGATCTGCAGTTATTTGTGTTATTTCTACAGAGCACACAATGATAGTGAGCTACAGTCATGCATTTCTTCTACAGAGCACACAGAAAGAATGAACTACAGTCTTGCATTGCTTCTGCAGAGAACACTGTAATAGTGAGCTACAGTCATGCAATACTTCTACAGAGCACACAGTAATAGTGAGCTACAGTCGTGCATTACTTCTACAGTGCACACAGTAATAGTGGGCTACAGTTGTGCATTACTTCTACAGAGCACACAATGATAGTAAGCTGCAGGAATGTGCATTATTTCTACAGAGAACACAATGATAGTGAGCTGCAGTCATCTGCGTTATTTCTACAGAGCACACAATGATAGTAAGCTGCAGTAATATGCATTATTTCTACAGAGTACACAATGATAGTGAGCTGCAGTCATCTGCGTTATTTCTACAGAGCACACAATGATAGTGAGTTGCAGTCATGTGCATTATTTCTACAGAGCACACAATGATAGTGAGCTTCAGTAATGTGCATTATTTCTACAGAGCACACAGTAATAGTGAGCTACAGTCATGTGCATTGTTTCTAAAGAGCACACAATGATTGTGAGCTACAGTCGTGCATTATTTCTACAGAGCACACAATGATAGTGAGCTGCAGTCATGTGCATTGTTTCTACAAAGCACACAATGATAGTGAGCTACAATGTGCATTATTTCTGCAGAGCACACAATGATAGTGAGCTGCAGTGATGTGCATTGTTTCTACAGAGCACACAATGATAGTGAGCTTCAGTGATGTGCGTTATTTCTACAGAGCACACAATGATAGTGAGCTGCAGTCATGTGCATTATTTCTACAGAGCACACAATGATAGTGAGCTGCAGTAATGTGCATTATCTCTACAGAGCACACAATGATAGTGAGCTACAGTAATGTGCATTATTTCTACAGAGCACATAATGATAGTGAGCGGCAGTAATGTGCATTATCTCTACAGAGCACACAATGATAGTGAGCTGCAGTAATGTGCATTATCTCTACAGAGCACACAATATTAGTGATCTGCAGTTATGTGTGTTATTTCTACAGAGCACACAATGATAGTGAGCTACAGTCATGCATTTCTTCTACAGAGCACACAATGATAATGATCTGCAGTCATGTATGTTATTTCTTCAGAGCACACAATGATAGTGAGCTACAGTAATGTGCATTATTTCTACAGAGCACACAATGATATTGAGCTGCAGTAATGTGCATTATCTCTACAGAGCACACAATATTAGTGATCTGCAGTAATGTGCATTATTTCTACAGAGCACACAATGATAGTGAGCTACAGTCATGCATTTCTTCTACAGAGCACACAGAAAGAATGAGCTACAGTCTTGCATTGCTTCTGCAAAGAACAAAGTAATAATGAGCTACAGTCATGCAATACTTCTACAGAGCACACAGTAATAGTGAGCTACAGTCATGCATTACTTCTACAGTGCACACAGTAATAGTGGGCTACAGTTGTGCATTACTTCTACAGAGCACACAATGATAGTGAGCTGCAGTCATGGGCATTGTTTCTACAGAGCACACAATGATAGTGAGCTACAGTCATGCAATATTTTTGCAGAGCACACAATGATAGTGAGCTGCAGTCTTGTGCATTGGTTCTACAGAGCACACAATGATAGTGAGCTGCAGTCATGTGCGTTATTTCTACAGAGCACACAAAGATAGTGAGCTGCAGTCTTGTGCATTATTTCTACAGAGCACACAATGATAGTAAGCTGCAGTCATGGGCGTTATTTCTACATAGCACACAATGATAGTGAGCTGCAGTCATGTGCATTGTATCTACAGAGCACACAATGATAGTGAGCAGTAGTCATGTGCATTATTTCTGCAGAGCACACAATGATAGTGAGTTGCAGTCATATGCGTTATTTCCACAGAGCACACAATGATAGTGAGCTGCAGTCATGTGCATTGTTTCTACAGAGCACACAATGATAGTGAGCTACAGTCGTGCATTATTTCTGCAGAGCATACAATGACAGTGAGCTGCAGTAATGTGCATTGTTTCCACAGAGCACACAATGATAGTGAGCTGCAGTCATGTGCGTTATTTCTACAGAGCACACAATGATAGTGAGCTGCACTCATGTGCATTATTTCTACAGAGCACACAATGATAGTGAGCTGCAGTCATGTGCATTGTTTCTACAGAGCACACAATGATTGTGAGCTGCAGTCATGTGCATTATTTCTACAGAGCACACAATGATAGTGAGCTGCAGTCATGTGCGTTATTTCTACAGAGCACACAATGATAGTGAGCTACAGTCATGTGCATTATTTCTACAGAGCACACAATGATAGTGAGCTTCAGTAATGTGCATTATTTCTACAGAGCACACAGTAATAGTGAGCTACAGTCATGTGCGTTATTTCTACAGAGCACCCAAAGATAGTGAGCTGCAGTCATGTGCGTTATTTCTACAGAGCACCCAATGATAGTGAGCTGCAGTCATGTGCATTATTTCTACAGAGCACACAATGATAGTGAGCTGCAGTAATGTGCATTATCTCTACAGAGCACACAATGATATGAGCTAAAGTAAAGTGCATTATTTCAACAGAGCACACAATGATAGTGAGCTGCAGTAATGGCATTATTTCTACAGAGCACACAATGATAGTGAGCTGCAGTAATGTGCATTATCTCTACAGAGCACACAATATTAGTGATCTGCAGTTATGTGTGTTATTTCTATAGAGCACACAATGATTGTGAGCTACAGTCATGCATTTCTTCTACAGAGCACACAATGATAGTGATCTGCAGTCATGTGTATTATTTCTACAGAGCACACAATGATAGTGAGCTTCAGTAATGTGCATTATTTCTACAGAGCACACAGTAATAGTGAGCTGCTGTCATGTGCGTTATTTCTACAGAGCACACAATGATAGTGAGCTGCAGTCATGTGCGTTATTTCTACAGAGCACTCAATGATAGTGAGCTGCAGTCATGTGCATTATTTCTACAGAGCACAGAATGATAGTGAGCTGCAGCAATGTGCATTATCTCTACAGAGCACACAATGATAGTGAGCTACAGTAATGTGCATTATTTCTACAGAGCACACAATGATAGTGAGCTGCAGTAATGTGCATTATCTCTACAGAGCACACAATATTAGTGATCTGCAGTTATGTGTGTTATTTCTACAGAGCACACAATGATAGTGTGCTACAGTCATGCATTTCTTCTACAGAGCACACAATGATAGTGATCTGCAGTCATGTGTGTAATTTCTACAGAGCACACAATGATAGTGAGCTACAGTAATGTGTATTATTTCTACAGAGCACACAATGATATTGAGCTGCAGTAATGTGCATTATCTCTACAGAGCACACAATATTAGTGATCTGCAGTTATGTGTGTTATTTCTACAGAGCACACAATGATAGTGAGCTACAGTCATGCATTTCTTCTACAGAGCACACAGAAAGAATGAGCTACAGTCTTGCATTGCTTCTGCAGAGATCACAGTAATAGTGAGCTACAGTCATGCAATACTTCTACAGAGCACACAGTAATAGTGAGCTACAGTCGTGCATTACTTCTACAGTGCACACAGTAATAGTGGGCTACAGTTGTGCATTACTTCTACAGAGCACACAATGATAGTAAGCTGCAGTAATGTGCATTATTTCTACAGAGAACACAATGATAGTGAGCTGCAGTCATCTGCGTTATTTCTACAGAGCACACAATGATAGTAAGCTGCAGTAATATGCATTATTTCTACAGAGAACACAATGATAGTGAGCTGCAGTCATCTGCGTTATTTCTACAGAGCATACAATGATAGTGAGTTGCAGTCATGTGCATTATTTCTACAGAGCACACAATGATAGTGAGCTTCAGTAATGTGCATTATTTCTACAGAGCACACAGTAATAGTGAGCTACAGTCATGTGCGTTATTTCTACAGAGCACCCAATAATAGTAAGCTGCTGTCATGTGTGTTATTTCTACAGAGCACACAATGATAGTGAGCTGTAGTCATGTGCATTATTTCTACAGAGCACACAATGATAGTGAGCTGCAGTAATGTGCATTATCTCTACAGAGCACACAATGATAGTGAGCTGCAGTAATGTGCATTATCTCTACAGAGCACACAATATTAGTGATCTGCAGTTATGTGTGTTATTTTTACAGAGCACAAAATGATTGTGAGCTACAGTCATGCATTTCTTCTACAGAGCACACAATGATAGTGATCTGCAGTCATGTGCATTATTTCTACAGAGCACACAATGATATTGAGCTGCAGTAATGTGCATAATCTCTATAGAGCACACAATATTAGTGATCTGCAGTTATGTGTGTTATTTCTACAGAGCACACAATGATAGTGAGCTACAGTCATGCATTTCTTCTACAGAGCACACAGAAAGAATGAGCTACAGTCTTGCATTGCTTCTGCAGAGAACACAGTAATAGTGAGCTACAGTCATGCAACACTTCTACAGAGCACACAGTAATAGTGAGCTACAGTCGTGCATTACTTCTACAGTGCACACAGTAATAGTGGGCTACAGTTGTGCATTACTTCTACAGAGCACACAGTGAAAGTGAGCTGCAGTCATGTGCATTGTTTCTACAGATCACACAATGATAGTGAGCTACAGTCATGCAATATTTTTGCAGAGCACACAATGATAGTGAGCTGCAGTCTTGTACATTGGTTCTAAAGAGCACACAATGATAGTGAGCTGCAGTCATGTGCATTGTTTCTACAGAGCACACAATGATAGTGAGCTGCAGTCATGTGCATTATTTCTACAGAGCACACAATGATAGTGAGCTGCAGTCATGGGCGTTATTTCTACATAGCACAAAATGATAGTGAGCTGCAGTCATGTGCATTGTTTCTACAGAGCACACAATGATAGTGAGCTGCAGTCATGTGCATTATTTCTGCAGTGCACACAAGGATAGTGAGCTGCAGTCTTGTGCGTTATTTCTACAGAGCACACAATGATAGTGAGCTACAGTCATGTGCATTATTTCTACAGAGCACACCATGATAGTGAGCTGCAGTCATGTGCGTTATATCTACAGAGCACACAATGATATTGAGCTGCAGTCATGTGCATTATTTCTACAGAGCACACAATGATAATGATTACAGTCGTGCATTATTTCTGCAGAGTACACAATGACAGTGAGCTGCAGTAATGTGCATTGTTTCCATAGAGCACTCAATGACAGTGAGCTGCAGTCATGTGCGTTATTTCTACAGAGCACACAATGATAGTGAGCTGCACTCATGTGCGTTATTTCTACAGAGCACACAATGATAGTGAGCTGCAGTCATGTGCATTGTTTTCTACAGAGCACACAATGATAGTGAGCTACAATCGTGCATTATTTCTGCAGAGCACACAATGATAGTGAGCTGCAGTCATGTGCATTGTTTCTACAGAGCACACAATGATAGTGAGCTGCAGTCATATGCATTATTTCTACAGAGCACACAATGATAGTAAGCTGCAGTCATGGGCGTTATTTCTACATAGCACACAATGATAGTGAGCTGCAGTCATGTGAATTGTTTCTACAGAGCACACAATTATAGTGAGCTGCAGTCATGTGCATTATTTCTGCAGAGCACACAATGATAGTGAGCTGCAGTCATGTGTGTTATTTCTACAGAGCACACAATGATAGTGAGCTGCAGTCATGTGCATTGTTTCTAAAGAGCACACAATGATAGTGAGCTACAGTCATGTGCATTATTTTTACAGAGCACACAATGATAGTGAGCTGCAGTCATGTGCATTTTTTCTACAGAGCACACAATGATAGTGAGCTGCAGTCATGTGCATTGTTTCTACAGAGCACACAATGATAGTGAGCTACAGTCGTGCATTATTTCTGCAGAGCAAACAATGACAGTGAGCTGCAGTAATGTACATTGTTTCCACAGAGCACACAATGACAGTGAGCTGCAGTCATGTGTGTTATTTCTACAGAGCACACAATGATAGTGAGCTACAGTCATGCAATATTTTTGCAAAGCACACAATGATAGTGAGCTGCAGTCTTGTACATTGGTTCTAAAGAGCACACAATGATAGTGAGCTGCAGTCATGTGCATTGTTTCTACAGAGCACACAATGATAGTGAGCTGCAGTCATGTGCATTATTTCTACAGAGCACACAATGATAGTGAGCTGCAGTCATGGGTGTTATTTCTACATAGCACAAAATGATAGTGAGCTGCAGTCATGTGCATTGTTTCTACAGAGCACGCAATGATAGTGAGCTGCAGTCATGTGCATTATTTCTGCAGAGCACACAATGATAGTGAGCTGCAGTCCTGTGCGTTATTTCTACAGAGCACACAATGACAGTGAGCTGCAGTAATGTGCATTGTTTCCACAGAGCACACAATGACAGTGAGCTGCAGTCATGTGCGTTATTTCTACAGAGCACACAATGATAGTGAGCTGCACTCATGTGCGTTATTTCTACAGAGCACACAATGATAGTGAGCTGCAGTCATGTGCATTGTTTTCTACAGAGCACACAATGATAGTGAGCTACAAACGTGCATTATTTCTGCAGAGCACACAATGATAGTGAGCTGCAGTCATGTGCATTGTTTCTACAGAGCACACAATGATAGTGAGCTGCAGTCATATGCATTATTTCTACAGAGCACACAATGATAGTAAGCTGCTGTCATGGGCATTATTTCTACATAGCACACAGTGATAGTGAGCTGCAGTCATGTGAATTGTTTCTACAGAGCACACAATGATAGTGAGCTGCAGTAATGTGCATTGTTTCCACAGAGCACATAATGACAGTGAGCTGCAGTCATGTGTGTTATTTCTACAGAGCACACAATGATAGTGAGCTGCACTCATGTGCGTTATTAATACATAGCACACAATGATAGTGAGCTGCAGTCATGTGCATTGTTTCTACAGAGCACACAATGATAGTGAGCTACAATCGTGCATTATTTCTGCAGAGTACACAATGATAGTGAGCTGCAGTCATGTGCATTATTTCTACAGAGCACACAATGATAGTGAGCTGCAGTCATGTGCATTATTTCTACAGAGCACACAATGATAGTGAGCTGCAGTCATGTGCGTTATTTCTACAGAGCACACAATGATAGTGAGCTGCAGTCATGTGCATTATTTCTACAGAGCACACAATGATAGTGAGCTTCAGTAATGTGCATTATTTCTTCAGAGCACACAGTAATAGTGAGCTACAGTCATGTGCGTTATTTCTACAGAGCACACAATGATAGTGAGCTGCAGTCATGTGCGTTATTTCTACAGAGCACACAATGATAGTGAGCTGCAGTAATGTGCATTATCTCTACAGAGCACACAATGATAGTGAGCTACAGTATTGTGCATTATTTCTACAGAGCACACAATGATAGTGAGCTGAAGTAATGTGCATTATCTCTACAGAGCACACAATGATAGTGAGCTGCAGTAATGTGCATTATCTCTACAGAGCACACAATATTAGTGATCTGCAGTTATCTGCGTTATTTCTACAGAGCACACAATGATAGTGAGCTACAGTCATGCATTTCTTCTACAGAGCTCACAATGATAGTGATCTGCAGTCATGTGCATTATTTCAACAGAGCACACAGTAATAGTGAGCTACAGTCATGTGCGTTATTTCTACAGAGCACCCAATGATAGTGTGCTGCTGTCATGTGCGTTATTTCTACAGAGCACACAATGATAGTGAGCTGCAGTCATGTGCATTATTTCTACAGAGCACACAATGATAGTGAGCTGCTGTCATGTGCATTATTTCTACAGAGCACACAATGATAGTGAGCTGCAGTAATATGCATTATCTCTACAGTGCACACAATGATAGTGAGCTACAATAATGTGCATTATTTATACAGAGCACACAATGATAGTGAGCTGCAGTAATGTGCATTATCTCTACAGAGCACACAATGATAGTGAGCTGCAGTAATGTGCATTATCTCTACAGAGCACACAATATTAGTGATCTGCTGTTATGTGTGTTATTTCTACAGAGCACACAATGATAGTGAGCTGCTGTCATGTGTGGTATTTCTACAGAGCACACAATGATAGTGAGCTGCAGTAATGTGCATTATCTCTACAGAGCACACAATGATAGTGAGCTGCAGTCATGTGCATTGTTTTCTACAGAGCACACAATGATAGTGAGCTGCAGTCATGTGCATTATTTCTGCAGAGCACACAATGATAGTGAGCTGCAGTCCTGTGCGTTATTTCTACAGAGCACACAATGACAGTGAGCTGCAGTAATGTGCATTGTTTCCACAGAGCACACAATGACAGTGAGCTGCAGTCATGTGCGTTATTTCTACAGAGCACACAATGATAGTGAGCTGCACTCATGTGCGTTATTTCTACAGAGCACACAATGATAGTGAGCTGCAGTCATGTGCATTGTTTTCTACAGAGCACACAATGATAGTGAGCTACAAACGTGCATTATTTCTGCAGAGCACACAATGATAGTGAGCTGCAGTCATGTGCATTGTTTCTACAGAGCACACAATGATAGTGAGCTGCAGTCATATGCATTATTTCTACAGAGCACACAATGATAGTAAGCTGCTGTCATGGGCATTATTTCTACATAGCACACAGTGATAGTGAGCTGCAGTCATGTGAATTGTTTCTACAGAGCACACAATGATAGTGAGCTGCAGTAATGTGCATTGTTTCCACAGAGCACATAATGACAGTGAGCTGCAGTCATGTGTGTTATTTCTACAGAGCACACAATGATAGTGAGCTGCACTCATGTGCGTTATTTCTACAGAGCACACAATGATAGTGAGCTGCAGTCATGTGCATTGTTTCTACAGAGCACACAATGATAGTGAGCTACAATCGTGCATTATTTCTGCAGAGTACACAATGATAGTGAGCTGCAGTCATGTGCATTATTTCTACAGAGCACACAATGATAGTGAGCTGCAGTCATGTGCATTATTTCTACAGAGCACACAATGATAGTGAGCTGCAGTCATGTGCGTTATTTCTACAGAGCACACAATGATAGTGAGCTGCAGTCATGTGCATTATTTCTACAGAGCACACAATGATAGTGAGCTTCAGTAATGTGCATTATTTCTTCAGAGCACACAGTAATAGTGAGCTACAGTCATGTGCGTTATTTCTACAGAGCACACAATGATAGTGAGCTGCAGTCATGTGCGTTATTTCTACAGAGCACACAATGATAGTGAGCTGCAGTAATGTGCATTATCTCTACAGAGCACACAATGATAGTGAGCTACAGTATTGTGCATTATTTCTACAGAGCACACAATGATAGTGAGCTGAAGTAATGTGCATTATCTCTACAGAGCACACAATGATAGTGAGCTGCAGTAATGTGCATTATCTCTACAGAGTACACAATGATAGTAAGCTGCAGTCATGGGCATTATTTCTACAGAGCACACAGTGATAGTGAGCTGCAGTCATGTGAATTGTTTCTACAGAGCACACAATGATAGTGAGCTGCAGTCATGTGCATTATTTCTGCAGAGCACACAATGATAGTGAGCTGCAGTCATGTGTGTTATTTCTACAGAGCACACAATGATAGTGAGCTGCAGTCATGTGCATTGTTTCTAAAGAGCACACAATGATAGTGAGCTACAGTCATGTGCATTATTTCTACAGAGCACACAATGATAGTGAGCTGCAGTCATGTGCGTTATTTCTACAGAGCACACAATGATAGTGAGCTGCAGTCATGTGCATTGTTTCTACAGAGCACACAATGATAGTGAGCTACAGTCGTGCATTATTTCTGCAGAGCAAACAATGACAGTGAGCTGCAGTAATGTGCATTGTTTCCACAGAGCACATAATGACAGTGAGCTGCAGTCATGTGTGTTATTTCTACAGAGCACACAATGATAGTGAGCTGCACTCATGTGCGTTATTTCTACAGAGCACACAATGATAGTGAGCTGCAGTCATGTGCATTGTTTCTACAGAGCACACAATGATAGTGAGCTACAATCGTGCATTATTTCTGCAGAGCACACAATGATAGTGAGCTGCAGTCATGTGCATTGTTTCTACAGAGCACACAATGATAGTGAGCTGCAGTCATGTGCATTATTTCTACAGAGCACACAATGATAGTGAGCTGCAGTCATGTGCGTTATTTCTACAGAGCACACAATGATAGTGAGCTGCAGTCATGTGCATTATTTCTACAGAGCACACAATGATAGTGAGCTTCAGTAATGTGCATTATTTCTACAGAGCACACAGTAATAGTGAGCTACAGTCATGTGCGTTATTTCTACAGAGCACACAATGATAGTGAGCTGCAGTCATGTGCGTTATTTCTACAGAGCACACAATAATAGTGAGCTGCAGTAATGTGCATTATCTCTACAGAGCACACAATGATAGTGAGCTACAGTATTGTGCATTATTTCTACAGAGCACACAATGATAGTGAGCTGCAGTAATGTGCATTATCTCTACAGAGCACACAATGATAGTGAGCTGCAGTAATGTGCATTATCTCTACAGAGCACACAATATTAGTGATCTGCAGTTATCTGCGTTATTTCTACAGAGCACACAATGATAGTGAGCTACAGTCATGCATTTCTTCTACAGAGCTCACAATGATAGTGATCTGCAGTCATGTGCATTATTTCAACAGAGCACACAGTAATAGTGAGCTACAGTCATGTGCGTTATTTCTACAGAGCACCCAATGACAGTGTGCTGCTGTCATGTGCCTTATTTCTACAGAGCACACAAAGATAGTGAGCTGCAGTCATGTGCATTATTTCTACAGAGCACACAATGATAGTGAGCTGCTGTCATGTGCATTATTTCTACAGAGCACACAATGATAGTGAGCTACAGTCGTGCATTATTTCTGCAGAGCAAACAATGACAGTGAGCTGCAGTAATGTGCATTGTTTCCACAGAGCACATAATGACAGTGAGCTGCAGTCATGTGTGTTATTTCTACAGAGCACACAATGATAGTGAGCTGCACTCATGTGCGTTATTTCTACAGAGCACACAATGATAGTGAGCTGCAGTCATGTGCATTGTTTCTACAGAGCACACAATGATAGTGAGCTGCAGTCATGTGCATTGTTTCTACAGAGCACACAATGATAGTGAGCTACAATCGTGCATTATTTCTGCAGAGCACACAATGATAGTGAGCTGCAGTCATGTGCATTATTTCTACAGAGCACACAATGATAGTGAGCTGCAGTCATGTGCGTTATTTCTACAGAGCACACAATGATAGTGAGCTGCAGTCATGTGCGTTATTTCTACAGAGCACACAATGATAGTGAGCTGCAGTCATGTGCATTATTTCTACAGAGCACACAATGATAGTGAGCTTCAGTAATGTGCATTATTTCTTCAGAGCACACAGTAATAGTGAGCTACAGTCATGTGCGTTATTTCTACAGAGCACACAATGATAGTGAGCTGCAGTCATGTGCGTTATTTCTACAGAGCACACAATGATAGTGAGCTGCAGTAATGTGCATTATCTCTACAGAGCACACAATGATAGTGAGCTACAGTATTGTGCATTATTTCTACAGAGCACACAATGATAGTGAGCTGAAGTAATGTGCATTATCTCTACAGAGCACACAATGATAGTGAGCTGCAGTAATGTGCATTATCTCTACAGAGCACACAATATTAGTGATCTGCAGTTATCTGCGTTATTTCTACAGAGCACACAATGATAGTGAGCTACAGTCATGCATTTCTTCTACAGAGCTCACAATGATAGTGATCTGCAGTCATGTGCATTATTTCAACAGAGCACACAGTAATAGTGAGCTACAGTCATGTGCGTTATTTCTACAGAGCACCCAATGATAGTGTGCTGCTGTCATGTGCGTTATTTCTACAGAGCACACAATGATAGTGAGCTGCAGTCATGTGCATTATTTCTACAGAGCACACAATGATAGTGAGCTGCTGTCATGTGCATTATTTCTACAGAGCACACAATGATAGTGAGCTGCAGTAATATGCATTATCTCTACAGTGCACACAATGATAGTGAGCTACAATAATGTGCATTATTTATACAGAGCACACAATGATAGTGAGCTGCAGTAATGTGCATTATCTCTACAGAGCACACAATGATAGTGATCTGCAGTAATTTGCATTATCTCTACAGAACACACAATATTAGTGATCTGCAGTTATGTGTGTTATTTCTACAGAGCAAACAATGACAGTGAGCTGCAGTAATGTACATTGTTTCCACAGAGCACACAATGACAGTGAGCTGCAGTCATGTGTGTTATTTCTACAGAGCACACAATGATAGTGAGCTACAGTCATGCAATATTTTTGCAAAGCACACAATGATAGTGAGCTGCAGTCTTGTACATTGGTTCTAAAGAGCACACAATGATAGTGAGCTGCAGTCATGTGCATTGTTTCTACAGAGCACACAATGATAGTGAGCTGCAGTCATGTGCATTATTTCTACAGAGCACACAATGATAGTGAGCTGCAGTCATGGGCGTTATTTCTACATAGCACAAAATGATAGTGAGCTGCAGTCATGTGCATTGTTTCTACAGAGCACGCAATGATAGTGAGCTGCAGTCATGTGCATTATTTCTGCAGAGCACACAATGATAGTGAGCTGCAGTCCTGTGCGTTATTTCTACAGAGCACACAATGACAGTGAGCTGCAGTAATGTGCATTGTTTCCACAGAGCACACAATGACAGTGAGCTGCAGTCATGTGCGTTATTTCTACAGAGCACACAATGATAGTGAGCTGCACTCATGTGCGTTATTTCTACAGAGCACACAATGATAGTGAGCTGCAGTCATGTGCATTGTTTTCTACAGAGCACACAATGATAGTGAGCTACAAACGTGCATTATTTCTGCAGAGCACACAATGATAGTGAGCTGCAGTCATGTGCATTGTTTCTACAGAGCACACAATGATAGTGAGCTGCAGTCATGTGCATTGTTTTCTACAGAGCACACAATGATAGTGAGCTACAAACGTGCATTATTTCTGCAGAGCACACAATGATAGTGAGCTGCAGTCATGTGCATTGTTTCTACAGAGCACACAATGATAGTGAGCTGCAGTCATATGCATTATTTCTACAGAGCACACAATGATAGGAAGCTGCTGTCATGGGCATTATTTCTACATAGCACACAGTGATAGTGAGCTGCAGTCATGTGAATTGTTTCTACAGAGCACACAATGATAGTGAGCTGCAGTAATGTGCATTGTTTCCACAGAGCACATAATGACAGTGAGCTGCAGTCATGTGTGTTATTTCTACAGAGCACACAATGATAGTGAGCTGCACTCATGTGCGTTATTTCTACAGAGCACACAATGATAGTGAGCTGCAGTCATGTGCATTGTTTCTACAGAGCACACAATGATAGTGAGCTACAATCGTGCATTATTTCTGCAGAGTACACAATGATAGTGAGCTGCAGTCATGTGCATTATTTCTACAGAGCACACAATGATAGTGAGCTGCAGTCATGTGCATTATTTCTACAGAGCACACAATGATAGTGAGCTGCAGTCATGTGCATTATTTCTACAGAGCACACAATGATAGTGAGCTGCAGTCATGTGCATTATTTCTACAGAGCACACAATGATAGTGAGCTTCAGTAATGTGCATTATTTCTTCAGAGCACACAGTAATAGTGAGCTACAGTCATGTGCGTTATTTCTACAGAGCACACAATGATAGTGAGCTGCAGTCATGTGCGTTATTTCTACAGAGCACACAATGATAGTGAGCTGCAGTAATGTGCATTATCTCTACAGAGCACACAATGATAGTGAGCTACAGTATTGTGCATTATTTCTACAGAGCACACAATGATAGTGAGCTGAAGTAATGTGCATTATCTCTACAGAGCACACAATGATAGTGAGCTGCAGTAATGTGCATTATCTCTACAGAGCACACAATATTAGTGATCTGCAGTTATCTGCGTTATTTCTACAAAGCACACAATGATAGTGAGCTACAGTCATGTATTTCTTCTACAGAGCTCACAATGATAGTGATCTGCAGTCATGTGCATTATTTCAACAGAGCACACAGTAATAGTGAGCTACAGTCATGTGCGTTATTTCTACAGAGCACCCAATGATAGTGTGCTGCTGTCATGTGCGTTATTTCTACAGAGCACACAATGATAGTGAGCTGCAGTCATGTGCATTATTTCTACAGAGCACACAATGATAGTGAGCTGCTGTCATGTGCATTATTTCTACAGAGCACACAATGATAGTGAGCTGCAGTAATATGCATTATCTCTACAGTGCACACAATGATAGTGAGCTACAATAATGTGCATTATTTATACAGAGCACACAATGATAGTGAGCTGCAGTAATGTGCATTATCTCTACAGAGCACACAATGATAGTGAGCTGCAGTAATGTGCATTATCTCTACAGAGCACACAATATTAGTGATCTGCTGTTATGTGTGTTATTTCTACAGAGCACACAATGATAGTGAGCTGCTGTCATGTGTGGTATTTCTACAGAGCACACAATGATAGTGAGCTGCAGTAATGTGCATTATCTCTACAGAGCACACAATGATAGTGAGCTGCAGTCATGTGCATTGTTTTCTACAGAGCACACAATGATAGTGAGCTGCAGTCATGTGCATTATTTCTGCAGAGCACACAATGATAGTGAGCTGCAGTCCTTTGCGTTATTTCTACAGAGCACACAATGACAGTGAGCTGCAGTAATGTGCATTGTTTCCACAGAGCACACAATAACAGTGAGCTGCAGTCATGTGCGTTATTTCTACAGAGCACACAATGATAGTGAGCTGCACTCATGTGCGTTATTTCTACAGAGCACACAATGATAGTGAGCTGCAGTCATGTGCATTGTTTTCTACAGAGCACACAATGATAGTGAGCTACAAACGTGCATTATTTCTGCAGAGCACACAATGATAGTGAGCTGCAGTCATGTGCATTGTTTCTACAGAGCACACAATGATAGTGAGCTGCAGTCATATGCATTATTTCTACAGAGCACACAATGATAGTAAGCTGCTGTCATGGGCATTATTTCTACATAGCACACAGTGATAGTGAGCTGCAGTCATGTGAATTGTTTCTACAGAGCACACAATGATAGTGAGCTGCAGTAATGTGCATTGTTTCCACAGAGCACATAATGACAGTGAGCTGCAGTCATGTGTGTTATTTCTACAGAGCACACAATGATAGTGAGCTGCACTCATGTGCGTTATTTCTACAGAGCACACAATGATAGTGAGCTGCAGTCATGTGCATTGTTTCTACAGAGCACACAATGATAGTGAGCTACAATCGTGCATTATTTCTGCAGAGTACACAATGATAGTGAGCTGCAGTCATGTGCATTATTTCTACAGAGCACACAATGATAGTGAGCTGCAGTCATGTGCATTATTTCTACAGAGCACACAATGATAGTGAGCTGCAGTCATGTGCGTTATTTCTACAGAGCACACAATGATAGTGAGCTGCAGTCATGTGCATTATTTCTACAGAGCACACAATGATAGTGAGCTTCAGTAATGTGCATTATTTCTTCAGAGCACACAGTAATAGTGAGCTACAGTCATGTGCGTTATTTCTACAGAGCACACAATGATAGTGAGCTGCAGTCATGTGCGTTATTTCTACAGAGCATACAATGATAGTGAGCTGCAGTAATGTGCATTATCTCTACAGAGCACACAATGATAGTGAGCTACAGTATTGTGCATTATTTCTACAGAGCACACAATGATAGTGAGCTGAAGTAATGTGCATTATCTCTACAGAGCACACAATGATAGTGAGCTGCAGTAATGTGCATTATCTCTACAGAGCACACAATATTAGTGATCTGCAGTTATCTGCGTTATTTCTACAGAGCACACAATGATAGTGAGCTACAGTCATGCATTTCTTCTACAGAGCTCACAATGATAGTGATCTGCAGTCATGTGCATTATTTCAACAGAGCACACAGTATTAGTGAGCTACAGTCATGTGCGTTATTTCTACAGAGCACCCAATGATAGTGTGCTGCTGTCATGTGCGTTATTTCTACAGAGCACACAATGATAGTGAGCTGCAGTCATGTGCATTATTTCTACAGAGCACACAATGATAGTGAGCTGCTGTCATGTGCATTATTTCTACAGAGCACACAATGATAGTGAGCTGCAGTAATATGCATTATCTCTACAGTGCACACAATGATAGTGAGCTACAATAATGTGCATTATTTATACAGAGCACACAATGATAGTGAGCTGCAGTAATGTGCATTATCTCTACAGAGCACACAATGATAGTGAGCTGCAGTAATGTGCATTATCTCTACAGAGCAAACAATATTAGTGATCTGCTGTTATGTGTTATTTCTACAGAGCACACAATGATAGTGAGCTGCTGTCATGTGTGGTATTTCTACAGAGCACACAATGATAGTGAGCTGCAGTAATGTGCATTATCTCTACAGAGCACACAATGATAGTGAGCTGCAGTCATGTGCATTGTTTTCTACAGAGCACACAATGATAGTGAGCTACAATCGTGCATTATTTCTGCAGAGCACACAATGATAGTGAGCTGCAGTCATGTGCATTGTTTCTACAGAGCACACAATGATAGTGAGCTGCAGTCATATGCATTATTTCTACAGAGCACACAATGATAGTAAGCTGCAGTCATGGGCATTATTTCTACATAGCACACAGTGATAGTGAGCTGCAGTCATGTGAATTGTTTCTACAGAGCACACAATGATAGTGAGCTGCAGTCATGTGCATTATTTCTGCAGAGCACACAATGATAGTGAGCTGCAGTCATGTGTGTTATTTCTACAGAGCACACAATGATAGTGAGCTGCAGTCATGTGCATTGTTTCTAAAGAGCACACAATGATAGTGAGCTACAGTCATGTGCATTATTTCTACAGAGCACACAATGATAGTGAGCTGCAGTCATGTGCGTTATTTCTACAGAGCACACAATGATAGTGAGCTGCAGTCATGTGCATTGTTTCTACAGAGCACACAATGATAGTGAGCTACAGTCGTGCATTATTTCTGCAGAGCAAACAATGACAGTGAGCTGCAGTAATGTGCATTGTTTCCACAGAGCACATAATGACAGTGAGCTGCAGTCATGTGTGTTATTTCTACAGAGCACACAATGATAGTGAGCTGCACTCATGTGCGTTATTTCTACAGAGCACACAATGATAGTGAGCTGCAGTCATGTGCATTGTTTCTACAGAGCACACAATGATAGTGAGCTACAATCGTGCATTATCTCTACAGAGCACACAATGATATGAGCTAAAGTAAAGTGCATTATTTCAACAGAGCACACAATGATAGTGAGCTGCAGTAATGGAATTATTTCTACAGAGCACACAGTGATAGTGAGCTGCAGTAATGTGCATTATCTCTACAGAGCACACAATATTAGTGATCTGCAGTTATGTGTGTTATTTCTATAGAGCACACAATGATTGTGAGCTACAGTCATGCATTTCTTCTACAGAGCACACAATGATAGTGATCTGCAGTCATGTGCATTATTTCTACAGAGCACACAATGATAGTGAGCTTCAGTAATGTGCATTATATCTACAGAGCACACAGTAATAGTGAGCTGCTGTCATGTGCGTTATTTCTACAGAGCACACAATGATAGTGAGCTGCAGTCATGTGCGTTATTTCTACAGAGCACTCAATGATAGTGAGCTGCAGTCATGTGCATTATTTCTACAGAGCACACAATGATAGTGAGCTGCAGTCATGTGCATTGTTTTCTACAGAGCACACAATGATAGTGAGCTACAATCGTGCATTATTTCTGCAGAGCACACAATGATAGTGAGCTGCAGTCATGTGCATTGTTTCTACAGAGCACACAATGATAGTGAGCTGCAGTCATATGCATTATTTCTACAGAGCACACAATGATAGTAAGCTGCAGTCATGGGCATTATTTCTACATAGCACACAGTGATAGTGAGCTGCAGTCATGTGAATTGTTTCTACAGAGCACACAATGATAGTGAGCTGCAGTCATGTGCATTATTTCTGCAGAGCACACAATGATAGTGAGCTGCAGTCATGTGTGTTATTTCTACAGAGCACACAATGATAGTGAGCTGCAGTCATGTGCATTGTTTCTAAAGAGCACACAATGATAGTGAGCTACAGTCATGTGCATTATTTCTACAGAGCACACAATGATAGTGAGCTGCAGTCATGTGCGTTATTTCTACAGAGCACACAATGATAGTGAGCTGCAGTCATGTGCATTGTTTCTACAGAGCACACAATGATAGTGAGCTACAGTCGTGCATTATTTCTGCAGAGCAAACAATGACAGTGAGCTGCAGTAATGTGCATTGTTTCCACAGAGCACATAATGTCAGTGAGCTGCAGTCATGTGTGTTATTTCTACAGAGCACACAATGATAGTGAGCTGCACTCATGTGCGTTATTTCTACAGAGCACACAATGATAGTGAGCTGCAGTCATGTGCATTGTTTCTACAGAGCACACAATGATAGTGAGCTACAATCGTGCATTATTTCTGCAGAGCACACAATGATAGTGAGCTGCAGTCATGTGCATTGTTTCTACAGATCACACAATGATAGTGAGCTGCAGTCATGTGCATTATTTCTACAGAGCACACAATGATAGTGAGCTGCAGTCATGTGCGTTATTTCTACAGAGCACACAATGATAGTGAGCTGCAGTCATGTGCATTATTTCTACAGAGCACACAATGATAGTGAGCTTCAGTAATGTGCATTATTTCTACAGAGCACACAGTAATAGTGAGCTACAGTCATGTGCGTTATTTCTACAGAGCACACAATGATAGTGAGCTGCAGTCATGTGCGTTATTTCTACAGAGCACACAATGATAGTGAGCTGCAGTAATGTGCATTATCTCTACAGAGCACACAATGATAGTGAGCTACAGTATTGTGCATTATTTCTACAGAGCACACAATGATAGTGAGCTGCAGTAATGTGCATTATCTCTACAGAGCACACAATGATAGTGAGCTGCAGTAATGTGCATTATCTCTACAGAGCACACAATATTAGTGATCTGCAGTTATCTGCGTTATTTCTACAGAGCACACAATGATAGTGAGCTACAGTCATGCATTTCTTCTACAGAGCTCACAATGATAGTGATCTGCAGTCATGTGCATTATTTCAACAGAGCACACAGTAATAGTGAGCTACAGTCATGTGCGTTATTTCTACAGAGCACCCAATGACAGTGTGCTGCTGTCATGTGCGTTATTTCTACAGAGCACACAAAGATAGTGAGCTGCAGTCATGTGCATTATTTCTACAGAGCACACAATGATAGTGAGCTGCTGTCATGTGCATTATTTCTACAGAGCACACAATGATAGTGAGCTACAGTCGTGCATTATTTCTGCAGAGCAAACAATGACAGTGAGCTGCAGTAATGTGCATTGTTTCCACAGAGCACATAATGACAGTGAGCTGCAGTCATGTGTGTTATTTCTACAGAGCACACAATGATAGTGAGCTGCACTCATGTGCGTTATTTCTACAGAGCACACAATGATAGTGAGCTGCAGTCATGTGCATTGTTTCTACAGAGCACACAATGATAGTGAGCTGCAGTCATGTGCATTGTTTCTACAGAGCACACAATGATAGTGAGCTACAATCGTGCATTATTTCTGCAGAGCACACAATGATAGTGAGCTGCAGTCATGTGCATTATTTCTACAGAGCACACAATGATAGTGAGCTGCAGTCATGTGCGTTATTTCTACAGAGCACACAATGATAGTGAGCTGCAGTCATGTGCGTTATTTCTACAGAGCACACAATGATAGTGAGCTGCAGTCATGTGCATTATTTCTACAGAGCACACAATGATAGTGAGCTTCAGTAATGTGCATTATTTCTTCAGAGCACACAGTAATAGTGAGCTACAGTCATGTGCGTTATTTCTACAGAGCACACAATGATAGTGAGCTGCAGTCATGTGCGTTATTTCTACAGAGCACACAATGATAGTGAGCTGCAGTAATGTGCATTATCTCTACAGAGCACACAATGATAGTGAGCTACAGTATTGTGCATTATTTCTACAGAGCACACAATGATAGTGAGCTGAAGTAATGTGCATTATCTCTACAGAGCACACAATGATAGTGAGCTGCAGTAATGTGCATTATCTCTACAGAGCACACAATATTAGTGATCTGCAGTTATCTGCGTTATTTCTACAGAGCACACAATGATAGTGAGCTACAGTCATGCATTTCTTCTACAGAGCTCACAATGATAGTGATCTGCAGTCATGTGCATTATTTCAACAGAGCACACAGTAATAGTGAGCTACAGTCATGTGCGTTATTTCTACAGAGCACCCAATGATAGTGTGCTGCTGTCATGTGCGTTATTTCTACAGAGCACACAATGATAGTGAGCTGCAGTCATGTGCATTATTTCTACAGAGCACACAATGATAGTGAGCTGCTGTCATGTGCATTATTTCTACAGAGCACACAATGATAGTGAGCTGCAGTAATATGCATTATCTCTACAGTGCACACAATGATAGTGAGCTACAATAATGTGCATTATTTATACAGAGCACACAATGATAGTGAGCTGCAGTAATGTGCATTATCTCTACAGAGCACACAATGATAGTGATCTGCAGTAATTTGCATTATCTCTACAGAACACACAATATTAGTGATCTGCAGTTATGTGTGTTATTTCTACAGAGCACACAATGATAGTGAGCTGCTGTCATGTGTGGTATTTCTACAGAGCACACAATGATAGTGAGCTGCAGTAATGTGCATTATCTCTACAGAGCACACAATGATAGTGAGCTGCAGTAATGTGCATTATCTCTACAGAGCACACAATGATATGAGCTAAAGTAAAGTGCATTATTTCAACAGAGCACACAATGATAGTGAGCTGCAGTAATGGCATTATTTCTGCAGAGCACACAGTGATAGTGAGCTGCAGTAATGTGCATTATCTCTACAGAGCACACAATATTAGTGATCTGCAGTTATGTGTGTTATTTCTATAGAGCACACAATGATTGTGAGCTACAGTCATGCATTTCTTCTACAGAGCACACAATGATAGTGATCTGCAGTCATGTGAATTATTTCTACAGAGCACACAATGACAGTGAGCTGCAGTCATGTGCGTTATTTCTACAGAGCACACAATGATAGTGAGCTGCACTCATGTGCGTTATTTCTACAGAGCACACAATGATAGTGAGCTGCAGTCATGTGCATTGTTTTCTACAGAGCACACAATGATAGTGAGCTACAAACGTGCATTATTTCTGCAGAGCACACAATGATAGTGAGCTGCAGTCATGTGCATTGTTTCTACAGAGCACACAATGATAGTGAGCTGCAGTCATATGCATTATTTCTACAGAGCACACAATGATAGTAAGCTGCTGTCATGGGCATTATTTCTACATAGCACACAGTGATAGTGAGCTGCAGTCATGTGAATTGTTTCTACAGAGCACACAATGATAGTGAGCTGCAGTAATGTGCATTGTTTCCACAGAGCACATAATGACAGTGAGCTGCAGTCATGTGTGTTATTTCTACAGAGCACACAATGATAGTGAGCTGCACTCATGTGCGTTATTTCTACAGAGCACACAATGATAGTGAGCTGCAGTCATGTGCATTGTTTCTACAGAGCACACAATGATAGTGAGCTACAATCGTGCATTATTTCTGCAGAGTACACAATGATAGTGAGCTGCAGTCATGTGCATTATTTCTACAGAGCACACAATGATAGTGAGCTGCAGTCATGTGCATTATTTCTACAGAGCACACAATGATAGTGAGCTGCAGTCATGTGCGTTATTTCTACAGAGCACACAATGATAGTGAGCTGCAGTCATGTGCATTATTTCTACAGAGCACACAATGATAGTGAGCTTCAGTAATGTGCATTATTTCTTCAGAGCACACAGTAATAGTGAGCTACAGTCATGTGCGTTATTTCTACAGAGCACACAATGATAGTGAGCTGCAGTCATGTGCGTTATTTCTACAGAGCATACAATGATAGTGAGCTGCAGTAATGTGCATTATCTCTACAGAGCACACAATGATAGTGAGCTACAGTATTGTGCATTATTTCTACAGAGCACACAATGATAGTGAGCTGAAGTAATGTGCATTATCTCTACAGAGCACACAATGATAGTGAGCTGCAGTAATGTGCATTATCTCTACAGAGCACACAATATTAGTGATCTGCAGTTATCTGCGTTATTTCTACAGAGCACACAATGATAGTGAGCTACAGTCATGCATTTCTTCTACAGAGCTCACAATGATAGTGATCTGCAGTCATGTGCATTATTTCAACAGAGCACACAGTATTAGTGAGCTACAGTCATGTGCGTTATTTCTACAGAGCACCCAATGATAGTGTGCTGCTGTCATGTGCGTTATTTCTACAGAGCACACAATGATAGTGAGCTGCAGTCATGTGCATTATTTCTACAGAGCACACAATGATAGTGAGCTGCTGTCATGTGCATTATTTCTACAGAGCACACAATGATAGTGAGCTACAGTAATATGCATTATCTCTACAGTGCACACAATGATAGTGAGCTACAATAATGTGCATTATTTATACAGAGCACACAATGATAGTGAGCTGCAGTAATGTGCATTATCTCTACAGAGCACACAATGATAGTGAGCTGCAGTAATGTGCATTATCTCTACAGAGCAAACAATATTAGTGATCTGCTGTTATGTGTTATTTCTACAGAGCACACAATGATAGTGAGCTGCTGTCATGTGTGGTATTTCTACAGAGCACACAATGATAGTGAGCTGCAGTAATGTGCATTATCTCTACAGAGCACACAATGATAGTGAGCTGCAGTCATGTGCATTGTTTTCTACAGAGCACACAATGATAGTGAGCTACAATCGTGCATTATTTCTGCAGAGCACACAATGATAGTGAGCTGCAGTCATGTGCATTGTTTCTACAGAGCACACAATGATAGTGAGCTGCAGTCATATGCATTATTTCTACAGAGCACACAATGATAGTAAGCTGCAGTCATGGGCATTATTTCTACATAGCACACAGTGATAGTGAGCTGCAGTCATGTGAATTGTTTCTACAGAGCACACAATGATAGTGAGCTGCAGTCATGTGCATTATTTCTGCAGAGCACACAATGATAGTGAGCTGCAGTCATGTGTGTTATTTCTACAGAGCACACAATGATAGTGAGCTGCAGTCATGTGCATTGTTTCTAAAGAGCACACAATGATAGTGAGCTACAGTCATGTGCATTATTTCTACAGAGCACACAATGATAGTGAGCTGCAGTCATGTGCGTTATTTCTACAGAGCACACAATGATAGTGAGCTGCAGTCATGTGCATTGTTTCTACAGAGCACACAATGATAGTGAGCTACAGTCGTGCATTATTTCTGCAGAGCAAACAATGACAGTGAGCTGCAGTAATGTGCATTGTTTCCACAGAGCACATAATGACAGTGAGCTGCAGTCATGTGTGTTATTTCTACAGAGCACACAATGATAGTGAGCTGCACTCATGTGCGTTATTTCTACAGAGCACACAATGATAGTGAGCTGCAGTCATGTGCATTGTTTCTACAGAGCACACAATGATAGTGAGCTACAATCGTGCATTATCTCTACAGAGCACACAATGATATGAGCTAAAGTAAAGTGCATTATTTCAACAGAGCACACAATGATAGTGAGCTGCAGTAATGGAATTATTTCTACAGAGCACACAGTGATAGTGAGCTGCAGTAATGTGCATTATCTCTACAGAGCACACAATATTAGTGATCTGCAGTTATGTGTGTTATTTCTATAGAGCACACAATGATTGTGAGCTACAGTCATGCATTTCTTCTACAGAGCACACAATGATAGTGATCTGCAGTCATGTGCATTATTTCTACAGAGCACACAATGATAGTGAGCTTCAGTAATGTGCATTATATCTACAGAGCACACAGTAATAGTGAGCTGCTGTCATGTGCGTTATTTCTACAGAGCACACAATGATAGTGAGCTGCAGTCATGTGCGTTATTTCTACAGAGCACTCAATGATAGTGAGCTGCAGTCATGTGCATTATTTCTACAGAGCACACAATGATAGTGAGCTGCAGTCATGTGCATTGTTTTCTACAGAGCACACAATGATAGTGAGCTACAATCGTGCATTATTTCTGCAGAGCACACAATGATAGTGAGCTGCAGTCATGTGCATTGTTTCTACAGAGCACACAATGATAGTGAGCTGCAGTCATATGCATTATTTCTACAGAGCACACAATGATAGTAAGCTGCAGTCATGGGCATTATTTCTACATAGCACACAGTGATAGTGAGCTGCAGTCATGTGAATTGTTTCTACAGAGCACACAATGATAGTGAGCTGCAGTCATGTGCATTATTTCTGCAGAGCACACAATGATAGTGAGCTGCAGTCATGTGTGTTATTTCTACAGAGCACACAATGATAGTGAGCTGCAGTCATGTGCATTGTTTCTAAAGAGCACACAATGATAGTGAGCTACAGTCATGTGCATTATTTCTACAGAGCACACAATGATAGTGAGCTGCAGTCATGTGCGTTATTTCTACAGAGCACACAATGATAGTGAGCTGCAGTCATGTGCATTGTTTCTACAGAGCACACAATGATAGTGAGCTACAGTCGTGCATTATTTCTGCAGAGCAAACAATGACAGTGAGCTGCAGTAATGTGCATTGTTTCCACAGAGCACATAATGTCAGTGAGCTGCAGTCATGTGTGTTATTTCTACAGAGCACACAATGATAGTGAGCTGCACTCATGTGCGTTATTTCTACAGAGCACACAATGATAGTGAGCTGCAGTCATGTGCATTGTTTCTACAGAGCACACAATGATAGTGAGCTACAATCGTGCATTATTTCTGCAGAGCACACAATGATAGTGAGCTGCAGTCATGTGCATTGTTTCTACAGATCACACAATGATAGTGAGCTGCAGTCATGTGCATTATTTCTACAGAGCACACAATGATAGTGAGCTGCAGTCATGTGCGTTATTTCTACAGAGCACACAATGATAGTGAGCTGCAGTCATGTGCATTATTTCTACAGAGCACACAATGATAGTGAGCTTCAGTAATGTGCATTATTTCTACAGAGCACACAGTAATAGTGAGCTACAGTCATGTGCGTTATTTCTACAGAGCACACAATGATAGTGAGCTGCAGTCATGTGCGTTATTTCTACAGAGCACACAATGATAGTGAGCTGCAGTAATGTGCATTATCTCTACAGAGCACACAATGATAGTGAGCTACAGTATTGTGCATTATTTCTACAGAGCACACAATGATAGTGAGCTGCAGTAATGTGCATTATCTCTACAGAGCACACAATGATAGTGAGCTGCAGTAATGTGCATTATCTCTACAGAGCACACAATATTAGTGATCTGCAGTTATCTGCGTTATTTCTACAGAGCACACAATGATAGTGAGCTACAGTCATGCATTTCTTCTACAGAGCTCACAATGATAGTGATCTGCAGTCATGTGCATTATTTCAACAGAGCACACAGTAATAGTGAGCTACAGTCATGTGCGTTATTTCTACAGAGCACCCAATGACAGTGTGCTGCTGTCATGTGCGTTATTTCTACAGAGCACACAAAGATAGTGAGCTGCAGTCATGTGCATTATTTCTACAGAGCACACAATGATAGTGAGCTGCTGTCATGTGCATTATTTCTACAGAGCACACAATGATAGTGAGCTACAGTCGTGCATTATTTCTGCAGAGCAAACAATGACAGTGAGCTGCAGTAATGTGCATTGTTTCCACAGAGCACATAATGACAGTGAGCTGCAGTCATGTGTGTTATTTCTACAGAGCACACAATGATAGTGAGCTGCACTCATGTGCGTTATTTCTACAGAGCACACAATGATAGTGAGCTGCAGTCATGTGCATTGTTTCTACAGAGCACACAATGATAGTGAGCTGCAGTCATGTGCATTGTTTCTACAGAGCACACAATGATAGTGAGCTACAATCGTGCATTATTTCTGCAGAGCACACAATGATAGTGAGCTGCAGTCATGTGCATTATTTCTACAGAGCACACAATGATAGTGAGCTGCAGTCATGTGCGTTATTTCTACAGAGCACACAATGATAGTGAGCTGCAGTCATGTGCGTTATTTCTACAGAGCACACAATGATAGTGAGCTGCAGTCATGTGCATTATTTCTACAGAGCACACAATGATAGTGAGCTTCAGTAATGTGCATTATTTCTTCAGAGCACACAGTAATAGTGAGCTACAGTCATGTGCGTTATTTCTACAGAGCACACAATGATAGTGAGCTGCAGTCATGTGCGTTATTTCTACAGAGCACACAATGATAGTGAGCTGCAGTAATGTGCATTATCTCTACAGAGCACACAATGATAGTGAGCTACAGTATTGTGCATTATTTCTACAGAGCACACAATGATAGTGAGCTGAAGTAATGTGCATTATCTCTACAGAGCACACAATGATAGTGAGCTGCAGTAATGTGCATTATCTCTACAGAGCACACAATATTAGTGATCTGCAGTTATCTGCGTTATTTCTACAGAGCACACAATGATAGTGAGCTACAGTCATGCATTTCTTCTACAGAGCTCACAATGATAGTGATCTGCAGTCATGTGCATTATTTCAACAGAGCACACAGTAATAGTGAGCTACAGTCATGTGCGTTATTTCTACAGAGCACCCAATGATAGTGTGCTGCTGTCATGTGCGTTATTTCTACAGAGCACACAATGATAGTGAGCTGCAGTAATGTGCATTATTTCTACAGAGCACACAATGATAGTGAGCTGCTGTCATGTGCATTATTTCTACAGAGCACACAATGATAGTGAGCTGCAGTAATATGCATTATCTCTACAGTGCACACAATGATAGTGAGCTACAATAATGTGCATTATTTATACAGAGCACACAATGATAGTGAGCTGCAGTAATGTGCATTATCTCTACAGAGCACACAATGATAGTGATCTGCAGTAATTTGCATTATCTCTACAGAACACACAATATTAGTGATCTGCAGTTATGTGTGTTATTTCTACAGAGCACACAATGATAGTGAGCTGCTGTCATGTGTGGTATTTCTACAGAGCACACAATGATAGTGAGCTGCAGTAATGTGCATTATCTCTACAGAGCACACAATGATAGTGAGCTGCAGTAATGTGCATTATCTCTACAGAGCACACAATGATATGAGCTAAAGTAAAGTGCATTATTTCAACAGAGCACACAATGATAGTGAGCTGCAGTAATGGCATTATTTCTGCAGAGCACACAGTGATAGTGAGCTGCAGTAATGTGCATTATCTCTACAGAGCACACAATATTAGTGATCTGCAGTTATGTGTGTTATTTCTATAGAGCACACAATGATTGTGAGCTACAGTCATGCATTTCTTCTACAGAGCACACAATGATAGTGATCTGCAGTCATGTGAATTATTTCTACAGAGCACACAATGATAGTGAGCTTCAGTAATGTGCATTATATCTACAGAGCACACAGTAATAGTGAGCTGCTGTCATGTGCGTTATTTCTACAGAGCACACAATGATAGTGAGCTGCAGTCATGTGCGTTATTTCTAAAGAGCACTCAATGATAGTGAGCTGCAGTCATGTGCATTATTTCTACAGAGCACACAATGATAGTGAGCTGCAGTAATGTGCATTATCTCTACAGAGCACACAATGATAGTGAGCTACAGTAATGTGCATTATTTCTACAGAGCACTCAATGATAGTGAGCTGCAGTAATGTGCATTATCTCTACAGAGCACACAATGATAGTGAGCTGCAGTAATATGCATTATCTCTACAGAGCACACAATATTAGTGATCTGCAGTTATGTGTGTTATTTCTACAGAGCACACAATGATAGTGAGCTACAGTCATGCATTTCTTCTACAGAGCACACAATGATAGTGATCTGCAGTCATGTGTGTTATTTCTACAGAGCACACAATGATAGTGAGCTACAGTAATGTGTATTATTTCTACAGAGCACACAATGATATTGAGCTGCAGTAATGTGCATTATC
The DNA here is from genome assembly GCA_031769625.1 of Taudactylus pleione. Classification (NCBI taxonomy): domain Eukaryota; kingdom Metazoa; phylum Chordata; class Amphibia; order Anura; family Myobatrachidae; genus Taudactylus; species Taudactylus pleione. Next base: position 233,499 of record JAUIMM010000513.1, on the reverse strand, counting down.
TCTACAGAGCACACAATATTAGTGATCTGCAGTTATGTGTGTTATTTCTACAGAGCACACAATGATAGTGAGCTACAGTCATGCATTTCTTCTACAGAGCACACAGAAAGAATGAGCTACAGTCTTGCATTGCTTCTGCAGAGATCACAGTAATAGTGAGCTACAGTCATGCAATACTTCTACAGAGCACAGAGTAATAGTGAGCTACAGTCGTGCATTACTTCTACAGTGCACACAGTAATAGTGGGCTACAGTTGTGCATTACTTCTACAGAGCACACAATGATAGTAAGCTGCAGTAATGTGCATTATTTCTACAGAGAACACAATGATAGTGAGCTGCAGTCATCTGCGTTATTTCTACAGAGCACACAATGATAGTAAGCTGCAGTAATATGCATTATTTCTACAGAGTACACAATGATAGTGAGCTGCAGTCATCTGCGTTATTTCTACAGAGCATACAATGATAGTGAGTTGCAGTCATGTGCATTATTTCTACAGAGCACACAATGATAGTGAGCTTCAGTAATGTGCATTATTTCTACAGTGCACACAGTAATAGTGAGCTACAGTCATGTGCGTTATTTCTACAGAGCACCCAATTATAGTAAGCTGCTGTCATGTGTGTTATTTCTACAGAGCACACAATGATAGTGAGCTGTAGTCATGTGCATTATTTCTACAGAGCACACAATGATAGTGAGCTGCAGTAATGTGCATTATCTCTACAGAGCACACAATGATAGTGAGCTGCAGTAATGTGCATTATCTCTACAGAGCACACAATATTAGTGATCTGCAGTTATGTGTGTTATTTCTACAGAGCACACAATGATAGTGAGCTACAGTCATGCATTTCTTCTACAGAGCACACAGAAAGAATGAGCTACAGTCTTGCATTGCTTCTGCAGAGAACACAGTAATAGTGAGCTACAGTCATGCAATACTTCTACAGAGCACACAGTAATAGTGAGCTACAGTCGTGCATTACTTCTACAGTGCACACAGTAATAGTGGGCTACAGTTGTGCATTACTTCTACAGAGCACACAATGAAAGTGAGCTGCAGTCATGTGCATTGTTTCTACAGAGCACACAATGATAGTGAGCTACAGTCATGCAATATTTTTGCAGAGCACACAATGATAGTGAGCTGCAGTCTTGTACATTGGTTCTAAAGAGCACACAATGATAGTGAGCTGCAGTCATGTGCATTGTTTCTACAGAGCACACAATGATAGTGAGCTGCAGTCATGTGCTTTATTTCTACAGAGCACACAATGATAGTGAGCTGCAGTCATGGGCGTTATTTCTACATAGCACAAAATGATAGTGAGCTGCAGTCATGTGCATTGTTTCTACAGAGCACACAATGATAGTGAGCTGCAGTCATGTGCATTATTTCTGCAGTGCACACAATGATAGTGAGCTGCAGTCTTGTGCGTTATTTCTACAGAGCACACAATGATAGTGATTTACAGTCATGTTCATTATTTCTACAGAGCACACCATGATAGTGAGCTGCAGTCATGTGCGTTATATCTACAGAGCACACAATGATATTGAGCTGCAGTCATGTGCATTGTTTCTACAGAGCACACAATGATAATGATTACAGTCGTGCATTATTTCTGCAGAGTACACAATGACAGTGAGCTGCAGTAATGTGCATTGTTTCCACAGAGCACACAATGACAGTGAGCTGCAGTCATGTGCGTTATTTCTACAGAGCACACAATGATAGTGAGCTGCACTCATGTGCGTTATTTCTACAGAGCACACAATGATAGTGAGCTGCAGTCATGTGCATTGTTTTCTACAGAGCACACAATGATAGTGAGCTACAATCGTGCATTATTTCTGCAGAGCACACAATGATAGTGAGCTGCAGTCATATGCATTGTTTCTACAGAGCACACAATGATAGTGAGCTGCAGTCATATGCATTATTTCTACAGAGCACACAATGATAGTAAGCTGCAGTCATGGGCATTATTTCTACATAGCACACAATGATAGTTAGCTGCAGTCATGTGAATTGTTTCTACAGAGCACACAATTATAGTGAGCTGCAGTCATGTGCATTATTTCTGCAGAGGACACAATGATAGTGAGCTGCAGTCATGTGTGTTATTTCTACAGAGCACACAATGATAGTGAGCTGCAGTCATGTGCATTGTTTCTAAAGAGCACACAATGATAGTGAGCTACAGTCATGTGCATTATTTCTACAGAGCACACAATGATAGTGAGCTGCAGTCATGTGCATTATTTCTACAGAGCACACAATGATAGTGAGCTGCAGTCATGTGCATTGTTTCTACAGAGCACACAATGATAGTGAGCTACAGTCGTGCATTATTTCTGGAGAGCAAACAATGACAGTGAGCTGCAGTAATGTGCATTGTTTCCACAGAGCACATAATGACAGTGAGCTGCAGTCATGTGTGTTATTTCTACAGAGCACACAATGATAGTGAGCTGCACTCATGTGCGTTATTTCTACAGAGCACACAATGATAGTGAGCTGCAGTCATGTGCATTGTTTCTACAGAGCACACAATGATAGTGAGCTACAATCGTGCATTATTTCTGCAGAGCACACAATGATAGTGAGCTGCAGTCATGTGCATTGTTTCTACAGAGCACACAATGATAGTGAGCTGCAGTCATGTGCATTATTTCTACAGAGCACACAATGATAGTGAGCTGCAGTCATGTGCGTTATTTCTACAGAGCACACAATGATAGTGAGCTGCAGTCATGTGCATTGTTTCTACAGAGCACACAATGATAGTGAGCTTCAGTAATGTGCATTATGTCTACAGAGCACACAGTAATAGTGAGCTACAGTCATGTGCGTTATTTCTACAGAGCACACAATGATAGTGAGCTGCAGTCATGTGCGTTATTTCTACAGAGCACACAATGATAGTGAGCTGCAGTAATGTGCATTATCTCTACAGAGCACACAATGATAGTGAGCTACAGTATTGTGCATTATTTCTACAGAGCACATAATGATAGTGAGCTGCAGTAATGTGCATTATCTCTACAGAGCACACAATATTAGTGATCTGCAGTTATCTGCGTTATTTCTACAGAGCACACAATGATAGTGAGCTACAGTCATGCATTTCTTCTACAGAGCTCACAATGATAGTGATCTGCAGTCATGTGCATTATTTCAACAGGGCACACAGTAATAGTGAGCTACAGTCATGTGCGTTATTTCTACAGAGCACCCAATGATAGTGTGCTGCTGTCATGTGCGTTATTTCTACAGAGCACACAATGATAGTGAGCTGCAGTCATGTGCATTATTTCTACAGAGCACACAATGATAATGAGCTGCTGTCATGTGCATTATTTCTACAGAGCACACAATGATAGTGAGCTGCAGTAATATGCATTATCTCTACAGAGCACACAATGATAGTGAGCTACAATAATGTGCATTATTTATACAGAGCACACAATGATAGTGAGCTGCAGTAATGTGCATTATCTCTACAGAGCACACAATGATAGTGAGCTGCAGTAATGTGCATTATCTCTACAGAGCACACAATATTAGTGATCTGCAGTTATGTGTGTTATTTCTACAGAGCACACAATGATAGTTAGCTACAGTCATGCATTTCTTCTACAGAGCACACAATGATAGTGATCTGCAGTCATGTGTGTTATTTCTACAGAGCACACAATGATAGTGAGCTACAGTAATGTGCATTATTTCTACAGAGCACACAATGATATTGAGCTGCAGTAATGTGCATTATTTCTACAGAGTACACAATGATAGTGAGCTGCAGTCATCTGCGTTATTTCTACAGAGCACACAATGATAGTGAGTTGCAGTCATGTACATTATTTCTACAGAGCACACAATGATAGTGAGCTACAGTAATGTGCATTATCTCTACAGAGCACACAATGTTAGTGATCTGCAATCATGTGTGTTATTTCTACAGAGCACACAATGATAGTGAGCTACAGTCATGCATTTCTTCTACAGAGCACTCAGAAAGAATGAGCTACAGTCTTACATTACTTCTACAGAGCACACATTAATAGTGAGCTACAGTCATGCATTACTTCTACAGAGCACACAGTAATAGTGAGCTACAGTTGTGCATTACTTCTACAGAAGCAATCACATTACATTGCAGTGTGCCCATATCTCACATCACCAAATACATTTATTACAATTAGGGATGAGTGGGTTCGGATTTCTGAAATCCGAACCCCCCCAAGCCCCCCCGATCCGAGTCGTATCCGAGTCAGGCTCAACTTTTCCCGCCTGACTCGGATCTGAAATCGAGGCAAAACATCATCATCCCGCCTTCCGGATCTCACGGGTTTTGGATTCTATAAAAGGTCCCCGCTTCGGCGTCATTTCTCACTCCGGCTGTGGACAGTGAACAGGGAAGATGGGAGCTATTGCTGGCTGGGCTGTGTTGTGCTGCTGTTGTCCATAGGGGCTGTGACCACTCAGTCCATAGGGGCTGACTGGGCTGTGTTGTGCTGCTGTTGTCCATTGTAGCTGACTGGGCTGTGTTGCGCTGCTGTCATAGGGGCTGGTTGGGCTGTGTTGTGCAGTCAGTTGCAGTTATAGGGGTGTCAACTCCAAAGTCTATAGGAGCTGGCTGGACTGTGTTGTGCAGTGTCCCATAAAGGCTGTAGTCCTAGAGGGGTGCTGTAGTGTTGTCCAGAGGGTGATCTGTGCATCAGGGGTGCTCCCCCAAAGTGCACTCCAAAAAAAATTATTATTTTTTTCTGTGTTTGTGAATTGTGTGCGCAGTAGCCGCACGTGCATCAACAAAGTAACGCCAACCGTGCGCCTGTGTCATAAGTAAAGGGCCGGCTGGCTTGACCGTTAAAGGGTGCTGTAACCCCCAAAGTGCACTCCAAAAAAAAATATATTTTTTTTGTTTGTTAATTGTGAGCGCAGTAGCCGCACGTGCATCAACAAAGTAGCGCTAAGCGTGCGCCTGTGTCATAAGTAACGGTCTGGCTGGCTCGTCTGTTGAAGGGTGGTGTAACCCCCAAAGTGCACTCCAAACAAAATAAAAAATAATTTTCTGTGTTTGTGAATTGTGTGCACTGTGGCCGCACGTGCATCAACAAAGTAGCGCCAAGCAAGCGCCTGTGTCATAAGTAAAGGGCCGGTTGGCTCGTCCATTAAAGGGTGCTGTAACCCCAAAGTGCACTCCAAAAAATATCTATTTTTTTCTGTGTTTGTGTATTGTGTGCACTGTACGTGCATCCTCAAAGCAGCAGCGCCAAGCGTGCGTCTGTCTTTTAAAGGGTGGTGTAACCCCCAAAGTGCACTCCAACAAAAATAAAACATTTTCTTCTGAGTTTGTTAATTGTCTGCACTGTACGTGCATCCTCAAAGCAGCAGCGCCAAGTGTGCGTCTGTCTGTTAAAGGGTGGTGTGTTCTCCACAAAAAATAAAAAAATCTTTTTTTTCTGTCTTTGTGAATTATGTGCACTGTAGTTGCACGTGCATCAACAAAGGAGCAGCGCCAAGCGTGCGCCTATGTCCCATAAGTAAAGACCCGGCTCGCTCATTTCTAAAAGGGTGGTGTAACCCACAAAGTGCACTAGTCTCCAACAAAAATGAAAAATTATTTTATGTGTTTGTGTGCACCTTAGCCGCACGTATATATCAATATAACATAAATGGAGGACCAAACTTTCTCCGATAAAAATAAAATAGGGAAAGAACAAGAACCACTTCCTCCTAGTGCTGAAGCTGCTGCCACTAGTCATGACATAGACGATAACATGCCATCAACGTCGTCTGCCAAGGCCGATGCCCAATGTCATAGTAGAGGGCACATACAATCCCAAATGACAAAGTTCAGGAAAATAACCTTAAAAAAAACATTTAAATCATCTGAGAAGAAACGTAAACTTGCCAATATGCCATTTACGACACTGAGCGGCAGGTAACAGCTAAGGTCTTTCCCTATGGTCATGACTAGTGGTTCAGCTTCACATGACGATGGAAGCCCTCCTCCTGCTAAAAGAATCAAACAAGTTAAGCTGGCAAAAGCACAGCAAAGAACTGTGCGTTCTAAGAAGATATCACAAATCCCCAAGGAGAGTCCAAGTGTGGTGGTGGTTGCGATGCCTGACCTTCCCAGCACTGGACGGGAAGAGGTGGCTCTTTCTACCATTTGCACGCCCCCTGCAAGTGCTGAATGTAGCACCCCCAGTCCACTTGCTGATATGCAAATTGAAGATGTCACTGTTGAAGTACAACAGGGTGAGGATACTGGTGTAGCTGGCACTGAGGAGGAAGTTGGCGAGGAGGATTCTGATGGTGATGTGGTTTGTTTAAGTCAGGCTCCGGAGGAGACAGTTGTTGTCCGTGGGATGAAAAAGTCCATCACTGTCATGCCTGGGCAGAAGACCAAACATTCCACCTCTTTAGTCTGGCAATATGGTACATATGGCAACTGTCTTGCCATATGTACCATATGTAAAGGTGAAATAAGTAGCAGTAGGGACGTTAAACACCTAGGAACATCCTCCCTTATACGTCACCTGCAGCGCATTCATAAAAAGTTACTGTCAAGTTCAGAAACTTTGGCTAAGACCGTAAGCAGTCCAGGGACACCTAAATCCCTTTGTCCTGTTGTATCCAAGCGCCTGCAAACCACACCGTCAACTCCCTCCTTGTCAATTTCCTCCTTAGTCAGGATCGGAAGTAGTCCTGCAGGCCATGTCTCTGGCATGATTGACTCTCCTATCCGGGATTCCTCCGGAGGATCCTGCATTGCTACGCCTACTGCTGCCACTGCTGCTGTTGCTGCTGGGAGTCGTTCATCATCCCAGAGAGGAAGTAGGAACACCACTACTTTTACTAAACAATTGACCCTCCAACAGTCCTTAGCGAGGAGGATGAAGTACGACAGCAGTCATCCTGAAGCAAAACGTATAACTGAGGCCTTGACTGCTATGTTGGTGTTAGACGTGCGTCCGGTATCCGCCTTTAGTTCAGTGGGATTTAGACAATTGATGGAGGTAGTTTGTCCCCGGTTCCAAATCCCGTCTAGATTCCACTTCACTAGGCAGGTGATACCGAGACTGTACAGAAACGTCAGAAAAAGTGTCCTCAGTGTCCTGAAAAATGTGATTGTACCCAATGTCCTCTTAACCACGGACATGTGGACAAGTGGAACAGGGCAGACTAAGGACTATATGACTGTGACAGCCCACTGGGTAGATGTATCACCTTACGCAGCAACAACAGCAGCGTCACCAGTAGCAGCATCTCAGAAATGCCAGCTCATTCCAAGGCAGGCTACGCTGTGTATCACCGGGTTCAGTAAGAGGCACACCACTGACAACCTCTTAGAGAAACTGAGGGAAATCATCGCCCAGTGGCTTACCCCACTTAGACTCTCCTGGGGATTTGTGATATCTGACAACGCCACCAATATTGTGCTGGCATTACATCTGGGCAAATTCCAGCACGTCCCATGTTTTGCTCACACAATAAATTTGGTGGTGCAAAATTTTCTGAAAAGCGACAGGGGCGTGCAGGAGACGCTTTGGGTGGCCCGAAAAATTTCTGGCTACTTTTGCCATTCAGCGACTGCGTGCCGAAGACTTGAGCGCCAGCAAACACTCTTGAACCTGCCCCGCCAACACCTGAAGCAAGAGGTTGTGATGCAGTGGAACTCAACCCTCTATATGCTTCAGAGGATGGAGGAGCAGCAAAAGGCCATTCAAGCCTATACATCCACCTATGACATAGGCAAAGGAGGGGGTATGCACCTGACTCAAGCGCAGTGGAGAATGATTTCCATGTTGTGCAAGGTTCTCCAGCCCTTCGAACTTGCAACACATGAAGTCAGTTCAGACACTGCCAGCTTGAGTCAGGACATTCCCCTCATCAGGCTTTTGCAGAAACAGCTGGAGAAAGTGGAGGAGGAGCTAAGATGGAGCAATTCCGCTCGGCATGTGGGACTTGTGGATGAAGCCCTTCATTCGCTTTGCCAGGATTCCAGGGTGGTCAATCTGTTGAAATCAGACCACTACATTTTGGCCACCATGCTCGATCCTAGGTTTAAAGCCTATGTGGTGTCTCTCTTTCCGGCCGACACAAGCCTGCAGAGGTGCAAAGACCTGCTGGTGAAAACACTGCCAGCTGAAGTGGAACGTGACACGTCAACAGCTCCTTCTTCATTTTCTCCCGCAACTAGGGCTGCCAGGAAAAAACTTAGGTATCCTAAGCAACCTGCTGGCGGTGATGCAGGGCAGGCAGGACCAAGTTTGGACATCTGGTCCGGACTGAAGGACCTGGCAACAATTTCTGACATGTCTACTGTCGTCACTGCATATGATACTGTCACCATTGACAGAAAGGTGGAGGATTACATCGGTGATGTCAGACAGTCAGTACCTGTACTGGCAGGAAAAAGAGGCCATTTGGAGGCCCCTGTACAAACTGGCTCTATTTTACCTGAGTTGCTCCCCCTCCAGTGTGTACTCCGAAAGAGTGTTTAATGCAGCCGGGAACCTTGTCAGCGAAAGGCGTAGGCGGTTGCTTCCACAAAATGTGGAGAAGATGATGTTCATAAAAATGAATTATCAACTCTTCCAGGGAGACCAGCCTCCAGAACGTACAGAGGGACCTGTGGTGGTGGATTCCAGCGGGGATGAATTAATACTCTGTTAGGATGAGGATGTACACAACACTGAAGAGTGTGAGGAATCGGTGGATGAGGAGGATGAGGACGACATCTTGCCTCCGTAGAGCCAGTTTGTGCAGGGACAGATTAATGGGGGCCCAAACGAAGCAATCATTTCAGCCACAGTCGTGTGGCAGACCCTGGCGCTGAAATGATTGGTTTGTTAAAGTGTGCATGTCCTGTTTATACAACATAAGGGTGGGTGGGTGGGAGGGCCCAAGGACAATTCCATCTTGCACCTCTTTTTTTTCTTTGCATTATGTACTGTTTGGGGCCTAGTTTTCAAACTGCCACTGCAGTGTCACTCCTAGATGGACCACGTATTTGTGCTGCCCACTCGTGTCGCTTAGCATAGTCATCCAGCTACCTCGGTGCAACTTTTTAGACATAAAAACACTATTGTGAGGTGTGAGGTGTTCAGAATCGACTGGAAATGAGTGGAAATTAAGGTTATTGAGGTTAGTAATAGCATAGGAGCAGAAAAACCCACAAATTCTGTGATTTTAGCTGTTTTTATGCTTTTTTTAAAAAAAAATACAGATCCAAAACACAAAACCCAGAACCCAAAACACGGAAGGGTGGTTTTGGCAAAACCAATCCAGATCCAAAACACGAAGAAAGATCCAGATCCAAAACAAAAACGCAAAACACGAAAAGTGGCCGGTGCACACCCCTAATTACAATGAACAAGTAAGGGCCCCATACCACACAGATTTGTATAGGAAACAACACCCCAGCCGGCTATTATACTCTGATAACAGAAGAGACACCATTAACATAGAGTGTAATAACTCACAGCTCCAAGAGCTAAAGAAAGAACTCAAGCAGCGGGGTCAGATCAGAAATGGGGCAGATGGAGCTCTAGCTCCAGGCCTCTACAAAAAAATAGTCCCATCATCACAGCAGCATGATGGTGACCAGCTGCCTACCAGGGACTAAAGCTGCAAACACACAACGATTTTTTGAATGATTATCGTTAAACGATATCGTTTAACAATAATCGTTTGAAAAAATCGTTCACTTTCTGAGTCAAATGATGAACGATAATTGTTCATGCGCGTTCATGTTTGTAGTTTGTAGTTCAGTCAGACTTGTCAACTCAACGATTTTCATTAAGGGAATATGCAAAAATCGTTTGTAGTTCAAATAAATCGTTCATTACACTTTAAAAAATCTGACAGATAATCTGACAGAAAATCAATCGTTGGTAAGAAAATCATTGTATGTGTATGCAGCTTTAGTCTATAAATCCTAAGTATTAAATGTTTTCTACTTTAATCACAAAATGATGAATATTTTCTTTTTTTTAATGTATTTAGTACTTGTCACAGTTCATGCCCCTCTCAGTATAGGCCCTTGAACATATCCAGACAAGACCCATGTGACCTTAATCCAGGCCTGACAAGCAGTTATATATTAATGCTAATTTTATCTATAGAATAATAGACGGTGGTTTGTCCTATCTCAATCATGTACTGTGAGAGAGGGAGGCGCATGTCTGCAGGATCCTACAGCAATGATGGAGGCGGGATAAATCACCAAGAGAGGAGAGGCCGGCTATGGGGGTACGTATAGCATAGTAGAGTGTAAGCAGAGACAGGATGATGACAGGGCAGGGCGGAGGTGGATACGGAAATGGAACCACAACTACTAGAGAATGTAGTCAGCATTCCCATCATGCCAGCTCCAGAATCCTGAAAACTGACATCCAGGCAGTGAGTATTAGGGTTAGGGTTGGGCACTAAGGGGAGGGTTAGGGTTAGGCTGTGGGAGGAAGGGGTTAGTATTATGCTGTGGAGGGAGGGTTAGGCTTCGGGAGGGGAGGGTGAGGGTTAGGCTGTGGGCGGGTTAGGGTTAGGCTGCAGGTGAGGAGGGTTAGGCTGCAGGTGAGGAGGGTGAGGCTGCAGGTGAGGAGGGTGAGGCTGCAGGTGAGGATGGTTAGGCTGCTTTAGGCTTCGGGAGGGGGGGTGAGATCTAGGCTGTAGGAAGGAAGGGTTAGAGGGAGGGTTAGGCTTTGGGAAGGGAGGGTGAGGGTTAGGCTGCAGGAGGGTTAGGCTGTGGACGGGTTAGGGTTACGCTGCGGGGCGGGGGGTTAGGCTGCTTTAGGCTTCGGGAGGGAGGTGAGAGTTAGGCTGCAGGAAGGAAGGGTTAGAGGGAGGGTTAGGCTACAAGGGGGAGGGTTAGGCTTCGGGAGGGGAAAGTCAGGGTCTGGCTGCAATAGGAGAGGGTTAGGGCGAGGTGGGAAAAGGTGGTTTGTGGGAGGGGGAGGGTTAGGCTATCGGGGGAGGGTTTAGGGTTAGGCTGCTGGAGGAGGGATAGGCTGCGGGAAAGGTGGGTTAGGCTAAGGTTAGGATACTTGCCAAATTCTGTCCGGATTCCTACTGTTGGCATCCTGAACGATCCTGTACCCAACTCACTTCTAGTAAGTGTATAATCTGGATAGCAAGGTCTCTTTAATGTAAAGATTATTGTAGTGACTGTAAATCAGAACAAGAACACGCCCATGTATTTATGTAAAGCTTGCCAAGCACACGCCCATGTATTTATGTAAAGCTTGCCGAGCACACGCCCATGTGTTTATGTAAAGCTTGCCAAACACACGCCCATGGGTTTATGTAAAGCTTGCCGAGCACACACCCATGTGTTTATGTAAAGCTTTCCAAGCACACGCCCATGGGTTTATGTAAAGCTTGCCAAGCACATGCCCATGTGTTTATGTAAAGATTGCCAAGCACACGCCCATGTGTTTATGTAAAGCTTGCCAAGCACACGCCCATGTATTTATGTAAAGCTTGCCAAGCACACGCCCATGTGTTTATGTAAAGCTTGCCAAGCACACGCCCATGTATTTATGTAAAGCTTGCCAAGCACACGCCCATGTGTTTATATAAAGCTTGCCAAGCACACGCCCATGTATTTATGTAAAGCTTGCCGAGCACACGCCCATGTGTTTATGTAAAGCTTGCCAAGCACACGCCCATGTGTTTATATAAAGCTTGCCAAGCACACGCCCATGTATTTATGTAAATCTTGCCAAGCACACGCCCATGTGTTTATGTAAAGCTTGCCAAGCACACGCCCATTTATTTATGTAAAGCTTGCCAAGCACATGCCCATGTGTTTATATAAAGCTTGCCAAGCACACGCCCATGTATTTATGTAAAGCTTGCCAAGCACACGCCCATGTATTTATGTAAAGCTTGCCGAGCACACGCCCATGTGTTTATGTAAAGCTTGCCAAGCACACGCCCATGTGTTTATGTAAAGCTTGCCAAGCACACGCCCATGTGTTTATGTAAAGCTTGCCAAGCACACACCCATGGGTTTATGTAAAGCTTGCCAAGCACACGCCCATGTATTTATGTAAAGCTTGCCGAGCACACGCCCATGTGTTTATGTAAAGCTTGCCGAGCACACGCCCATGTGTTTATGTAAAGCTTGCCGAGCACACGCCCATGTATTTATGTAAAGCTTGCCAAGCACACGCCCATGTGTTTATGTAAAGCTTGCCGAGCACACGCCCATGTGTTTATGTAAAGCTTGCCGAGCACACGCCCATGTGTTTATGTAAAGCTTGCCAAGCACACGCCCATGTGTTTATGTAAAGCTTGCCGAGCACACGCCCATGTGTTTATGTAAAGCTTGCCGAGCACACGCCCATGTGTTTATGTAAAGCTTGCCGAGCACACGCCCATGTGTTTATGTAAAGCTTGCCGAGCACACGCCCATGTGTTTATGTAAAGCTTGCCGAGCACACGCCCATGTGTTTATGTAAAGCTTGCCAAGCACACGCCCATGTGTTTATGTAAAGCTTGCCGAGCACACGCCCATGTGTTTATGTAAAGCTTGCCGAGCACACGCCCATGTGTTTATGTAAAGCTTGCCGAGCACATGACAATTCTTTCACCCATTGTGATCATCTCTGATCAGAATGATCACATGCCCTCCTCACAATGATTGCCTAGGGCATGATAAAGTGAATGGGAACTGATATGCATGGAAAGCAATTGCTACTGGCTGATGAACCAGCGTGTATGGGCATCGCCAGGCTGATAACATGAGACCCATCGAGATCTGTTCACCCTGCCTCCCAAATTGGACCATATACAGGCGCTGCCAAGTTACCCAACCGCTGGCCATGGGGACAGATTCTCCAACTTTAAAACTCCAAGAAAACTGTACTTGTTGCACTTATAATTAAACCGATCTGTCTTCGGGTTATTTTTTTTCTGTTCCTTACTTTGTGATTTATCATCCAGCCCAATATACAATTAAACACCAATAACCGCATGTGACAACTCGCACCAGAAACTCCCTAAGTTATGGCTTTTCATCATTCTAATTACAAACATGACTAAGTAGACACATTTCCAGGTAATTTATTAGAAGAGAATAACGGTGTCAGCAGCTGAATTTAGAGATATCTAAAAATGTTTTAACTCTCTTCCTTATCCCCCTGGAACAGAATTTTGTGATGTGTAAAACATTTAATTGTTTCCCTTTTTTTTTTTTTTTTTTCCAATCAACGTTTCATTGACAGGAAGAGAAACATGAAATTATTGTGCAGAAGATGTTTCTTTTTTTATTTGTTATAAAATTGCAGTTCTGTTCCTGTGCCATCAGCCATTTACTAACTGACAAGGGAGAGAGTTTACATCCCATAAATATGTCATTAAACTGCGATTTGACATGGTATTTGCAGATATAGATGAATGCAATGACAACAAGTGCGGAGCCCACGCTCGGTGTGACAATGCGTCCGGAGGGTACAGTTGCTCGTGCCTGCAGGGCTATCAGGCGTCCTCAGGAAGCTTGGTCTTTACACCAAACGATGGGACTTACTGTCAAGGTAAGTTGTTCTGGGGATATTAATGCATATTTTGAAGTCATTTTAATGAGTACATCACGTTTACAAAGGAAGGATTTACCTGCAGGTTACATTTAATATAATTACATTTATAGAACATAATAGGTGACAAAAATGTATTATTGCAATTCGCAATATAGTTTTAATTTTATTAAAATGGGGACAAAAACTTTTCTGTAAAAAAAAAAGTGCATATACAGTATATATGTATATATATATACATATATATATATATATATATAAGACTATTTCAGAAAGATAATGTTGTTGGTAAGTGACATACTGTACTGTACCAGGTATGGGGTAGGCATCCGTAAAACCTCAAATATGTTGTAATCATTCTTCCCGGTAGAGTGATTGGAATATATTTGAGGTTTTACAGATGCCTATTGTCAGACAGGGCAAATACTCAGGGCCTGATTCAGAGCCGCTCGTAAGCGGCCGCTCGTTCGCTATGAGCGATGTTCGCACATCTGCGCATGCATATGGGTCGTAATGCGCATGCGCCAACCAGTCATTGCTGTCGGAAATCGAGTGCGAGTGCCTGCTAATTTGAGTGACAGGATGAGGCGTTTGTGGGTGGTAACAGGGGAAGGTGCTTGAAAACGGGGAGTGGTGATCCGAACGCAGGCGTGCCAAACGGTCAAAACGGGCGTTTTAAGGGTGTGCATAATTAACAAAGCAGCGTCATCGACCACGTCACTTGGTTGTTTCTTAGCCTGAACTGTTCGCATGATTGCGGTAGGAAAATCCAACCACAAGCACTGCGAGCAGTTCAGACGCCTTTCGATGTACTCGATTAATCAAATAAATAGCGGAGATGACGTAGGATGCGAGCGGTCAGGGGGCGTCTTTACAAAATAGCGAGCGCATGTTTCGTTCACTCGCTCAGACATAGAGGCGTCAACAGACCGCAAAGAGCGAGCGCTCAATTTAAATAGCCGGACCCTTTTTCTGACCGAGCGAGCGCAAATAGCGTCCGGCTCTGAATCAGGCCCACAGTCCCAAGCTCAACCCTAACTCTTGTACTGTAGCTGTTCCCCCCACTACTTCTTTCTATGACTCCTTTCTCCAAACCCAGCACCATGGGCCCACCTCTCCTTGGGGCTCAGTCATCATTGCTTAAAGTAGGTGAAAAGATAGAGTTTCACCTACTTTTGAAGAGATGAAGTAACGGAGTCAGGGGTCTATTCAGCATTGATTTATTTTTATACTTAAAAAATACGGAAACTATGATTTCCGTATTTTCTTTGTAAATCCCTTATTCAGCAATGGGTTCATGGAGAAGATAACGTAATTATCTTCTCCACTAATTCCCATCTCGCTGAGTACCGCACTGTAGGGATCAACCATTGATCTCTACAGTGCTTTAACGCTTTTTGCTATTCAGTATAGCAAAAAGTGTTACATCACTCGATAAATCATTACTTTATATAACATCATTCCAGAATGGCGTTATATGAAGAAAATGCCTTAAATTTCCTGAAAACTTGTAAGCCCCCCAATCTCCGTCTCTGCTTCCCGGTGATCTGCGGCAGGTGAGGCCAATTAGAACCTATTAAACCTGCCGAAAGTGATTGACATGTGTATACAGGCTTTATATTAGCCTGTATACATGTATATTTATGTGCTATTATGTGCTCGTTCAGTGCAGGCTCATCACACAACTGCACAAACGACTGCACGATTACAACGGCGTAATCGTGCATTCGTTTTCAGATCTGGTAGTGGATACCCCCCTTTACAGTACAATACAATGTAGGACATGGTTTATACACTTAGCTGCATTAGGGATCATAATACTCACATAAGCAGCAGGGAGTCAGCAACCGAGTGATCGGTGCCTTTGTGGGGAGTGAGGAGTAGGTGAAAGTATACAGTAAGTGAGGGAGAAGCACAAGAGGGTGGAGGGCCCTGCTCGTGAGAGCTTATATTCTAATGGGGAGGGGCAGACAAATAGGGGTGACACAGATCGGGAGGGGCAGACAAACAGGGGTGACACAGATGGGGAGGGGCAGACAAACAGGGGTGACACAGATGGGGAGGGGCCGACAGACAGGGGTGACACAGATGGGGAGGGGCAGACAGACAGGGGTGACACAGATGGGGAGGGGCAGACAAACAGGGGTGACACAGATGGGGAGGGGCAGACAAACAGGGGTGACACAGATGGGGAGGGGCAGACAAACAGGGGTGACACAGATGGGGAGGGGCAGATGACACAGATGGGATACAGAGGGGGGAGGGAGCATGTAGCAGCGGTTACGATGAGAGCTAGAAGCCTATAATGATGTAGTGGGTCTGCAAATATATAAATGTGACCAGGACCTTTGTGATGCAACTACGTCCAAATAGGGGCGATGGTGCCATAATAAAAAGACAATTTCCGTGTGATTCACCTCAGCAATTTCCCACATTTTATCAGGGGCCATTTGTGTTCGAACTAAAAACAGCAGCGTCTGTAACATGTCATCGAGGTTTGCAAAGTGCCCACATATGCCCTATGAGATTATTTTCACACTAGGGAGGTGTAACCTTAATGTGTTTTTTATGATGATTATTTAGCAGTACACACAGAAATGAAATAACAGAGTAGGTCTGATGCAGAGGTGACTGCACAACGGGGTTGCGGAGCTTATTTTTGCTCTGCACAATCTGGAACCGAGCAAATACAGGTGATGGAAACTCGGACGGATTTCAGTAGCATCGGCGCTTGCGACTGGGGAGGCGTACCTGGGCTGTAACGTGGCGTTCTCACATGCACAATGATCAGTCGCCATAATAACAGATGTGAAGTCTGTGCAACGTTGTACGTGAGTGTAAACACGGTGAATCTTTTTCACCACATACAGGCAGGTGCAAGAGTGCCCTGGTGATGATCACTAGTGGAAATCCAAGGATACCAGTAGTGACAGGCGTACCGCAGGATGCGCACAGCGCCGCATACGTCCATTTTTACCCATGCCAACAATGGGGGAGCATATACTCGTTTGCGTTTAACTGTGCATAGGGTCCAATATATCACAATAATGATGGTTACGGTAACTCTTGTATGATGTCATCTAAAGGTCTGAGTCCCCCATTTTCCAGTGACATAGATTGACAAACGAACCTGGTGCTAGATACAGCAATTATGGCCACAGCTGTCCAGTCATTTAGGTGACAGATATTTTTTTTTCTTTCTGCAGAAAACCTAAAGATTAAATGTCATTTGGATGCTGAGTGCGTTTCTGACAACATAAAACAAACCATGGCCAAGGTAAGAGATGATGGGACATTACATATCTCCAATGTTCCTTTTAACATACAGTATATTATTCTGCATAGACATTTCTCTACAGAGTTGCACTTGTCATCATTCAGTATTTGCAGCATAACAACACCTGAACACACACAGTTTCGGGGGATACCAGCAAATACTAAGTATCACCTGAATGTACGAAGGAGACACCCCAGCTGCTATCTCATATCTGCTGAGATCCCAGCACATTAGAGTGCCCCAACAAAGACTCTTTCTCTTTACGCAATAGTTCAGTGCACTAACATACTGACTTGGTGCACCACCAACCACAAGTGATTTGTTTCCCACATAGATAGAGATGACACATTCACTGTTGGTTTAAAAACGATTGACAATACAGTAGTTTGGGATTTTTTGTCCAGTGCGGCTTCACACATTCTCTTTTGTTAGTCCCCGCATTTCCGACAGCAGCTGCAGCAACTACGGAGCCTGCAAAATTGTCAGATTCATTAAGCTCCAGAATGCGAAGCATTACGGAGTTTGGCCCCAGCAGCTAACGCCATTGGAAGAGGTTAGCCATTGTAGTCTATGGGCTGCATTCCGAACTAATTAACAGGAGAGGGCAATGGCCGCCACACATGCGTGGTCAGCAGACTGGACATGCGTAATAGCACTGCAGGGTCACAATATAAAAAGTGAAACAATCATATTAGCGATCACTTTACTGCTTACACATCGCAAGGATGAGGTTCCTTTCGGAGCACCCATGCCTGCATGTATTTTTTTTGATACATTCTCTATTACCACGAATAGCGGCGATTAGTATTAATCAGGTCTAAAATTATCATGTCACCAAAGTGTTTTATGACAAGGCGAAAGCGCAGCCTGCAGCGCCATTCTGTTATATGGCCACAAAAGCGACTTCTTATATCAGTAAATTTAAAATAAGGAGTGCATTAGGTATACGTTCAGGAAGCCGGCTGACGCAATGTCGACAGACGGCTTCCCGACTACTGAATCCCGGCGAAAGTTAAATGACAGGGGTCGACATCTCGACGCCTGTCATTTTACCTACGCCGGGAGACCGGCGCCCGGCATCCCGATCGAAGTGATGCCGGACGCGGACAGCCGCGGGGGGGGGAGGGTTAGTTTAGAGTTCCTGGGGGGGACTTGGGTTTAGGTGGCGGGGAAGGGGGGTTAGGTTTAGGCACTTAGAGGGGGATTAGAGTTAGGCACAGGGGGGGGGCAGGTTAGTGTTAGGCTCCCCTAAGTAGGGTTAGGAGGGTTAGGTTAGGTTAGTAAATACTTACCTTTAGGACGATCAGGATTTCCTCATCTGTCTGGCGTTGCTGGGATTTGAACCGCCGGACATGCGGCCAGCGGTAAATCATACAGAATGCGCACATTATTACTTATAATACTAGTGCAGTAGTCTGAGATAAATTTGTATTTTTATTTCTATTTTATTAAATGTTATAATTCCAAATGTCATTTTTGTTTAATAATAGTATGTAATATATGTATGTATATATAGTATATTAAAAAAAAAAAGTGCATTAGCATACTATAGGGTAGTAGAGTCTGGCTTCTACGGGACTCCGGCATAACGCAAAAACAGCCATTTTACTTCCAACTCAGAATAAGCCCCATTGAGTCCATGGGTGACATATTATCTCTTGGGGGAGGGAGTGGGGTTGCGGAAGGGCCAACGGCTCTGGGAGTAACTGGGCAGCGGCTGACAAAATGAAAGTTGAGTAAAAGCTGGGTACACATTAGACGATGTATTGTACGATTTGCCAACTCCCGATGGATCGGAACAACGAATCGGCCGCATCGTTAGATGTGTACACTCTAATGTGCGCTCCCGCACCTCATTTATCGCATCTTCAGATGCAGTGCAGGCCGATCTAGCGACTCGAGGAACGACACCATGCTTGTGGATGCGGCGGGGGAATGACGTATCGGGCGGTCATTCACCAGATTGTGTAGTGTGTACCGTCCGCCCGATATATCGTCCAGTTGCTTCTGCCGTCGCCAGGTATACACATTGTCCAGTGTGTTCCCAGCTTAAGAAAGTCAAGCAGAGTCGCAGTCAGTACTGTAACACTGTGCAATAATAAGCGTGAAACTCATAGGGGTCTAGTTACTAAGCAGTGTTAGGAGACAGAGTAAAAAGTGATAAGGTGCCAGCCAATCAGCTCCTAACTGTCATCTCACAGGCTGTGTTTGATAAATGACAGTTGGGAGCTGATTGGCTGGCACCTTATCACTTTTTACTCTGTCTCCTAACACTGCTTAGTAACTAGACCCCTTAGTCATGTCCATTCTCGCCTTTCATGTATTGCGCTGCGCGCTTGTTGGGCCCTGTACCAAAACTGACTCGCTCCATCCGCACGACAGCCTGAAAATACCAGGGAAATCTGAAATGCAGCAGCGCCGATTTCCTCATCTCTCTGTGCCTCTAATTTAGGTCAACACTATCAAAGAGCCAATTACCATTCTAAAGGAGATTCAGGAAAGCACCACCAGAGAGCTGCTGCCGGTGGACGTGATTTCTTATGTTGAAGTGCTCGCTGCGTCTTCTCCTCTGCTAAGCACTTTAAATAAGACAGCACTGAACAAAGAGACTCTCACTAATACCACTATTACAGTAAGTGATTCAGCCTGACATCTTTGTTTAAAGAATGAATAGCAAATGGAAAGTGTGCGCTGTATTAACACATTATCCTTCCTCCTCCATGTATATCGCCAGACTTTTGTTAACACGGTAAATAACTTTATTGAGAAGGACAAAATCGCAGTTTGGCAAAAGTTGACGGATGAAAGTAGACGAAAAACTATCACACAGCTCCTGCACACGACGGAACAGCTGGCTCTAAATATGTCACAGAACTTCAGAAAAACCACGCAACTTGATGTTGATACGAATAATATGGGTGAATATCTATTTATCTATCAATCTCATATCTTTCTATGTCATTTCTATCTATCTATCTATCTATCTATCTCATATATATCTATGTAATTTCTAACTATCTATCTATCTATCTATCTATCTATCTATCTCATATCATATCATATCTATCTCATATCTATCTTTGTATCTCATATCTATCTATCTATCTATCTATCTATCTATCTAGGTATCTCATAACTATCTATCTAGCTATCTCATAACTACCTATCTATCTCTCTATCTATCTATCTATCTATCTATCTATCTATCTATATGTATCTCTGTTTATCTATCTCAAATATATCTATCTATATCATATCATATCTATCTATCTATCTATCTATCTATCTATCTATATATCTGTTTATCTATCTATTTATCTCAAATGTATCCATCTATCTATCTATCTATATATCTATCTCATAACTATCTATATATATATATATATATATATATATATATCTGTTTATCTATCTATTTACCTCAAATCTATCTATATCATATCTATCTCATATCTATCTATCTATCTATCTATCTATCTATTGTGACACAGTCAAGTTAGGGGGTCCCTCTCCTGGGTAGGGGACTCCTTCCTTACACACACACACACAGCAGCAGGGAAGCAGCACACCAGTCTGGATGCGAGTACAAGCTGGTCGGCGCCAGTCTTTATTGTACAATGTCAGAAATAACATAAAGAAAACATAAACATAAATCCTAGCCCTGTCGGGGCACTAACTTCACAGGTAGTTCCCTCACTACCAGAACCTGGCAGGGCCTAATGCCCTCACCAGCAACAAAAGCACAGCACAGTACTCACAGATAGGTTTTTCCAGTGTCTCTGAGCAAACTCCCTGTCTGCTCTCCCAGGTGAGACACTCAGCCTTATCTAAACTAGGCTTATATTGGCCACTCTCAGGTGGAAACCCTAACAAGCCTGTTACCAGGCTGCGAGAACCAAAACCTGGAGTGGCCGTGGGTGGAACCCTCCCTCTCCTCTCACCCACAACCCCCAGGTCCCAAACTGGCTTTTCAAAAAGCCGAAACTCCAGCCTGCTACACTGCAGACTTTCTCCTGGGGATTTAAAACACATGAGACAGGAATCTGGGATAAATGTCCCTGTCACAGACCACTTTACCAGTGATCCTATCACACTATCTATTTATATCATATCTATCTATCTATCTATCTATCTATCTATCTATCTATCCATCTCATATCTATCTATCTATCTATCTATCTATCTACCTCATATCTATCTAGCTATATCATATCTTTCTATGTAATTTCTAACTATCTACAGATCTATCTATCTTTCTATATCTATCTATCTATTTATCTGTCTGTTTATCTATTTTATCTTAAATCTATCTATTTAAATCATATCTATCTATCTATATCATATCTATCTATTTAGCTATCTATTTATATCATATCTATCTATCTATCTATCTATCTATCTATATATCTATCTATCTATCTATATATCTATCTATCTCATATCTATTTAATGCTAGGTATACACTTACATGATGGATTGGTCAGTAGACCGAGCTGCTGTACGTGTGGCCGATTTGTATTATACACACCAATCAGCCAACCGATATGTCTTACCTGACATCACAACCACTGTAGATGGGCACTTGCCTGTAAAGTTGAGACGTCATTATCGGCAGTTCCTGCATCTGGCACATGGGATGGTCGGCGGGTCGCCCGTGCACACATGAAGATGCACCGATATATAGTATCTTGCACATATATCGGCATCGGCTGTGCTGCAGGGCCGACCTGATACAGTAAGTCTGTGACTGACGTTGTTCACAGACTTATCGGGTGTACACACCCGCCGATGCACTAACGATATATTGTTTGTTGATCGCGCGAGCAATATATCGACAAGTGTCTACCCAGCTTAAAGCTGCTCAGTCCTCCATCTGTTTTTTTCAAGAATGTTTTACATTTTAATTTGAATCAAAACAATTTCTTATAATAGAAAGAAAATGAGCGCAGTCTCAGAATTTATTTATATTCATGTTTGTCCACCTATAGCACATCAGTCACAATTAGTGTGATTAGTCTTGTGTAAATAATTAACTTAGCCTTAAATGCTACAATAACTAAAGGTGGCCACACGTGGATGAATGCGGCCATTCGTCCGTGAGACAGGATCACTGATCACTTTGGCCAAATCAGTAGAGGTTCTGCAATTCAGCGACGGTTGGGAGGTGACCCAACACACAGGGTGAGAGAAGTCACCTCAGCACCGTATTTTCTGTCACTTCCGATAATCAATCAGTTTCAGTAGAATAATTATATGACATTACAATTAATTACGGCCACATTAAACAGCAACACCATGCAGAAAATAATTGTCTTTTTTTGTTTTAACATAAATCACTGTGGCAGACTATACATAAAATCTTAATATATTCCATTCTCTTTGACTTGTTTCTTTAGACTAGGTAATGTCTGATAGTTCTTCCCACTTTCTGCAATATTATGAGAAAACCATGACAACCACAGTTACATGACACAACATGTAGTGAGCAGTGGAATGTCCCTATGAACTCTGTTTTCATTGTGATATCCTCCCTCTCCTCCTCCTCCTCTCTCTGACATCACGTGGCATGCTGAGATATGTGTCCAGTTCTGGCAGCCAGACAATGTGTGTTGTACAGTATCTGCTCTGTGCACTGTGACATCCTCCCCCTCCACCTCCCCTCTCTGACATCACATGGCATGCTGTTATTTGTATCGTGTATCAAAACCATGGAAAGAACTTGTAGTTGCCCTTGTTTGCTAAAACTTGTCTCCACTGCATACCAAACTCAGATAACCCTGCATACCAAAAATCAGATAACCCTGCATACCAAACTCAGATAACCCTGCATACCAAACTCAGATAACCCTGGGCCTACCTCACTGAGATGCAGCAATGAAGGCCTCCAATGCTTTGCAGCATTGTGATCTGATCCCACTGATTAGCAATGCTGGAGGAACTATCGATAGAGTGACACAATTAACATTTTGTTTTAGATATTTTATGTGCATGCACTAATTTAATTTTTTTTCAAAAGTCAGCTTCATACATCCAGCCCATGAACACCGTGCCCAAGATTCTGCTACTGATCTGGCAATACTACTAATTGGAGAACAAGCTTTACTATTATACCACATTAATACCCACTGGCTGTTCAATCAATGTTTATTCTGGCTCACACAGTGGACTCGTATTAGGTTTGGACACACCAACTCCAGGAATGTAAAGTGACCATGAATTAATTCATTATTAACAGTCAGAGCCAGATTAACAGTGTGGAAGGTGGGGCAACAGCCCTGGGCCTCCGCATAAAAATAGGCCCATCATCCAGACAGCATGATGATGACCAGCCGCTCAGCAGCTTAGTATTAAAGCTGTATTTCTATTTTCCTCACAAAATTATGCAATTTTTCTTATTATTTATTTAGGGAAACATTGGGACTGATAGTGTAGGGGGTGTACACGCCCACTTGGCACTGGCCACACCCACACAGCACTGGCCACACCCACACAGCTCTAGCCACACCCACACAGCACTGGTCATGCCCACGTGGCATTGGTCACAACGACATGGCACTGGTCATGCCCAGGCAACACTGGCCACACCTACACAGCACTGGTCACGCTCCGCTATCTCTCTCCAAGGATTCTTAGATCTCCCCCTATAGCACCGATGCAGAATTGGATGCATACTGGCCCTAATTGCACCCGCATTGTGCATACAGAAATAAACGCATACTGTCGCCCATACCGTATGCAGAATTGTTCACTTCTCTGTGGCCGGCCTGCCCGCCCCTGTATCCTGGGTGTCATAGCCACCATCCTTGGTGCACAAGCTAAGGAGCAGATGTACTAAGCCCTGGAAAGTGATAGACTGCCAGCCAATCAGAGCTTTATCAGTCCTGATTACTAGCCCCTTATTTAATTAGCCCCGAGGGGATGATTGTAACATTGCAATGGCGTGGAAACGGCGAGTCTAATTTATTCAACCCCCTTGTCAGTATATTTTCTTATTTAAGGAGCAGATGTACTAAGCTCCTGGAAAGTGATACAGTGGAGAGTGATAAACTACCAGCCAATCAGCTCCTTACTGTCATTTTTCAAATATAGCCTGTAACATGACAGTTAGGAGCTGAGTGGGTGGCAGTTTATCACTGTCTAGTTTATCACTTTCCAGAGCTTAGTACATCTGCTTCTAAGGGATCTATTTACTAAGCAGTGTTAGGAGACAGAGTGAAAAGTGATAAGGTGCCAGCCAATCAGCTCCTAACTGCCATCTCACAGGCTGTGTTTGAAAAATGACAGTTGGGAGCTGATTGGCTGGTACCTTATCACTATCTTATCACTGTTCACTCTGTCTCCTAACACTGCTTAGTAAATAGAACCCTAAGGGCCACATTCAATTTGGGAGCGAAAAGTCCATGCTGGACTTTTCGCTCCACATCAGAGGTTTTGCAGGGATAAAGTATTGGGCGCGTGCCCGCTTTATCCCTGCACTTAATTAGGATCCAGCGAAAACGGGACCCGGCGGAAAGGTAAGTATCGAAAAAATTCAGGAATTTTTCCGGAATTCTTCCTAGGGCCCCCATAAAGATGTCCTGTCATGGGGCATCACTATGAGTACCCACGTTTTTCCCTGCTGAAGCTAAATAGGGGTTTTAAATAGCCGCAGCAGGTGCTTTTTTGCGCCTGTGAAGAAGTGATGCAGAATAGCACTTAGGTTTTTTTTTCTTCTAATAAATAACTAAGGCCATCAAATTTGGGGTACATGAAAATGGGTGCAAACATATTTTTAAGTCCCTAAAGTGTATTTTTAAAATTCTTCAAAAATGCACCTGCCGCTACTACCCGCAATGAAGGAAACACCTGCCGCATACTTGGGAAACCCTCTGGAATCTATTTAGCTACTTTAGGATTTTGTCCCCCATATTTTTTTTTTTTAACCCCAAAATTCAAGTTAATTTTTTGGGGTGTCCCGATTTTTAAAAAAAAAAAAACTTTTTTTGACACAGATTATTTTTAGGGGACACTCCCAGGGGTGAAGGCTATTTTTTTTAAAGCCTGCGCCCCTAAACCCCAATTCTGCACTTTTTTTCGCCATGTAAAGCAGGGTGAAAAGTTATTGAAATTGAATACGGGGATAATGCAGACAGGTGAAAATGACGATAACGGTTTTTCGCCTCAAATTGAATACGGCCCTAAGGGGTCTATTTACTAAACAGTGTTATGAGACAGAGTGAAAAGTGATAAGTCTGTGATAAGGTGCCAGCCAATCAGCTCCCAACTGCCATCTCACAGGCTGTGTTTGAAAAATGACAGTTGGGAGCTGATTGGCTGGCACCTTATCACTTTCTTATCACTTTTCACTCTGTCTCCTAACACCGCTTAGTAAATAGACCCCATAGTCTGTAAACAGTGCGTAAAACACTACACTGCAAATCCATCTACAAGGCCATACTGCACTTAGATTACGTGCGAGAGCCCTGTTACCAACCCGTTACTCCCCTTTAGCCACCAGTAGAGAAGTGACCGAGTCATTTACAAATCGCCCATGTCTGCGTTATGATCGGCTCCAGAGCCTGCGCAATGTACTGGAAACAGGTAAAAATGACTTGCATTTTAAGTTTATCCCGATCCACAAGTTACTAACACAGCGCACGATGCCAGTCCTGGCGTAAGCAAAAGTGGCCCCCGCAGATTGTACGGCTGGCAGTTTACACCCGCAGTCTCCTGTTTCGCTGCAGAATTTAATTTGCATGAAACTTTGTCGTGAGTTGCTCATGTTTTTCAACTTATATCAGTTTATATCTGTGTTACAGTACGCAGCTTTACTATACTTCTTTTGTAGATATCCGGGATTACGTAACAGTCATTGCAGACCTTGTTTTTCTTTTCTTTTTGTTTGTTTTCTTCCCATGAATCACCTGCGCTGCAGATTGTTTAATCTCTTCCTGTGGGAGAGTAGAGGTTAGTACATAGAGTGGTTGATTCCACTATGGAGAGTTACCACGGCAACAGATGAACACAAGGTTAACTTTGCAGGGGTTTAAATTGCACTCACCGCGTTAACTTTGTCTGCAATTTGCTGCAATCAATGTTCCACTGAGTCTAATTCAGCACCAGAGCTCAAGGAGCAATATTACGTAATAATAGGGGGGAGGGAAGCTACTGTACACTGACTGCATACATTTAGCCTTAAAAATAGAAACCAGCAGGGATCCATCATAAATTAACTCTGGATATAAGAGTTAATGATATTTGCAGTTATTAAAGGCAGGCGGAAAAACGCATTCACTATCTGAGATGTGTATACGGTAACTGTGGCAACAAGTAATTATATTTTTCTTGTTCTAAACTTAAGAACACCCCAAAAAAGTACTTTCATTTTGGGGACGAAAAAGTAAAAAGTGGGGGGACAAGCATAAAAACTGGCGAAATAGCCTTCTTAGGGGTCTGCAAGGATGGGTCAGGTGTTTTTGGGATTGCAGGTGCGTTTTTCACGTTTTTTATAACTTCTCTTTCTAGCACCTATTTTCAAGCACCCCAAATTTGACTGGACTACTTATTTACAGCCAAAAAATACTACTTAATGCCATTCTTCACCACTTTTACAATGACGGTAATAACGAGGATTTTAAACAGCTTCAGTTCCCCAAATCGTTTTATTAGGGCTATTGGAACACGTCTACATTGATCCCCAATGTTAGTGCATCTTTTTGGGGGGTTCAGACTGATTTCTCCTATTCTGACAGTGGGCGGAATTCAATTGATTTCGCGGCCCGCATCTCCCGTCTAAAGTGACAGGAGATCGCGGGCCGCTATTCAATTGTGCCAGCGTTTCACACTGATCGCACCCAAAGTGGTCGGGTTTAGCAGCATAAAATGGCTAACCCCGACCAAAGTGCTGGGCGCGATCGCGAAAAGTGCCGTTTGGGCGCCCAAACAGGACACTTTTTGCCGATTTCAGTCCGCACCCCTCTGGGGCTGCGAGCTGAAATTGAGCGATAGCAGCTGATCGCACCCGACAGGAGCAACAATAGAATAGCTCCGTCGGGTGCGAAGGGGGGGAATAATCAATTGAATTCCGCCCAGTACGTTATCGCCTGTTTTACAATTGGCCGCTTGCCGTTTTCGCCTGGTTAGTAATAGAATAGAGCGAGAAGCGGGGACACGCACGATAAGTTTATGCTTCCAAAACAGGCGATGTAGGTGAAAAGTCGGGTAGGCGGAACTTTTTCGTGGAGGCGAATCTAATTGAATACGGTCCATAGTCAGAAAGTTGATGTTGACCATGTTGATACTCACCACCAAGTAGACATTGATGAAATCTTGGCATGTTCATTTCCAACCTTTTGACTACATCTTATTATTACGTAGGGGCACCAAGAGGGAGAGGGGAGCAGGTACTAATTATCCGGGCTTGCTGGAGGGGCACCCCTCCCTCCTACCTGTCAGCAGCCCTGTCTGTTGGGGGGAGCGATCACACTGAACTTGACCCCCCACCCCCAGAATCGGGCTGAGGGGCTCACAGCACCCCCATCGTTGGCAATCAGCACCGACTTCCGCCGCTGCAAAATAGTTTTTTTATTTTATTTTTTTTTCTAAGGGGCATGGCCACATCTCCCACAATTAGGCCACACCCCCATCCGCTGGGCCCGATGCGGCTTTCTATGGCTCTGTTATTACATACAGTATAATTTAAAGAGCACTTTCCTCCATTATATATGCAATACATCTAGAACTGTTCCTTCCTTTTTTCTTTTGACATTTCCTGCCGCAGACACAATATTTCAGTTACATGCACGCAGTGGGCACGTTATTGGCTACACTTTTCTAGTACTGCGTCCGACCCAACTTTTTCCCACCGCACAGCCAAAATCTCTGTGGCATGGATTCAACAAAGTGCTGGAACCAGACCTTACAGAGCCATGGCCCATGGTGACACAACAACATTGCGCAGTTACTGCAAATTTGTCATCAGCACACTCATCCTGCCCCTCCCCCGTTCCACCACATCCCAACGCTGCTATGATCTGGTTACAGTGGCCATTGGAGTGCACTGAGACCATTGTCACGTTTGTGCAACCAGCTTGGTGTGATGACTGTCATGCGGAACAGAGATGGCAACAGCATTCGAAGTTGAAATCACTGGTGCCAAGTTGAAGGCAGAGTTGTTTGCGTTTTTGTACGCGCACCGCTAATATCCGTACGCTTGGTTTGATACCCATCATCAACGTCAGTACGCATTTGCATCAGTCCTATCCTTGGTGCAAAAAACATGACAGCAAAGAGGCTTATTTATGCTTCCAATGAACTCTCCCTCATCATTCAAACATGCTCTTGTCACACCTATTCTTACAAAACCCAACCTCGACCCGTCCTCACCCACAAACTACCGCCCCATATCTCTTATCCCTTTTGCCGCAAAAACTACTTGAGCGGCTTGTCTACAGCCGCCTCACCAGCTATCTCTCTGACAACTCCATCCTTGATCCTTTCCAATCTGGCTTTCGCCAACTTCACTCCACTGCAACTGCCCTGGCCAAAGTCACCAATGACCTACTTGCAGCCAAATCC
Source organism: Taudactylus pleione (assembly GCA_031769625.1). Taxonomy (NCBI): domain Eukaryota; kingdom Metazoa; phylum Chordata; class Amphibia; order Anura; family Myobatrachidae; genus Taudactylus; species Taudactylus pleione. Next base: position 205,105 of record JAUIMM010000513.1, on the reverse strand, counting down.
AGGGGCCACTTCTCTCTGCTTATCCTCCTGGACCTCTCTGCAGCATTCAACACCATGATTCATCCTCTATTCTTCCTCACCCTTCAGACCTTTGGCATCTCTAACACCATCCATGCCTGGTTCACCTCTTACCTCACCAACCTCTCCTTTTCTGTGTCTGCCTCTGGCTCCACCTCACCCCCTTCCACCCTTCCCATTGGTGTCCCACAGGGTTCTGTCCTGGGCCCGCTGCTCTTCTCCCTGTACACCTCTTCAGTAGAAGAACTCATCAGTTCCTTCGGCCTCCAATACCACCTCTATGCCGATGACACGCAATTATACCTCTCCTCTCCTGAACTCTCCCTTTCTGTCCTCTCTCAAGTATCCAGCTGCCTCTCCGCCATCTCTTCCTGGATGTTCGAGCGCTCTCTGAAGCTCAACATGGACAAATCTGAACTCATCATCATTTACCCCAAATAGAGTCTCCACTCCAACCAATCTCACTATCACTGTTGACAACACCATCAGCTCCCCTGTCACCCAACTTCGCTGGTTGGGTGTCACCCTTGACTCCACCCTCTCCTTCACCCCCCACTTTCAATCTCTGGCTCAGTCCTGCTGGTTCCAGCTATGCAATATTGCTCGCATTAGGCCTTTCCTCTCCCAGAATGCTACCAAACTGATTATTCATTCACTAATCATCTCTCGTTTCATCATTTCAAATCATTCAAATCATTATTTCACTAATCATTTCACTAATCATTTCTCAGCTCGACTACTGCAACCTTCTCCTCACCGGCCTCCCACATTGCCATCTTGCCCCCCTCCAGTCTGTTCTCAATACTGCAGCTAGACTTATCTTCCTCTCCCACCGTTCCACTTCTGCTGCTCCCCTCTGCCAAAACCTGCACTGGCTCCCATTCCCCTACAGAATCCTCTTCAAACTCCTCACCTTCACATAGGCCCTCTCTAACTCTACTGCTCCCTACATCTCCAACCTCATCTCCTTACATACTCCATCCCACTCACTTCGGTCTGCCAATGACTGTTACCTCTCCTCCACCCTGGTTACTTCATCTCATGCTCGTATCCAAGATTTTGCCTGTGCAGTCCCCCTTCACTGGAATGAGCTCCATCAGGCTCTCCCCGACCTTACAGAGCTTCAAGCGTGCACTGAAAATCTGCCTGTTCATCAAAGCGTACCCTTCCACCACATAACCGTGTCACCAGGTCTCTGTCCCTCCTGCCTCAGCCATCTCTATCTTGCTTACTTCCTGCACTCAGGTCCCCTTCTACACACTCATGTCTCATGTCACCTGTCTGTCTCCCCCTAGATTGTAAGCTCCTAGGAGCTGGGTCCTCCTCTAATAATAATAATAATAACTTAGCATTGCACGCAACACTGTCAATTCTGTCAAGTGTCAACACCCTAAATGTTGCCCCATTAGAGCCCAGTACCACCAGTTCAGATGCAAGCGGAGTTGCGACTGAACTGCGTATGACTTTGCATCACCTGTACTGGTACACGCTTGGCCCTGGAGCATGCAATGCACAAAAACACGTAAGGTGATCTCCGCAAATGGGCATATGATCAACTGTGCATCGGCCTCACTGGTTCCTGCAGCAGAACTGTGATTGTATTCCTAAACACTGTTTTATAATAACCCTCACCCAGGTGCGGAGAAGCTCTGCGCTATTACCGTGTAACATTGCTGAGCCTCTTTTCTGTTTTATATTTGTGGGAAGCCGATGTGCGAGGCGATCAACAGCTGCTGCTTCATGCCACCTATATATTTCTCTATACTTTGTGCATTTATTTTTTTTCCTTGTATTTCCTTTATAATCTAAATAACTTTGTTTATGTGTGTTGTATTTATAAATAACTTCCTCTGTCTCAGGAGAAATCCGGCCGATTTGCTTCTTTTGTGCTGTTCTCCTTGGTACCTATTTTGAGAAACTGTGTGTATATATATATAATATATATATATATATATATATATATATGTATGTATGTATGTATGATAAATATATATAAATATATATATATATATATATATATATATATACACAATGATTATTTCCGTTAGTGCTGCAAGTTGCAATGTATAATTTCTCCGTTGTCTCTCCTAGCTCTCAAACTGTTTACCTTTGACTCGGACCACACGAGGCACATTCACCCTCATGCACTCTTGGAAGGAGATTACATAAAGATTTTTCCCAAGAAAAAGGAATCGCCGTTGTCTAATGGTAAGAAGCAGCTTATCCCCTTGCGCGGGCGGGAAAGGTGACAGCAATTTGCTGATGATTTTAGTGGGTTAAAAAGGCTACGGAAAGACCTGTTTGAAATATTCCATTCACCATGGAAAGAGTAATGATATAAATAGTAGTTGCAAATTTAGCAAAATACAGAGAATAACACGCACAATAACACACATTCATTAAACGGGAAATATTATCAATACTTTTAGCTGTTTTTCTTTTCGGCTCTTTCCTGCTGCAGACTTGAACGTAATTAGACCAGACTTTTGTTTATTAGAAAAAAAAATTATATTTGCTACAAAAAAAAAATATATTTATATTTTTTTTCTGCAGTAACATCTCAGGGGCTTTAGATTAAGAAATAATCTATGATACGCAAGGTAATATTTAATGTCATTTTATGCTCATAAAGGCAATTTTTTTTTTCTATGTGCAGAAAGTGAATTTCTTTACCTTCTGTGTAAGATTCAATTTTCCTGTTTATTATGTGTTGAGCCCTCTGGTTACACATTGCAGATTATAACGTGCATTCCCTTATGTGGCCTTGTGTGCACACATATATGTGCACTAACATGTGCGTGAGTGTCCCGGCACAGGAGATGGCCCGAGATGTGGTTCTGACCGCTTCGGTTTGCAACATTATGAGAAATAGACTTCCACACGCAAAGCCAAATGTACCAATGGTGGCGTTATGATTAATAAGGATGATCAGTGTCGGACTAGGCTAGGAAGGGCCCACCAGGGAATGTAGTGGTAATGGCCCAAGCTAGTGTCCAGCCACCAGAAGGGTGGCCAACCAAAACGGAGGGACTTGGACCTCCATTAGAGAGCACATGGAAAGAATAGGGCCCCTTTATAAAAGAGGGGACTGGGGTGTGCCAGGACCACCCACATAGATTGGCAGGAGGGCTCAGTGTAGTTTACCTTGAAACAAACCAGGCACCCAAGTTCATCCATGATCTTGCTCCACCTCTAGGTAAGGGATGGGGTCCTCAGGCAGTGTGGCCCACCGGGAATTTCCAATGTAATTCTGTGGGCCAGTCCAACCCTGAGAATGATATCACTAGCGGTAACCAATGTCACATAAAGGATAAGCCAAGGATGAATTGTTGCAATTGTTGGAACCTAGGACTATTCATGTCCTCCTGTTAATCTGTCAAATGGTGTCCACCGATCTTCTAGTGTGACGTTCAGACTTGGATATGTATTGCGCATCTGATTCATAACATATATGTACGCAATGCCGATATTTTTATGCCGTGTAGCGATTATCGGTGGACTGCGGTGCATGCATCCTATCCACAATGTGCACGCGTGGCAATCAAATTGTGATCAAATGTGATTACGGTTGTAGTGAGGAATTATTCGCAAGTGATTAACAGACAGGAGCCATTTTGCAGGAAGCAACAGGGAGTGGCGTCAAAAACGCGGGCGTGTCGTGACTGCTTTCAGGACATGTATCTGCCTACATTTGCTATATCCATACCCAGGAAATATGGCGCTAGCGTCTCAGTTTTCGCAGCAATTCTGCATGACCGTAGGTTGACTCAGATGGTTGATTATTGAAGTATCTGCATCTGCCGCTGAGTGTTTATACGCATTTCCAGGCAGCTGCAAGCGTTAGCATATATTTACCCAGCAGCTGCGTAAGGGATCGCGGCTGTTACTGCATTAGCGTCCACATCTGAATTAGGCCCTATATAATGAGCATTGACACCTGGTTTCCCCACAGAATTCAGTTTCTCCTGAATGACTTTTCACCTTTAGATATTTGTGGTGATGCTTTTATCTGATGAAATACATTGATATTCTTTCTTCCAACATACAAAGAGTATAATGTCCAATACGCAGTATAATATATTACAATGTATTATAATGTTAGGGGGACTACGACTGCCCCCGAATGCAGAACAGGCCACTGAGAACACGCCACTGAGAAGCGAATATAGACATTGGGAGTTGTCGCAGAGAGGTGGAACGTTGCTGAATATTGATAGAGTTAATATTAATATAGATAGAGTTAACCGTATGAGGAGGTTAGGAGCAGGGAGCCTGGCGTAGAGCTGGCAGGGGATCATGTTACCATTATTCGCCCTGTAACACACATTGTTGTGTAGAACAGTTGTTTATAGATAAATTTAATATACATGTAGAACAGTCACACTCCATTATTATTATTATCTCCTGCGAGTGTGGGTTCCTCATGAACTATGGTCCATATCTCTCTCTCTTTCTCTCTCTATGAAAGTAATGAGACAAAGGCGCCTACTATGTGTAGCATTTTAGAAAATACAAATGAATGAATACAGGTGTCAGCAGCCCTGAGCTATGCATAATGCGCGCAAATTCTGGGGTAATACTGTCCTTGGCGGCCATACATACGACCTGCATGTCTTCTCTTGCTTCAGCTGACTCAGCTCTGATCTCTAAACACTGCAGTGCACTTCCTGTTCACATGACACATCCAAGGTGTCCATCAGTGCTCAAGGCACGCCCCCATACTCAGAGGCATGCCTCTATTAGCTCTCTTTCTGTGCAGCTTACTGCCCGTGGTGTGGCCCCTCCCCCAGCTCTGTAAGAAGTGTCTGACTGTACAGAAGCGAGGCTGAGCTGTTGCTGCCGCATCTCATTTCCCTGCAGTCCCAGGGAGCTGCACAAAGCTGGTGAGTGTTAACTATAAAAATTATTACGAAAAACAAAGAAGAAGTTTAGAAGTTATAAATATCTTCTTTGTATTATTCGAATCATTTTTATATCAAATCTCAGGAGTATGACAGGGACTGCATGACCCTGATACCGCAGCCCCTCTGATATCTGCTGCGAGCCACTATTATGCATATGGGGTTTGCGGCAAACCTGCGAAAATTGTAAGATTTGACAGCACGTTTAGGGTTGATACATCCTGCCCAGAGAGAGAGAGAGAGCTACATAGCTGTACACTGAAAATAATATAGGAAGAGATACCATCACACATATAGATGTTGTTTTTGTTTAGCAATCTAGACACCAGGAACCTGGCTGTGAATACCAATGACGGCTGTGTTGAATAACACTGCTAGCACAGTCCTTAATAGCCACAGCAAATGGCTTTAAAGAACGATTTAATCAAAGAAATGTGCCACAGCTCATTAAAATAGTATTAGTTGAATAAATGTGCACAATGCAATGCTAGACCTGACAGCATTTGTCAAATCACCCCCTCTAGTATTAATCTAGGTGCAATTAGGCAAACAACCATCTAGCGTGTATTTAGGGGAAATATACATGTATTTACAGTGAGTGTGCATGTGAAGGTGGATGAAAGAGCTCAATAAACATATCGGACAAAGGAGAATAATTATTTGGCAGAGCTCAGTGCTTCGCAATCACATCCATTTCACAGCAGGCATCGGCCAGCTCTAAGCATTAAACATTGGGAGCTATTCTGTTCATACTTAGACTTATAATTGTAAAATAATATACTAATGCAATATGTAGCATACAATTTTATTTCCAATGAATAACTTCCATATTATAGTGAGTGGACCTCTGTGTTTTTTTTTTTTACATGAGCACTAACTATCACATACAAGGAGGGGTCTCTGGGGTTGATGCATCAATCAGTAAATGGGGAGGAGAAATGGACCAGTGGAGATGTGGATAGGTAGAAGCTGGTCATCAGCTTCTACCTATCAATTTATAGAATGTATATTGATAAATGCTACATTGTAGCTGATTGGTTACTGTGGACAACTTCACCCATGGTCCACTTCCCCACTCTTTTCACTGTTATACATCAGCCGGTCGCCCAACGTCGCCTCTTGTCTTCTGACCTCCTTTTTGTGCCTTTTTTGACCTAATGTATCTGCAACCAAACTGTAAAACTTCATGTGAATGGAGCCTGGTTCTATGCGTGCATCGGGCAGGTAAGGACTAACAGCAGGCACCTTGTTGTGTATATATTTATGGAGCCAAACTTATATCCATGATGCCCAACTTATAATCATGAGGCCCTATTTATATTCATGAGGCCTGGTATATATTTATGGAGCCCAACTTATATCCATGTTGCCCAACTTATAATCATGAGGCCCTATTTATATTCATTAGGCCTGACTTATAGTCATGAGGCTCAAGTTGACTTCTTTTCTAGAGGCCCGACTTATATTCTTTAGGCCTGATTTATATTTATGAGGCACAAGTTTGTATTGACGTTATAGTATAGAGACGTACGCAAGACCCCCGTGTTTTGATTTTGGTTCTAATACATCATCATGTTTTTGGTTTTGGTTCTAATTCATCTGTTTTGGTTTTGGCAAAACCACCCTCAAGAGTTTTTTGCTTCGAATTCGCTTTTGTATTTCTTTAAAAATGTATAAAAACAGCTAAAATCATTTCATTTGGACCTGTTTTTGTTCCCTTAGAAATATTAACATCAATAATATTAATTTCCAGTCAATTTTTTTAACCACCTCACAGCACCTAAAATCGCGAGATCGGGACTTAAAATATAATCCAAAACCTGCAAAATCTGTTTTTTAAATACGAGTTTCGAATTGCGAGAAGTCCAGAGCTGGGACGCGGTAGCACTTGGAACCCCAAAGTGATTCCTAGCTGGGACTGGATTCGACTCGGAACGCTTAATTACGGGTGTGTTTCAGGAAAACCGAACCGCACGTCTTTATGTTATAGGCTACACAATGGATGCTGTGTTTAGGTGACAGGTCTCCGTTACGACAAAACACATCTCATTGAAAAAAATAAAAAGGTCTCTTGATTTTCCAGCAATTTTTTGTTTGTCTTTTTGATGCATTGTAGCTGTTATTTCCATTGCATTGACATGTCCTTTTTCTGACCCCAGGCACGGTGAGCATTGTGTTCCTCTGGTATGACAGCATTGGGTCACTCCTCGAGTCTCCTGGAAATGAGGCTCTGACAGAAGATAATGATTCTTCGGTGCTCGGCGAGCTGGTAATTTCACCAGTTGTTGCAGCGGCAATCAACTCCAATCCACCTACGTTCTACCAACTGGAAAAAATCACATTTGTTCTTAAGCATTTCAAGGTACAGTATGTGATTTTCCAGATATGCTCTATATTACTATGCAGGAGGCAGCAGGGAAACGCTGCAGCACAGAGCTGATAGGGTTGATAACTGACTCCCTTTCACATTTACATCCAATTATATTTTTGATTCTTTATTATATTTTTGACTCTTTTATGTTAAAATATTCGTTGTGACTAAAATGTAGTTTTCTAAATGTTGCTGCAAAGGACTATATATATTTATGTACAGGGAGCTCGGAGAGACCCTCCGCAGTGACTGTGTGACAGTCCAAATAGGGGATCTCACGTGCAATCCAGAGACAGACAGCCGCTGCAGCCAGGGACAGTGCTGTCCCTGCTGTGGTGTTAGGGTAATGATAGCTACAGCTGTTGGAATGGTCAGTGTCGCTGATAGTTCATACATTGCCTAGTATTTCAGCGCGCTATCTTGTAGCTCTCATCCTAACCCACTTCACGCTCTCTTTCCACCCTGTCTACCCCATCTGTGTCGCCCCTGTCTGTCTGCCCCTCCCCTTTAGAATGTAAGCTCTCACGAGCAGGGCCCTCTTCCCTCCTGTGCTTCTCCTTATAAAGTACTTTCTTCTACTCCTTACTCCCCATAAGGGCACCTAACACGGGACTGCCAACTCCCGGCTGCTTATTGTGAGTGTTTTAATCGCTATTGCAGCAATGTATATAAATTGTGTCCTTGTCCTGCACTGTAATGTACTGTAAGTTACTCGTTTCTTGTTCATTTATTTATATACGTACTTTAAGGTGCTGCAGAACACTTGTGGCGCCATATAAATAAAGGATAATAATAATTATAATAATAATAATAATAAATAGCAGCATTGATAATGACATGCACTCCTGTTATTCTGCTCGCTTCCCTGAAGTACTTAAAGAGCACAGATACCGGTTTCCCCCTATCGCCCCTTCATAAATCTCCCCCAAAGTACCAAACAATCAGCTCCCAACTGTCATGTTGCAGGCTGTGTTTGAAAAATGACTGTTAGGAGCTAATAGATTGGGACTTTATCTCCCTTCACTTGGGGTCGGTGCACATCTCTACCGACCAGCTGCTCCAGCAAGTTGTTCATTGTAAATTGTGACACATTTTAATAAATAGACCTCTATGGGCTGTTTCAGTAAGGATCGCAAATTGCAAAGCTGCACGCAGGCTATAGATATATGAAGTATACACGCAGGCTATAGATATATGATGTATATACGTAGGCTATAGATATATGATGTATGCACGCAGGCTATAGATATTTGATGTATGCACGCAGGCTATAGATATATGATGTATACACGCAAGCTATAGATATATGATGTATGCACGCCGGCTGTAGATATATGATGTATACACGCAGGCTATAGATATTTGATGTATGCACACAGGCTATATACACGCAGGCTATAGATGTATGATGTATACACGCAGGCTATAGATATGATGTATGCACGCAGGCAGCTTTGCAATTGCGATCCTTGCTATTATGCAACTGCAGCAGGAGGTGTATGACACCCCCTGTATGACACCTCCTGTATGACACCCCCTGCTGCATTTGCAATCTCAACACTGCAACGGAGGTTACAGGCTGGGATCACCATTGCGACCATTGGTGGTTGATGGTCGCGATGGTGGATGGCGCCAGGCCTCTGGCCAGCTAAGTAAGCCTCAGCTTACTCAGGCTGGTTGGCTTGCAAGCCCAGGACACTGCGTTGATCAACACAGATCCTGGGCTAGCCTCTCCCAAAAATAGAGCTGACACGCCCCCGTTTCCGGGAACGTCGACTGCCCCCGCCCCCGTACTGCCCCTTAAATGCCGCTGCCTGTCAATCAGGCAGAGGCATTCAAGGGTCTGCGTGCGACTACACAGGAGCCATTCTGGACACTCGCAGAATGGGTCCTGCGCACACGCAGATTTGCTCTCAGCAGTGCACTGCTGTATCAGGCCCTATATCGCTTATAACACATATCACATAAAAGAAATAAGATCATATAGAAGCATTTTTGCTACGAAAGCAATATCATGGCAGGAGCCGCAAATACTGTGATTGAGTTACTGTTCCGCTACATAGACTGTGTGGTCATTCCAAACCGAAAAAGACTGTTGCATGGACCAGTTTAAAATGACGGCCATCCCCAATAGATACCGGGATAAATCAGATGTTAATTGGGGCTGGCTGAAATCTAGTTGCACAGTGGCAGATAATGGTCTTCAGCCTGATAACTGGCTTCATGTGCGTCGTGGATGAGTCTGGCCACTAACTTTCAGACCTATCAATTTTGGCCATCCATATGTTGACGGAGCTTTATCACTCTTTGGTCCTGATTCAGAGCCGGACGCTCTGACCAGAGCGCTCGCTCTGAGTCAGGGCCCACCTCCATCAAAATGGAGTGGCCTCCTGGATGCTCGTATAGCTGTGGGTCACCACCCACAGCATATACGAGCGTCCAACAAGATGGTCGCGATGGTCTTGACCATCGCGACCATCGGACTTGCGAGTGAAACCCTGTGGTCGGGTTTCTCAACCGCAAGCCCTGGAGTGATTTTGGCTCTATCAGAGCCAAAATCACTCCCACTGACATCACTAGTGATGTCAGTGGGGCCGGCTTCAGACGGTAGGCGTTCCCATAGGAACACCTCCGTCTGGCAGGCACGCCCCCGGCACGCCCACCAAAGGGGGCGTGCTGTCAATCAACATCGACAGCACGCCTCCTTTGGTGCGAGACCCGGAGCTCGCCAGGTCTCGCGCATGCGCACGACGGAGCTCCCTCCGCCGTGCGCATGCGCATTGGGGAACATCGACCCACTTGCGAGCGTACTGGCGCTCGCGAGTGGGTCTGAATGACCCCCTTTATTACTAGCCCCTTATTTAATAAGCCATGATGGGGTGAAGGCGACATTGCAATGGCGTGGAAATGGCGAGTCTAATTGAATCAACCCCCTTGTCAGTATACAGTATATTCTTATATAGGGGGCAGATGTACTAAGCTCTGGAAAGTGATAAAGTGGAGAGTGATCAACTACCAGCCAATCAGCTCCTAACTGTCATTTTTCAAACACAGCCTGGAACATGACAGTTGGGAGCTGCGTGGCTGGTAGCTTAGCACTCTCCAGTTTATCACTTTCCAGAGCTTAGTACATCTGCCCTCAGCTTCTGTCATTTTTCAAATTAAATCATAGGTGGCACTTACATCTCAACATAAAATGAGTACAATTATGTAAATAAATAAATAAATCCTAATCTAAGCTGCCAACATTCATCCTCTTCTAGTACCAGTCCTACTGTAAAAATAGAAAATACATCTAATTAAATAAACACATTACATAGCGATGTCCTTCTAAACTTGTCTGAATTTCAGCCTCATGATACCTGAACTTCTATGTGTAGGCCAATGTATCTTGCTGAATTATTTTTGGAAGAACTTTTCAGTATAAATGAAGATGGTCATGTTGTACAGTATATAGTGATAATCATCTCATCATAACAGACTATTGTGTGCAAAATCCTAAATCAGACAAATTAATGTGCAAATTAGATTTGTATTTACTGTGTAGTAAGTTGAAAGCAAATTTGCTGTTCTTAATTTAGTTATAATTGGTTACAAGTTACAAAGTTTTAATTCCATAATACATCCGTCATACATTGCTCTAGCTGTAGAATGTATCGGTCTTTGCATTATATACTTGTACTGTATGTGTGTGTTTCTCAGAAACTTTGTAATTAGCATTTAAGTAAACATGATGGAAAGTATAGTTGCAGCTGATATGTCTTCGCTTTTATTGGACAGTTGCTATGGCAACTTGGTAACTTCATTTAGAAACTTGAAAGTATCTTAGTCTGAAATGTGTTGCTGCAGTAACCCTGTAGACCCTCTGTACAAAGCCAGAATTTGTGGGTAGTTTCCAGAATAAAAATAAACTGTAGAAAGTTAAAATTAACAAAAAAAAAATGAAAAGAAAAATTACACTCGTCAACTATATAAACCCCAAATAAGCACTGGAATAAGGGCCTGATTCAGAGCCGGACGCTATTTGCGCTCGCTCGTCCAGAAAAAGGTGCTGGCTATTTAAATTGACCGTTCGCTGTTTGCGGTCTGTTGACGCCTCTATGTCTGAACGAGCGAACAAAACATGCGGATGTTTTTTTGTAAAAAACGCCCCCTGGCCGCTCGCATCATATGTCATCTCCGCTATTTATTAGATAAATTGAGTACATCGATAGGCGAATGAACTGCTCGCTATTCTTGTGGTTGCATTTTCCTACCGCAATCATGCGAGCAGTTCTGGCTAAAAGACACCCAACTGACGTGGTCGATGACGCTGCTTTGTTAATTATGCACACCCTTAAAACGCCCGTTTTGACCGTTTGGCACGCCTGCGTTCTGAATTCCACTCCCCGTTTTCAAGCACCTTCCCCTGTTACCACCCACAAACGCCTCACCCTGTCACTCTAATTAGCAGGCATTCGCTATTTTGCGAGCACACGATTTTCGGCCGCACTGACTGGTTCGCGCATGCGTACTAAAACCCATACGCATGCGCAGATGTGCGAACATTGCTCGGAGCGAACGAGCGGCCGCATACGAGCGGCTCTGAATCAGGCCCTAAATACAGAAATACACTAATTGCTGGTACCATTTTTTCTAAGTCTAACTTTGAGACATTTATGTTATAATAGAGGAATATAAGAGGTGTTGTTTTTTTTTTTTACAATTTTCTCTGAGCTGCAACATTTTACAGGGTAAAATTGTACCTTCATTATTTATCTTCGCATTCTGAGAACTCCCATCAGTGTACAGTACATGGATGATAGGTTACATTTAAAATGAAATACACTGAAATGAAAACATCACAAAGGCACCTTTAAAACCTGATGTTTGAATATTACTATTTACAGCCATCAACAGATGTCGAAACAGCAAAATGTGCCTTCTGGAAGTATGCGCTGGAGTCTCTGAGAGGAGAGTGGTCTACAGAAGGTTGCGAGGTGACATATTCAAACTCTACCCACACATCCTGCAAATGTAACCACCTCACGCATTTCGCCATCCTGATGTCACCGTCAAGTCACAACAAAGTAAGTGTCTAACAATGAGTTGGGTATGGGAGACAGGCAGTCGGGAAGCTGGCATTCAAAACACAGACAGTGGCTTTCCAACGCTCAGAATTCTGACAGGGGCTCTGTAAGTATGCTAACTCTCCCCTCTTCACCCCCTAACCCTCCCTTCCTGCATTCTAACCCTAAACCTCCCTGCACCCTAACCCTCCCTTCCTGCATTCTAACTCTAACCCTCCCCGCACCCTAACCCTCCCTTCCTGCATTCTAACTCTAACCCTCCCCGCACCCTAACCCTCCCTTCCTGCATTCTAACACTAATTTTCCCCACCCGAACCCTCCCTTCCTGCATTCGAACCCTAACCTTTCCCGCACCCTAACCCTCCCTTCCTGCATTCTAACTCTAACCCTCCCCGCACCCTAACCCTCCCTTCCTGCATTCTAACACTAATTCTCCCCACCCTAACCCTCCCTTCCTGCATTCTAACCCTAACCTTTCTCGCACCCTAACCCTCCCTTCCTGCATTCTAACCCTATCCCTCCCTTCCTGCATTCTAACACTAACCCTCCCTGCACCCTAACCCTCCCTTCCTGCATTCTAACGCTAATGGTGCATACACACTGTCAGATTTTTCATCAGATTTAAATGATAACGATTTTAAAAATCGTTCAATCGTTCATATCTGATGGAAAAATCTTTCATGTGTACAGCAATGAACAATGGACGATGATCGATGCACGTTCACGTTTGTCAGAGAATGATATCTGACATCTGACGTGTTTGCAGTCAGATTTGTCAGTAACTCTTCCCGCACCCTAACCCTCCCTTCCTGCATTCTAACCCTAACCCTCCCCGCACCCTAACCCTCCCTTCCTGCATTCTAACCCTAACCCTCCCTGCACCCTAGTCCTCCCTTCCTGCATTCTAACCCTAACCCTCCCCGCACCCTAACCCTCCCTTCCTGGATTCTAACCTTAACCCTCCCCGCACCCTAACCCTCCCTTCCTGCATTCTAACCCTAACCTTCCTAGCACCTTAACCCTCCCTTCCTGCATTCTAACCCTAACCCTCCCTGCACCCTAACCCTCCCTTCCTGCATTCTAACCCTAACCCTCCCGCACTCTATCCCTCCCTTCCTGCATTCTAACCCTAACCCTCCCGCACTCTAACCCTCCCTTCCTGCATTCTAACCCTAACCCTCCCCGCACCCTAACCTTCCCTTCCTGCATTCTAACCCTAACCCTCCCCGCACCCTAACCCTCCCTTCCTGGATTCTAACCTTAACCCTCCCCGCACCCTAACCCTCCCTTCCTGCATTCTAACCCTAACCTTCCTAGCACCCTAACCCTGCCTTCCTGCATTCTAACCCTAACCCTCCCCGCACCCTAACCCTCCCTTCCTGCATTCTAACCCTAACCCTCCCTGCACCCTAACCCTCCCTTCCTGCATTCTAACCCTAACCCTCCCGCACTCTAACCCTCCCTTCCTGCATTCTAACCCTAACCCTCCCAGCACCCTAACCCTCCCTTCCTGCATTCTAACCCTAACCCTCCCCGCACCCTAACTATTCCATCCTTCATTCTAACCCTAACCTTTCCCGCACCCTAACCCTCCCTTCCTGCATTCTAACACTAACCCTCCCTGCACCCTAACCCTCCCTTCCTGCATTCTAACCCTAATGGTGCATACACACTGTCAGATTTTTCATCAGATTTAAACGATAACGATTTTAAAAATTGTTCAAATCTGGTGGAAAAATCGTTCATGTGTACAACCATGAACAATGGACGATGAACGATGCACATTCACATTTGTCAGAGAATGATATCTAACATCTCACGTGTTTGCAGTCAGATTTGTCAGTAACCCGCCCCGCACCCTAACCCTCCCTTCCTGCATTCTAACACTAACCCTCCTCGCACCCTAACCCTCCCTTCCTGCATTCTAACCTTAACCCTCCCCGCACCCTTACCCTCCCTTCCTGCATTCTAACCCTAACCCTCCCCTAACCCTCCCTTCTTGCATTTTAACCTTAACCCTTCCCGCACCCTAGCCCTCCCTCCTGCATTCTAACCGTCCCCGCACCCTAACCCTCCCTTCCTGCATTCTAACCTTCCCTGCACCCTAACCCTCCCTTCCTGCATTCTAACCCTAACCCTCCCTGCACCCTAACCCTCCCTTCCTGCATTCTAACCCTAACCCTCATCGCACACTAACCCTCCCTTCCTGCATTCTAACCCTAACCCTCCCCTAACCCTCCCTTCTTGCATTTTAACCCTAACCCTTCCCGCACTCTAACCCTCCCTTCCTGCATTCTATCCCTCCCCGCACCCTAACCCTCCCTTCCTGCATTTTAACCCTAACCCTTCCCACACACTAACCCTCCCTTCCTGCATTCTAACCCTAATCCTTCTCGCACTCTAACCCTCCCTTCCTGCATTCTATCCCTAACCCTCCCCGCACCCTAACCCTCCCTTCCTGCATTCTAACCCTATCCCTTCCCGCACCCTAACCCTCCCTTCCTGCATTCTAACCCTAACCCTGGCTTCCTGCATTCTAACCCTAACCCTCCCTGCACCCTAGTCCTCCCTTCCTGCATTCTAACCCTAACCCTCCCTGCACCCTAACCCTCCCTTCCTGCATTCTAACCCTAACCCTCCCAGACTTTAACCCTCCCTTCCTGCATTCTAACCCTAACCCTTCCCGCACCCTAATCCTCCCTTCCTGCATTCTAACCCTAACCCTCCCCGCACCCTAACCCTCCTTTCCTGCATTCTAACCCTATCCCTTCCAGCACCCTAACCCTCCCTTCCTGCATTCTAACCCTAACCCTCCCTTCCTGCATTCTAACCCTAACCCTCCCCACACCCTAACCCTCCCCGCACTCTAACTACCCCGTTAGTACTTAAACCTAACCCCCCCTAGAGCCTAACCCTAATCCTCCCCCCAGTGGCACCTAACCCTAACCACCACCCCTCCCGCAGCCTAACCCTAACCTCCCCCCCCCCCGCAACCTAAACCTATCCCCCCTGCAGCTAAAAGCTAACCCCGCCCGCTATACTCACGTTTGGGATGCCGGGTGTAAAGATTCCAGCATCGGCATCGAAACTGATGTTGGAATTCTGGCGCCGGTGTTTTGCCCGCGGGTCGGGATTCAGGCCACAAAATTTCGACATCCAGCATCCCGTGCACTGGCCTATTGACTACATTCCCTAACAATCTTCCCTTATTTGCACTTCTCTTCTGACCTCTAGTATATCAACAGAAATATAAGTAATCGGCTGTAGTGAGAAAAGATATTTACAGCCAGGGCAAACTTGATAAAATTTTTACCTTCATCGATGCCCTCGCTTACCATTCCCACTGTGACTATCCAGAACTCCACATCCATTATACCGTACAGTGCCCACACAATTCAGGCCCAAGCTCATGTGCCCATTAATCCGACTTTTCTGCTGTGATGTCATGAACTGTAGAATGCATTTCTGGGCACTAACCCAATCACTGAAGCTGTAACCACCTGACCATGCTAGAAGAACACTGGCTGGTTGACCGCTCTCCTTTTCCACCATTATGATGCTGATAAAGGTCCTCATTCAGAGCCACTTGCTAGCGGCAGTACGCTCGTTCCGAGCGATGTTCGCACATCTGCGCATGCGTACGGATCGTTATGCGCATGCGCGAACCAGTCAGTGCGGCCGAAATTCATGTGCTCGCAATATAGCGAATGCCTGCTATTTTGAGTGACAGAATGAGGCGTATGTGGGTGGTAACAGGGGAAGGTGCTTGAAAATGGGGAGTGGAGATCCGAACGCAGGCGTGCTTAAAGGTCAAAACGAGCGTTTTAAGGGAGTGCATAATTAATCCAGCAGCGTCATTGACCACGTCACTTGGTTTTTTTTAACTCAGAACTGCTCGCAAAATACTGGTTGAAAAAACCAACCACAAGAATAGCGAGCAGTTCATACGCTGGTCGATGTACTCGATTAATCTAATAAATAGCGGACATGACGTATGGTGCGAGCGGCCAGGGGGCGTTTTTAACAAATAAACGAGCGTATGTTTTGCTCGCTCATTCAGACTTAGAGGTGTGAACAGACTGCAATTTGCGAACGGATCATTTGAATAGCCACCCCTTGTTTTTGAACGAACGACCGCAAATAGCGAACGGGTCTGAATCAGGCCCAATGTTAGCATTAAATTGACAATGAGAGGCAGCTTTAGATAGACAGAGATGAGATTGCTCTGCCAGTCGTGCTAATAGCGGGCATATTGGTACCCAGCATGTGGGTCAATCAGAGCTGCTTCCTTTGGCTGTGTCTTAGCCAACCCTTGGCCAGAGAATCCTATAGAACACTGATTTACTGCATTTGGAATGCAAAAATAAATGAAATAGTGCCACTAAAGGACCACGCTCAGCTGACTATTGTCTATGGGGGTCATTCAGACCCGCTCGCGAGCGGCAGTACGCTCGCAAACGGGTCAATGTTCCCCACTGCGCATGCGCACGACGGAGCGAGCTCCGTCGTGCGCATGAGCGAGACCCGGGGAGCGACGGGCTTTCCATCGCTCCAGGTCTTGCACCAAAGGGGGCGTGCTGTCGATGTTGATTGACAGCACGCCCCCTTTGGTGGGCGTGCCGGGGGCGTGCCTGCCAGACGGAGGCGTTCCCATGGGAACGCCTACCGTCTCACTAGTGATGTCAGTGGGAGTGATTTTGGCTCTGATAGACCCAAAATCACTCCTGGGCTTGCGGCAGCGAGACCCTACCGCAGGGTCTCTGTCGCAAGCCCGATGGTCGCGATGGTCAAGACCATCGCGACCATCATCATGGACGCTCGCAAAAGCTGTGGGTGGTAACCCACAGTTATGCGGGCGTCCATGAGGATGCTCCAAAAAAAGGTAGGAGGGCCCTGATTCAGAGCGAGCGCTCTGGTCAGAGCGTTCAGCCCTGAATCAGGCCCAATGTTTGTGATCATTAGACTTGAATTTCACCCACTTGCTAATCTTCATAGGGAACTGCCGACATTTGCTCATTCATCACCTTATTCCAAATGCAGCACTTTTAATAAATAATAGTTCTTTGTGTTCTGTGATCATTGATCAATTAAAACCCAATCAGACTTCATATTACTTTTCTCATTGGTGTCTGGAGAGATTACTTCATGCTTAATAGAAATGGATTTGAGAAGTCTCACTGAAGTAAATGAGTTACTGTATAAGCCGTTACTGTTTATTTAGTTGTGTCTTACTTTTTACAACACAGTTTAGCTGCTTATACAATGGGAAAGCTACAAAGTGTTTTTCTTTAATGGTAATAAATATTTCTTTTCTTGTACCCTGTAAAATTAGCCCTAGTTATAAATTCAAACTTATTTGGGAAAACATACAGGACCTTTTAATGTAATGTACTATTTTATTATGTGGCGACCACTTAAGCTGGGTACCCACATACCGATGTAACCAGCCATGCGATGGCCGTTGGGCGACTGGTACACTTTACACAACCCATTTCCCAACCGCCCCTAAATGTCAGGTACCCGCTCCATTCACCTGCCTGGCGTCGGCGGCAGAGTCGTTTCGCCGGTCCTATATGCAGGCATGGTCATCCATAGTGGGTACACATTTGCCAATGAGGATGATATGTCAGTCCGATCCTCCGGATCAGACCACATGTCGTCTAATGTGTATCCACCTTTAGTCAGTGACTAATGAGTATCGCTAGAAGCAGTTACAATCAGGGGAAATGGACGTTATCCCGCCGATGGAGGAGCGGGGCTACCGCCACAGGACAGAAGGTAGTGCACTGCTTCAAGCATCCTTGTCGGGTGGTTTTACAGGCTGCAGGATGTGTACCCGGAGCGTATAGGCACCCTGCAAGCTACATGCAGGTGACCCAGGGTATTGTGCCCTGGTCCATGGCACAGCTCACATACACCTAGTTACAGCATTGGTATTGGGGCATTCGCACGTAGACTAAGAACCTCATTCAGAGGTGCTAGCAAAATGCGAGCGCTCAATCTAAATGAGGGCGGCCACATCTATTTTCCAGGCCAGCCTCCTGGCAGCTCACTAGGCTGTGGGTGACCACCCACAGCTTTAGCGAGCGGCCAGGTTGATGGTCGTGATGATCAAGACCAACGCGACCATCGGGGCTTGTGATGAGACCCTTGTGGTAGGGTCTCGTCTGCTGCAAGCCCCAGTGAGCTTTCGGCTCTATTAGAGCAGGAAGCTCACCACTGACATCACGAGTGATGTCAGTGGGGCCGCCCCCAAATGGCAGGCGTTCCATCGGCAACGCCTCCGTTTGGCAAGCCACCCCACTGCCCCGCCTACAAAACGGTGCGAGCTGTCGATCACCATCGACAGCCGTCCCTTTTGTAGTAAGCCCCAGAGCGGGAGAATTTCTCTCTCGCTCCGGGACTTGCGTACGTGCAGTACGGCCACTGCGCGTGCGCAGGGCCTCTACATCGACCCACTTGCGAGTGCATCGGCGCTTGCGAGCGGGTCTAAATGAGACCCTAAGTGTTTTGAGGGTGTATTGTGGGCGTGTAGGAGGAATTGCAGGCTAAGCAGAAATGTGTGTATGCAGACACTCTTGTACCAGTTATAATTCTGGTGCAAACATGCCCATAGAGTGGTGACGCCTACTGCAACAAGAGCACGCATAGTGGCATTGCGCCCGCATAGATGCGAGCTACTGTACTCTGCACACTGGTGCACTGAGCTGCTGAAGTTTGTAACCGATCCTCGCCGCTGCCCTGGCTAACGTGTTTTCATTGCGACCTTTTCATTGCCTCTCTTAGAACTGCCCACAGCAGTAATCCATGTTTGCATCATATGCGCCAATATTTGCTGACTTTTTGTAAATAGAAAAATAATTGCTTTATTTGAAAAAAAAGATAATAATATTTTTGACACTATTCACAAGCACAGAAAAAAATGTTCCCTTATGTTCTTTATAGTGGTTATATTAGACATAATGAAGAGAAGCAGTAATTTAGGAGCGTTCAGGTGAATTAAGACGCTGTCCGAGATGTCATTGCAGCAAGCCTTATTGTGAGATTACATTTTTACTTTTGCTGATTTGCACATTTCTTTCACAGCCCGATAATTACACAGAGCGGTTTCTCAGCCCGGCCGTGCAGCATAGGGAAAGGCACCTACTGATGGGAGGAGGAAAAATAGTTTCATCTGTACAAAAATAATAATAGTAATAATAATAATAATAGTAATAATAATAATAATAGTAATAATAATAGTAATAATAATAATAATAATAATAATAGTAATAATAATAATAATAATAATAGTAATAATAATAATAATAATAATAATAATAATAGTAATAATAATAATAGTAATAATAATAATAATAGCAATAATAATAATAATAATAATGTACTCTGCTGCAGATATTTATGGTCTATGAAGGACCTACACTGTCTATATGATGCTAATCAGTAATTTAAGAAATTAGGAAAATAAAAACAGTATATAATACAGACCAACAAGTTATAGCTTATTGCACTTCTAGGAGGGGCGAGGAATAGGGGCAGGTAAGTACCCTATTCCTCCCCTCCCTTAGTGGTGCCTAACCCTAACCTCTCTGGGGGGTGCTTAACCCGAACCTCCCACCGGTGGTGCCTAATCCTAACCCACCTTTCCTGCACACTAAACCTAACCCTCAAGGGAGGGTGCCTGATCCTAACCTCCCCCGGTGTTGCCTAACCCTAAGCCCCCCTCCCACCAGCCTAACTCTCCCCGGGGGTGCCTAACCCTAATTCCTCCCTGGTGGTCTATACACCTATCCCCCCCATTCCCGGGCTAGAGCTGATACTTACCCAGATCACTTGTTCAGGATTCCAGCTGTCGGGTGTCACGACCAGGGCTGTGTGTGCTCGGGGGCAGTGGACCTTACCTGTCCGGACGCTATGGCAGGGTCCCGCTGGTGGAGGTGCGGGCACTTGGAGATCTGCGCTGCATGCCCAGGGGTTCTGGAGACATACTGTCCTGAATGCTTGTGGTGAGTCTGGTTCAGGTTTGGCAGTGCTGCAGCGTGACATTGGGGCTGCCATCTTGGATTTCAGCATGTGACACATTCCAGCCAATCCAGACAGAGCATTCCAGGAGTCCTAGCAACCAATCCTGCACTTCCTCCAGGTATTTAAGGGCTGACCTGCAGTCCTTTCATTGCCAGTGCAACACTATTCCCAGCTCTTACTGGGTGCTAGTTCTCTGAGCTCCTTTGCTGTGTTTCCAGTCCAGTTTGCCATTACGACTCTGCTTGCTTCAGGATCCAGCTACCATCATTTACCCCCGTGTGCAGCAGTGCTTCTCCTGGCTCTCGCTCCCAGTTGGGATCCCTGCTAAAGTCCACGACATCAACATCCCCTTCGGCTATCCAGTTACTTACAGTCGGTACCCACGTGCCTTTCTGGGTAAACAGCTATCTGAGATACTCACTATCTAACGGGCCACTCATGAGCAGTACTCCTCTCAAGCCAGCGTCCTTCCAGTATCAGAAGACTGTTCTTAAACCCACTCCTGATTCCACTCTGGGTCCAAGTCCACAACCATCCGTGACATCGGGATACCGACGCCGGTATCCTGATCCCCTTCGGGATAGCGGCGTCGGCATTTTGGCGGATGGCGGGATTCCGGCATCGGTATATTAACTACATCCCCAGGCGAGGTTATCACCAGCGTTAAATCCATTGATAGACTGGACAAAGCCCGCCAAACAATATGGCCTTAAAAAACAGGGCTTATTGAATTATTATTATAGTTGTTTATTTATATATGTTTATTTATATAATACCAATCATATTACACATATTATAGGGGCTGTAAATGTCTGCTATTGGCTTAACTCAAACGCGTTGTGGAAATGTCAAATTTCAAGTTGGAATCAGGGTCCATGGCAGATTGTACATTGAATACTTTTGAGGCCATTGAAACAGCGAAGTTTGATTGATATGTGAAACGGTTCTGTAGTCATAATCATCAGTCCATCAGCGCCCGTCAGTGCGTGCCACATACCCACGGGCACTCACTTTTCATGCCTATTCAAATCTGCCAGCTACTGCTTCTAATAAAGTTACTTTTAGTATTATAATGAATTTGGACTCAGAATTAGTTTACAATTCTGTTTTACTGTGTTCATTATTTCATGTTAATTCAAAATGAATTTTTAATCAAACTCAAATTCCTGGTCACAGTTGTCTAGTTGCTGCTTCCCATAAAGTAAAATCACTGATGTGTAGACAGCCATCTTGTAGTAGTATTTTTAATGTCATGTTACATTTTTCCAGAACATGCTAATTAATTAGTATTCTCCTTCAGTCCTTCACAATCTAAAATATGACATTTACTGAAAATCAGCAAGAATCTTGGTTATTTGGCTAAAGCCATATTGAGTTATTATTAGGTGCAGCAGTAGTAGAATGTAATATATTATTATTACAGTGTGTAGAATAAATAACAGTTTAACTACTTTTGTAAGAAAGATGACAAAAAATATTTAACAGTATTTTTTTTTCATATTGTGGAGTAAACTTTTATGCAGCAATTTGTTCAATTTGCCAAATTGCTATTGCCCAAATACATCATTGTGGTACTGCTTAACTAATACTCATAAATCCTGACTAATATTCATGAGGCCTGATTAATATTCATGTATATCTAATATTAATAAGGAGGGTCTAATATTCATGAGGCCTGTCTAATATTCACAAGGCCTGTCTAATATTCATGAGCCTGATTAATATTCATGTATATCTAATATTAATAAGGAGGGTCTAATATTCATGAGGCCTGTCTAATATTCACAAGGCCTGTCTAATATTCATGAGGCCTGATTAATATTCATGGATATCTAATATTAATAAGGAGGGTCTAATATTCATGAGGCCTGTCTAATATTCACAAGGCCTGTCTAATATTCATGAGGCCTGATTAATATTCATGGATATCTAATATTAATAAGGAGGGTCTAATATTCATGAGGCCTGTCTAATATTCACAAGGCCTGTCTAATATTCATGAGGCCTGATTAATATTCATGGATATCTAATATTAATAAGGAGGGTCTAATATTCATGAGGCCTGTCTAATATTCACAAGGCCTGTCTAATATTCATGAGGCCTGATTAATATTCATGGCTGATATCTTTTATTAATAAGGAGGGTCTAATTTTCATGAGGCCTGTCTAATATTCGCAAGGCATGTCTAATAATCATAAGGCCTGAGTAATATTCATGAGGCACATCTAATATTAACAAGGAGGGTCTAATATTAATAAGGCCTGCCTAATATTCATAATGTCTGACTAATATTTCTGAGCCTATCTAATTTTAATAAGGGTGCTCTTATAATCATGAAGCCTGGTTAATATACAAAAGGCCTGTTTTAGACAGTTACTATATACTTCAAGATATAGAATTCAGTGCTAAAAAAATTATCATTTTTTTTTTTTTATAATATTTGCCATAGTGTGATAATTTAGGTCTTAATTTGGTGAGTGGTTGCCAGTCACACAGTGATTTCTCTAAATCTAATTGGCTGGGCAACTTCTCTACTTGCATATATGATACATCTCCCCGAGTGCCACTGTTGTTCATAGTTGTGGTAGGCTGCATTTACCCCACAGCAGAGCAGATATGGACCCTATGGGGACATATGCAATATATTGATTTGGGTCCCCTCCACACAGGAGCCTAATGGACGATCCGGCTATGCAGTGCACACAATGGGATCATTATATATAAATAAATTACAAAGTGAAGTTTGGTAACGGCTACGGTGAATCTCATCGTTAGTGAAGTGGCTGGCAGAAACCTCAACATAGGGTAGTGACTAGCAATTTGCGTAGACCCCCCTGTTTTGGTTTTGGTTATAAATCATTATCGTGTTTTAGTTTTGGCAAAACCACCCTCATGTGTTTTGGTTCGGTTTTGGATTTCTTTAAATATGTACAAAAACTGCTAAAATCATGTAGCTTGGACCTGTTTTTGTCTTTATTCAGCAGAGGGCAGAACTGCCGCACAAAAGCAGCTTTGCAATTCCGTCCTTGCTAAAATGCAAATACAGCAGGAAGTGTCTGACACCCCCAGCTACATCTGCGATCCCAGCGCTGCGACCACCGGCCGTGATGTTGGATGGATCTGGAATGCTGAGTAAGCCTCAGCTTACGCAGGCTAACCGGCATGTGAGGCCAGGAATCTGCATCCAGATCCCGGCCTTGCCACTCCTGGAAAACCAGACGACACGTCCCCATTTCCGGGAACGCAGGCCGTCCCCGCACCCGCCCCGCCCTGTAAACACCTTTGCCTGCCAATCAGGCAGAGGCAGACGGGGGCACGCGCAGATTCCCTATAATCGTCAGGACTTTGTTCTACTCCAAACTCCAAAGTGATCTGAGCCAGGACTTGGTTCGACCCAGAACCTCAAAGTTTTTGTATGTTCGGTAGTAGTAGTGACATGTAGATATATGGTACCTTTTACCAGCCTATTTCATTGTGGAAATTAAAAAGAAATAGATGCATCTACAAAAGATGTTTTTAAAAAAACTAATCTGTTCTGGGGGGTGCATAGGCAAACGCAGAGGGGTTTCCGGTTGCCTGGAAACCCCTCCTCTCAAGCCCACACTACACAAATGAAATAATTAGTAACACCTGTTGATCTTTTAAAATGTGTGAGGTTGTACTGAAAAGACATCTGCACTAACTAGGAGATCTGGAAAACATGCACTGTTAAGGGTGCACTGATATAGACCATCTATAGGGTCAGTTATTAATACTGTATAATAATAATAATACACTATGCAGTGCATAAGGAGACCAATGTGTACATATATTTCCAGGGCAGTGCTGGGTTCTTTTGCTGCTCCCCCAGACTCCCAAACTTGCTCAAATGCTCTGGAACGGAGCCCACAGCTACAATAAAAACATTAAGCTGAGGTAGGATGGCCCTACATATAATGACTTACTGTGATCACTGGCCCTACATATAATGACTTACTGTGATCGCTGGCCCTACATATAATGACTTACTGTGATCGCTGGCCCTACATATAATGGCTTACTGTGATCGCTGACCCTACATATAATGGCTTACTGTGATCGCTGGCCCTACATATAATGACTTACTGTGATCGCTGGCCCTACATATAATGGCTTACTGTGATCGCTGGCCCTACATATAATGACTTACTGTGATCGCTTGCCCTACATATAATAGCTTACTGTGATCGTTGGCCCTACATATAATGACTTACTGTGATCGCTGGCCCTACATTGAATGACTTACTGTGATCGCTGGCTCTACATATAATGGCTTACTGTGATCGCTGGCCCTACATATAATGGCTTACTGTGATCGCTGGCCTTACATATAATGACTTACTGTGATCGCTGGCCCTACATATAATGGCTTACTGTGATCGCTGGCCCTACATATAATGGCTTACTGTGATTGCTGGCCCTACATATAATGGCTTACTGTGATCGCTGGCCCTACATATAATGGCTTACTGTGATCGCTGGCCCTACATATAATGGCTTACTGTGATCGCTGGCCCTACATATAATGGCTTACTGTGATCGCTTGCCCTACATATAATGACTTACTGTGATCGCTGGCCCTAAATATAATGACTTACTGTGATCGCTGGCCCTACATATAAAGGCTTACTGTGATCGCTGGCCCTACATATAATGGCTTACTGTGATCGCTGGCCCTACATATAATGGCTTACTGTGATCGCTGGCCCTACATATAATGGCTTACTGTGATCACTGGCCCTACATATAATGGCTTACTGTGATCGCTGGCCCTACATATAATGGCTTACTGTGATCGCTGGCCCTACATATAATGGCTTACTGTGATCGTTGGCCCTACATATAATGACTTACTGTGATCGCTTGCCCTACATATAATGGCTTACTGTGATCGCTGGCCCTACATATAATGACTTACTGTGATCGCTGGCCCTACATAGAATGACTTACTGTGATCGCTGGCCCTACATATAATGGCTTACTGTGATCGCTGGCCCTACATATAATGGTTTACTGTGATCGCTGGCCCTACATATAATGGCTTACTGTGATCGCTGGCCCTACATATAATGGCTTACTGTGATCACTGGCCCTACATATAATGGCTTACTGTGATCACTGGCCCTACATATAATGACTTACTGTGATCGCTGGCCCTACATATAATGGCTTACTGTGATCGCTGGCCCTACTTATAATGGTTAACTGTGATCGCTGGCCCTACTTATAATGGCTTACTGTGATCACTGGCCCTACATATAATGACTTACTGTGATCGCTGGCCCTACTTATAATGGCTTACTGTGATCGCTGGCCCTACATATAATGGCTTACTGTGATCACTGGCCCTACATATAATGGGTTACTGTGATCGCTGGCCCTACATATAATGGCTTACTGTGATCGCTGGCCCTACATATAATGGGTTACTGTGATCGCTGGCCCTACATATAATGGCTTACTGTGATCGCTGGCCCTACATATAATGATTTACTGTGATCGCTGGCCCTACATATAATGGCTTACTGTGATCGCTGGCCCTACATATAATGATTTACTGTGATCGCTGGCCCTACATATAATGGCTTACTGTGATCGCTGGCCCTACATATAATGGCTTACTGTGATCGCTGGCCCTACATATAATGACTTACTGTGATCTCTGACCCTACATATAATGGCTTACTGTGATCGCTGGCCCTACATATAATGGCTTACTGTGATCGCTGGCCCTACATATAATGGCTTACTGTGATCGCTGGCCCTACATATAATGACTTACTGTGATCGCTGGCCCTACTTATAATGGCTTACTGTGATCGCTGGCCCTACATATAATGACTTACTGTGATCGTTGGCCCTACATATAATGGCTTACTGTGATCGCTGGCCCTACATATAATGACTTACTGTGATCGCTGGCTCTACATATAATTACTTACTGTGATCGCTGGCCCTACATATAATGACTTACTGTGATCGCTGGCCCTACATATAATGACTTACTGTGATCGCTGGCCCTACATATAATGGCTTACTGTGATCGCTGGCCCTACATATAATGACTTACTGTGATTGCTGGCCCTACATATAATGGCTTACTGTGATCGCTGGCCCTACATATAATGGCTTACTGTGGTCCCTGGAGCTACATATAATGGCTTACTGTGATCGCTGGCCCTACATATAATGACTTACTGTGATCGCTGGCCCTACATATAATGACTTACTGTGATCTCTGACCCTACATATAATGACTTACTGTGATCGCTGGCCCTACATATAATGACTTACTGTGATCGCTGGCTCTACATATAATGACTTACTGTGATCGCTGGCCCTACATGTAATGACTTACTGTGATCGCTGGCCCTACATATAATGACTTACTGTGATCGCTGGCCCTACATATAATGACTTACTGTGATCGCTGGCCCTACATATAATGACTTACTGTGATCGCTGGCCCTACATATAATGACTTACTGTGATCGCTGGCCCTACATATAATGACTTACTGTGATCGCTGGCCCTACATATAATGGCTAACTGTGATCGCTGGCCCTACATATAATGACTTACTGTGATCGCTGGCCCTACATATAATGACTTACTGTGATCGCTGGCCCTACATATAATGGCTTACTGTGATCGCTGGCCCTACATATAATGACTTACTGTGATCGCTGGCCCTACACATAATGACTTACTGTGATCGCTGGCCCTACATATAATGACTTACTGTGATCGCTGGCCCTACATGTAATGACTTACTGTGATCGCTGGCCCTACATATAATGACTTACTGTGATCGCTGGCCCTACATATAATGACTTACTGTGATCGCTGGCCCTACATATAATGACTTACTGTGATCGCTGGTCCTACATATAATGACTTACTGTGATCGCTGGCCCTACATATAATGACTTACTGTGATCGCTGGTCCTACATATAATGACTTACTGTGATCGCTGGCTCTACATATAATGACTTACTGTGATCGCTGGCCCTACATATAATGACTTACTGTGATCGCTGGCCCTACATATAATGACTTACTGTGATCGCTGGTCCTACATATAATGACTTACTGTGATCGCTGGCCCTACATATAATGACTTACTGTGATCGCTGGTCCTACATATAATGACTTACTGTGATCGCTGGTCCTACATGTAATGACTTACTGTGATCGCTGGCCCTACATATAATGACTTACTGTGATCGCTGGCCCTACATATAATGACTTACTGTGATCGCTGGTCCTACATATAATGACTTACTGTGATCGCTGGCCCTACATATAATGACTTACTGTGATCGCTGGTCCTACATATAATGACTTACTGTGATCGCTGGCTCTACATATAATGACTTACTGTGATCGCTGGCCCTACATATAATGACTTACTGTGATCGCTGGTCCTACATATAATGACTTACTGTGATCGCTGGTCCTACATATAATGACTTACTGTGATCGCTGGTCCTACATATAATGACTTACTGTGATCGCTGGTCCTAAATATAATGACTTACTGTGATCGCTGGCCCTACATATAATGGCTTACTGTGATCGCTGGCCCTACATATAATGGCTTACTGTGATCGCTGGCCCTACATATAATGGCTTACTGTGATCGCTGGCCCTACATATAATGGCTTACTGTGATCGCTGGCCCTACATATAATGGCTTACTGTGATCGCTGGCCCTACATATAATGGCTTACTGTGATCGCTTCCCCTACATATAATGACTTACTGTGATCGCTGGCCCTACATATAATGACTTACTGTGATCGCTGGCCCTACATATAATGGCTTACTGTGATCGCTGGCCCTACATATAAAGGCTTACTGTGATCGCTGGCCCTACATATAATGGCTTACTGTGATCGCTGGCCCTACATATAATGGCTTACTGTGATCGCTGGCCCTACATATAATGGCTTACTGTGATCACTGGCCCTACATATAATGGCTTACTGTGATCCCTGCCCCTACATATAATGGCTTACTGTGATCGCTGGCCCTACATATAATGGCTTACTGTGATCATTGGCCCTACATATAATGACTTACTGTGATCGCTTGCCCTACATATAATGGCTTACTGTGATCGCTGGCCCTACATATAATGACTTACTGTGATCGCTGGCCCTACATAGAATGACTTACTGTGATCGCTGGCCCTACATATAATGGTTTACTGTGATCGCTGGCCCTACATATAATGGCTTACTGTGATCGCTGGCCCTACATATAATGGCTTACTGTGATCGCTGGCCCTACATATAATGGCTTACTGTGATCGCTGGCCCTACATATAATGACTTACTGTGATCGCTGGCCCTACATATAATGGCTTACTGTGATCGCTGGCCCTACTTATAATGGTTAACTGTGATCGCTGGCCCTACTTATAATGGCTTACTGTGATCACTGGCCCTACATATAATGACTTACTGTGATCGCTGGCCCTACTTATAATGGCTTACTGTGATCGCTGGCCCTACATATAATGGCTTACTGTGATCGCTGGCCCTACATATAATGGCTTACTGTGATCGCTGGCCCTACATATAATGGGTTACTGTGATCGCTGGCCCTACATATAATGGCTTACTGTGATCGCTGGCCCTACATATAATGATTTACTGTGATCGCTGGCCCTACATATAATGGCTTACTGTGATCGCTGACCCTACAGATAATGATTTACTGTGATCGCTGGCCCTACATATAATGGCTTACTGTGATCGCTGGCCCTACATATAATGGCTTACTGTGATTGCTGGCCCTACATATAATGACTTACTGTGATCTCTGACCCTACATAAAATGGCTTACTGTGATCGCTGGCCCTACATATAATGGCTTACTGTGATCGCTGGCCCTACATATAATGGCTTACTGTGATCGCTGGCCCTACATATAATGACTTACTGTGATCGCTGGCCCTACTTATAATGGCTTACTGTGATCGCTGGCCCTACATATAATGACTTACTGTGATCGTTGGCCCTACATATAATGGCTTACTGTGATCGCTGGCCCTACATATAATGGCTTACTGTGATCGCTGGCCCTACATATAATGACTTACTGTGATCGCTGGCCCTACATATAATGACTTACTGTGATCACTGGCCCTACATGTAATGACTTACTGTGATCGCTGGCCCTACATATAATGACTTACTGTGATCGCTGGCCCTACATATAATGACTTACTGTGATCGCTGGCCCTACATATAATGACTTACTGTGATCGCTGTTCCTACATATAATGACTTACTGTGATCGCTGGCCCTACATATAATGGCTTACTGTGATCGCTGGCCCTACATATAATGACTTACTGTGATCGCTGGCCCTACATATAATGACTTACTGTGATCGCTGGCCCTACATATAATGACTTACTGTGATCGCTGGCCCTACATATAATGACTTACTGTGATCGCTGGCCCTACATATAATGACTTACTGTGATCGGTGGCCCTACATATAATGACTTACTGTGATCGCTGGCCCTACATATAATGACTTACTGTGAACGCTGGCCCTACATATAATGACTTACTGTGAACGCTGGCCCTACATACCTTATACTCTACTTCGTATGACGTATATATTATGACTGGTTAAGTGCTACAGTAATTACAGTATGTCCTCTGCATGGACTGGCCTCAATTGTTCTAAAATCAAGCATTTGGAAACCCCCCTCTGGAAATCCTGCGTTTGCCACAGGCGGCGGTGATCACAGGTGACATGTCCAGATTACCCATCACAGCGGCGAAGCGCCGCTGGAAATTAAATGAGAACTATATGTCAGGCCATTAGACAGGCGTTGCATGCATTGCATAAGAGCAGATGGAGAAGGGACAGTGAGCAAATATAGGGCCCGGGAGTCACAAGTCCCAGCGCCTTCCACACGACAGCACTAGAGCTGTTTTATTGCCTCTATACAGCACCTAGCTTCAAGGTCCGCACAAATCCCGGGAAATGCGTAACCTGATTATTTACCAGTTTGTGAGTCTACAGTATTCGTCCGCTAATTATATATTCCTGTCACAGTAGTTAAATCGAGGTCAGCTCGCCGGCTATGTTACTTGTCACTATATTTATTTTCTGTGTTTGTCTCCTCTAGGTTTCCATTCATCACAGCATCCTAACAAGAATCACCCAGCTTGGGATAATCATCTCGCTGATTTGTCTCTCTCTGTGTATTTTTACATTCTTCTTCTTCAGCGAAATCCAGAGCACCAGGACAACAATTCACAAAAACCTCTGCTGTGCATTATTCATGGCAGAATTGCTTTTTCTCATTGGGATAAATATGACCAAAAATAAGGTATGTGCCTGTTCCTGTACACGCCTGTGGCTGTACTGTATGAAAAACAAAAGCAATTTGCTATTAATCTTTTGCATACTGTAAGGCACGTGCTGTACCTATGGTTTAGGACACTGCTCCTCCAACGCGGCCCTCAAGTTATACTAACAGTCCATGTTTTAGGGACATTCATGACTGAGCACAGGTGGTTAAATAAAAGTGACTGGGGTATTGATTAAGGGCTTGATTCATACCGATCGCAACTGCGGTTAAGCTCGCAATCGGCCGATTGTTGCGTTCTGTACATGCGTATGCATCGCAGTGCGCAAGTGCAAACTGGCCTCTGCGATCGCAGTGACTATGCAGACCCACCGCAGAGTGATTGACAGGAAGTGCCGTTTGTGGGTGGTGACAAGGGGGTTGGTCGGCGAAACACAGGTCTGCGTAAAAGCGGTCTGACGCCATGCAGTGTGAGCCAAGCTCCTGCCCAGTTGTGTTAAAAAAATATTAATAAACAATTGTTGTATTTGATTGGATTGTGCACCGCACCCTAGTACGCTGTGCCCCAAAGCGTTTGCAGGCATTGATCTACAAATTGAAAAATGGATAACGATCAGTTTACAGAAGAGCAATCAAATAGTGCTCCTGCTGCTGCCACCAGTCATGATGCCGGTATTAAAGCTGATGCTCAAGGCCATAGATGGTTTACAACGTTAGGGCATCTAAAATCCAAAAACCAATATACAGTGGTAAAGAACAAACAATATTATGAACTGTGAGGTGGTCAAAATTAACTGGAAATGACTGGAAATTAATGTTATTGAGGTTAATAATACTCTAGGAACAAAAAAAAGGCCGACACTTTAGCTTTATTTGTTAATTTTTGAAAATAATGCAAATCCAAAACCAGTCATGGCAGTTTGGATAATCCAATCCTAAGATGGACGACGAATCAGAGCCAAATCCAGCAAAAATGGGCCGGCGCACATCTCTAGTTCAGAATCACCAGTGGGGGGCTGGGCCGGGGGGCAGGGTGCCATGTGCCCCCCGGGCCGCAGTGCCATGCAGGCCACGGGCAGTCTGTGTCACATGCTGCACTGCGTGTGCAGCGCTGACCGGACAGAGTTTGGTCAGCGCTATACTGACTAACACACAGCCGCCGGCTCCAGCAGCTGTGTGTTTGTTTTGATCAGCAGCCAATGAGAGTCTGTCAGACTCTCCTTAGCTGCTGCTGCGTCCACTGCAGGAGCCGCTCCATCTTCCGGCTCCCGCAGTGGTTAATGGCAGAGGCGTCATGACGTCATATTACGTCTCTCCCATAATGCAGAGCGGCCCGGCCCGGGAGGACAGACGGAGGAGCGGATGGCGGCGGCGGGAGCGGGGATTCAGGTAAGTGGGTTTTTTTATTTTTTTATTACATGTGTCTACTGGGGTGGGGGGGGCTCGCACTACAAGGGGGGGACTACTACTAGGGGCACTAAAAGGGGAGGGTACTACTAGAGGCACTGCATAATGGGGAGGCAACTACTACTAGGGGCACTACATAGAGGGAGGGGACTACCACTGGGGGAACTGCATCGAGGGACCACTGCTGGGGGCTCTATATAAAGGGCAATACTGGGGGTACTGCATAGGGGGGAGACTACAACTGGGGCCACTATTTAAGGGGCACTGCATAAGGGTTACCACTATTGGGGGCACTGCATGGGGGGTGGACTGCTACTGGGGGCACTATATAAGGGGTACTGCATATGGGGTACCACTATTGGGGGCACTATATATGGGGCTTACTAGTGGGGGCACAAGGGGCACTGCACAGGGGGGACCACTACTGGGGGCACTGTATAAGGGTCACTGCATAGGGGGAATCATTACTGGGGGCATTACTGGGGGCCTGCATAAGGGGGTCCTCTCCTGGGGCACAGGGGGGCACTGCATATGGGCACTACAACAGGGGGCTGCCCCTAATCTTTATTTTTACTTTACATTAATCCCATATGGACCCGTCTCCTCCCTGGAACACTTGAGGAGGGAGGGAGGGGGGAGGGGTGCCGAAGCACGCACGTTCTTCGGCTACACGCTACTCCTCTGCCAGGGCTGCCTGCATGCGTTTGTCCCCCAGGCTAAAAGTTGCCAGCCAGCCCCTGAGAATCACTTTGAGGTCCCGAGTCGAATCAAGTGCCGGCTCAGGTCTGCTGTTAGTTGGGATCTCATATTTATAAACCAAACTTGGGTTTTGGATTGCATGTAACATGTCCAAATTACATCATTTAAAGCTGTTTTATTGAGTTTTATAATCAATTTTTATAGATTTTTTTTTAGCAATTTTTATTGATTTTAAGGAAACCAAAACTAAATCCAAACTAGAGATGAGCGGGTTCAGATCTCAGAGATCCATACCCACCCTAATTTTGGGGATCCGGGGCGATCCGAGCGTAGCGCGAATCTCCCTGCCTGCCCCAGATCCCTTACCTGAGGCTGTCGGGTCGCGAGGTTTTGTATTGAGCAGGCTTAACACTGATTGGTTGAGAGAGCCATCTGTCATGGCTCTCAGCCAATCAGCGTTAAGCCCATTGAAAATGAAAATGAACACTAAAGAAGAAGATGGCGCCCTCTGCCGACACCGCCGCCACCCCTACTGGCAACACCAGCACTGCCGACACTGCCGGCACCCCTGCACTGCTGCACCATGTACTGAGGACACCGTCAGCGACCCTCACACTGCCGACATTCCCACATTGAGGACATCAACAGCACCCCTTCACTGCCGACACTGTGTCAGCACACATGCACTGAGGACACTGCTGGCATCCCCACTCTGCCGACACTGCCAGCACCCTGCAATGAGAACATCCCTGCACTGCTGACACAGTCAGCAAACCTGCACTGAGAACACCGCTGGCACCCCCACTCTGCCGTGACAGCCGACACCCTGCATTGAGAGCACCCCTGCACTGTCGACACAGTCAGAAAACCTGCACTGAGGACACCGCTGGCACCCCCGCTATGCTGAAACCGCCGGCACCCTGCATTGAGAACACCTCTGCACTGTCGACACAGTCAGCAAACCTGCACTGAGCACACTGCTGGCACCCCCGCTCTGCCGACACCGCCGGTACCCTTCACTGAGAACATTGCCAGCACCTCAGCACTGCCATTCCATGTACTGAGGACACCGCCAGCAACCCCCGCACTGCCGACACAGCCAGGAAACCTGCACTGAGCACACTGCTGGCACCCCCGCTCTGCCGACACCGCCGGTACCCTTCACTGAGAACATTGCCAGCACCTCAGCACTGCCATTCCATGTACTGAGGACACCGCCAGCAACCCCCGCACTGCCGACACAGCCAGGAAACCTGCACTAAAGATACCGCTGGCACCCCCGCACTGCCGACATCACCAGTACCCTTCACTGAGGACACTGCCAGCACCGCAGTACTGCCATTCCATGTACTGAGGACACTGTAAGCAACCCCCGCACTGCCGACACAGCCAGCAAACCTGCACTAAAGACAACGCTGGCACCCCTGCACTGCCGACACAGCCAGGAAACCTGCACTAAAGACACCGCTGGCACCCCCGCACTGCCGACACAGCCAGAAAACCTGCACTAAAGACACCGCTGGCACCCCCGCACTGCCGACATCACCAGTACCCTTCACTGAGGACACTGCCAGCACCGCAGCACTGCCATTCCATGTACTGTGGACACCGTCAGCAACCCCGCTCTGCCGATACTGCTGTCACAGTAAGTGCACTATTGGTGTATCCAACCCACACTGTATAACACACTGTACCCGTGTTGGAAATTGGAAGCTGGACTGCCACATGTTAGTGCCGCCCACTGTATCACTTAGCTTAGTCAGCCAGCTAGCTGGATGCAACCTTTTGGCCTTATCTAGACGAAGCAAATAATATTGTGAGGTGGTCAAAACTGATTGGAAATTACTGGAAATAAATGTTATTTAGATTAATTAAACCGTAGGAACAAAAACAGGCCCATTTTATGTGATTTTAGCTGTTTTTAAGATTTTTTTAAGAAAAATACATATCCAAAACCAAAACACGGAGGTGAGGTTTTGGCAAAACTAATCCAGATCCAAAACCAGGGGGGATCCAGTTCCAAAACCAAAACACGAGGGTCGGCGCACAACTCTAATCCAAACCAAAATACTTGAGGCGGGTTTTGCCATAACTAAAACGTGATGATGAATTACAGTAGAACCAAGACCATAGCCAAAATAAGAAAAAAACATGGGGGTCCACGCGTATCTGTACTTTTAACACATATATTTCTAGGGGCAGTTTTTGCATTTCATATAATAATAATAATAATAATAATAATAATAATAATAATATAAATAAATAATAATCCCTATTTTTTCTATGACAAAAGGTGCCTGTACGCATCTAAAGTTAATAGTTGATACAAGATTTATAGCAGCACCCATAGTCTGGACAGCTCTTCAGATACTTATTTTATTAATTTCTGAAATTATTTCACTGATTTCTTTCTGTTTCTAGAACTAGTTATAAGAATTAAAAAATATATATATATACAGTATATATACCAAAAATAAGGGTGCCCTAGCCCTGAGTGCTGCCACAAAAAAAGAGCTCCAGATGAACACAAAATAAATGAATACAATATGTATTAAAAAAATAACTAACAACATTTAAAAAACAAACAAAAAAACAGCAGTGCACAGTATATCAGTATGCCACACCACAACCATAGGGAGGGGGGTTTAAGATATTAATAAAATGGAGTACCATCAGAGAAAAAAACACAACCTATATTATATAGTATTATAATTAAAATAAATTAATACAATATGTATTAAAAAATAAGTAATATACACTGTATTATGTAGGTGATGTTTGTATTGTGTGATAAAGTGTTAATTTGTAATTATTCTTAAATGTATCATTTAAGTTGCGTATTATAAGGCCCAGTTGGGTGGGAGTCAATGTATTTGTACAATGTAGAAATTATGGCGAGTGAATCACCTCTGATTATGACGCACTTGGCACATTTTGCATAGAGAGATGGCAGTGATTCAATACACACGTTAACTAAAGAATACAGTAACTTCAGACTATACTGTATTTGAAAAGTCAGATTAGGGTGACGTTCCTTAAATGCCAACCTTCCTCCCCAACCGGAGGGGGGGGGGGGGGGGGTCATCTGACATCTGCCACTTTCCAAACACCAGCCTTGGCCGTAGTGGGGAGAGTGCCTCAATGCCCGTTGTGGTCCCAGATGCTCCTCTAGATGCTATGTAGACAGCAAGCAATGGTGCCCGTAGACAGTGAACCTCACACAGTAGCGTAGAGACACTGCTGAACCGACGTTGAACCTGTTTTGGGGGAATCACAATTGGTGCCAGCACCCCACAGCTTTTCTCAGTGCAGTCGTATTTTGCAGTAAAACCTGCTGACTTTAGTCCTACGCTAGAAAAGCAATAACGTTCCTTAGCATGTACACAGTATATGTATTTAAACTAGATCTTGCAGATATGCCAGGGGAAATCAATTCCTTAGTGTGACACTGAATACTCAGGAACCGACGCGTACAGGAATAATTGCTTTTGTTTTATTGTTTAAATATTGGAAGGTGGTAATATTCACTAGGCACAAGGCAGCAGTAACTAATGTTTATTCGCCCCTCGAGGGACTCACGAAGAGCTATTCTATAGTCTGCACATTTCTCACATTTCTATGGAAACTCGTGTGAACTGTATAATGTTCGGAGTTATGTTTTGTAGCAGATGCCAGTTACAAACTTAGACACTGTGAAAACTCCTGTTCATATTTAAAGGTCTGTTTTGAACCAATAGAAAGTTCTACAGATAAATTGTGTTTATGTGTATATATATACATGGAAATATCATGGGGGCTTTACTTAGGTAAGCCCAAATCCTGAGCCCCCCTGATATTTCCATACCCCCACTTCCTCCCCTCACAGCACACCTCCCCACGCAGCACACCTCCCCTCACAGCACACAGCATGCAGCACACCACCCATTCCCTCCCCTCCCACCACCCTTCCCCTCCCACCTCACCACGCTTTGCCCAGCACCGGTGATCGCTCCTTTCCCCTCACTCCTCAGCAGCATTTTGAATTTAGCACCAGCTCGCAGGCTGGCAGCCAATTAGGGGCGACCACGAGGCCACCACTTTTTGGCTGCTGGTCTGCAAGGTGTAATTGGCTTGAAGCCGGTGCCAATTTAATATGCCGCCAGCCGCCGCTGATTGTCCGCCGGTCCAAGAGCCGTGATTGGCTTGCGGTCTGAGCTAAGTTTAAACAGGCAGGCGTTTGTTGACTGGTGCTGGGACAGTGACAGTCGCAGGGCTGGGTGCTGAAGTGAAGTGACGTTATGACATACTGTTTCATACCGGCGCACTTTGAGCACTGTATATAGAAATATGTATAAAACTGTTGGTGGTTAGCAATCACTAATGATTTGCGGGCAATTGTTGATGGCCATCACTATCGATGGGGGATGTCCAATGCCAACAATTGATGACAGATCCAATGGTGGCGATGTGCGGACTGAGGTTTTTGTGGCATCAGACCTCCCCTATCAATGGTGAAACCATCAACCCTTGGCCGCAAACCATTAATGGATACTAGCCATGAATGATCGATGGCCATGACTAGCACCACTTCTCTTCACAGTAAGCTGTGACCCTTTTACGGTCTGTGTATAGGGACTGTCCTGCCAAAAATGGGCCAGTTGGAAGTTATAAGTTAATGTCATACATAGCTGCAGTTGTTTAATAGCATGCATTGTTTTCTATTGGTTTCCTGTCAGTTACTAAAAACCATCAACCACCAATGGCCTGTGCCTCGATGGACAATCCTAGTTGGAGCTTCATCAAAAAAAGTGGTGGAAATGAAGAAATGTTTGGGAGGACCAGGGCAGGGTTTGGGCAAATCGTAGGTGTTTTACTTCTTTGTTCAGATTTTGCCTTTAGGAATGTAAGGGCATATACGTTAATTTGGTCAAGCTAAGGTATTGTTGGCAGTTAAGGTTGCAACTTGCAATCTGACCTGCTCCACAAAGTTAACGCGAATGTCATTATATACAACATCACATGAAATCTATATAATATTCGAGAATGGTATGTCCTGAGATCCTGCAGCACACCCCCTACCTCCCCGCCAACAGCTGTCACTGCCACAACGGAGATAGGACAGACCATGAGAGGGAGAACCCTACAGCGCAGGTGTCACAAACTCTCGGACGGATTGTGGATGCAGCCCCTATTTAGGGAATTGGCTGGACCTATGCCTGAGATGCGGAGTCTAACGTGCCTGCGGTATTCAGGGACCCTCGCAAGACGGTTTGTACTTTGCTGCGTACAACACACAGGTCGCAGCCCTCAGGTTAGGTTCCCCTATACAGGTGCTGGTGAGTACTGGATGTAGTGTAGAAGAATAACGTAGTCGACAGGCCAGGTCAATGCCAAACAGACGAAATGCTACCAGGGAGCAGACGTAGACAGGTCACAGGGAATAGCCAAGGTCAGAACCAGATATCAGGAGCAGTACAAAGGAGTCAGGGGAAATCGGAGTCACAAACAAGCCAAGGTCAAGATCAGGATAACAGGTGAGTACAGGAACGCTGGAGAATGTCTGGTGCCAGAGACTTCTTCTTATAGGGAGAAGTCCAAATCTCGCGCCAAATGTGATTTCACGTTTGGCACGCCTGTCCCTTTAAATCCCCTGCAGGTCGGCACGCGCGCTTCTAAGAGAGCCGCGGCCGCCTTCACTTGTGAGGAGAACCCAGCGCTGACGTCACGGCAGCGGGACCGGAGACTCTCCGCCTGCTGCCTACCGCCGACGGAGGTTCCAGTGCTGCCAAACCCGGTAAGTAATAGCCGGTGTCCGGTGCACTGTGACAGCAGGCCTAGGCACGGGGCGAGGTGGCCTGGCATATGCTGGATCCATTACTAATACTATATAATTACGTACTTAGGGCCTGATCAGAGATGGACGCTCTGAACGAGCGCTCGCTCTGAATCAGGTCGTTTTTGCTTTTTTCTTTTGTTCGGCCTCCTGGTGGCTCGCATAGGTGACCACCCACAGCTATTGCGAGCGGCCAGGTTGATAGTCGCGATGGTCAAGACCATCATGACCATCGGGCTTGCATCGAGACCCTTGTGGTAGGGTCTCGTGGCCACAAGCCACAGAGAGCTTCTGGCTCTAATAGAGCCTGAAACTCTCCCACTGACATCACTGGTGATGTCAGTGGGGCCACCCCAAACGGCAGGCGTTCCTTCAGGAACGCCTCCGTTTGGCCAGCCACCCCCCCTGCCCGCCTACCAAATGGGGTGAGCTGTCAATCACCATCGACAGCTCGCCCCCTTTGGTGCGAGAGCCGGCTCCGTCGTGCGCATGCCCAATGAGCAAACATCGACCCTGTTGCGTTCCCAAGCATAACGCAGAGTGCACACCTCCCAACATTTTAGTTTACTAGAACGGGATGCGGGCTCGGCCAATGATTCATCGCTGCATCGTGTTAAACATCATGGCCAACTTTTGTCTAGCCCTTCTCAAGCGCTAAGCCTCCCTCAACACTGTTCCCCGACCCTGGAGACTTGCTGCTGGTGCCCGTTCACTGTCGCCCTGCCATTGTGAACACCAATAAATTGAAATGTTTTATATAAAAATTAAAATCAAGTTCAGTATATATAACAGTCTCCAGCATTTTAAGAGTCGAATGAAATAGCTATTATTTTCTAATGCTCTATAGTTTAGTTAAAAAAAAAAAAATCATTATTTATTGGTGGCTCAGATATAATCTGGAAAGTTACTTTATGATTTAAAAAAAAAAAAAAAGTCTTTAGTTTATGTTCCCAACGTTTTCTTTGTTTGGTTGCTTAGTGTGAGATCTCACTGACTGCACAACTCTTAATAGCTAACAGCATCATCTATCTTGTTTTATTTTCATTCTCCTCGGGGGGAAAGGGATTACATAACCGCTAGTTTGTCATAGCTCTTTTCACTTACCGTGATCGTGTTCTTCTACCTACGGAAAGAGAGAAGCTGTTGCTTGTTCCTGTACTTATCTGTAGGAAAACACAATAACTATTAATGTTCCCTTTCAGTGCAGTAATTAAACTTTGAATGCACCCAAAGTAAACGCAGTCTAAGGTCTGAAGCTAGCTGGAAGTATTACTTGCTAAATTGGCTTTATTGAAAACTATAATATTATAGAACAGAAAAATGTACAATGCCTTTTATCACAATCTTCTAATAAGCGCTCATTCATGTTATATATAGGATTACAATACATACAATAGTTTTCACACATGCATGCACACAAATTCTTGCACACACACATACACACCCATGTGCATACACAGACACACACACACACTTTGCTGGATGTTCGTTGGGGCTGAAATCAATATGCTGCAATATGAAGTGATATATAATAATAGTTATTATTGTCCCAGAGCCATGCCACCTATTGTAACTACGTCCTTACATAAGATTTCTCAGTTGGATCAACTGGATTGAGTTGGTCTGATTTGAATTTAGTGGATTTAGGGCCTAATTCAGACCCGCTCGCGAGCACTGAGGGCCTGATTCAGAGCCGGACGCTCTGACCAGAGCTCTCGCTCTGAATCAGGGCCCTCCTACATGAAAATGGAGCGTCCTCCTGGACGCTCACATAGCTGTGGGTGACCACCCACAGCTTATGCGAGTGTCCATGATGATGGTCGCGATGGTCAAGACCATCGCGACCATCGGGCTTGCGACGGAGACCCTGCGGTAGGGTCTCGCTGCCGCAAGCCCTGGAGTGATTTTGGCGTGCAATCGACAGCACACCCCCTTTGGTGCGATACCCGAAGCGACGGATACCCCGTCGCTAGCCGGGTCTCGCGCATGCGCACGACGGAGCTCCCTCCGTTGTGCGCATGCGCAGTGGGGTAACATTGACCCGCTTGCGAGCGTCCTGCGCTCGCGAGCGGGTCTGAATGACCCCCTGAGCACTCGCAAGCGGGGCGATGTTGCCCAAGTGCGCATGCGTACGACTGAGGCGGCTCCGTCGTGCGCATGCGCGAGACCCGAATAATGACAGCCAAGCCATCGTTATGGGTCTCGCACCAAAGGGGGCGTGCTGTTGATGGTGAGTGACAGCACGCCCCCTTTGGTGGGCGTGAGGGGGCATGGCTGCCCAGACGTAGGCGTTCCCATGGGAACGCCTACTGTCTGGGGCCGGCCCCACTGACATCACTACAGGGCTTGTGGCAGCGAGACCCTACCGCAAGGGTCTCATCGCAAGCCCGATGGTCGTGATGGTCTTGACCATCGCGACCATCATTTTGGCAGCTCGCTATAACTGTGGGTGGTCACCCACAGCTATGCGAGCGGCCAGGGGGCCGCTCCAAACAGTAAGAGGGACGGCTCTGATTCAGGGCCTTAGTCTAACCAGTGTCGGCCAGGGGCAGGAAGGGCCCACTGGAGGATTGCAGTGGTAGGGGCCCATGCTTAATAGGTGTGGTCAGCCACTGCAGGTGATTGGCTAACCATTAGGCAAAACTCGGGGTAGTTTCTATAGAAGGGAACCAAGCCCCCGTGTTGATCTGTGGTTTTGCTCCTCCAGGTAACCGACCGTCTAATAGAGTAATAATCTATAATTTGAGGTCTGGATCCTGACACCTAGAGGAGGGGGTTGGGCCTACAGGCAGTGGAGCCCACCGGGAATTTCCCCTGTACCCCTGTGGGCTAGTCCAACCCTGAGTCTAACTGAATTGGATTGAGCTGTACTAAGGGCCTGATTCAGACCCACTCGCGAGCGACTGTCCGCTCGCAAGTGGGTCGATGTTATGGACTGAGCATGCGCACGACGGAGGGAGCTCCGTCGTGCGCATGCGCCAGACGCGACGAGCGAAGGAAAGTCCTTCGCTCGTTGTGTCCGATCAAAGGGGGCGTGCTGTCTATGTTGATTGACAGCACGCCCCCTTTGGTGGGCGTGCCTCCCTGACGGGGGCGTTCCCACGGGAACGCCTCCCGTCAGAAGCCGGCCCACTGACATCACTAGTGATGTCAGTGGGAGTGATTTTGGCTCTGATAGAGCCAAAATCACTCCGGAGCTTGCGGTTGAAAACCTCAACCGCAGGCTCCGGCTCGCAATTTTGATGGTCGCGATGGTCACGACCATCGCGGCCATCACAATGCATGCTCGTATAGCCTGTGGGTGGTGACCCACAGCTATACGAGCGTCCAGGAGGACGCTCCATTTTCATGGAGCCCGGCCCTCATTCAGAGCGTGCCCTCTGCTCAGAGCGTA
This sequence comes from Taudactylus pleione, assembly GCA_031769625.1. Classification (NCBI taxonomy): domain Eukaryota; kingdom Metazoa; phylum Chordata; class Amphibia; order Anura; family Myobatrachidae; genus Taudactylus; species Taudactylus pleione. The sequence goes on along the minus strand of JAUIMM010000513.1, from coordinate 163,050 downwards.
CGGCTCTGAATGAGGGCCTAAGTCGACTATATGATCTATATTATCTAAATACCAGATAGATTTCCTAAATGTAACACTTATTTTGATCATTAGGTTGACTCACTGAAATTATAAGTTTTCTTTAAAATTAAAAATGCAAAAAATAGAAATTCCCAAATTTTAAGGATTTTTTTCATTACTATGCTAGTTATGTAGTTTGTTTGACTTTATTTACTGGGCATGTAATTTATGCAATTAATTATGACTTCATGATATACCTGCAGCCGTAAACCTTGCTATTTGTGCTTTGCAATAATACCAATTGAGTGTGCCTTGATGCATATGCAGTAGATTTGTTATAAATGTCAGGGAAATAAATGAGGCATGAGGCACCTAAATGTTGCATCTTCTGCTTCACTATGTGCAAACACTAACTCCTAACGAATGGTTATATTGCATTCTCAATATAATTTGTTCAGCGGATAATGTCGGCCTCCTTTCCACATAGGGAGTTTGTGCACTTTAATGACCTCATTCAGAGGCGGTCGTTAGTTGCAAGCGGTCACACTGAATCAGGGAGGCCGCTTGCATCCTGAACGACCGCCTCCTTGTCGATCGCTAAGCTGTGGGTTAACACCCACAGCTCTAGCGACCGACATGGGTGATGGTCGCGATGGTCAAGACCATCGCGACCATCGGGGCTTATGACCAGACCCTAAGGTTGGGTCTGGGCACTCGTAAGCCCCAGGGAGCTTCCTGCTCTGATCGAGCAGGAAGCTTCCCACTGACATCAGCAATGATGTCAGTGGGGCCGCCCCCAAACGGCAAGCGTTCCGGCGAGAACGCCTCCGTTTGGGCAGCCACGCCCCCTGCCCGCCTCCCAAACGGGGCGAGCTGTCACTCACCATCGACAGCTCGCCCCGTCTGCTGTGAGACCCCTAGTGACGGAGCGCCCATCGCTAACCGGGTCTAACGCATGCACACGACGGAGCCGGCTCCGTCTTGCGCATGCCCAGTGGGGCAACATCGAGTCGGTTGCGAGCGCTCAGCGCTTGCGACCGACTCTGAATTACCTCCTAATTGTGTATAAATGCTTTCATCATTTAGAACATCGCCCCCTAGGTGCTCTGGATAAAACCCTTTCAGGAAGCATGTACATGAATGACAAGTGACATATTAATAAAATAGTTCTAGAGGTTTATACATTTAAATTGGAAAACAGCATGAGGTTTGAGGTACAATAAAATAAAAATAACCGTGTATATTACAGATAGAGAATTGTATTGAATCTATGGATCACAGCACTGGTCACATAGATGCCTGATTTATTAAAGTTTCATACATGTCAAATCTACTTTTCCTAATCGCAGCCATCAGCGATCCATCCATGAGATGTAATACAATTCCTACACAAATACAATGTACTTTTTGATGAATCTGTAATGAAATGAACGGTGTTTTGGGCCTGTTCATTAGAGAAAACCCATAAAAGAGGCCGGATTTCAGCGTTATGGTTGGGCAGCGAAGATCTGAAGTTTAACCTGTTTATTGTAGAAGTTTTATGAAACTGGGGCCTCCTATTCCCCTTTCAATTTTTGTAATAACATTGTACACAAAATGCTAGAAAAGCCGGTGTAACCATGATTGTATTACGGATTAATTCTCTCAGAACGTTTGCAGACTGTGATGAATATGTAACAGGTAAAACTTGGGAGAGAAGGAGAGCGTGATAGATTGTTTCTGAGTGTGATTATGGGAGTAGACAAGGCAGCAGCTCAGCTGTTTCTGTACGGGGGGGAAGCTCTGCGGGTCAGCATGTCTGCAGTGTAATGTACCCCTCTGCCAGTCAGCTGTTCCATACGGGGGGGAAGCTCTGCGGGTCAGCATGTCTGCAGTGTAATGTACCCCTCTGCCAGTCAGCTGTTCCGTACGGTGGGGAGGCTCTGCGGGTCAGCATGTCTGCAGTGTAATGTACCCCTCTGCCAGTCAGCTGCTCCGTACGGTGGGGATGCTCTGCGGGTCAGCATGTCTGCAGTGTAATGTACCCCTCTCCCATCTCAGCTGTTCCGTACGGTGGGGAGGCTCTGCGGGTCAGCATGTCTGCAGTGTAATGTACCCCTCTGCCAGTCAGCTGTTCCGTACGGTGGGGAGGTTCTGCAGGTCAGCATGTCTGCAGTGTAATGTACCCCTCTCCCATCTCAGCTGTTCCGTACGGTGGGGAGGCTCTGCGGGTCCGCATGTCTGCAGTGTAATGTACCCCTCTGCCAGTCAGCTGTTCTGTATGGTGGAGAGGCTCTGCGGGTCAGCATGTCTGCAGTGTAATGTACCCCTCTGCCAGTCAGCTGTTCCGTACGGTGGGGAGGCTCTGCGGGTCAGCATGTCTGCAGTGTAATGTACCCCTCTCCCATCTCAGCTGTTCCGTATGGTGGGGAGGCTCTGCGGGTCCGCATGTCTGCAGTGTAATGTACCCCTCTGCCAGTCAGCTGTTCTGTATGGTGGGGAGGCTCTGCGGGTCAGCATGTCTGCAGTGTAATGTACCCCTCTGCCAGTCAGCTGTTCCATACGGTGGGGAGGCTCTGCGGGTCAGCATGTCTGCAGTGTAATGTACCCCTCTCCCATCTCAGCTGTTCCGTATGGTGGGGAGGCTCTGCGTGTCAGCATGTCTGCAGTGTAATGTACCCCTCTGCCAGTCAGCTGTTCTGTATGGTGGGGAGGCTCTGCGGGTCAGCATGTCTGCAGTGTAATGTACCCCTCTGCCAGTCAGCTGTTCCGTACGGTGGGGAGGCTCTGCGGGTCAGCATGTCTGCAGTGTAATGTACCCCTCTGCCCAGGGGCGGATTGGGAAAGAAAACCAGCCCGGGAAATTTATGGAAGCAGCCCTAATGGGGACGGAATCTGTTGAGGAGGTGAGGTCTGTCAATGGGGGTGGGATCCCATCTCATAGGGTCTGATTCTGAGTTGGACATAGTTGCAACCGTCTTTGTGTCTTCTGCTCCTGTCTGTGACTTTAGGCTAATGAGCCTACAATCAGGGACGTATCTATAATGGGTGCAAGGTGTGCGGGACACATGGGCCCCCATAGGTAATTATACTTACCTCTCCGCTGATTCCCGAAGTGCTGCTATACAGCGCCAGAATCTACAGCGCTCAGTGCCGCTGAGCTGCTGTCAGAGAGGAGGGGGCCCAAACGGAGCCTGCACATGGGCCCCTTCCTCTCTTAAAACGCCCCTGCCTACAATGCCCTTCCCTGGTGTACAGCCCTGCATCTGAATATGCAAGGACTGAGACCTCCACTGTCAGTGTCCAAAGACGCTGCAATCATGCTTTGTGCATCTTTAGACGTCACTATCAGGTCGCACCATTGGAACTATAGAGTTTGGCCTGCAATGTGGGAAATACACTTCTTGGTGCATGCGACTGAATCCGTACTGCAACTCAGACACATGCGCAGATGAAAAACAATGCAGAAGAAAAAAATAAAAACACATTGAACCCCGATAGGGAAAAAAAAAAAAATTGCCCCCACAGGACACAATAAAACACACTGGCTCCTACAGGAAAAAATTATAAACACAGCCTCAACAAACAATAAAATAAAACACACACTGGCCCCAACAAAAAAAATAAACAGCCAAACCCATTGGCCCCTTCATAAAATAAAACACATTGACACCCGACAGAAAGAAAAAAAAAAAAAACACATTCGCCTCCATAAGGTAAAAATAAAACACACACTGGCCCCCCCAAAAACATACATTGGCCCATACAGAAAAAAAATTAAACACATTGGTCCCCACTGGAGAAACAAACACAATGGACTCGATTCAATTAAACGTGAAGTGAATAGCGCAGGGAATGAGCTCCCGGAGCTATTCAATTCTGCACGCTCTCCCGACCCTCGCGCTATAAATAGGGTGTTTAGTCGTGAGAACGGACATTTTCCAAATAAACTTCCCAGCGCGATGCTGTTTCCGCCGTGCTAAGGGCAGAAAGTAGCATTACGTCTGGACTTTTGTCGGATTTCTACTCGCATCCCATGAGGGATGAGAGAAGAAAACCATAGTCAGGCTTAGCAGCGTGATCAATTGAATAGCTCCGGGAGCTCATTCCCAGCGATATTCACTTTGTGTTTAATAGAATCGAGCGCATTGGCTCCTACAGAAATCAATAAAACACAATAGCCCCATAGGAATAAAAAACCACACTGACCTCCGACAAGTAAAAAAAAAAAAAACCACACACTGGTCCCCCACAGGAAAAAAAATAACACATTGGCCCCTGGAGGAAAAACAATAAAAACACATTGACATCCGCAACATAAGCAGTGTATGTCCCTGCAGGGGACAGGATGGGAGTAGTAGTCAGAAGTGGGGGCAGGATGGGAGTAGTAGTGTGGAGCAGGGTAGCTGTAATGTTGGGAAAAAGGGGGCAGGATGGGAGTGGAAGAAGTTGAACAGGAAGTACCTTCACACTCCACTGACACCTCAGCTCATGGGTTTTCCGGCTGCCGCCCCTCTTTCAGCGCTGATAGCCAGAGTAAGTAAGTATGTTGAGGCAGCTCCTGCCATCTTGTCCCGATCCTGCAGGCTCCTACACCGTCCCAGGCACAGCACATGCGTCCCCTCATGGTCCACGTCATCTCCCGCAGCCCCAGGAGAAGGAATGGCCCGACCGGGCTCCGAGCATGCTACAGAGAGGGGAGCTGACAGCGGGCGGTGGAGGCTGAGGGATGGGACACTGAAGACTGGTGGAGCCGGGAGCTTCCGGTTTGCGTTACATAGCAGAACGCAAATACCAGAAGCGCGGCTGCCGGCAGGCAGTGTCGGCCAGCCCAGCAAAGGGGTTAATGAGGCCGGCCCAGCGGGAACTTTCCCGCTTTCCCGGCGGCCCAATCCGCCCCTGCCTCTGCCAGTCAGCTGTTCCGTACATTGGGGAGGCTCTGCAGGTCAGCATGTCTGCAGTGTAAGAATAACGGAGGGCTCGAATGTGCCAGTAGTGACTTAAACCAGGAGGCTGGGCTTTGGCCTGGGTGGTGATCATTGTGTTGGTCCCAACCTATGAAATCCTTAGTGGGAGGAGTAGGGACAGAGCTTATGTAAGGCCAGGCTTACAGGCCTGAGGCCTCTTTCCTGGGAATCATTTGGTCAGGTACAGTGTGCACAGGGAAGCATACACATTCTTTTACTTTTCTTATGTCCTTCATTCTTTACTCTTTATATATCCTTTAACCCCCTTTTCTCTTCCTTATCTACCTTTTTACCTTACTTATGTCTCCCATTCTTTCCCTGTGCTACTTTGCCAACCTGATCCCAGGTAGCTTCCCTGTTCCACGATGTGGCCGCGGGCTCTGCGCCTCCCACTGCCCGTTTCTTGCCTGCTCCGGCGGCATCCGCTGGGACCCCAATGCGGTGCATTGGGGCCTGTCAGCGGCGCTGGTACCCGCGGCTGCTCCCGCCGGGGGTCGCACGTCCTGTGACTCCCGGCGCAGGGCCGGTCCCGGCGCTCTGTTGGCTCTGCCTCAGGGCTGTCAGCAGCGCTGACGCCCGCGGCTGCTCCCGCCGGAGGTCACACGTCCTGTGACTCCCGGCGCAGGGCCGTCTCTGTTAACACTGCCTCGGGGCTGTCAGCAGCACTGACGCCCGCGGCTGCTCCCGCCGGAGGTCGCGCGTCACGCGATTCCCGGCACGGCGCCCCAATTGCGCGCACCACGCAGCGCTGGACCCGGCACTTTGTTAGCCCTTGCGCCCTTATAGATAACCCGTGTAGATGGAGTTGAGGGCTCTGCCGGCTCTCATAGCGCGTTAGCGGCCGCCATTTTAGGGGTCCTGGCTATAAAATAGGGTGGTGTTAGCGGCCGCCATGTTGGCACTGGGCGGGGGGCGTGGCTTAACGATCCGACTGTTGTAACCCCTGCAGTGCTGCCGGAGGGCTACATCTCCTCTTGCCGTGCCTCCTGCGACTGCTACTGTCCCTGGGTCTATAGCCCTTGTGGTTGGTATGGCAGCTTCCTTTACCATGCCTGTACATGGCTAAGCTGTGTCCCCAGCCTTTGACCCAGCTGCTATCCTAGGGCTTTTTGCCAACATGGCCACTACTTTAGCCCCATGTTTGTTCCCCTCCCCCCCCCCCCTAACGGGTGGTAGCGCCATCTAACTTGGTGGCTTCCCCGGCTGCTAGCTCATCGCCACAGGCTGCGCTGAGGCAGTCAATTGATGCTGCGGCTGTCAGCGCGACCGACGGGGTCTCGGCATGGGGTCCGGCTGGCTTGCCTCTTACTATGGGTTTCCGCAACCTGCCCTGGTTCCGGAGGGCCTTGCTCCATTTTTTGCAGGTTCCGATGATCCCTCATGGGATGCTGGCGACGAGGCGACTTCTGGTGCTGGTCGACCCGGTAGTCTCGCTGATCCCCCGGCTGATGCGGTTGGTGAGTGTTTGTCCAGTTCTTATTTTACGTTTAGCAACGTCAGTTATTCCACCTATGACGACTCCAGCGACACTAGCCCCTCCCAGAAAGCTCGCATGGCACGCAAGCGTGCAGTTAAGTTTGCTAGGACTGAGGCCGCAGGCGCTTGCGTAGGCCTTAGCGTAATCGCCATGCCTCCTGTGATGACAAAGCGCCCGCTGACATTGCTGACGCTGGGGTGGTTTGTTGCGCTAACACCGTGGCCCTGAGGGGCCTCCGCCCTATCGTTAAAGACAAAATACGGAGGGGACGTTATGAGGATATATTCTCCCTTACGGAAAACGTGCAAGGAATTGTGAGCAGCTAAAGGCTAAGGCGGTATTGGTTTGGAAGCTTTCCAGACTTATTCTAATGGTCTTCCCGGCCTGCTATTTATAACTCGCCCAATATCATTTGGTACTTTTACCTTATTCATAGTACGCAGAGGTTCGGCCGGGGGGTTGCATGGCGCGTTTGCGACAAAGAATTTTGTCGTTGGCTGGACGGGCTCCCCTTTATTGATTTTGGGGGCCACGATGTTGAAGTTTAGCTCTACGTCACTTAGGGACCCAAATTTGCCCTGGCAGCGGTTAGCCAGTGATGAAAATTCGGTGCTTGCCGGCCAAGCCCGCCCAACAGCAATAGGGGCAAGTGCTTTGCATTTAACTCAATATCAGTGTTCGATTTGCCAGCGGTGTCGTTTTCGCCACCTCTGTAGCAAATGCGGCGATGCCCACCCAGCTACTGGCTGCTCGAAATCGGTGCTTCCCCAGCCCCCGGTAAGCCTGCCGGCCCCGGTCCTGCTAGTTAAAGCTTTTCCCCCTGTTTATATGGAGGCCTTGGCCAAATGGCTCGAATGGTACCCCGACACAGTTGCAGCGCAGTTTTTGAGTGACAGTTTTAAGTCTGTTTTTCGTTTACTGATAGCTTCAGTCATAGCTGCGGGTGCTCCACGGAACCTTCGAACGGCCGTAGAGCTACCCCACTTAGTTAAAGACAAAGTCCTAAAGGAGCTGCGGCTCGGTCGCATCATTGGTCCTTTTCTTGAGCCGCCAATAGCAGACTTGGTATTGTCCCCCGTCGGCGTAGTCCCTAAGACGGCGCTGGGTTCTTTTAGGTCATTCAGCATCTGTCTTGCCCGTCTGGCCGTTCAGTTAATTATGCCATTCCGCAGGAGCTTTGCTCGGTGTCTTATCAGGTTTTTGATGAGGCGCTGGATATAGTCAGGGCTCACGGTCCCGGCGCATTGATGGGTTGGGGAGATGTTGAATCTGCTTTTTGTTGCCCCTGCACCCGGACTCGTTCAGGTGCATGGGTTTTCGATTGGACGGCGGATACTACATAGACAAGTGCTTGCCTATGGGGTGTTCCGTGTCCTGCGCTTATTTCGAAGGGTTCAGCATCTTTCTGCATTGTTGTTTTGAGGCTGGTACGAGGGGGCACGGCTTGGCCCATTACCTGGACAATTTTCTGTGTGTCGGCCCTGCTGATTCCCCACGTTGCGGAATTTTTGTTAGAGTCCATTCAACCCCCCCCTTTTTTTCCTTTTTTGGGGTTCTGTTTGCCAGCAAGAAAACCTTAGGCCCCGTTCCCCGGCTGTCCTATTTGGGTATCGATACCTCGGATGGCTGCTGCAGACTTCCGTCTGAGAAAATTTTCAACTTAAAACATGCCATTCAGGATTGCATGGCTATGGGTAAGCTGACACTGCGGCGTGTGCAATCTCTCCTGGGATTGCCCCATTTCTCATGCCAGGTGATTCCCATGGGTAGGGTATTTTCCAGGACGCTCCAGAGAGCCACCGCGGGTGTTCGCCGGGCGTACCATTTTTATTTGGCTCCAGAGGGGTTTTCCAGGGGTTCAACTAAAGACCTGCTACTCCTTGAATTGTTTCCCCTTATGGTGGCGCTGGAACTGTGGGCCCCTAAGTTGCGCGAGAGGAGTATTGTTTTTAGATGCGACAACCTAGGCTTTGTGCATGCTGTTAATGGACAGCGCGCCTCTTTGTTGCCAGCCTTACGCTCGCTTGCGCAGTTAGTGCTGCGTTGCTTACAATTTAACACCTTGTTCAAGGCGATTCACATTTCGGGCTCTAACAATAACATTGCTGACGCGCTCTCACATTTCCAATGGGACAGGTTTAGGTCGCTTGCTCCTGTGGCTTGTTTAGTTGATGAGCCTTGCTCCCCCCTCCCCTATGCTCGGAGGGACATCGAGCCGGCATGGAGGGCCTAGCCGAGCAATCAATGCTCCAGCTACGTTGCGGGCCTATCAGAAGGCTTGGTCCGTTCGGGAAAGCTACCTCCATTACCGCAGAAGCAGAGGTGAGAGCACGCATTGCTCAATGCCTTCTTTTGTTTTGGAGTCTTTATGTCTCAGGTCGGCCCCGTGAGGTAGCTGCGCGCACGCTGACGGGCATTTTCTTTCACGACTGACGGGGCGTCCAGACCTTACCAAGAGCTTTGCCGTTATTAAGGCCCTTAAGGGTTGGGCTCGCGCCTCACCTCGGCCAGTTGATAAGGGAAGGCCAATCGATATTCCCCTATTTCTTAAGCTGATAGCTGCGATTTTGGATGTTGTGGTTTCCCAGTTTGATGCTAATCTTTTCTGTTTGGCATTTTCAATGGCGTTTCATGGCGCCTTCCGAATTTCGGAACTAGTTGCCCCTGCTGAATTAGCGTTTTTGCCCATGTCCCGCTCGGATGTCAATATCAGGGTGGGGGCTGTGTTGTGCAGAATACGGCATTCTAAAACTGATCAAAAATGGTTGCGGCCGTTGGGTCTCCCTAGCAGCTTGCAAAGAAGACCGTGTTTGCCCAGTACATCTGGCAAAACTTTGCATGGCATTGCGGCTTGTAGTTGGCGGCGCATGGTTGCCTCATGCTGATGGTTCGCCTCTTACCAAATATCAGTTCCAATTCATTTTTGGATGCTGTTTGCTTCACATTGGCCTCTCCCCTGGAGATTTCGGGACCCATTCTATTAGAGTTGGCGCAGCTTCTGCTGCCGCCGCTGCTGGGTTGTCGGTTCTGCAGATCATGGCCTTGGGGCGTTGGAAAGCTGCTCGTTATAAGCGTTATGTTAGGCCGGTGGCCGCGGGCTGAAACTACTGTTGCGTATTTCTTAATGTTTTGTTTGCCTATGTGTCATGTGTTTGTCATTGTTCATCTTGTTCTATCTGTGTGTAGTTTGTATTGTTATGTCTCCCCTGTCCATCCTACTCGGGTAATACTTGCCACTTGTCGCTTGTAACAAGTGGGGGTCTTGAGGGATTTTATTTTACCTGACTAGACGGACTAATTCGGCCAAACATACAGTCCCTCAGCAGGTTTTTGGTTTACCTCTTGCCGAGTTGTTTTGTTTTTTCCCCCCCTCCCCCCCACCCTCCCTGGTTTTTTCCTTATCGTTCTCTACTGTTGTCCAAGCTAATCTAGATTAAATTTAAAATTAAAATGCGTTTGTTCAATGTTTCATTAGGTAGCTAAAATTAATACTTCATATACAATATATTTTAATTAGCTTTAATTTTATACTTTAAAGTTTGTCATTCAAATTGAACATTAATTACTGCTTAGTTTAGAATTTTGTTATAATAAAAAATAAAAATAAAAAAAAATAAAAATAAAATTGTGTTACGCTCCTGTCTGTTGCTTTTCTGTTATTTACTCTATCTTAAATTATAAAATTTTATTGTAGCCGCAGTATGGCAATTTGGTGTACCCAAAGTGCTGGTGATACATCTAGGTGGGAACGATATTGGTTCCTGGATTGCCGTTGATTTACGGCTTGACTTTGTGTCAGATCTCCTCATTAGGGGCGCTTGGCCTTTATGTACTGTCATGTGGTCATGCATTACCCCTAGGCAGCAGTGGCGTGGCGCTCGTTCTCCTAAAGCTTTGGACGAGGCTTGTACAAAGATCAATGCTGCTGTGACAAAATTTATGCTGTTATTTACACATCCGTTATACGGTACCATGATAAGCATCTCTATAGGCCTGATGGGGTGCATTTGACGGAGGCTGGTTTTTGTTTGTGGGAAGTTTGTTCGCTAGCATAGGTCAGGTGGTTTAGTGTGTATGGTGGCGGGCTGCGATTCTCTGAGGTAGAATCTTGCATTGGCGGGAAGTACGGCTTATCATCAGCCCGGGTGTAGTGTGTGTGCATTGGGTGTGCTCACCTTCTATCTATTTGTAGAGAAGTACTGTACCACCTCTACGGGGGCAGTACAGCCATCTAAGGATGGTATTGTGTTTGGTAGAAGGTCTATGCTTGATACCCAAGTGCAGAGTTTGACATCCACAGGGCAGACTCCGCCCGCAATGCCGTGTTTTGTTGTTGAGTTTGCATTGTTGGGCTGCTCTGTGTAAGTGCCGTCCTTCCAGCCACCATACAATATTTAAAATAATTAAATTAATTTCTTAATAAATAGCTGACCTGTTTTAATCCAATACTGTCTCCGTGTGTTTATTCTTAGATAAGTTTGAAGTGTTATATTGTTATAGTATAATGATCACACACACTGGGCACACATCAGCCGTTACTAGGTTTATGTACCCCTCTCCCATCTCAGCTGTTCCGTACGGTGGGGAGGCTCTGCGGGTCAGCATGTCTGCAGTGTAATGTACCCCTCTCCCATCTCAGCTGTTCCGTATGGTGGGGAGGCTCTGTGGATCAGCATGTCTGCAGAGTAATGTACCCCTCTGCCAGTCAGCTGTTCCTCCGCCGGGGAGGTTTTGCGGGTCAGCATGTCTGCAGTGTAATGTACCCCTCTGCCAGTCAGCTGTTCCGTACGGTGGGGAGGCTCTGCGGGTCAGCATGTCTGCAGTGTAATGTACCCCTCTGCCAGTCAGATGAAGCAGCTACAGCTCAGCCTCACTTCTGTATAGTCAAACACTGTTTGCAGAGCTGGGGGCGGGGCCACATCATGGGCAGTAAGCTGCACTGAAAGAGAGCTAATAGAGGCATGCCTCTGGGTATGTGGCCTTGAGCACTGATGGACACCTTGGATGTGTCATCTGACCAGGAAGTGCACTGCAGTGTTTAGAGATTGGATCTCAGCAGCAGCAAGAGAAGACACAGTGATGCAGGTAGGAGAATCAATGGACACTGAAGCTTAATGTAGTAAGGGGAGAGTAAAAGTGAGTAGGGGGTGATACAGGCTACCAGCACTCAGACCCATCCCATGTATGCCTCTCAAGCCTTTGACCTCACTGCATGTCACTGGTTTAGTGTGTTGTACAGAGATAAAACACACAACTGTATATATTCTGCATACAATGTATCCAGTACTGATAACAGTTGTGGCTCAGGGCAACATAAAATAAACAAATATGCCTAAGTACTATATATAGATACGTGGCTGAAAAGCACAGAGGAAGCCATAATTAAAAGCAGCACATTAAGTGGTATGTAAACGTTTCTGCAGGGCACGTGTAAGTCAATAGATTAATCTACAGCTCCATGTTCTTCCTTGTCCCAGTAACTTTGATTTGTTTGTATTTTAGCTCCTCTGCGCAAGCATCGCTGGATTGCTGCATTACTTCTTTCTTGCTGCTTTCGCTTGGATGTGTATCGAAGGAATTCATTTGTATCTCATCGTTGTCGGAGTCATTTACAACCGAGGATTTTTGCATAAGAACTTTTACATTTTTGGATACTGCAGTCCAGCCGTAGTGGTTGGAATTTCGGCTATTCTGGGATACAAATATTATGGCACAGATAAAGTGTAAGTATATTATCTACATTGTAGCATGTCCCGTGTGTAGGCACATAGGGCCTGATTCAGAGCCGGACGCTATTTGCGCTCGCTCGTTCAGAAAAAGGGGACGGCTATTTAAATTGAGCGCTCGCTCTTTGCGGTCTGTTGACGCCTCTATGTCTGAGCGAGCGAACGAAACATGCGCTCGCTATTTTGTAAAGACGCCCCCTTTGCCGCTCGCATCATACGTCATCTCCGCTATTTATTAGATTAATCGAGTACATCGAAAGGCGTCTGAACTGCTCGCAGTGCTTGTGGTTGGATTTACCTACCGCAATCATGCGAACAGTTCAGGCATAGAAACAATCAAGTGACGTGGTCGATGACGCTGCTTTGTTAATTATACACACCCTTAAAACGCTCCTGGAGGAGCAGCAGCAGCGTGGATTCAGCTAAGTATGTTTATATATATATATATATTTTTTTAAAAACCTGTCAGCACGACTGGGGGCACAATGGGGGTGGCTACCACTGGGGGGACCTCTACTGGGGTGGGGGCACAACGGGTGGGGGGGCTACTACTGGGGTCACTATTATTAGGAGGACCTCTACTGGGGGGCTATTACTGGGGGCACCATTATTAGGAGGACCTCTACTGGGGGGGGCTATTATTGGGGGCCTCATTATTAGGAGGACCTCTACTGGGGGGGGCTATTACTGGGGGCACCATTATTAGGAGGACCTCTACTGGGGGGGGCTATTACTGGGGGCACCATTATTGGGAGGACCTCTACTGGGGGGGGGCTATTACAGGGGGCACTTAATCGGGAGGGGGAACCTCAACTGGGGACCACCACTTGGGGGGAGGAGGAACAACTACTGGGGGCATTATAAAAGGGGCCTACTACTAGGGGCACTGCACTGGGGGGACCACAACTGGGGGCAATAACAGGAAGGACCACTACAGGGACCACTGGATAGGGGGGGTCACTACTGGGAGCCTGCATCAGGGGGAACACTACTGGGGGCACTGCATGGGAGGGGGGGACTACTGCTGGGGGCACTATATAAAGGGCACTGCATGGGGGGGACTACTACTGGGGGCACTATATAAAGGGCACTGCATAAGGGGATACCGCTACTGGGTGCACTGCATTGTGGGAACTGCTACTGGGGGTACTGCATAAGGGGGAACACTACATAGGGCACTGCATTTGGGGGGACCACTACTGGGGGTACTGAGTAAGGGGAACTAATTGGGGGCTGTATAAGGGGGACCACTACTGGGGATACTGTATAAGGGGCACTACTATGGGCCTGCATAAGAGGGACCACAACTGCATACTGCGGGTACTGTATAAGGGGTACTACTGGGGTTAAGGTGCATATGGATAGGAATGTTCAGCGTGAAAATAAAGGGGTGTGTTGTGTTGACACGCCCCATTTTTAAGTGACCATGCCCATTTTTTTCCGCGCGCACGTATCGAGGTGGTAAGGGGGGGGCTCCCTTTTCAAACTTGCCCTGGGCTCCAAATACCCAAGTTACACCACTCTAGCAGGCACTCGCAATTTTGTGAACACACGTTTTCCGACCGCACTGACTGGTTGGCGCATGCGCATTACGACCCATACGCATGCGCAGATGTGCGAACATCGCTCGGAGCGAACGAGCGGCCGCTTACGAGCGGCTCTGAATCAGGCCCATAGAGTGGCCAATTTGTGAGGTATAACTATACTCTTGATTGTTAATGGGAATATTGAATCATTTCTCATATGCATTAAAGCATGCAGACATGGTCAAGAGGTTTAGTTGTTGTTCAGACCAAACCCAGAAAGGGGAATAAATGTGATATAAGTGACTTTGACCATGTTATTATTATTGGTATCAGATGGGGTAGTTTGATTGTCTTAAAATCTGCTGATCTCCTTGGAAATTAACAAAAAAATCCATTGAGCATCAGTCCTGTACGCACGCAACATGGGACGAATGGGATTTAGACACATGCGCAGTGGCAAAATAATCGTCAGTGGCATCCAACTCAGAATCAGACCCCTGGAATACAACTGTACACGTAATATTACGGTTTATTTCTGATACAGTTTTACATGTGTTTGTAGGTGTTGGCTGAGCACAGAGAATAATTTTATTTGGAGTTTCATTGGACCAGCCTGTCTCATCATTCTTGTGAGTACAACATTCTTTTTTGTTTTTAATTAAAAAAAATTATTCAGCTCTGGTGTTTTATTGTTTTGAATTAGTGAGATGTATAGTTTAGTATTGTTAAGCTGCAAAGCTCAGAGATGCTATAAGGTACAGGTTCTCAAACTCAGGGGCCGATTCAGACCTAGACGCTAAGCCACGATCGCTGGTATCCAAAAGGGGCCAGGTATACAAATTCCGCCATCGCACTGTCTGGCGTAAGAATGCCCTCTATGTCTTAGAGAGCGGCGCCAGAGTGAGCGCACGCCAGTGTAAAGACACACTTTTCTTTGTTAACACACGTCATCTCCAGGAAGTGTATGATTAATCAGTAAAATCTAGAGCCATCGGAACTGCACGCAGCGCTTGAGGTAGACCCTACCCCGCCGCGAGTACTGTGATCACTGCAGGCTGAAATACAACCAAGTGACGTGTGCAATGGCGCCTCCATGCTAGTTATGGACGCCCATTAAACGCCGTTTTGACGCCCAGACATGCCACACCACTCCTCCGTTCACAAGCACCTTCCCCTGTTACCACCCACAAACGGCGCTGTCTGTCACTCCAAGTAACGTCCAGTCTGTGTACTACGAGCACACGATTCCCGGACACAGTGACTGATTCGCGCATGCATATTTTGACGCAATAAGTCCATAACGAGCGATTGCGGCTTAGCGTCCGGGTCTGAATCGGCCCCTCAGTCCTCAGTACTCCAAACAGGTCATGTTTTCCAGGTCTCCTCACAGAATCGCAAGTGAAATAATTATGTCCACCTGTGGATCTCTTAAAATGTGTCAATGAGTAATGAATACACCTGTGCACCTGCTGGGTCACCTGGGAAACGTGATCTGGGTGGGATCCCGAGGACGGGTTGAGAACCACTGCTATAAGGTATTGCATTCAGTAATACCTATATATTTCACGGGACGTATCAGTAGTTGGGCAATATATATGGTTACAGGGATTACAGCCCTGACCTGGCCCATAGGACCTCCAGGTTTGAAGGAGAATCCTAATTGCTAGGTGGTTGCATCAGTCCCACCTGTTTTCTTTGTTCCTTGGGATTGTGACCTTAAAACAATAGATAGATAGGGCTTGCTCGGCAGGAATAGGGCCTTTATAAGTCTGCAATATTGTGCGGCATAACAGTATAAATATATAATAATAAACACACCACATTTACAGTGTGCCCTGATGGTCAGTGAAGAAAGAACATGGAGTCATTAAATTAGGGGTGTGCACCGGCCACTTTTCATGTTTTGGTTTTGGATCTGGATCTTTCTTTGTGTTTTGGATCTGGATTGGTTTTGCCAAAACCACCCTTCCGTGTTTTGGGTTCTGGGTTTTGTGTTTTGGATCTGTATTTTTTTGAAAAAAAGCATAAAAACAGCTAAAATCACAGAATGTGTTGATTTTTCTGCTCCTATGCTATTATTAACCTCAATAACCTTAATTTCCACTCATTTCCAGTCTATTCTGAACACCTCACACCTCATAATAGTGTTTTTATGTCCAAAAGGTTGCACCGAGGTAGATGGATGACTATGCTAAGCGACACGAGTGGGCGGCACAAACACGTGGCCCATCTAGGAGTGACACTGCAGTGGCAGACAGGATGGCAGTTTGAAAAACTAGGCCCCAAACTGTACATAATGCAAAGAAAAAAAAGAGGTGCAAGATGGAATTGTCCTTGGGCCCTCCCACCCACCGTTATGTTGTATAAACAGGACATGCACACTTTAACAAACCAATAATTTCAGTGCCAGGGTCTGCCACACGACTGTGGCTGAAATGATTGGTTTGTTTGGGCCCCCACAAAACAAGCTGGCAATTAATCTGTCCCTGCACAAACTGGCTCCATACGGAGGCAAGATGTTGTCCTCATCCTCCTCATCCACCGATTCCTCACCCTCTTCAGTGTTGTGTACATCCTCATCCTCACAGAGTATTAATCTGTCCCTGCTGGAATCCACCACCACAGGTCCCTCTGTACGTTCTGGAGGCTGGTCTCCCTGGAAGAGTTGATAATTCATTTTTATGAACATCATCTTCTCCACATTTTGTGGAAGTAACCTCCTACGCCTTTCGCTGACAAGGTTCTCGGCTGCACTAAACACTTTTTCGGAGTACACACTGGTGGGGGGGCAACTCAGGTAAAATAGAGCCAGTTTGAACAGGGACCTCCAAATTGCCTCTTTTTCCTGCCAGTACAGGTACAGATTATCTGACAGGCCTACTTGGATGCTGTCACCGATGTAATCCTTTCACAGACAGATGCACGCTTGTCGCTGCTGCTTTGAGGATGCAGGTGCGGCTACTGCGCATACATTTCACACACAAAAACAGAAAAAAAGAAGATTATTTTATTTTGGTTGGAGCGCACTTTGGGGGTTACACCACCATTTAATAGACAGACGCACGCTTGTCGCTGCTGCTTTGAGGATGCAGGTGCGTCTACAGCCCACACAATTCACAAAGACAGAAAAAAAAAGAATTTTTTATTTTTTTGAGGAGCGCACTTTGGGGGTTACAGCACCCTTTAACGGACAAGCCAGCCGACCCTTTACTTATGACACAGACGCACGCTTGGCGCTACTTTGTTGATGCACGTGCGGCTACTGCACACACAATTCACAAACACAAAAAATAATTTTTTATTTTGTTTGGAGTGCACTTTGGGGGTTACAGCACCCTTTAACGGTCAAGTCAGCTGGCCCTTCACTTATGACACAGGGGTATGCTTGGCTCTACTTTGTTGGTGCACGTGTGGCTACTGCGCACACAATTCACAAACACAAAAAAATATATTTTTTAATTTTTTTTGGAGTGCAATTTGGGGGTTACAGCACCCTTTAACGGACAAGCCAGCCGGCCCTTTACTTATGGGACACAGGAGCACGCTTGGCGCTGCTCCTTTGTTGATGCACATGCAGCCACAGTGCACACAGTTCACAAACACAGAAAATAATTTTTTATTTTGTTTGGAGTGCCCTTTGGGGGTTACAGCACTCTTTAACAGACGAGCCAGATGACCCTTTACTTATGACACAGGCGCACGTTTGGCGCTACTTTGTTGATGCACGTGCAGCCACAGTACACACAATTCACAAACACAGGAAAAAAATGTTTTTATTTTGTTTGGAGTGCACTTTGGGGGTTACAGCACCCTTTAACAGACAAGCCAGCCGGCCCTTTACTTATGACACAGGTGCACGCTTGGCGCTACTTTGTTGATGCACGTGCGGCTACTGCGCACATAGGGCCTGATTCAGACCCACTCGCGAGCGGCTGACCGCTCGCAAGTGGGTCGATGTTCTGGACTGAGCATGCGCACGACGGAGGGAGCTCCATCGTGCGCATGCGCCAGACGCGACGAGCGAAGGAAAGTCCTTCGCTCGTTGTGTCTGATCAAAGGGGGCGTGCTGTCGATGTTGATTGACAGCACGCCCCCTTTGGTAGGCGTGCCGGGGGCATGCCTCCCTGATGGGGGCGTTCCCACGGGAACGCCTCCCGTCAGAAGCCGGCCCACTGACATCACTAGTGATGTCAGTGGGAGTGATTTTGGCTCTGATAGAGCCAAAATCACTCCGGAGCTTGCGGTTGAAAACCTCGGCCCTCATTCAGAGCCGTACGCTCTGAGCAGAACGCACGCTCTGAATGAGGGCCGGCCTCCATGAAAATGGAGCGTCCTCCTGGACGCTCGTATAGCTGTGGGTCACCACCAAAAGGCTATACGAGCGTGCATTTTGATGGCCGCGATGGTCGTGACCATCGCGACCATCGAAACTGCGAGCCGGAGCCTGCGGTTGAGTTTTTCAACCGCAAGCTCCGGAGTGATTTTGGCTCTATCAGAGCCAAAATCACTCCCACTGACATCACTAGTGATGTCAGTGGGCCAGCTTCTGACGGGAGGCGTTCCCGTGGGAACGCCCCCATCAGGGAGGCACGCCTACCAAAGGGGGCGTGCTGTCAATCAACTTCGACAGCACGCCCCCTTTGATCAGACACAACGAGCGAAGGACTTTCCTTCGCTCGTCGCGTCTGGCGCATGCGCACGACGGAGCTCCCTCCGTCGTGCGCATGCTCAGTCCAGAACATCGACCCACTTGCGAGCGGACAGCCGCTCGCGAGTGGGTCTGAATCAGGCCCCTCAACCGCAGGCTCCGGCTCGCAGTTTCGATGGTCGCGATGGTCACGACCATCGCGGCCATCAAAATGCACGCTCGTATAGCCTGTGGGTGGTGACCCACAGCTAGATGAGCGTCCAGGAGGACGCTCCATTTTCATGGAGGCCGGCCCTCATTCAGAGCGTGCGCTCTGCTCAGAGCGTACGGCTCTGAATGAGGGCCATAATTCACAAACACAGAAAAAATATTGATTTTTTTGCACTTGGGGGGAGCACACCTGATGGACAGAGCACCCCCTGGACAACACTACAGCACCCCTTTAGGACTGGGACACTGCACAGGACTTTGGAGTGGACACAGCCCCTATGGACAACTGACTGCACAACACAGTCCAGCCAGCCCCTATGGACTTTGGAAGAGTGGACACAGCCCCTATTGACAACAGCAGCACAGCACAGCACAACACTACACTGCACTACACTACACTACACTACACAGCCCAGCCAGCCCTAACTCCCACCCTCCCTCTTCACTGTCCACAGCCGAGTGAGAAAATGGCGCCGACGCGGGTACCTTATATAGAATCCAAAACCCGCGAGACCCGGAAGGCGGGATGATGACGTTTTGCCTCGATTTCAGATCCGAGTTAGGTGGGAAAAGTCGAGCCTGACTCGGATCGGGAGGGCTCGGGGGGGTTCGGATTTCAGAAATCCGAACCCGCTCACCCCTACATTAAATCAGGGTGGACATACATTGGGGTAGCGGGCAAAAGAAAGGAGGATGATGGGGCAGAAAATAAAGGCGTTGTAGGTAGAGATGAGTGGTTCGGTTTCGAAACCGAGTCCTAACTCGGATCTTCTCGCTGAATTCAGAACTGGATTACATATAAGTTCCTCCCTCGTAATTTCAGGTGCGGTGAGGTGGTCAGAATTGACTGTAAATTACTGGAAATTAATGTCATTGATTGTTAATAATACTATAGGAACAAAAACAGGTCCACATTACATGATTGTAGAGGTTTTTTATAATCAATTTTTAAAGAAATCCAAAACCAATACACTTGAACATACTTGTCGACATTCAGCTCACTCCTTCCGGGAGGGAGCTGAATACCTGCATACAGCGGGGGGCGTGGCCGGGCTATGATGCCGTTTTGGGGGTGGGACCAGCGGGCGTGACCGCAGGATCGCATCATCGCCGCCCCGCCTTCTCTTCACAATGTCAAAAATAAAGGCATTGTGAACCAGGGGGCGGAGCCACGATGACGCGATTCAGCGCATATTGCGTTATCGGGCCCCCCCACTGCGGGGGTTTCTAGTAATAGTCCGGGGAGCAGGCAGCAGCCGGGAGGCTTGCTTGCCTTTGCGGGAGGTTGGGAGTGGCACCCGATAATTGGGAGAGTAGGCAAGCCTGCACTTGAGGGAGGTTTTGCCAAAACCGAAATACAAAGATAATTTAGAACCAAAACCAAATATCAGAGGTCTGCGCACATCTCTACTGATAGGCAAGATGCAAGAGGTCGTTACATAATAAGGGGACAGGCAAAAGGAGTAGACTGCAAGAGTGCAGAAGGCAAGATGGGTATATTAATGCTGACTGACATTTAGTGGCCATTTAACAATGGGAGGGCAGGCAAGAGGGTCAGAGCAAGGGATAGAGGTAAGGAAGAATAGACATTAGGGGGATGGACAAGAGGAAAGTGCATCAAAAAGACAAGGGTGGTGTACAGTAGATGCCTGCTAATATATCCAAATCTATGTCTCTGATATTGAGTTTTTTGTTTTATGTTAGCAAAAAATCAGTTACGTTTTAAGTGCCTGAACCACAGTACATGAATATGTTACAAACAAGTACTGAAATTTAGCGTTACAAAAAACTTGTGTGTGTGTGTGTGTATATATATATATATATATATATATATATATTTTTTTTTTTATTATTATTATTATTATTATTATTATTATTTATTTAATTTTTTTTTATTATTATTTTTTATTTTTTATTATTATTATTATTATTATATTTATTTATTATTATTATTTTATTTTTATATATATTTTTTTAAATAAAATTGCTTCAGATAGTAGGTTTGTGTATGGAACTTTCAAAGCACAAAATAAGTGTGAACTGTCAGCTGTACTTTACAACAGCTCAGCAGGGGGTTCAAGACTAAAGCGCGTTAACAGTTTGATACTGAAATATTTCAAGTGTTGTGTTGTATGGTCTGTCATTGGTGATCGGACATCTCTGAAGATTACGCTGCCATCTCCGCGTATCACAAGAGCCTCATGTACCCTGTAATCATCACAGTTTTTTTTAACCCAAATTGTAGCATCAGACAGGAGCCGGCTGTTGACTAGCAGACCTGACACATCTAAAAACATTGGCCCTCATTCAGAGCCGGACGCTATTTGCGGTCGTTCGTTTAAAAACAAGGGGTGGCTATTCAAATGATCCGTACGCACATTGCAGTCTGTTCACACCTCTAAGTCTGAACGAGCGAGCAAAACATACGCTCGTTTATTTCTTAAAAACGCCCCCTGGCCGCTCGCATCCTACGTCATGTCCGCTATTTATTAGATTAATCGAGTACATCGACCAGCGTATGAACTGCTCGCTATTCTTGTGGTTGGTGTTTGCTACCACAAATTTGCGAGCAGTTCTGGCTATAAAATAACCCAGTGACGTGAACAATGACGCTGCTGTTTTAAATATCCACACCCATAAAACGCCCGTTTTGACCTTTAAGCACGCCTGCGTTCGGATCTCCACTCCCCATTTTCAAGCACCTTCCCCTGTTACCACCCACATACGCCTCATTCTGTCAATCAAAATAGCAGGCACTCGCTATATTGCGTACCAATGAATTTCGGCCGCACTGACTGGTTCGCGCATGCGTACTAAAAACCGTACGCATGCGCAGATGTGCAAACATCGCTCGGAACGAGCGTACTGCCGCTAACGAGCGGCTCTGAATGAGGGCCATTGTGTCTGTATAACAGTGTGAAGTCTGCAAAGTTGTTGCGTTTTGGCTTAAAAAAAACTCACCCTAAACTTTCTATCGGAAGTCTCAGCGAGTTTCAGTATTTGCGCTGGAATGTTTGCCAGATAGGCACGATCGGATGTGGCTTTGCACTTTATAAAGTCATAGTATTTCCTCTTTAGCCGCTTCCCATGCAGAGGTTCAAACGTGGTGAAAATCAGAACAAATGCGAAGTCAAAACAACATTAAAGGTTTAAGGCACCAAACAGGAATGTACATTATGAGCGCTGCATTAATCCCTACCAGCTAATGTGTCACATAAGTGTGTATTTATTGAGAGAGATCTGAAAGCCACGGGATTAACAAACCAGCCCTCTTTATCCTCCTCCAAACTGTAGCAACACTGTCCCTTTTTGTTTTGAAGCTAAAGAGCCAAATTCCTATTAAATTAGCTCCTCGCTACTTATAGGTATAGAATCACAGATACTGAGATCAGACAGTACAGTGAGGCCCATCCAGCGACAGCTGGGCTCTCAGATGCCAGCTCTTACACAAATAATAGAAACAAACACAGTACACACCCACAAGTACCCCCACATAACAATAACCACACACACACCAATACCCACACACACCAATTCCCGCACACATCAGCACTCCCACACACCAGCACTCCCATACACCAGCAGTACACCTATACAACAATACCCACACACACCAATATACCCACACACACCAATACCCCCACACACCAGTACCTCCACACACTAATACCCACACACACCAGTACCCCCACACACTAATACCCACACACCAATATCCCCACACCCAAATACCCCCACACACCAGTACCCCCACACACCAGTACCCCTACACAACAATACCCACACACACCCATACCCCCACACACCAATACCCTCACACACCAGTACCCCCACACACCAGTACCACGCACACACCAGTACCACCACACACCAATACCCACACACACCAGTACCTCCACACACCAGTACCACACACACACCAGTACCCCCACACACCAGTACTCCCACACACCAGTACATGCACCAGCACACATACACAGTAAACACACCACACACCAGTAAACTCATACATCAGTACATACACACACCAGTATACACACACACACCAGTATGGGTACCCACAGGTTGGACTTGTGCCTTCACCTGTAATGGGACTTTGGATCTCAGGCCAAGATTCAGAGCCGGACGTTCTGACCAGTGCGCTCGCTCTGAATCAGGGCCGTCCTATTTAAATTTGGAGCGACTCTGTGGTCCTCTCACTGAGATAGTTCAGCAGCATCCCAAACTCCGACAGTATTATTCTACAAGAAACGTACAGTACCACAGATGAGACCAAGGAGGAGATGTATCAAACCTTCGAGAGAGATAAAGTACCAACCAGTCAGCTCCTGTTTCTAAGGCTTAATACATCTTCCCCCAAGATTTGATGCATCTTCCCCAAATAAAACTGAATGCTGGCACTGACTCTATCTTACAGTCTCCAGACCTTAGATACTTAGAAAACCAAGGAGGTGGTGGTTAAGTTTCACGTAAATCTTAAATGAAAAGCTACTGTACCAAGACAATAAAAGACCCTGAACTTTGATGCGTGGGACTAACCTCTTTGGATGTCACTCTGGTGGATT
This sequence comes from Taudactylus pleione, assembly GCA_031769625.1. Taxonomy (NCBI): domain Eukaryota; kingdom Metazoa; phylum Chordata; class Amphibia; order Anura; family Myobatrachidae; genus Taudactylus; species Taudactylus pleione. The sequence continues at coordinate 139,952 of JAUIMM010000513.1, read as the reverse complement.
GTTTAAATCAAGGCCAGGTCCCCTCTATCAAGGAAATGAATGAAAAATTAGATGTGTCCCCCCCTCCCTCATTTTACGCCGGATACACACTAAGCGATATGTCGCCCGATCCGGCGTATCAAAGAAACATATCGGGCACATTGGCAACCCGCTATGTCTCTGATGATGCGCGCCCCTGCAGGTCCGACGGGCAACATTGTCAGCGAATGCAGCATGGCCCCCACCATTCCTGCCGGCATCAGCACGTTTGTATGCACTTGCCGATGCCGGCACCCCACCGGATCCCATCGCTAACGAGGTCAGTACACACTAGACATCGTACCAGCCTTTACACGCATTACTGGATATTTCAAGTTGCCAGTCTTCCAAATTTCATTCTAAACATTAAAATTTTTATATTCCTCAAACTGAGGCCTAGAATAAAACCACCCAGATCTAACAGGCATCATATCATGGGAAAAAATTATGTTTTATTGTATATATGAAGGCTTGCCCCTCCAATAGGAGTACCTTTGTTTCTCTTTACTCTTGTCTGATTTCCCTATGGGAAAAACCCTAGGGAGCACCCTCTAAGGTGGTATTTACACCAGGATTCATTTTAGGGAATGTTCTAATTGTACATATTTATATATTATTTATTTTTCCTGTGCAGCCTGACTACAAGCCCTTCTCCCTCATTCTCTTCTTTTGTGATAGGCTTCATATCATGTAGGAGAACTTCCCATAACCCATGCTGAATAGTATACACCTAGGCTAGCACATCACAACTCAACACTACTCATGCTATTAGCACCTGATACATATTGGGTGGAGGGGGGAGTGGTGATACTGTACATGGGAGCCCATTGTACAGTATAAGTTAAGGGGCCCATACATCTTAGGTACATGTCCCCAATTCCACCATTCGCTGAATGGAAACATCGATCAGCGGCCATTAATTATTCGTGATTAAAAATCCCTAATTTACTCATTAAAACCATTCTTGGGTCAGGATCGGGGAACCAAGAGTTTTCAAAATGTTGAATATTCCCCATTCCACGACCCACCCGTCAGTAGAATGGGGAATTGCCCAAAACCATTGTAGATGTATGCTGCCTTAAACCTGCATCTGCCCACATGGGGGAGGGGTTTATCAAACCTTTGAGAGAGAAAAGTGGAGGTTACCCAATGCAACCAATCAGCTACTAGTTATCTTTTATCTATCACAGTTAATAGAACGACAGTTGCTGTGATCTAATCACAATGACATTGTCACACAGCTCCAGGGTCCATCTAATCACAGCAACATTGTCACACAGCTCCAGGGTCCATCTAATCACAGCAACATTGTCACACAGCTCCAGGGTCCATTTAATCACAGCGACATTGTCACACAGCTCAAAGGTCCATCTAATCACAGTGACATTGTCACACAGCTCCAGGGTCCATCTAATCACAGCGACATTGTCACACAGCTCAAAGGTCCATCTAATCACAGCAACATTGTCACACAGCTCCAGGGTCCATCTAATCACAGCGACATTGTCACACAGCTCCAGGGTCCACCTAATCACAGCAACATTGTCACACAGCTCCAGGGTCCATCTAATCATAGTGACATTGTCACACAGCTCCAGGGTCTATCTAATCACAGCAACATTGTCACACAGCTCAAAGGTCCATCTAATCACAGCAACATTGTCACACAGCTCCAGGGTCCATCTAATCACAGCAACATTGTCACACAGCTCCAGGGTCCATTTAATCACAGCGACATTGTCACACAGCTCAAAGGTCCATCTAATCACAGCAACATTGTCACACAGCTCCAGGGTCCATCTAATCACAGCGACATTGTCACACAGCTCAAAGGTCCATCTAATCACAGCAACATTGTCACACAGCTCCAGGGTCCATCCAATCACAGCGACATTGTCACACAGCTCCAGGGTCCACCTAATCACAGCAACATTGTCACACAGCTCCAGGGTCCATCTAATCATAGTGACATTGTCACACAGCTCCAGGGTCTATCTAATCACAGCAACATTGTCACACAGCTCCAGGGTCCATTTAATCACAGCGACATTGTCACACAGCTCAAAGGTCCATCTAATCACAGTGACATTGTCACACAGCTCCAGGGTCCATCTAATCACAGCGACATTGTCACACAGCTCAAAGGTCCATCTAATCACGGCAACATTGTCACACAGCTCCAGGGTCCATCTAATCACAGCGACATTGTCACACAGCTCCAGGGCCCATCTAATCACAGCAACATTGTCACACAGCTCCAGGGTCCATTTAATCACAGCGACATTGTCACACAGCTCAAAGGTCCATCTAATCACAGTGACATTGTCACACAGCTCCAGGGTCCATCTAATCACAGCGACATTGTCACACAGCTCAAAGGTCCATCTAATCACAGCAACATTGTCACACAGCTCCAGGGTCCATCTAATCACAACGACATTGTCACACAGCTCCAGGGTCCACCTAATCACAGCAACATTGTCACACAGCTCCAGGGTCCATTTAATCACAGCGACATTGTCACACAGCTCAAAGGTCCATCTAATCACAGTGACATTGTCACACAGCTCCAGGGTCCATCTAATCACAGCGACATTGTCACACAGCTCAAAGGTCCATCTAATCACAGCAACATTGTCACACAGTTCCAGGGTCCATCCAATCACAGCGACATTGTCACACAGCTCCAGGGTCCATCTAATCACAGCGACATTGTCACACAGCTCCAGGGTCCATCTAATCACAGCGACATTGTCACACAGCTCCAGGGTCCATCTAAACACAACGACATTGTCACACACCTCCAGGGTCCATCTAATCACAGTGACATTGTCACACAGCTCCAGGGTCCATCTAATCACAGTGACATTGTCAAACAACTCCAGGGTCCATCTAATCACAGCGACATTGTCACACAGCTCCAGGGTCCATTTAATCACAGCGACATTGTCACACAGCTCAAGGGTCCATCCAATCACAGTGACATTGTCACACAGCTCCAGGGTCCATCTAATCACAGCGACATTGTCACACAGCTCCTGGGTTCATCTAATCACAACGACATTGTCACACACCTCCAGGGTCCATCTAATCACAGTGACATTGTCACACAGCTCTAGGGTCCATCTAATCACATTGATATTGTCACACAGTTCCAGGGTCCATCTAATCACAGCGACATTGTCACACAGCTCTAGGGTCCATCTAATCACAGCGACATTGTCACACAGCTCCAGGGTCCATCTATTCAGAGTGACATTGTCACACAGCTCCAGGGTCCATCTAATCACAACGACATTGTCACACAGCTCCAGGGTCCATCTAATCACAGCGACATTGTCACACTGCTCCAGGGTCCATCTAATCACAGCGAAATTGTCACACAGCTCTAGGGCTCATCTAATCACAGCGACATTGTCACGCAGCTCCAGGGTTCATCTAATCACAGCGACATTGTCACATTGCTCCAGGGTTCATCTAATCACAGAGACATTGTCACACAGCTCCAGGGTTCATCTAATCACAGAGACATTGTGACACAGCTCCAGGGTTCATCTAATCACAGCGACATTGTCACGCAGCTCCAGGGTCCATCTATTCACAGCGACTTTGTCACACAGCTCCAGGGTCCATCTAATCACAGCGACATTGTCACACAGCTCCAGGGTTCATCTAATCACAGCGACATTGTCACACAGCTCCAGGGTCCATCTAATCACAGCGACATTGTCACACAGCTCCAGGGTTCATCTAATCACAGCGACATTGTCACACAGCTCCAGGGTTCATTTAATCACAGTGACAGGAATGGCCAACCTGTGGCTCTCCAGCTGTTGTAAAACTACAAGTCCCAGCATGCACTGCTTCAGTTTTGCTATTAGGGAATGCTAAAACTGTGGCAGGCCATGTGTAGTTTCACAACAGCTGGAGAGCCACAAGTTGGCCAGGCCTGATCTAATCGATACAAAGTGGCGGTAAAAGAAATTCAAAGACAAATTCATTTTCCGGGTTTTTTAAAAACCATAAAGGGCCAAATGTAATAGGGTGAGAGATTAGAGAATGTGAGAGTTTAGCAGTAACACTATCACATTGGTAAAGTTTTATCTTCAAAATGAGAAAAAACGGGATGAGAGTTTAAATCGTGAGAGATTTTTGAGTCTAAAAACAGCGAGTTTGTATGTTCTCGGACTCTATTACATTGGCCGAGTTTTAGTTGTCAGATTCTATTACATTGGCCGAGTTTTATGTTGTCAGACTCTATTACCTTGACCGAGTTTTATGTTGTCAGACTCTATTACCTTGACCGAGTTTTATGTTCTCAGACTCTATTACCTTGACCGAGTTTTATGTTCTCAGACTCTATTACATTGGCCGAGTTTTATGTTCTCGGACTCTATTACATTGGCCGAGTTTTATGTTCTCGGACTCTATTACATTGGCCGAGTTTTATGTCCTCGGACTCTATTACATTGGCCGAGTTTTATGTTCTCAGACTCTTACATTGGCCGAGTTTTATGTTCTCAGACTCTATTACATTGGCCCAGTTTTATGTTCTCGGACTCTATTACATTGGGCGAGTTTTATGTTCTCGGACTCTTACATTGGGCGAGTTTTATGTTCTCGGACTCTTACATTGGGTGAGTTTTATGTTCTCGGACTCTTACATTGGGTGAGTTTTATGTTCTCAGACTCTATTACATTGGCTGAGTTTTATGTTCTCAGACTCTATTACACTGGGCGAGTTTTATGTTCTCGGACTCTTACACTGGGTGAGTTTTAGGTTCTCAGACTCTATTACATTGGCCGAGTTTTATGTTCTCGGACTCTATTACATTGGGCGAGTTTTATGTTCTCGGACTCTTACATTGGGGGAGTTTTATGTTCTCAGACTCTATTACATTGGCCGAGTTTATAAAGTGTGAGAGACTACTGCTAAACTCCCACATATTCTAAACTCTCACCCTATCAGATTTGGACCAAAACATTGAACCATGATTAAGAAATTGGGATATCGTGCTGACAGAGGAATCAGACATTCATCAATAGGTATTGTAACTATTCAACATATAGACAAAGGACATCAAGGAATTTCATGTCTCCATATACACTACTAGAGTAATTAGCATTTTTTCTGTGACTAAGGTACAAATTTATTATAAGGACAAATTATTAGTATATTATTAACACTTCTATAGGTTATGTCACTACTATACACTATTGATAAACCCTGGGCTAGGAAATCATCTACTGTAGATACATTAAAAAGCAAATGTTATACCCTACACTAATTATTTCACCATCTCCGTCCTCACACGTGATTCAGTTTTACAAAACCACCTCCGAAAAACGACCTATCAGGGGGATTGTGAGATATGGACATAAAATGCCGCTGTCCGAATCGTTACACAGACCCGGGAAATTCTGCCATAGCAATGCCTAAAGCCAAGGACTTTGCGTGTGACAAGATTGTCACAGAACATCTAATGAATGGGTATTTGTTGTCAGAATGCGTTCTGTTGTTGTTACCCAGTGCAGTAAAGGGACAGGTGAAATCCAAGATATATTGTGTGTTCTCCTGATGTACCATGCTGGTAATACATCCACCCGAGGACAGCGACGCTGCTTCTGTCATTATATGAGTAATAGAACAACTTGACGCTGCAGTAGATGAAACAAGAGTTCCTATGAGAAATTATCTGCAGGAACTGCAGGAACACAGAAAACAAGCAATCCAAACATATTCTGTATTTGAGTTAAGTTTCTAGAAAATATACCAGTATGGATTCATCTAGAGGTATTTATAAAAGCCTATTATGCTGCATATTCATATTTTTAATATTGTAAGTAACAAGGATGGTATGGCACTGCTATGGGGCCCCCTGCCCAGGCTCTGGTGCATGTGGCACAAAGCCCCTTTGATGCTTCACTGTGTATGGGTAAAAGAGGCGCCAATGCGAGGGCGCTGCCTCCCCCATGTTCTTTTGCTTGCTCTGATGCCCCAACGCTGCTCTCATACCTACGGCCCATGGGTGTATCTATAATGCATGGGCTGTTCTAGAGAGGGAGGCCCATATGCAGTCCCCATGTGGGACCCCCCCCCTTTCCGTTCATGTTGGCGCTGCCAAGTAAACTCTGGCACAAATATCAGGACAAATGGCACAATTTAAATATAATGTGTGTATTTGTATATATACATATATATATATATATATATATATATATATATATTGGTGGAAGTGGATATTTGAAGTGGGGGCATAGAGAATTAATGTGCGCACACGCCGAAGGCGCGCTCCAAAAAATGGGCATGGTCACGGGTCTACACCAGACACCCCCGGACCCCTCCTTCACCAGACACCCCGGGACCCCTCCTTCACCAGACACCCCTGGCCCCCTCCCTCACCAGACACCCTTGGCCCCCTCCCTCACCAGACACCCCTGGCCCCCTCCCTCACCAGACAATTCCAGGCCCCTCCCTAACCAGACACCTCCAGACCCCTCTCTCACCTGACACCGAGCGGCAGGTGGACTTTCGGCACATGCGAGTGGGCGGGGGTGCCGGGCCACAAGGCTGGACTCTGCAGCTTTGATGCTGCAGAGTCCTTCTGTAAGGAGACAGCTCCCGGCACACGCAGGATGGAAGGGCGGGCAGTCAGCAGCGGCACACTGCAGACTGGAGGCCAGCCTTTTCAGAGCTCCGCTCCTCACTGACACGCTAGCGCGCACGGTCCAACGTCATGTCGTTACCGTGCGCTCGTGCACCAAATGGTTGATTCCGATTGGTGCTTACCTAGGGGAGGCGGAGCTTACACAGGGGAAGGTCCTCCCGGTCAGTCTGAGTGGCGTTACAGCCGCCCTGATGCCGGCCATTAAATGCATTATTCTATAATTTATAGATAATGCGAAATTGCAGCAGAGGCAGTTTTGCCTATGTTAAAGGGGTCAGGCGGAGCGCCCCGTGCGATTGCACGGGTCGCCCGCCCCTAGAAACGGCCCTGTGTACCCTGCACCTATTATAGATATAACCCTGGCTACAGAGTGTGCGGTTCTCTTAGTCTTGATGGGTGAAGGCCTTTCTCACTCAATTATAGGAAAAAATCCTGATTACCGTAGTTGTCACCAGTGGCGGCTCCAGAGGTGGCGCTGCAGCACAGTCAAAAATTCAAAGAGGTAAGCCACACCAACTGCCACCCCAAACACTGCCAAACATCGCCTGCCGGGACACTGGCAGTTGGTGTGACCCCCCTATTTGAATTTTGGACTGTGCTGCAGCCCCACTGGTTGTCACCGTCACTGGAAGAAATTACCAACCTTCCTTTTACTGTGACATTGTTATTAATACAGCGGATTTTCACCAGTTCAGGCCAGTAATGTGCTGGTCAGTGGGTAACCCTACTGGTGACCTGTTATATACAGTATATACAATATTAAGGCACAATGGCTCCCCTTATTAATATAGTGTATTACTGTTTTATTTTCCAGGTTAATTTAATGGCATTCGGAGTGATAATATACAAAGTTTTTCGGCATACCGCCATGTTGAAGCCAGAAGTTAGTTGCTATGAAAACATAAGGTACGTGATCCATTTAAGGCTCAATATCTGACGGTAATTATGCTGAAATATGACTCATTGTAAAAATTATATGGTGGACACACTGGTACGACCCATGCACAAGAAATGTTACTATGACCAATAGCAATTAAGTAGATTGCAAACAATGAAAGCACACGTCTGATTTATTGATATGACCTATTGGATGAACCGACAGGTGATCCCAATAGGGTGACAGCGGATGTCAAAGTGGATGTCCGTAATCAGGATACTGGGTTTATTGGTAACAGTAACAGTGGTAATACAACAGTGGCAAACTCTAGGCTGAGAATGCATCATGGCATCACAGAATCGAGGGTCGGACTTCCCGGTGACTCCAGGTCCTAGTGCCTGGATGTAATAAAAGCATCTTCTCTTCTGTGACTTTTCTTTTATATCATTTTCTCCTGTATATCTTAAAGAGGACATATTGATGAATAAAGCAATGAAAATGATAAATCATTCTGTACATATACATATATATATATATATATATATATATATATATATATATTATACAGTATATATGATTATGTAGATATCCCCTCAGTCAGTACACCGGGCCAGAGTGTATAAGGTGGTAATTGTGCTGCGCAGTCATTGGATGCTGGTGGCGGTTAGTCCACACGTGGTACAGCTGAACCAGGTCTTATGTTTAGTATAAGACACAGGGATATAATAGATGTGCAAATAGTAGTATTAGTGCAGCCTGGAGCATTAAGGTACTGCTGGGCTTTGTAGTGCAGTGGACATCAGAGTGATAAAAAAAACACCTGTGTATAGTAGCATTATACCCCTTTAGTAGTGGTAGCGATATAGCATACTTGCAGTACTCTGTTGGCACTGCTGGTCTGGTATATCAGCGGCAGTCTCAGAAGTGCATCCATTCACCAGGAACGCCAGGCAGGAAAGATGCGTGAACAGTAGCGCATATTGGTGATCAGGCATCCTGCTGGTCCTAGAGACCCCTGGCTCAGTTACCTGTTTGGCACTATCAATGAAGGCAGCACAGGAGTGCTCCTCATCCACTATATATATAACTGGCCAAATTTTTGGCACGTCGGTTATAAAAATTGCAATTTTTGCAAAAATAAAATTGTCAAATACTCAAGGGTTGGAGACCCTGATGAAACCCTCCCACTCTTATTAATAAATACATCTATCTACGCGTTTCTCCACATGCCTGATGGTAGGGAGAGTCTGATTTTAGGAAGAAATGTTTGATTATATCCAGCTGTTCCACTTCTTATGAGACAAATCTCTTATTCTCTCCATCACCGTATATTACTGCACCAGTCATCTGTCTCTCCATCACCGTGTATTACTGCACCAGTCACCTGTCTCTCCATCACCGTGTGTTACTGCACCAGTCACCTGTCTCTCCATCACCGTGTGTTACTGCACCAGTCACCTGTCTCTCCATCACCGTGTGTTACTGCACCAGTCACCTGTCTCTCCATCACCGTGTGTTACTGCACCAGTCACCTGTCTCTCCATCACCGTGTGTTACTGCACCAGTCTCCTGTCTCTCCATCACCGTGTGTTACTGCACCAGTCACCTGTCTCTCCATCACCGTGTATTACTGCACCAGTCATCTGTCTCTCCATCACCGTGTATTACTGCACCAGTCATCTGTCTCTCCATCACCGTGTATTACTGCACCAGTCATCTGTCTCTCCATCACCGTGTATTACTGCACCAGTCAACTGTCTCTCCATCACCGTGTATTACTGCACCAGTCATCTGTCTCTCCATCACCGTGTATTACTGCACCAGTCACCTGTCTCTCCATCACCGTGTATTACTGCACCAGTCACCTGTGTCTCCATCACCGTGTATTACTGTACCAGTCACCTGTCTCTCCATCACCGTGTATTACTGCACCAGTCACCTGTCTCTCCATCACCGTGTATTACTGCACCAGTCACCTGTCTCTCCATCACCGTGTATTACTGCACCAGTCACCTGTCTCTCCATCACCGTGTATTACTGCACCAGTCACCTGTCTCTCCATCACCGTGTATTACTGCACCAGTCACCTGTCTCTCCATCACCGTGTATTACTGCACCAGTCACCTGTCTCTCCATCACCGTGTATTACTGCACCAGTCACCTGTCTCTCCATCACCGTGTATTACTGCACCAGTCACCTGTCTCTCCATCACCGTGTATTACTGCACCAGTCACCTGTCTCTCCATCACCGTGTATTACTGCACCTGTCACCTGTCTCTCCATCACCGTGTATTACTGTACCAGTCACCTGTGTCTCCATTACCGTGTATTACTGCACCAGTCACCTGTCTCTCCATCACCGTGTATTACTGCACCAGTCACCTGTCT